>CM035171.1:44548585-45748585 GCA_020205615.1 Panax quinquefolius | reverse complement strand
TAATTTCCCGCGGTTGGTATTCCATTCTGCATAGCTTGAGCAATCATATTCGTAAAATTCTGTATCGGGTCTGGTTGTCCTCCAGCTTTGTTGACCGGTTCTTCTATCCTTTGTGTTAGTTCCTAGTAGGCACAAGTTATCTAGAAGGAGGGGGGGGGGTTGAATAGATATTTGAAAATCTTTTCGTTTTAACTTGTTCTTAGATAATGATTAAAACTTTGTGGAATTAGTATTTGTTTTAATCTTCTTTACCAAGCAATGGAGTTATGAGCGAGTAAGGCAGTTATAGCAGATATAGCAGTTATAGCATGAATATAAATGACAGTTGTTTTTAAGTGGTTCAGAGCACTCAAAGCTCCTAGTCCACTCTTCTACTCAACGAGTAGGTTATCCACTAAGGATGTCTTTTACAATCTTCCTAATCGCATGATTCCTTCTGACCAAAGCCTCCTAGAACTTCTCTAGTTCACTCTTGAACTCTTCAAGTCCAACAGACTTGGCTTTCTTACTGTTCACTACGAACTCTTCAAGTCCAGCAGACTTGGTATACTTCTTCAGTTGATTGATAGTTGTTGAGTTCTTAATGGTTGCTACTCAGTTGTTGTGTAAGCACTGGTTCGTTAAGAACTGAGTAGCTAAGCAAGCTTTGCAATATCTCAGATCGTAGAGTTGAGCTTGAGAGAGATGTTCACGTTGTTTGATTAATGCTTGTGTAAGACCCCGAAATTTTTAAATAAAAAGGAATTTCCTTTATTTATTATTTTGAAATAGTAAGGGTTGATTTGATTAATGTGGATAGTTAAGGGTTAAATACGCAAATATTTCAAAATAAGCAAGTGGTTATAAAATATTCATTATCGTCGGGGAATATTATTTTGGTCGTGGAATATTAAATCATCGTTGGAATATTCGTATGCGATGACGCAAATGACCATGTGTGGGCCCATAACTTGAAAAGCGATTGGATGAAGAAAACGACAAATATAAGTTGTTTTTAAATAACTACAGTAGTTGTTGCAAGTTAATCTTTGTTGGAATACCCGGGGTTAAAACACACTAATACGCTGTTGTTGAGCAAATAAGATTACCAGATTGCACCAATTATTGATTCTTACGTAAGAAGGCACTACTCAATAATGGTTACGGTTAATTACTTACCGCTCAAAGATTTTATCGAAAGTTAATAATTGTCGTGTTGATATTTTATATTGTCATTGTTGTTTCAATAATTGTCATTACACAAGATTTTTCATTATCGGCAATAATTCATATTATCCTAATAATATTATTAGATAACATTATTGGCAATGTCTAGAAAGTTCGCTTAAGGAGAGGTTTGGTCACCTAATCATACTACCAAGAAGAAGAAATTCTTATCGAAAGCCCCCTCTTTCCTGGGAACTGCCTGGTTGTCAATATTGTGATTCTGTAATATTATTTATGAATAATTAATTATTGATTCATATGATGAGAAAAATATTGATTTTATGTGGATATAGATGGAGAAAATTTTTATAGTGACAATTGTTGAAAATTGAAATTTTATCTTTTCTCGATAAAATAATTCATTTAAATATATTATTTTAATAATATATTAATGGTGATATTTTTACAACGAATGTGGGATATATGAGTATACGAGGAGGAAGAGTATTTTTTGTTGCAATAAATGTTTAAAACATGTTAAACATGCTCATGGACCCCATTTATCGATCGAAATTTGATTATAAATGTAAAATCGCCTGCTTGTGGATTTCATTAATTTATGTTTGGAATTTGGAAAAACTTTCTTCTCGCAAAGTTGTAGAGAATTGAATTTCTTATAAAACTCATGAGATTCAATTTTCTCGATGAAAGGGCTATTTATTATGAATTATTGAAGTTCAAGTTCAAATAATTGATTTTTGTAAGTTTTAATTATTTATTTTATGAAAACGTTTTTTATCATTTCTTTCTAGAAGGTTGGCATGTTGGAAATGTTGGGATCTGATTTCCAAAGAGGCGAGGAAATTTATTAATAATAATATATTTTATTAAATTTTCTGTTTTTGTGTTCTAAGCATTTTCCTATAAATAGGTGCTTAGGTTAGAATTGAAAATCACACCGTAAATCAAGTTTTCTCTCTATATATTATCGAGCGTATTCTTGTGAGTATTTTGAGTATACTTTGAGTATTGCTATACTAAGGCAAGTCCAAGTCATAGCCTATATCCTGTTTTTCAAATTAAAGTACCGATCTTTCGAGGTAAGGATATTATTATTTTTCAGTAATGATATTATTTCTTCAATATCATTATGCCAAGTGTTGATCCAAGTTTTATCAAATTTGGAACTTTTTCATGCTCTGGGTTACTATTCATGGGTTACTATTCATGAGTTACTATTCACGAAGTTACTATTCATGAGTTACTATTCACGAAGTTACTATTCACGGGTACTATTCATGAAAGCGTGAAGAAGATGTTTTTGTGGAATTTCTATCTTTTGGTGTCTGAGTTACTATTCACGATATATCGGCACTATTCACGATATCTGACACTATTCACGTATACTTGTATTATTCAATTAAAAATAAAATTTCTTCTTTTCGTCTAAAATATCTATTCGGATACTAACTCGATTGTATCCATGTTTTGATCATTCTTGAATTTTACACCACTATGATTATTTTTGAGGTATTTTTGACGTGATAAAACCAAGTACGAATCCTTAATCCTTAATCCTTGTCATTTTGTTTCACCGGATTCGCTTTCTTTAAAAAAATATTTTCATCATCCTCGCCTTAAATGATGATATTATGGAATATCTTTGGCCGTAGTGCAAAGATGAATGATTTCTTAAGAATATCTTTGGCCAGAAGTGCAAAGATGAATGATTTCAAGAATATATTTGGCCCGTAGTGCAAAGATGAACAGTGTTTAAATGAACATGACTTAATCGATGAATATCTTCGGCTCAGAAGTGCAAAGATGAATATTTGATTCCGTATGTATATCGATTGATGTTACAGGATAAAAGATAGACGATGAACTTTTAAATTCATACATAGAAGATAGTAGTTTGCATTCTCTACTTAACTCTTCTAATGAATTATTATTTCATTGCATAATATTGATTTAAAATTTGTTGTCTATCAGATTCTATTAGATTTTTCCTCGTTGAAGACTAACGATAATTTGTTGTATATTATCTTAGTCATAATATTCTTTACTCGAGCTAGTTGAGCTCACCCTTTTCCTTTTTGTTCCATTTTTCTCGTGAGGCGAGAATATAGCGAGTACGAGCCTGGGTATGGAATGAAGGTTTTAGAAAGGATTGTTTAGTAGTCCTCACCATTTTGTAAAATAATGTATCAATAAATGTGATGAGGATTTATTTGAGTATAGATATTGTCTGAAGATAATATTTGTATTCAAACTCACGCTTTACCGTTGTAATAATAAAGTTGTAGTTGTTTCGCACCATGTATCGACAACTCGTAATAGGTGATGTATACTTGTGAGACCCCGATTTTATCAATAAAGATTTAAATTTTGTCAAAATAATTTTTTAATATTATGGTGTGAATTTAAGATAATATTATAGTCAGGTAGTATTTATAAATTTTGTAAAGTATGCAAGTGGTTATATTATATTCGATTGGCTCTGGGAATATTCTTGCTTAGCAGGAATATTCGCATAACTACCAATCATCAGGACCCCATTAAATGTAATTATTGGCTTTGATCGAGAAAACGACAAAAATATTTTATTAAAATAACTACGAAGTTTTACCGTGGATATCGCTGAACTACTCTTAGTAGTAAAAGTACAAGAATACGTGTGGTCGCATAAGAAAGACACTCAGATTGATTATCGATGCCATGTGAGAAGTCACCATTTTGATTCCATTATCACGATTAATAATATGAATTATTATAATGATAATGACGCTTTTGTTTTATTCAGATTATTAACGTAATAAAATGTAAACATCTTTTATATAAAATAGAATACTTTATTAAAGTTATTCTATAAATAAATATATTATATTTTATTACGATATAGTGTCGCATAAGATTTTGCATAAGTGTTTTGCATAGATTGCATAAAGGTTTGCATAGTAAAATGTTTTTATATAAATAGAATATATTATATTTTATTTAAAAGATTTTTCTTTAAATATGGACCGCCGATTAAAGTAAATCAACTGGACCGCTCATGGATTAGTTACTATGCATTCCATTTTCCTATAAATAAAGCTCATTCCTTCATTATTTTCTTACGAAATTCATCAAACTCTGTAGAGAGAAATTATAGAGAGAAGCTTAGAGAGAAAATTATGAAAAAGAAGAAGAGTATTCTCGCTACTTCACTACTTCTATATTCAGCCTTTTTTACTAGTAGTGGGTGTTATTCTTTCTTCTTGAAGAGAACTTCATTATTCCATTCATTATTATTCTCATTGAATAACTCGTAAAAAAGTGGCATACCCTATACATAACCTCGATACGCCAGACATACCCTATACTTGTGAAATCCTTATGTTATTCCATCGCTTATTATTCTGCTTGAATAACCTCAGATACGCTGGCTTACCCTATACTTGGTGACATTCTTCTATTATTCTCGCTGGAACATCCTCGTCTGCATTATTCGGTTCCGCTTTTATTATTCTCGCTGGAACATCCTCGTCTATGTGTTTTACACCTGACCGGTTCCGCTTTTATTATTCTCGCTGAACATCCTCCTCGTCAGGTGTTTTTTACACCTACCGGTTCCGCTTTTATTATTCGCTGGAACATCCTGCTGTGTTTCCTATCCGACCGGTTCCGCTTTTATCATTCTCATTGAATATCCTATCTGTGTTTTACACCGGATCCGGTTCCATCTTTATTATTCTGTTGAACATCCCGCTTGCAGAATTTCACCCGACCGTTCCGTTATTATTATTCTCGCTGAATAACCTCGCCTCATGGCACCGCATGCACGGTGATTTCTTTTGTTATTCCATTCTTTATTATACCCAAATGGTTAAAACTTTGACTTCTATACTCCATGAAATTAGTAGAATATCCTCGATATTTCATGTTTCATCCAAAGATCTTTCATGGAAATATTCTTCCCGATCATTCTTGAATTTTACTCACGTAAACAAAGATTATGTCGATAATTTGACGTTAATAATTCATGGATTAAATAATTCTTGAACTTGTTTTATCAATTATTATGTCATCACATCATCCTCATGTTATATTATGTTATCTTCGCTTACGCAAGCATAGATGAACTTAGTATGATTATGACCAGTGATCATTCTAGAGATAATCACGACTTGATATAAAATGATGTGACAAAAGTCTCGCCAAAGGGCCTGTAATGCAAAGATGGATAGTTTTTGGTATGATTATGACCAGTGGGTGATTCTAAGATAGTCATGACCATTGATAATTTGATGAAAATCCTCGACCGTGGTACAGGATGATTAGATGTGGTGGTTTATTTATTGTCGAGTCTCAAATGATAAAAATTGATGAAAACCTTTTAAAACCTAAAAGATAGTAGATTTTATTCTCTACTGACTTTTTAATGGATCGCTTATTCCACCGCAGCTAAACCGGTTGTTTATTGTATTTTATCGCTTAACACCGTTGAAGGCTAATGATAATTTATTCTCGCATTATCTTAGTCATAATATTTCATCGGGCTAGTTGAGCTCACCTTTTCTTTCACCGTTTCTTCGTGAAATGAGAACATAGCCGGGACGAGCCTCAGAACGTAAGTAATGGTCCGTAGAGGATAACATTAGTAGTCCTCACTATTCTCGTGAAATAAAGGTGATAATAGTTGTAATGAGGACTCTTTTGAGTTTGTATAATATCTAGTAGACAATATTTGTATTCAAACTCACGCTTTATGTCGATTGCATACCTACGCTTATATTAGTAAGTCAGATTTGAATTTATGTACCATGTAAGTGGCGACCCAAGACGGGTGACGATACCTAATTTTGGGGGCGCCACAACAGGTATCGTAGCTTAGGGATACGATCCCCGCCAAGATGTGAGAATAGTACTAGAGGGGAGAGACGGGAATTCCTTCGCTAGTATTGACCTACCTAAATTTATTTGGTATTTAATTGGCTCACGTAATATAGGATAATTTGTTATATGTCAATTAACCCTTGTTTTGTGACAAAGTTTGAGAATGGCATCCGAAAATGCCGAGATAAGAAATGAAGCACATGAGAGTGTTGATTCACCAAACAAAAGGTAACGACCAACAACACGATAATAATCATATCGGGTGGCAACGGCCATCGTAACAATGATAACCATCGTGGGGAAATTATCATGCTAAGAATGGTAACCACTTCGGTGGTAATCATGGCAAAGATAATAGAAGTGGAAATTTCAAGAAGAGAAGGTCATTTAGCTCGATTTTGTCGATATAGTGAAGTCAAGTCCAGTTGGGATAGTGGCACCAAAGGCGATACTTTGACAAAACAAAGTCGCTGGTTTTCAGAAGAGCGTTTTTCATGACTTCTCAAAAAGTGGGTAACCCGAACGGTTAGCACGGTTAGTTAATTATAAATTCATGTAAGTCTATACCTTATTAGATACCGGTTCTACCCATTCTTTTATCTCTCTTGCTTATGCTCAACGCTTAAATTTGACTCCGAGAAATTAGAATTTGATTTATCTATCAAAACTTCGCTAGAGAGAAACCTTCATTACCTCCACTCGCTTTTATTAATCTTGTTGTTTCAAATAAACACTTTCACGCTACTTCGCCGATCTTATCTCTTTGAAAATACTTGCCTTTGAGGTAATTTTTGAAAACAATTGATTAACTACTCATTATTCTTTTTGTAAGGTTGTTAGCTTTCATATTCCTAACCAACCCGTTATACTTAATTCAAAGTAACCAAATCCTAAAGTTAATCATCGTTATATCAAGCCATAAGTAAAGAGCCCGATCCTTTCGTTGTTGACTTCCTTGTGTGGAATGCACCGCTTTATTTTCTCTCAGAGGCGACGCCGTGAATGAAGATGGCAAGTTTATAGGTATCATTGTGAGGTGCTATCTAGGTTAAGGATAGTAAGTCACAGCTGGTATCAATGTGACGACTATCCAAGTCTTGATAAGAGAGTAATGCTTTTGAATGATATTTCTATTATTAATAAATTTCTTGACGTATTATTCTTGAAGACTTCTTAGCCTACCCTGTAGAGCGTGAAATCGAATTTTGTATCGACCCCAAAGATAAAAACCCATTTCTTAAACCTCAAATATTTCTTCAACTAAAAGGATCTGCTTTACGTGGATTATGATGAAAGTCATAATAAAAGCATTGGACTAATGAAAATCATGGGTATATGAAGTATTAGTAAGTTTTATGATGAGTTATGTTGGTTAGTATGTGAAAACATGAAAGTTTCTTAGAAATCACAAAGAGTTGAAAATCGATTTTGTGAAAAACGAATATGAAATTCAATTGACCATATCTCTTATTATATTTTGAATTTTTGAATGTGGTCAAGTCCTAGAGTTAGATCTATGAGTTACCTAACTAATCCAAGTGGAATTACTGGAAAAGGTGTTGTAGATTTTGTGTGGACTGATTTTAGCAAAGGAGGCCAAAGCTGTAAATTTTGAAAATGCTACTGCCCAGAAACTTTAAGGGGCTGTTTCGGCCACTTAAATTATGAGAAAAATTCTGGCCTTTTGGGACATGAAGGTATATGGTATAAAGTATCTCCTGTCCAAAATGAGCTCATTCTCGACTTAAAATGAGCAAGTTATGACTATTTCAATATTTAGGTTTTTCCGATTTAAAAACGCTATAACCGAGTTCTATAACTCCGATGACCATGAAATTTAAACTAGAAGCTCACGTTAACATGTGTAAGGTCCTGCCAAGATTTGGGAATTTTTGAGTTAAACTTGAGGTAGCTAATTTCTTAAGGAATTAATTAGAAATTGATTTTTGAAAAATAGTAAATGAATTTTAAAATTCCGAGAAAAATATATTTTCATTATGGGACTATATTATGCTAAATCCCAGAAAAGAAATATTTTTGGGACTGATTTGGTATTTTCATGAAAATAGTTTAGTTACTTAACATATGAGTTAAATATGTTATGTGAAGTAACAAAGTTGAAAATAGGATTTTATGGCTGTAGAGAATCCTATATAGAGTATATGCATATTTTTTTTGAGAGATTTGATAATTGGTGATGATATTTTATGAGTATGGCATTTTTGAATGATTAAATGCATTATATGGTAAAGCGTAAACAATTGAGATAAATTGTTTATAAATTTAAGAAGTGATTAAAATATTGTTATAATATTAATGTTATTTAGATTATGAGATTATTAAGTGATTGATAACATGGGGATATTCTTGAATCTCGGATAAATTATATTATAAATGTTTAATATTTATCCTTTATCTCATTCGATCGATTCTTTATATCATTATCCTCATGTTTATATTACGCTTAAAGTCATCTCGGGCCCAGAGAGCATAGATGGACTTGGTATGATTATGACCAGGATTGTTCTTGTATAATCATAACTCAGAATTGAAAACACAATTATCTTTAAGCCGTAGTGTATGGATAATTTGTGGTCGTGATACTAATGAATACACAATTATCTTCGGTCAGAAGTGCATGGATAATTTGTGGTCGTGATACTAATGAATACACAATTATCTGCGTGTGGATGATTCACGATGTGGATTAATTATTGAGTTGAGTCTCAATGAATGAAATATTAATTCATGGATGTGTTCAAAGTCATCCGGTGGGATACGTATGAGATGGACTTGGTATGATTATGACTGTGGATCATTCGGATAATTTGTGGTCGTGATATAACCGTAATGAATACACAATTATCTTTCGTCAGTAGTGCATGGATAATTTGTGGTCGTGATACTAATGAATATCCTTATTTCAAAAGTGCGGATAATTTGGTGGATGATTCGACGATGTGGATTAATTATCGAAATGAATCTCATGAATGAAATATTAATTCGTGGATGTGTTCAAAGTCATCATGATACTTTACGTGAATATACAATACTTGGTATGATTATGACCGTGGATCATTCTTCGTAATCATAATAATTGAATACACAATTATCTTTAGCCGTAGTGTATGGATAATTTGTGGTCGTGATACTAATGAATACACGATTATCTTCGGTCAGTAGTGTACGGATAATTTGTGGTCGTGATACTAATGAATATCCTCGCCCAGAAAAGCGTGGATGATTCGATGATATGGATTAATTATCGAAATGAGTCTCAAAGAATGAAATATTAATTCATTGATGTGGTAAAAGTCATCTTCGTCAGAAGTGCATCGATAGACTTGGTATGATTACGACCACGGATTATTCTTCAAGATAATCACGACCAGAATTGAAAACACGAATATCCTTAGCCAAGAAAGGTGCATGGATAATTCATGGTCAGGATACTATTAAGTCGAGTCTCAAAGATTATTGGTTTTACAGCTTATATATCTTTGGCTCAGAAGTGCAAAGATGAATTGTTAATGAATATCTTTGCCGGATGGATTGAAAGATTTAATTTAATATTTTTCAACGATAAAGGTATTCAAGGTATCCTCACCTCTTTATCATACTGTGTATCGCATTCTAATTTCGAGGGGCTAAAATTCCATAAGGAGGGAGATCAGAGACCCCGATTTTATCAATAAAGATTTAAATTTTGTCAAATAATTTTTTATATTATGGTGTGAATTTAAGATAATATTATAGTCAGGGGTAGTATTTATAAATTTTGCAAAGTATGCAAGTGGTTATATTATATTCGATTGGGTCTGTGGAATATTCTTGGCTTAGCAGGAATATTCGCATAACTACCAATCATCAGTGGACCCCACAATGTAATTATTGTTTGATCGAGAAAACGACAAAAAATATTTTATTAAAATAACTACGAAGTTTTACCGTTGATACCGCTGAACTACTCTTGTGAGTAAAAGTACAAGAATACGTGTGGTCGCATAAGAAGACACCAGATTGATTATCGATGCCATGTGAGAAGTCACCATTTTGATTCCATTATCATTTATTAATAATATGAATTATTATAATGATAATGACGCTTTTGTTTTATTCAGATTATTAACGTAATAAAATGTAAACATCTTTTATATAAAATAGAATACTTTATTAAAGTTATTCTATAAATAGAATATATTATATTTTATTACGCATAGTGTCAGATAGTATTTTTGCATATAATTTTGCATAAGATTGCATAAAGTTGTTTGCATAGTAAAATGTTTTTATATAAATAGAATATATTATATTTTATTTAAAAGATTTTTCTTTAAATATGGACCGCCGATTAAAGTAAATCAATCTGACCGCTCATGGATTAGTTACTACGCATTCCATTTTCCTATAAATAAAGCTCATTCCTTCATTATTTTCTTACTTAATTCATCAAACTCTGTAGAGAGAAATTATAGAGAGAAGTTATAGAGAGAAAATTATAGAAAGAAGAAGAGTATTCTCGCTACTTCACTACTTCTATATTCAGCCTTTTTTTACTAGTAGTGGGTGTTATTCTTTCTTCTTCAAGAGAACTTCATTATTCCATTCATTATTATTCTCGCTTGAATAACCTCAGTAAAAGTGGCATACCCTATACATAACCTCAGATACGCCAGATACCCTATACTTGGTGAAATCCTTATGTTATTCCATCGCTTATTATTCTCGCTGAATAACTCAGATACGCTGGCTTACCCTATACTTGGTGACATTCTTCTATTATTCTCGCTGAACATCCTCGTCTGTGTTTTTACACCGACCGGTTCCGCTTTTTATTATTCTCGCTGAACATCCTGTCTCGTGTGTTTTACACCGACCGGTTCCGCTTTTTATCATTCTGGAATATCCTATCATGTGTTTTACACCGACCGGTTCCGCTTTTTATTATTCTCGCTGAAATATCCTATCTCGTGTTTTTATCATTCTCGGAATATCCTATCCGTGTGTTTTACACCGGATCCGGTTCCATCTTTATTATTCTGTTGAACATCCTCGCTTGGTGTGAATTTCACCCCGACCGTTCCGTTATTATTATTCTCGTTGAATAACTCGCCTCATGGCAAGTACCGCATGCACGGTGATTTCTTTTGTTATTCCATTCTTTATTATACCCAAATTGGTTAAAACTTTGACTTCTATACTCCATGAAATTAGTAGAATATCCTCGATATTTCATGCTTTCATCCAAAGATCTTTCATGGAAATATTCTTCCGATCATTCTTGAATTTTACTCTCACGAAAACAAAGATTATGTCGACAATTTGACGTTAATAATTCATGGATTAAATAATTCTTGAACTTGTTTTATTGAATTATTATGTCATTGTCATCATCCTCATGTTATATTATGTTATCTTTGCTTACGCGCATAGATGAACTTAGTATGATTATGACCAGTGGATCATTCTAGATAATCACGACTTGATATAAATGATGTGACAAAAGTCCTCAAAGGGCTCAGAATGCAAATGATGGATAGTTTTTGGTATGATTATGACCAGGGTGATTCTTAAGATAGTCATGACCATCGATAATTTGATGAAAATCCTCGACCGTGGTACAGGATGATTAGATGTGGTGGTTTATTTATTGTCGAGTCTCAAATGATAAAAATTGATGAAAACCTTTTAAACCTAAAAGATAGTAGATTTTATTCTCTACTCGACTTTTTAATGGATTGCTTATTCCGTCACGCAGCTTAAACCGGTTGTTTATCATTTTATCGCTTAACATCATTGAAGGCTAATGATAATTTATTCTCGCATTATCTTAGTCATAATATTTCATCGGGCTAGTTGAGCTCACCTTTCTTTCACCGTTTCTTCGTGAAATGAGAACATAGCCGGACGAAGCCTGGGAACGGAGTAATGGTCCGTAGGAAAGCATTAGTAGTCCTCACTATTCTCGTGAAATAATGTGATAATAGTTGTAATGAGGACTCTTTTCGAGTTTGTATAATATCTAGTAGACAATATTTGTATTCAAACTCACGCTTTATGTCGATTGCACACGGCGCTTATATTAGTAAGTTGTATTTGAATTTATGTACCATGTAAGTGGCGACCCAAGATGGGTGACGATACCTAATTTTGGGGCGCCACAAATTAACCCTTGTTTTATGACAAGATTTGAGAATGTCGAATCGAGAATATTAACAATGGAAATGAGACCGTGGAGATGCCTCAGACTCACCAACGAGGAGAACGCGGTAACAGTCGGGCAATGTTCCTCCCGTGAACAACACCATTGAAAGCGTATGATGAACGAGGGATGTTTAGAAGTTTTTTGCGCTTCATGCAAAATCAGATTTGAGGGAAACTCGTGTTCAAAATACGGAGGAAATGATAGCAATTCACCAAGTTGTCACAAACAAGCGCTTCAAAGAGTTGGGACCACCGAATTTAAGGGAAAGCCGATCCGATCATGGCGGAAACACGGGTCAAACAAATTACCAAGATATTCGATGTCTTGGGATGCTCGGAGGAACAGAAGGTTCCATTCGCCACCTTTATGTTCCGTGGCGAGCGCGTATCATCGGGTGGAGTCTGTGGAAGCGCACTCCATCCAAATTGCACTCAAAGATGTCTTGGGAGACGTTTCAGAAAGTTATTTAATGACAAATACTTTCCCGAAAGTGTTCGGCTATAAGGAAGGAAGTGGAGTTCATCGATTGGAACAAAACAACACGACCGGTCTCTCAAGACGAGGCAAAGTTTGCAGAGTTATCCGTGTTTGCACCTCATTTGGTGGAGAATGAGGAACGATGACGTGGATGTTTCTTAAAGGTTTGAAACCCAGATACGCCAAGATCTCATTTCTCATAAATTTTCTCTTTATTCGGATGTTGTAAATGTGGCTCAATTATTAGAGCGAGATAACGAGTACTGGCCAACCGAGGACCACAACCAGATCGTATCGTAGATAGCAATCAATGTAATAATGATAACTGCGGAGAAAGAAACAGACGACAAAAATGGTAACCACTCGTGGTAATCATGGCCATGAAAATGTAGAAGAAGCGAAATCGAGGAGATTTTAAAAGAGGAGATTTAACAATGACTATGTGAAGACGACAAAGGCCGACAAAGAATCGGTTCTAAGGGAGGAGATCGACCACCCATTATATGCTACAAATGCGAAAAGAGGGACATATCACCAAACCGCCCACAACAGCTCAAGGTATGCTATAATTGTGGAAAGGAAGGACATATCGCCGAGATTGTACAAGAATAAACCTAGTTCAATGGGGACGGTGACTCAAAAGATCGTCCCGTAAAAGTCAAAGTCAACGATTCCGGAAGAGCGCGTTTGTTGTGATCGGTCATAATGTGAGAACCCAAACGAGGTGATCACGGTAAGCTATTTATAAATTCTTGCGAAGTTTATACCTTACTTGATACCGGCATACCCATTCATTTATCTCTCCTGCATGTGCTCAACGCTTAAACTCGACTCCGGAGAAATTAGACTTCGACCTATCTGTGGAAACTCCGTTAGAGAAAACTTTCATCACATCCAATCGCTTATAAATCTTGTTTGATTCAAGTTGGCACCATTACCTTACCGTTGACCTTATCTCTTTAAAGATACTTGCTTTTGATGTGATTTTAGGGATTGATTGTTAACTACTCATCATGCCAAAATTGATTGTTTTCGTAAGGTTGTTAGTTTTCATATTCCTAACCAACCCGTTGTATGCAATTCAAGCAACTAAACCATTAAAATCGATCACCGCCATATCTAATCATAAAGCTATTCGCTTATTAAAAACGGATGTCAAGCTTTCTTAGCCCATGTTATGGATTTGAATAAAGACACGCCAAATTTGAATAATATTCCCGTTGTTATCGATTTTCCCGATGTATTTCCCAAGAACTTCCCTTGCCTACCCCGTAACGTGAAGTTGAATTCTTTATTGATCTTGAACCCGCACAAAGCCCATTTCTAAAACCCCATATCGAATGGCTCCTATTGAACTTCAGAGTTAAAGGTCCAACTACAGAATTGTTGGACATCGGTTTCATTCTGTCCCAAGTACATCTCCTCGGGGTGCTCCTGCTTTATTTGTAAAGAAGAAAGACGGAGTATGCGACTTTGTATTGACTATCTGAATTAAACCATGTCACCATCAAGAATAGGTATCCTCTACCTCGTATTGATGACTTGTTTGACCAAATTGCAAGGGGCACAATTCTTTTCAAAATCGATCTTCGCTCGATATCATCAATTTGAAGATTAGAATCGAGAATATTCCAAAGACCGCCTTCGAACTCCTGGTATGGGCATTATGAATTCTTAGTCATGTCTTTCGACTAACTAATGCTCCTGGCTTTTCATGGATATGATGAACCGAGTATTCAAGGAATATTTGATCAATTCGTTGTTGTTTTTATTGATGACATCCTCATATATTCCAAAAGCCGTGAAGATCATGAGCACCATTTGAAGTCGGTACTCCAAAGGCTTCGTGAAAACCAACTATATGCCAAATTGAAGAAATGCGAGTTTTGGCTTGAGGAAGTAGCATTCCTTGGGCACGTGGTGTCGAAACATGGAGTATCTGCTGATCCGCCAAGATCAAGCAATACAAAGTTGGAGCAACCGAAGTTCATGATCAAGCCATGTAGCTTTTGGGCTTAGTTGGTTATTATCGAGATTCGTGGAAGGGTTTTCTCGAATCGCTACTCCATTAACTCAAATAAACTCCTAAGGATACAAAATTCGCTTGAGCGAAGAATGCGAGAAAAGTTTCCAAGAGCTTAAGAGGAGACTTATTTCTAAGACTGTTCTAACAATACCATCCGGTTCTTGATGGATTTGTTATCTACAAATGATGCTTCAGTGCAAAGGGTTAGGATGTGTTCTCATGCAACGTGGGAAAGTCATAGCCTTTATGCCTCATGACAACTTAAAGAGTATGAGAGGAATTATCCTACTCATGATCTAGAGTCGGCAAGCGTTTTTCTAAAAAATATGGAGGCACTATCTATATGGGGAGAAAGTGGAGATATATTCGCACCATAAAAGCCTTAAATATTTCTTCACTCAAAAGAACTCAACATGCGGCAATGACGCTGGCTCGAGCTATTGAAAGACTACGACCACACTATTCAATACCATCCCGGTAAAGCGAACGTGGTAGTCGATGACGCATCGAGTAGAAGATCATATGCGAACGAACGAAAAGCGATGATGTCAAGTATACGACAGAGCCAACTTTAATAGAAAAAGTTAAGGTTGCTCAAGCCACCGGGCTTGAGCTGATGCGTATGAAGAAGAAAGTACAAGAAGGAGCTATTCCGGAAGCAAGAATTGATGAAGAAGGAATACTTCGAGTCCACTCTAGACTTTGTGTTCCTAACGACCCTGATTTGAAGTACAAGATTATGATGGAGGCACACAATACACCATTTGCAATCCATCCTGGAAGTACTAAAATGTATCGTGATCTTCGACATACATTTTGGTGGAACAATATGAAGAGAGAGATTGCAAAGTTTATCTCGATGTGTTTAACTTGCCAACGTGTAAAGGCGAGATCATCTTGTACCTAAGGGTCCGCTGCAACCACTTGAGATTCCTAATGGAAGTGGGAACACATTACTATGGATTTCACACGGGTCTTCCTACTTCGGCTTCTCAAGGCATCAATGCTATTTGGGTTATTGTTGATAGATTAACCAAGTCCGCTTATTTCTTGCCAATACGGAGACTTATTCCCTTGAACGCTTTGCTAGTATGTACGTGACGTGAATGAGATTGTGAGGTTGCATGGCATGCCAAAGATCCATAGTTTCGGATCGTGACCCAAGATTCACTTCAAGATTTTGGGTTAGCTTGCAAAAGCTATGGGCACGGATTTGCGATTTAGTTCGCATACCATCCCCAAACCAGACGGACAATCGTAGAGGACTATTCAAACTCTTGAAGATCTATTAAGACTCGTGTCCTAGACTTCAAGGGTAGTTGGGATAAGTATTTACCATCGGTGGAATTCTCCTACAACAACAACAGCTTATCGTGCAAGTATAGGTGGGCTCCATTCAAGCATTATATGGACGAAAATGTCGCTTCTCAATATGTTGGGATGAGGTGGGTGAAGCAACATTGTTGGGACCCGAGTTAGTACGTATGACTCACCGAAAAGATCCAAATGATTCGACAACGATACAAACCAAGACAAGATCGACAAAAGAGTTATGCGGATCTTCATCGAAAGGACGTGGAATTTAATGTAGGGGATCATGTATTGTTGCGAAGTTGCTCCATGGAAGGGAGTTACAAGATTTGGGAAGAGAGGAAAGCTCAATCCACGATTTATCGGTCCATTTCAAATTCTCGACCGAGTAGGAAATGTAGCCTATAGACTTGCATTACCTCCGAGTATGTCTCGTGTTCATAATGTGTTTCACATATCTCGTATTTCAGAAATATGTGAAAGACCCGAACCACGTTATTGAAGTTAGAACCGGACGAGATAGCCAAGACTTAACGTTTGAGGAGGTACCACCAGATCTTGGATAGGAAGGAGCATGTCCTACGCGCAAAGGTCATACCACAAGTTAAAGTTTTGTGGAGGAATCATGCTATAGAGGAAATAACCTGGGAATTGGAAACGGAAATGAAAGCGAGGTATCCTCACCTTTTCGAAACACCAGGTACGTCGCCAATTTCGAGGACGAAATTTCATAAGGAGGGAGGTTGTAAGACCTCAAATTTTTAATAAAAAGGAATTTCCTTTATTTATTATTTTGAAATAGTAAGGGTTGATTTGATTAATGTGGATAGTTAAGGGTTAAATACGCAAATATTTCAAAATAAGCAAGTGGTTATAAAATATTCATTATCGTCGTGTGAATATTCGTTTGGTCGTGGAATATTCGCATCGTCGGGAATATTCGTATTTATGGCGCAAAACCCATGTGTGGGCCCCATAACTGAAAAGCGATTGGATGAAGAAAACAACAAATATAAGTTGTTTTTAAATAACTACGAAGTTGTTATTGCTATCTTGTTGGAATACCCGGTGGTTAAAACACACTAATACGCTGCTGTTGAAACATGAGCGAAGACTACCAGATTTGCACCAATTATTGATTCTTACGTGAAGAAGACACTACTCAATAATGGTTACATGAAATTACTGCTCAAAGATTTTATCGAGTTAATAATTGTTTGTGTTGATATTTTATATCATTGTTGTTTCAATAATTGTCATTACACAAGATTTTTCATTATCGAAGCAATAATTCATATTATCCTAATAATATTATTAGATAACATTATTGGCAATGTCTAGAAAGTTCTCGCCTAAGGAGAGGTTTGGTCACCTAATCATTGCGCCAAGAAGAAGAAATTCTTATTGAAAGCCCCCTTTCCTGAACCGCACTCGTTGTCAATATCAGATTCTCAGTAATATTATTTATGAATAATTAATTATTGATTCATATGATGAGAAAAAAATATTGATTTTATGTGGATATAGATGGAGAAAATTTTTATAGTGACAATTGTTGAAAATTGAAATTTTATCTTTTTCCGATAAAATAATTCATTTAAATATATTATTTTAATAATATATTAACTGTGATATTTTTACAAATCTAATGTGGGATATATGAGTATACGAGGAGGAAGAGTATTTTTGTTGCAATAAATGTTTAAAACATGTTAAACATGCTCTGCGGACCCCATTTATTGACCGAAATTTGATTATAACTTTGTAAAATCGCCTGCTTGTGGATTTCGATCCAATTTATGTTTGGAATTTGGAAAAAACTTTCTTCTCGCAAAGTTGTAGAAATTGAATTTCCTATAAAAACTTCATGAGATTCAATTTTCCGATGAAAGGGCTATTTATTATGAATTATTGAAGTTCAAGTCAAAATAATTGATTTTTGTAAGTTTTAATTATTTATTTTATGAAAACGTTTTTTATCATTTCTTTCTAGAAGGTTGGCATGTTGGAAATGTTGGGATCTGATTTCCAAAGAGGCGAGGAAATTTATTAATAATAATATATTTTATTAAATTTTCGCTTTGGTGTTCTAAGCATTTTCCTATAAATAGGTGCTTAGGTTAGAATTGAAAATCACACCGTAAACCGAAGTTTTCTCTCTCTATATTATCGAGCGTATTCTTGTGAGTATTTTGAGTATACTTTTGAGTATTGCTATACTGGTGCAAGTCCAAGTCATAGCCTATATCCTGTTTCAAATTTAAAGATCTTGATCTTTCGAGGTAAGGGATATTATTATTTTCGTAAATGATATTATTTCTTCAATATCATTATGCCAAGTGTTGATCTTGAAGTTTTTATCAAATTTGGAACTTTTTCATGTCGGGGTTACTATTCATGGGTTACTATTCATGAGTTACTATTCACGAGTTACTATTCATGAGTTACTATTCACGGGTTACTATTCACGGGTACTATTCATGAAGCGTGAAGATGTTTTTGTGGAATTTCTATCTTTTGGTGTCGGAGTTACTATTCACGTATACGGCACTATTCACGATATCTGAGACTATTCACGATATCTGATCTATTCAATAGAAAAATAAAATTTCTTCTTTTCGTCTAAAACATCTATTCGGATACTAACTCGATTGTATCCATGTTTTGATCATTCTTGAATTTTACACCACTATGATTATTTTTGAGGTATTTTTGGACGTGGATAAAACCAAGTACAAATCCTTAATCCTTAATCCTTGTCATTTTGTTTCAATTGGATTCGCTTCTTTAAAAAAAAAATATTTTTCATCATCCTCGGTCTTAAAATGATGATATTATGGAATATCTTTGGCTCAGTAGTGCAAAGATGAATGATTTCTTAAGAATATCTTTGGCTCAGAGTGCAAAGAGATGAATGATTTCTGAAGAATATATTTGGCCCGTAGTGCAAAGATGAACAGTGTTTAAATGAACACGACCAATCGATGAATATCTTTGGCCCAGTAGTGCAAAGATGAATATTTGATTCCGTATGTATATTGATTGATGTTACAGGGATAAAAGATAGATTTATGAACTTTTAAATTCATACATAGAAGATAGTAGTTTGCATTCTCTACTTAACTCTTCTAATGAATTATTATTTCAATGCGAATATTGATTTAAAATTTGTTGTCTATCAGATTCTATTAGATTTTTCCTCAAAGACTAACGATAATTTGTTGTATATTATCTTAGTCATAATATTCTTTACTGAGCTAGTTGAGCTCACCCTTTTCCTTTTTGTTCCATTTTTTCTTATCAGGAGGCGAGAATATAGCGAGTACGAGTCGGGGTATGGAATGAAGGTTTTAGAAAGGATTGTTTAGTAGTCCTCACCATTTTTGTAAAATAATGTATCAATAAATGTGATGAGGATTTATTTGAGTATAGATATTGTCTAGAAGATAATATTTGTATTCAAACTCACAGCTTTACTGTTGTAATAATAAAGTTGTAGTTGTTTCTGTACCATGTATTGACAACTCAGAATAGGTGATGTATACCTATTTTGGGGGCGCCATGACTTACTTATTCTCTCTCTCATCCAGTGCAGTCTCAGATATATGTGATGTTAAAAACTATCCGTTGGATCCATCCGTTGTGGCATTAAATGCATCTGAACTTTCTGTACTGTGATGGAGAAATTTCTACACATCTTTTGAATTCTGCATTCTGGCCCACTGACACTGCATGCTGCTTTCTCACCTACCACCTGAAAAGGTGTTTTGTCCCTCTTACCCATAGTACTATCCCTAGCTTCTTCAATACGCTTCTTTGTTGCATACTAAGGATATTTCATACAAATTTGGGACTGATGAGTACTGCAACATCTGGGATCCATTCCTCACTTGTTGAAAACACAGATCATTCGGCTCGACGTTTTCTGACGTGAGACAGATGATGCTCTATGATTTGGATCATGGTGTTCTACGATTTAGATCGTAGTGTCTTTTACATCTTTGCACACTACGATGCTATTAGTTGAGAGCACTACGATTTCCCTTTAAAACCTTCGTACACTACGATCTTCTCTTGCTCGTGTTGTTGACTCTACATTCCCGAGAGCACACTACGATCATTGACTTGTAAACTTCATGTTTTCTTCAGCACACTACGATTGTGGAGTTAGCTCGGCAATCGTTGGGACCACTCTACGAAGTCCGAAGAGTCTCCTTCAAGGCAGGCACACTACGATCTTCAGGCTCTACGTTTTCATCCTTGACTTCTGCAATGTTGATCAAACTGATGCACTATGATTTCTTCAAGACTAATCTATTACATCTTAAGATCAACCTAACAGTTTTGATCTTTCTATCTATATATTCTTTAACAGAATGATACACGTTGAAAGCTTAGATCAGCCTAACAATTTTTATCTATCACTAAGTCCTTGTACATATATTCATTTAAGGACCTTACAAATAATCATGAACACATGCATTAAAACATCAAATCATAATATGCATTCTCCCAACAATCTCCCCCTATTTGATGTTGACATAACCAAAGAGATTTATTGTCATGATTATTAGTGACTAGATGCATTTGCAGGAAATTTAAACATGACCTAGTATTTCAGTGAGCAGCTGAAATTTCTAGAGAATAAGCATGAATTTATTGATGATCAGAAGATATTACAATATAGCATTACATCAATAAAACATTAAACTCTCAACTTATCTCTGTTTTCTTAGTGTCTTCTGTGGAGGAGGATTGGCATACTCTTCAGCCGTTCTTCTCCTTTGAGCTTCCTCATTCCTTGCTAACTCTTCCAGCTCGCTTAGAATTAGAACTGGATTCTCTTCATGTCTGTTCATGAATGCAGGATCTCCAATTGGCATTCGTATGCGTACCATAGACATGTCTTGTGAGCTAGGAGTTGGCTCCTTATGACTCAGAGGAATAGCTGTAGGAATAGCTGTTACAATTTCCTGCTGACCAGATCGTTGAGTCTAATGATGTCTTGCAGGAGGGCTTCATGATGTCTGAGCATGAAATTGACTTCTCCCCCTTTCTTGAGTTTTATGACCTCTTCCTCTGCCTTGACCTCCTTGATCTCCTTTCCTTTTATTATTCTCCCCTTTATATCAAAGATCAAGGGTTCGAATATCTACAGACGATCGATTAACTCCTCGAACAAGCTCATTCAAATGGCTTTTGGGTTTGAGCAATGTCCTCTATATTCTCCTTGATCTATTTTTCAGACTCTAGCTTCTTTATTTTGGAGGATCGTCGAATCATATCATTATCTTTTCCTCTGATTAGCATAAGATTTCGTGAAGTCATAGTATGTAAGCTTTCAAGTTGAGAATATTGTCCAAAGATAATTTGATGTTGTGATCTTGGTTTTTCTGCATTTCAAGCATAGCCTCTCTTTATTTGGCAGCAACCTGGAAATGGATCTCATCTCTGTCTGATAAACTCTTCAGAATCTCTTTGATAATTTCCCTTAGCCTCGTAGTGAGCTCAGTATTCATTGTACTAGGGAATTTGTTAGCACCTTTTATCATTTGATTCAGGCGGATGTTGAGGAGGTCAGAGTGGGATTCCAGACTTGCTTCGATAGACTTAATAATCTGCTCAGAGGTTTCTTTTAAGTCATCCTTGGTAGGCAGGCTTGGGAGAGCATTATTTGATTGGGGATTGTTCATTTGAGGGGTTCTTGGTGGAGATTGATCTTGCAAATTGTACAACGCAAGATCAAGACTGAAAAAGTCATGTGATGAGGAGGATGGTATATCAGTTGGAGGGGTTTGGGTTTGGATATCTGGGATAGGTGACTCTACGATTTCAACATTGGACTCTACGTTGTGGCTTGAGTCTGGAATCGTAGAGTTGGTGATTTGAGGGAGTAGGGTAAGGTTAACTTCTTCTGGTTCTTCAGTTATAGAATTTTGGGATTCTGCAACTGGAAACTGATTTATTGGATTAGGAATCACTTCCAGCCATTTAGGAAATTCATAGAAATAGCTAAATGAAGATGATGGCATGTGATTAACTCTAACACTGGTAGGGATAGTCAATACCTCAGGTTTGTCTTTTGATGAGGAATGATTGGTAAGCAGCTTTTTGGCGAAGATGACTTTTCCTAGAAATCCATGAGCCAGAACTAAGATTGATGGATATTCCTTGAAGCTCCAGAACATGTGATCCCATGATTTCAGGATTTGAGCTTGATGGTATGCCATCATGGGTAGGTAAGAAAACATTTTGTTATACAGATAGCTTATGTATCCATCATTCCCTACACCAGTAATTTCAAGCTCATCATCATCATTTTCTTCCCCTTCTTTGGTTTCTTCTGAAGAATCCATTATCTCAATGGCCTCTGGAAGGTTTAGCATTGGTTCATCTCCATCTTGAGCAATGACCTCTTCTTCAGCCATTGGGATATTATGAGGCTCCCCCTCACTATGAACATCTTCTTGGAGGTTTAGAAACTCCCCTCACCGGTAAAATCTTCTTCTAAGTTCGAGAGTCCTTCCAATTTGGAACCTTTTCTTGAGCAAGAGGCTTCCCCCCCCGATGATGTATACTCTATCATGAGAATTTCAGGAATCACCCCCTCAGCTGGAGCATCTTCTTCTAAGTTTACTTGGGATAGTTCTACTTTTACAGCCACACTCTTGGCTTCTTTCTTCAGTATTTTTTTATTCTCAAGAATATACTTCTTGACCAGCTTTCTCCTTGCTTTGCTGGTTTTAGTCACCACTTCTGGACTCTCTTGAGTCTTTGTTTTGCCATGTTGATCATCCACTCTTCTTGAAGCATCTTCTTCCATTTCTGCCATACTTGGCCTGGTCTCAGAGAACAGCAGAGACTCTACGATCGAAGACACTGTTGGTCTTTTAGACTTATGACCAGTCTTGTTCTTCTTTAAGATCTGTGAAATAGTGGCTTGATCCTCTTCAGCTTCCTCTTGCTGTTGCATGTTCCTTAGCCTCCTTAGAGTCTCTATGTCAGAGGACTCTACAGGAATGTTAGTTGTAGATCCTTGAGGCTCTTCGACTTGTCTTGCCCTTAGCTTTCTCTTGCCCTTGCTTTTTCTGGCAAGAGTAGAGGGTTCTCCCTTGTCTGTTTCTTCTTCTTCTTCAACTTCTTTGATAACAGACATTCCTCCTGGAAAGCCTGCTTCCTTTTGTTCCCCAGTTATCCCACTGGACTCTGTCATCATTCTTACATAATCAGCAGGGTTCCTTTCCCAGTTCTTAAACAACTGCTGTGTCATTCTTCGATTTGGGTCGATAGATTCTCCTTCATCATCCCTAATTTTGTCACCCAATGCAGATTATAGAATAATGCTAATGAATCTCCCATACAGCATCTTCAGAGTACTCTTTGATTTCTTCGAGCTGACGATCCACTTGCTGATCCACTCGAGTAATATAACCCCATAATTGAGTTGAGTACCATGAACCAAAGCAGACATGAGCTTGAGCTGAGTCTCATTTACCGAGTCATGACCTGAGCTCTTGCAGCAGATGCATTTCCCAATAATGTCAGCCAAAAATTCGTACCTTTGAGGGAACTCCTTCTTTTTGTAGCCTTTCACAGAGGGATTCTTCTTGTGGTGCATTTTCTTCAAACCCTCTTGGAAGCTTATGCTGTCTAGAAATAGGTGCCCCACATTCTTGAAACCTAGGGCCAGATTGAAGTTTTCTTCCTTTAGCATCATTTCAACTCCTCTTACTCGTGTAGTGATGGTGTTGTGTTCGTACACTCCATTCTTGTAAAACTCCTTCACTAGCTTGGGATAGATGAGGGTGTCGGTGCTCAGCGCCTCTTCGAGACCTGCCTTCTTTAGTAGTGCTAAGGTCTTGTGAAATTTTGGTGGAGCATCCTTGAACTCATCGAAACAGAGTCTGTAGCCTGAGATTACATTTGAAGCAGCCATGATTCTGTAGTTGAGAAGTGGAATACGACTGAGCTTTCTCTTGAGTTAGGGTTTTGCTTTGAGAGAGAGAGATAATCTTTTGAACTTCAGATTTCAAAAAACACGGTTCCAATTTGTACTTGTAGCTTCCCTCTCTCTTTTTTTGACTTAGTGGGACAGGTGTCGCCTTATGCTTGGCTCTACGATTTTGACTGTGCATGAATGTACTGATTTGCCCTTTGAGTCTTCAGTGCTGAGATGTCCTTAGGATGACTACGATCGTAGAGATAGTCTTCTGGTCGTTGAGTCTGTCCTGCGATCGTCGAGTCTGTCCGGCAGTCGTTGAGTCTGATCACCATTCGTAGAGTCTGTCCTACGATCGTCGAGTCTGTCCGGATCCTTGTGATGAGTTTTTGACTAAGCATTCTTTTTAAGGTAACTCAGGAAGGGCCAACCTCTTGGTGATTCAAGGGTTAGGTTTGTCCCTGAGGCACCTCTTAAAGAGATTGCATTGTTATGAGGCTTGTCATCACGGGAATCACTTTGCTTGTTGGAAGGGCTTTAGGCCATCGTCGAGTCTGCACTAGATAGTTGAGTCTTTGCTACGATCGTTGAGGTAGTTGTCTATTCGGCTCTATGATCGTGAACTTCCCTTGATCATGTCTACGATTTTGAGTACAGCTTTTATATCTGTCATGGTTAGCACAATCTAGAGCATACAGTTCATGGTTGAAGATTTATTTATGCCTAGCTCACTTATTAACTTGTTAAATCTGGATTCATCTAGTGGTTTTGTAAAAACATCGACAAGTTGATTTTTAGTAGGGATATTGTAAAGATATAGTTCCATTTTGCACATGATCCCTAATGAAGTGATGCCTTATTTCTATATGTTTGGTCCTAGAATGCATGACAGGATTATGAGTTATTGCTATGGCACTTGTGTTATCACAGTGTATGGGAATAGATTTGAAATCGAACCCATAGTTAGCTAGCTGATTTCTCATCCATAGGATCTCGAGCACGCTAGCCTACCACCGCATGATATATTCAAATTTTCTGCAGTTGAAGTAGACACCGAGTTTTGCTTTTTTGCTAAACCAGACACAAGTCTGCTTCAAGAAGTTGACAAAAGCCATCGGTACTTTTTTTGTCTATTTTGCATCCTGCGCAAAATTAGCATCTGTGTGTATCATATCGCTTCAAATGAGGATTCCTTGGGATACCATAGCCCCAAGTAGGGTGTACCCTTGAGATAATTCGAAGATCCTCTTTACAAAGAAACAAATGTGACTCTTTAGGGTTAGCCTAAAATCTAGCACATATGCATGTTGCAAAACATTATATCTCGGTCTCTCGGCGATTAGGTATAAAGAGAACTATCATACCTCTCAGTATTGAGTTATATCAATACATTTACCTTTCTCATCCTTGTCAAGCTTGGTTGCAGAAGCAATTGGTGTTTTCATGGGAGAGGCTGATTCCATGCCATACTTCTTTAGTAAGTCTTTGATGTATTTGGCTTGGTTAATGAATATTCCTTCATCAGTCTGCTTCACTTGCAGACCAAGGAAGAAATTCAGCTCACCCATCATGCTCATTTCAAACATGCTCTGCATTAGCTTAGAGAATCTCTTACATAACTTTTCGTTAGTAGAACCAAAATGATATCATCAACATATATTTGAACTAGTAAGACTTTATCTTTATGCTTTTTAAGAAATAGTGTGGTATCTACTCTACCTCTAGTGAACCCATTTTCTATTAAGAAGTTAGTCAGTGTTTCATACCATGCTCTAGGTGCTTGTTTAAGACCATATAAAGTTTTGTCCAATCTATAGACATAATTGGAAAGAGATGGATTGATGAAACCTGGAGGTTGTTCTACATAGACTTCTTCTTGAAGCTCTCCATTTAGAAATGCACTCTTGACATCCATCTGGAAGACTTTGAACTTCATGTGGGCAGCAAAGGCAAGAAAGATTCTAATGGCTTCTAGTCTGGCAACAGGTGCAAATGTCTCATCATAGTCAATGCCTTCTTCTTGAGAATAGCCCTTTGCCACTAATCTTGCCTTGTTTCTGGTGATGACCCCATCTTCATCCATTTTGTTCCTGAAGACCCACTTGGTTCCTATGACAGGATGACTCTTTGGTCTTGGTACCAATCTCAACACTTTGCTTCGTTCAAATTGGTTGAGTTCTTCCTGCATGGCTTCTATCCAACTGGAGTCTTCCATAGCATCCTCTATCTTTTTTGGCTCTATCTGTGACAGGAAGCTTAGATAGAAGCATTCATTCTGAATAGTAGCTCTTGTTTTAACTCTTGCACTTGGATCTCCAATGATTAGATCCTGAGTATGATCCCTTGCCCATTTATTCCCTGTTGGGACATCTGTCCTGATCCCTTCATGTCTTAGGTCTTCAAGGTCTATCTTGTGACGCCCCCAAAATAGGTATACACAACACCCATTCTGAGTCGCCAAATACATGGTACAAAAAGCAAACTACAACTTCAATAATACAAATGTCGTGTGAAATACGACAATATATCTTAATGAGTTTAAATATAATATTGTCTTCTAGACAATATCCACATGCAAATAAATCCCCATCATAATTATTGATTCATTATTTTACAAAAATGGTGAGGACTACTAAACAACTCTCTCTAGAACCTTCATTCCATACCCCGACTAGTACTCGATACATTCTCGCCTCCACGAGAAGAAAAATGGAACAACAAGGAAAAGGGTGAGCTCAACTAGCCCAAGAAAGAATATTATGACTAAGATAATATACAACAAATTATCGTTAGTCTTCAACAGGAAAAATCGATAGAATACAATAGACAACAAGTTTCGATCAATATTCGCAAATGAAATAATAATTCATAGAAGAGTTACGTAGAGAATGAAATCTACTATAATCTATGAATTTAATAGATCCATCATCAATATTTTATCCACGTAACATCAATCAATATACATCCGGAATCAAATATTCATCTTTGCACTACTGAGCGAAGATATTCATCATTAGTCATGTTCATTTAAACACTGTTCATCTTTGCACTACTGGCCCAAGATATTAATCAATCGGTCATGTTCATCTCAACACTGCTCATCTTTGCACTCTGAGCCAAAGATATTTTTCAGAAATCATTCATCTTTGCACTCTGTGCCAAAGATATTCAATAATATCATCATTTAAGGCGAGGATGATGAATTTTTTTTTAAAGAAACGAATCCAATGAAACAAAATGACAAGGATTAAGGATTAAGGATTAAGTACTTGGTTTTATCCACATCCAAAAAATACCTCAAAAATAATCATAGTGGTGTAAAATTCAAGAATGATCAAAACATGGATACAATCGAGTTAGTATCCGAATAGATGTTTTAGACGAAAAGAAGAAATTTTATTTTTGGTGAATAATCTCAGTATATCGTGAATAGTGTCAGATATCGTGAATAAAGTCTTAGATATCGTGAATAGTAACTCTCAGACACCAAAAGATAGAAATTCCACAAAAACATCTTCACGCTTCATGAATAGTACTCGTGAATAGTAACTCGTGAATAAGAACTCATGTGAATAGTAACTCGTGAATAGTAACTCATGAATAGTAACCCATGAATAGTAACCCAGACATGAAAAAATTCCAAATTTGATAAAACTTCAGATCAACATTTCAAAGATAATGATATTGAAGAAATAATATCATTACGAAAAAAAATAATATCCCTTACCTCGAAAGATCAGTACTTCTAGCTGAAACACCGGATATAGGCTATGACTTGGACTTGCACCGTATAGCAATACTCAAAGTATACTCAAAATACTCACAAGAATACGCTCGATAATATAGAGAGAGAAAACTTCAGTTTCTGGTGTGATTTTCAATTCTAACCTAAGCACCCTATTTATAGGAAAATGCTTAGAACACCAAAGCATAAAATTTAATATAATATTAATATTTATTTTCCAAAACCTCATACGCACACTTGCCAACTGAATTCAGCTCCTACACATGTTAAATGAGTTTCAAAAATGGAAAAAACGTTTTTGTAATTAAAAATATTTTAAACTTCCAAAAATTAATTATTTCGGAACTTCAGAAATTCAATAATTCACAATAAATAGGTCTTTTATCAGAAAATTCGAATCTCGCTACTTTTTATAGGAAATTCAATTCTCTACAACTTTGCGTAAGAAAGTTTTTCCAAATTCCAAATGAGAAATTGATCAAAAATCCTCAAACAGTGATTTTACAAGTTATAATCAAATTTCTGGTCAATAATTGTGTCCACCAACACACAAAACATGTGTTAAACATTTAATGCCACAAAAATACTCTTCCTCCTCATATACTCATATATCCCACATTCATTGTAAAAATATCACCGTAAATATATTATTAAAATAATATATTTAAATGAATTATTTTATCGTAAAAAGATAAAATATTAATTTTCAACAATTGTCATTTTAAAAATTTTCTCCATCTATATCCACATAAAATCAATATTTTCCTCATCATATGAATCAATAATTAATTATTCACAAATAATATTACGAGAATCACAATATTGACAACCGTGCGGGTTCTCAGAAAGAGGGGCTTTCCAATAAGAATTTCTTCTTCTTGGCGCGCATTTATTAGGTGACCAAACCTCTCCTTAGACGTAACTTTTTAGACATTGCCAATAATGTTATCTAATAATATTATTCGGATAATATGAATTATTGCTTCGATAATGAAAGATACTTATGTAATGACAATTATTGAAACAACAAAGAATATAAAATATCAACGCAACAATTATTAACTCAATAAAATAATTGAATAAGAATTACGTAACCATTATTGAGTAGTGCCTTCTTCGTAAGAATCAATAATTGGTGCAATACTGGTATCTACTCTTGCTCAACAACGCGTATTAGTGTGTTTTAACCACCGGGTATTCCAACAGTATTAATGGTAACAACTACGCCGTTATTTAAAAACAACTTATATTTGTCGTTTTCTTCATCCAATCACTTTCCGTTATGGGGCCCACACATGGTCACTTGCAGTCATGCGAATATTCCCAAACGATGCATTTAATATTCCACGACCAAACGAATATTCCCTGACGATAATGAATATTTTATAACCACTTGCTTAATTTGAAATATTTGCATATTTAACCCTTAACTATCCACATTAATCAAATCAACCCTTACTATTTCAAAATAATAAATAAAGGAAATTCCTTTTTATTTAAAAATTTCGGGGTCTTACAACCTCCCCTCCTTATGAAATTTCGTCCTCGAAATTGACGTACGTACCTGGTGTTTTGAAAAGGTGAGGATACCTCGCTTTCATTTCCGTTTCCAACTCCCAGGTCATTTCCTCTATAGCATGATTCCTCCACAAAACTTTAACTTGTGGTATAACCTTTGCGCGTAGGACATGCTCCTTCCTATCCAAAATCTTGACAGGTACCTCCTCATACGTTAAGTCTTCGGCTATCTCGTCCGGTTCTAACTCTATAACGTGGTTCGGGTCTTTCACATATTTACGAAGTACAGATATGTGAAACACATTATGAACACGAGACATACTCGGAGGTAACGCAAGTCTATAGGCTACATTTCCTACTCGGTCAAGAATTTGAAATGGACCGATAAATCGTGGATTGAGCTTTCCTCTCTTCCCAAATCTTGTAACTCCCTTCCATGGAGCAACTCGCAACAATACATGATCCCCTACATTAAATTCCACGTCCTTTCGATGAAGATCCGCATAACTCTTTTGTCGATCTTGTGCCGCTTGTATATCGTTGTCGAATCATTTGGATCTTTTCTAGGTGAGTCATATCGCGTCTAACTCTCGGGTCCCAACAATGTTGCTTCACCCACCTCATCCCAACATATTGGAGAACGACATTTTCGTCCATATAATGCTTCGAATGGAACCATGCCTATATTTGTTTAATAACTATTGTTGTATGAGAATTCCACCAATGGCAAGTACTTATCCCAACTTCCTTTGAAATCTAGGACACGAGTTTTTTAATATATCTTCAAGAGTTTGAGTAGTCCTTTACGATTGCCCATCCGTTTGAGGATGGTATGCCAAATCAATCGTAAATTGCGTGCCCATAGCTTTCTAACCCAAAATCATGAAGTGAATCTTGGGTCACGATCTAAAACTATGGATACTGGCATGCCATGCAATCTCACAATCGCATTTACGTACATACGAGAAAGACGTTCAAGGGAATAAGTCTCTCGTATCGGTAAGAAATGAGCAGACTTGGTTAATCTAATAACCCAAATAGCATTGATGCCTTGAGAAACCGTAGGAAGACCCGTAACGAAATCCATAGTAATGTGTTCCCACTTCCATTCCGGAATCTCAAGTGGTTGCAACGGACCCTTAGGTACAAGATGCTCCGCCTTTACACGTTGGCAAGTTAAACACATCGAGATAAACTTTGCAATCTCTCTCTTCATATTGTTCCACCAAAATGTATGTCGAAGATCACGATACATTTTAGTACTTCCAGGATGGATTGCAAATGGCATATTGTGTGCCTCCATCATAATCTTGTACTTCAAATCAGAGTCGTTAGGAACACAAAGTCTAGAGTGGACTCGAAGTATTCCTTCTTCATCAATTCTCGCTTCCGGAATAGCTCCTTCTTGTACTTTCTTCTTCATACGCATCAACTCCGGGTCGGTGGCTTGAGCAACCTTAACTTTTTCTATTAAAGTTGGCTCTATGCGTATACTTGACATCATCGCACTCGTTCCCGCATATAATCTTCTACTCATCGCGTCAGCTACCACGTTCGCTTTTCCAGGATGGCATGATCAGAACATGTGCTGAAATGAGTCTCCTCTTGAGTTCTTCAAAGCTCTTCCCACATTCCTTGCTCCATTCAATTTTGTATCTCTACGAGTCAAATTGCGTTAATGGAATAGCGATTCGAGAATATCCTTCAACGAATCTCCAATAATAACCAACTAAGCCTGAAAGCTTACGTCTTTAGATAATCGACTTTAGGTTGCTCTCAATCGTGACTCATATCCCAATCTTGGATAGCACGTCACAATGACACCTATCGATTTACTATCGCATCGAATATGACGTCCCTACGAGAGTTCGGCTTAGGTGAATTCCACAAAGGAAGTCACAAGATAAAGGCTCGGTACCAAATTCTATAGTTGAATTTTTAACTCACGAAGTTCAATAGAGCCATTCGATATGAGATTTTAGAAATGAGTTTTGTCTGGGGTTCAAAGTCGATACAAAATTTAATATCGAGCTTTAGGAGTAAGCCAAGAAATTCTTGAAATACGTCGGAAAAATCAATAACAACAGAATATTATTCAAATCGACGTGTCTTTATTCAAATCCATAACATGGACTAAGAAAACTTGACATCCGTAATAAACGAATGACTTCATGGCTTGATATGAAAATGTTTGACTACAATGGTTTGATTGCTTGAATTGAATAACGAGTTGCTTAGGAATATGAAAACTAACAACCTTACAAAAGCAATCAATTTGGCATGATGAGTAGTTAACCTTAAAATCACATCAAAAGCAAATATCTCTATAGAAATAAGGTTAACAGTAATGTGATAGTGCCAACTTGAATCAAGCAAGATTTTTAAACAACGGATGTAATGAAAGTTTCTCCTAATGGAGTCTCCACGATAGGTCAAAGTTTAATTTCTCCGTAGTCAAGTTCAAACGTTGAGCGCAAGTAAGAGAGATAAAAGAATGGGTAGAACCAATATCTAGTAAGGTATATACTTCGCAAGAATTTATAATTAACTAACCCGTGCTAACTTCGTTCGGGTTCCTCGCATTTTGACCACTCACAACAAACGCTCTTCCCTGAATCGTTGACTTTGACTTTTATGGGACAGTCTTTTGAGTCACCGTCCCCATTGAACTAGGTTTCTCTTTGTCTAATCTCGAGCGATATGTCCTTCCTTTCCATAATTATAGCATACCTTGAACTGTTGTGGGCGGTTTGGTGATATGTCCCTCTTTTCGCATTTGTAGCATATGACCAAAGGTCGTTCTCCTCCTTAAAACTAGTTGCTCTTCATTGTAGACGTCTTCACATGGTCATTGTTGAATCTCCTCTTTTAAAATCTCCTCCCGACTCGCTTCTTCTATTTTCATGGCCACGATTACCACCAGAGTGGTTACCGCCTTTGTCAGTATTCTTCTTTCTCCGCCGGTTATCGTTATTCGATGACCGCTATCTTGAGATGATCCTCGGTTATGGTCCCTCGGTTGAACGTATTTCGTTATCTCGCTCTAACAATCGAGCCACATTGACAACATCTCGAATAGAGAGAAAATTTATGAGAAATGAGATCTTGGCGTATGTCGGGTTTCAAACCTCTCGAAACATCCGCGCGTCATCGTTCCTCATTCTCCACCAAATGAGGTGCAAACTCGATAACTCCGCGAACTTCGCCTCGTCTTTGGGACACTTTATCATGTTATTCTCGCTCTAGTCTAATAAACTCCACTTCCTTCATATATAGATTTAATACTTTCGTGGAAGTACTTGTCATTGAACTGCTTTCAAACGTCTCCCATGACATCTTTGAGTGCGCAATTTGGATGGGTACGCTTCACGATTCCCACCATGTCTGCCTCGCCACGGAACATAAAGGTGGCGAATGGAACTTTCTGTTCCTTCGTGCATCCCAAGACATCGAATATCTTGGTAATTTGTTTGACCCACGTCTCCGCCTTAATCGGATCCGGCTTTCCCCAGAATTCTGGTGGTCCCAACTCTTTGAACTGCTTGGTTGTGACCACCCGTGAATTGCTATCATTTCCTCCTGTATTTTGAACACGAGTCTCCCTCGTCTGATTTTGCATGAACTGCAAAAAGCTTCTAAACATCCCCTCGTTCATCATCTGCTCAGTGGTGTTGTTTCACGGGAGAACATTGCCCGACTGTTGTTATGCGTTCTCCTCGTTGGTAAAATACAGGCATCTCCACGGTCTCATTTACTCCATCATTAATATTCTCGATCGACATTCTCAAATCATGTATAAAACAAGGGTTAATTAAGGAAATCAATATATCACATAATATCCCTATATCTTGACTAACTAACAAATAAGCTTAGGTAGGACACACTAGCGAAGGATTTACTCGTCTCTCCCTCCTAGTTCTATTCCCCGATCTCCGCCAGAGATCATATCCCTAAGCTCGATATTTAACCGTGACGCCCCCAAAATAGGTATACACAACACCCATTCCGAATTCGCCAAATACATGGTACAAAAAGCAAACTACAACTTCAATAATACAAATGTCGTGTGAAATACGACAATATATCTTAATGAGTTTAAATATAATATTGTCTTCTAGACAATATCCACATGCAAATAAATCCCCATCATAATTATTGATTCATTATTTTACAAAAATGGTGAGGACTACTAAACAACTCTCTCTAGAACCTTCATTCCATACCCCGACTAGTACTAGTACTCGATACATTCTCGCCTCCCGAGAAGAAAAATGGAACAACAAGGAAAAGGGTGAGCTCAACTAGCCCAATAAAGAATATTATGACTAAGATAATATACAACAAATTATCGTTAGTCTTCAACGAGGAAAAATCGATAGAATACAATAGACAACAAGTTTCGGATCAATATTCGCAATGAAATAATAATTCATAGAAGAGTTACGTAGAGAATGAAATCTACTATAATCTATGAATTTAACGGTCCATCATCAATATTTTATCCTGTAACATCAATCAATAAACATCTGAATCAAATATTCATCTTTGCACTACTGTGCCAAAGATATTCATCGATTAGTCATGTTCATTTAAACACTGCTCATCTTTGCACTCAAAGCCAAAGATATTAATCAATCGGTCATGTTCATCTCAACACTGCTCATCTTTGCACTACTGGGCCAAAGATATTCTTCGAAATAATTCATCTTTACTCTGAGCCAAAGATATTCAATAATATCATCATTTAAGGTCGAGGATGATGAAAAAAAATTTAAAAACGAATCCAAAGAAACAAAATGACAAGGATTAAGGATTAAGGATTCGTACTTGGTTTTATCCACATCCAAAAATACCTCAAAAATAATCATAGTGGTGTAAAATTCAAGAATGATCAAAACATGGATACAATCAAAGTTAGTATCCGAATAGATGTTTTGACGAAAAAGAAGAAATTTTATTTTTCTATTGAATAATAGTACCGTATCGTGAATAGTCTTAGATATCGTGAATAAAGGCCGTATATCGTGAATAGTAACTCCGACACCAAAAGATAGAAATTCCACAAAAAAACATCTTCACGCTTCATGAATAGTACTACGTGAATAGTAACTCGTGAATAAGAACTCATGAATAATAACTCGTGAATAGTAACTCATGAATAGTAACCCATGAATAGTAACTTGACATGAAAAAAATTCCAAATTTGATAAAAACTTGGATCAACATTTCGAAGATAATGATATTGAAGAAATAATATCATTACTGAAAAAAATAATATCCACTTACCTCGAAAGATCAAGACTTCTAATTTGAAACACAGGATATAGGCTATGACTTGGACTTGCACCAGATAGCAATACTCAAAGTATACTCAAAATACTCATAAGAATACGCTCGATAATATAGAGAGAAAAACTTGATTTCGTGTGTGATTTTCAATTCTAACCTAAGCACCTATATTTATAGGAAAATGCTTAGAATACCAAAGCGAAAATTTAATATAATATTAATATTTATTTTCCAAAACCTCATACGCACACTTGCTTACCTGAATTCAGCTCCTACACATGTTAAATGAGTTTCAAAAATGGAAAAAACGTTTTGTAATTAAAAATATTTTAAACTTCCAAAATCAATTATTTGAACTTCGGAACTTCAATAATTCACAATAAATAGGTCTTTTATCAGAAAATTCGAATCTCACGACTTTTTATAGGAAATTCAATTCTCTACAACTTTGCAGAAGAAAGTTTTTCCAAATTCCAAACAAAAATTGACCGAAATCCTCAAACAGGTGATTTTACAAGCTATAATCAAATTTCTTCAATAATTGTGTCCACCAACACACAAAACATGTGTTAAACATTTAATACCACAAAATACTCTTCCTCCTCATATACTCATATATACCACATTCATTGTAAAAATATCACCGATTAATATATTATTAAAATAATATATTTAAATGAATTATTTTATCGAAAAAAGATAAAATATTAATTTTCAACAATTGTCATTTTAAAAATTTTCTCCATCTATATCCACATAAAATCAATATTTTCCTCATCATATGAATCAATAATTAATTATTCACAAATAATATTACGAATCACAATATTGACAACCGTGCGGTTCTTCTAGGAGAGGGGGCTTTCGAATAAGAATTTCTTCTTCTTGGCGCAATTAGGTGACCAAACCTCTCCTTAGATGAACTTTCTAGACATTGCCAATAATGTTATCTAATAATATTATTCGAGATAATATGAATTATTAGCTTCGATAATGAAAGATCTTGTGTAATGACAATTATTGAAACAACAAAATATATAAAATATCAACGCAAGCAATTATTAACTCAATAAAATCTTTGAGCGATAATTACAACAACCATTATTGAGTAGTGCCTTCTTACGTAAGAATCAATAATTGGTGCAATACTGGGTGCTACTTGTTCAACAACGCCAGTATTAGTGTGTTTTAACCAACGGGTATTCCAACAAAGATTAATGGTAACAACTACTGCTTATTTAAAAGAAACTTATATTTGTCGCTTTCTTCATCCAATCACTTTCCGTTATGGGGCCCACACATGGTTTGCTGCCAGTCATTTAATATTCCCAAGCAGTCTGAATATTCCACGACCAAACGAATATTCCCAAGCGATAATGAATATTTTATAACCACTTGCTTAATTTGAAATATTTGCATATTTAACCCTTAACTATCCACATTAATCAAATCAACCCTTACTATTTCAAAATAATAAATAAAGGAAATTCCTTTTTATTTAAAAATTTCGGGGTCTTACATATCTCTTCTTCTTGGAGTGGAGGCTCGTTGTCTTGGATGGACCTCTCTACGATTTCATTATCATGCTCTACGATTTCACTGTCTGGTACTACGATCGTAGTGTTGAGCTCGACGATTGCATTCGTAGTATCTGTCTACTTATCGGTATCGTCGTAATGTCTGAGAGGCACCGCTTGCTTTATGCATGTCGGTTTCATCGAAGATGATGTGTATTGAGACTTGACATTCGGTGTTTTCTTGTTGAACACCACAAAGCTTTGTTATGCATGGCATATCCAAGAAAGATCCCATCGTCTGACTTGGGCTAGAATTTTATCAGATACTGCTTTCCATTGTTGAGAATATAGCATGCACAGCCAAAGACATGGAAATAGCTGACACTTAGTTTCATTCCTTTCCACAGTTCGTAGGGTGTCCTCTTGATCGTAGAGTGAATTAATGATCTGTTCTGTGTGTAGCATGCAGTGTTGATAGCTTCTGCCCAGAAGTATTCAGGCAGACGAGCTGCTGCTAATAGGGTCCTTCCAGCCTCTATCAGGGTTCTGTTCTTTCTTTCAGCAACTCCATTTTTTGAGGAGTTCGTGGAGCTGAGAAGTTATGACTAATGCCATTATCTGAGCAGAACTTGTCTATTTTTGAGAAATCGAATTCTCTTCCATGATCACTCCTTATTGCCTTGATTTTCTCTCCTTTCTCATTCATCACCAGTCTGAACATTTTGATTAATTCAGAGCTCATTTCATCCTTTGAAGTTAGGAAGAATACCCATGTGAATCTGGTGAAGTCGTCGACTATGACTAGAGAGTATCTTTTGCCTCCAAGACTAGCTGTTGGGATTGGTCCAAAAAGATCCATGTGGAGCAGCTGCAAGGGTTTGTCAATGGAGTTGGCAATCTTGCTCTTGAATGAGCTTCTGGTTTGCTTTCCAAACTGGCAGGCGTTGCATGGCCTTTCCTTCACAAAGTTGAACTTGGGTAGGCCAGCTACGAGATCTTTTGATGCCAGTTTGGACATATTTTTGAAGTTTAAGTGAGACAACCTTCTATGCCATAGCCACTTCAATTAAATCGGATGCTTTTGCCAGAAAACATATTGTCTCATCAGAGCTTAGTTGACCAAGATCTACTGTGTAGACATTTCCTTTTCTTGTTTTGGTCAGCTTTATGGCAGATGTCTTCAAATCTCTGACTAGACATTGGTTGATGAGAAATGTTACTTGGTGACCCTTATCGCAGAGTTGGCTGATACTTAGAAGGTTGTGTTGGAGTCCTTCCACATAAGCTACTTTATTGAAAGATCTTTTCCATTGCCAGCAGAGCCATATCCTCTTGTCTTGCCTTTAGCCGTTATCTCCAAAGATGACCGAGGGACCCTCCTTTCTACATAGTTGGATAGTAGAGCTTTGTTCCTGTCGTATATGCCTCGAGCCCACCGCCCCGGATACCATGTTGAGGTCGTGGAGCTCTTTTCTGTCAAAACATTTGAACCTTCATTTTGGTACCCATATTTGCATGGGTCCTTCTTTGTTAGTGCCTTTGGGGACCCAAATTTGTCTAATCTTGGGTCTCACATGCATGGAATTATAATAACACTTTGTAGCCCTATGACCATTTTTATTGCATATGAAGCATCTATTATAATGCATGCATGTGTGTGTAGTGATTCATCTTCCACTTGGACTTGTGTGGTTCCTTAGTTAACCTTCTGTTAAACTGATTCTCTTTCTTCCACGTGTCGTTAGGTTTCATAAATAGTGATGAGTGTGCCTTACCTCTACTGTACCTTCCTAGTTGATTCGCAGAGTTGATTTTGTTTAACTCTATGATTCTTCGAGGTTGCTAAGTAGAGGTTGGATTACTCTTTTCCTTGATGAAACCCAGACCAGCGTGAGATCCTTTACTTCTCTGAGTATAACTAAAGACAGTAGAACAAGGTTGAACTGGTTCTTCCAACTGTGAGGATTTCACAAAAGCAATGCCTCTACCAAAACTTGAGACATTACTAATGCTAGTTTCCATTGTCTTTTCCACACTTAGCTCTGAGATGGATTCCCCAAAGTCTAAGCCTGTTTTGTCGAATGTGATTCTCTGACTTGAGAGCAGGCAGTCCATGGATGATGAGGATCTGTTCCATGCAGAGATAGTCTTTTCTAGATCCTCAATTTTAGAGGTTAGCTTAGACTCTCTTTGTGCATGATGTGTGTTTGTTTGTTTTAAAGTTTCATTCTCAACTTCAAGCTTGGAGAGAAGATTAGTACTTAGAAGAGCTGTTTCAATCTCTTCTTAAACTTTCTTCTTCTCCTATTAAAGAAGTGAATGATCTTTAGACAAGACTCTGAACCACTTCATGTATTGATGTAGGTCAGTGGTTATGCCATGCAAATCAGTTCACAAGTCACTTATATCTACATCAGGAGAATTAAAGTCAAATACCTCATCGATACTTACATCATGTATGTTTAGGCTTTGTTTGTCCTTTGCATGTTTGGCCATTAAGCACAGATTGGCCATATGTGGTTCTTCCTCATCTCCGGAGTCTGCATTTGAGTCATTATCTGAATCACTCCACGATCCTTCGACAACCAGACCTTTGTCTCTTTTCTGAGGCCTCTTGGTTCCTTTGTATTCTTTCTTTGCCTGAGATTTCTTCTTTAGCTCTTCTTTGATAGGCTTGTTGCAGTTGGCAATGAAATGACTAGGTTTTTTGCAGTTGTAGCATAAATCATTCATTTGTTCCTGGCTGACGTAGTTGCTAACTTTCTTTGGCTTGCCGGTTCTGCCTTGTCGCATGAACCTTCTTAGTCTCTTTACCAGCATAGCAAAGTCATCGTCATCGTCTTCATCATCATCAGTGTCAACCTCGGTGATGACTTTCGATGCACTTTCATTTGCCTTGAGAGCAATACCCTTATCCTTTCTTCTTCCTTCTGATAAGGTTTCGGCGCATTGGGTCAACTCCAGTTCGTATGTCAGGAGATTTACATACAGTTGTTGAACTGTCATCTCATTAAGATTCTTTGATTCTCTTATTGCTGTGGTCTTTGCATCCCACCTGCTCGGTAGGGCTCTCATGAACTTTATGGTTAGATCCTTGTTAGGATAGATCTTCCCATATTCTCATAGAGAGTTGAGCAGAACGTTAAATCTTTCATAAGTTGCGATCCACGTTTTCTCCCCGCATGTGAAATTAACATTTCATCTTTCTTTGTGTCGGGAGACTGCTTGTTCTCTCTGGCTTCTTCAGTTCCTTCGTGCATAATCAGCAGTGCTTCCCAAACTTCCTTAGTTGTTTTGTTGTTTACAACATTTTCAAACAGATTATCCTCTAAGGATTGGAACAGGATGTTCTTTGCCTTTTTATCAAGTTGATGACTCTCTTCTCTCGTATCTCATCCCATTCTTCTTTCACTTTTATTTGTACTTTCTGTTTGGATCGTCAATGGTTGGTGCAAGCTTTATGCGTATATAGGGCCCATTAAAACGGTCTCAAATAGATCTTCATCTATTGAGTCCATGTAAGCTTGCATCCCGACTTTCCGGTTAGCAAATTTATCTTTGTTGGACATTGGTGGCTTCTTTGCCTTCCCGATCTGAATTAAGCTTGATACGAAAGTGCCATTTGGATCTACTAAAGCGTGTAAGTCAAAATAGAACACGCTTTGATACCAATTGTTAGTTCTAATAGGCACAAGTTATCTAGAAGGGGGTTGAATAGATATTTGAAAATCTTTTCGTTTTAACTTGTTCTTAGATAATGATTAAAACTTTGCGGAATTAGTATTTGTTTTAATCTTCTTTGGCAAGCAATGGAGTTATGAGTGAGTAAGGCAGTTATTTCAGATATAGCAGTTATAGCATGAATGTAAATGACACAGTTGTTTTTAAGTGGTTCAGAGCACTCAAAGCTCCTAGTCCACTCTTCTACTCAACGAGTAGGATATCCACTAAGGATGTCTTTTACAATCTTCCTCAATCACACAGATTCCTTCTGACCCAAATATCTAAGAACTTCTCTAGTTTACTCTTGAACTCTTCAAGTCCAAAGAGACTTGGCTTTCTTACGATTCACTATGAACTCTTCAAGTCCAAAGAGACTTGGTATACTTCTTCGATTGATTGATAGTTGTTGAGTTCTTGATGGTTGCTACTCAGTTGCTGTGTAAGCACTGGTTCGTTAAGAACTGAGTAGCTGAGCAATCTTTGCAATATCTCAGATCATAGAGTTGAGCTTCAGATAGATGTTCACGTTGTTTGATTAATGCTTGCTTATTCTCTCTCTCATCTGTCTGATCTGTATATATGTGATGTTGAAAACTATCCATTGGATCCATCTGTTGTGGCATTAAATGCATCCCGAACTTTCATCTTTGTGGCGGAGACACTTACGCACATCTTCCGAATTACGCATTACATTGCCCACTGACACTGCAGGCTGCTTTCTCACCTACCACCTGAAAAGGTGTTTTGTCCATCTTACCCATAGTACTATCCTTAGCTTCTTCAATACGCTTCTTTGTTGCATACTAAGGATATTTCATACAATCTGGGACTGATGAGTACTGCAGCATCTGGGATCCATTCCTCACTTGTTGAAAACACAGATCATTCGGCTCGACATTTTCTGACGTGAGACAGATGATGCTCTACGATTTGGATTGTGGTGTTCTACGATTTAGATCGTAGTGTCTTTTACATCTTTGCACACTACGATGCTATTAGTTGAGAGCACAACGATTTCCCTTTAAAACCTTCGTACACTACGATCTTCTCTTGCTCTGGTTGTGGACTCTACGTTCTCGAGAGCACACTACGATCGTTGACTTGTAAACTTCATGTTTCCTTCAGCAAACTACGATCGTGGAGTTAGCTCGGCAATCGTTGGGACCACTCTACGAAGTCCGAAGAGTCTCCTTCAAGGCATGCACACAACGATCTTCAAGCTCTACGTTTTCTGCCTTGACTTCTGCAATGTTGATCAAACTGATGCACTATGATTTCTTCAAGACTAATCTATTACATCTTAAGATCAACCTAACAGTTTTGATCTTTCTATCTATACATTCTTTAACAGAATGATACATGTTGAAAGCTTAGATCAGCCTAACAATTTTGATCTATCACTAAGTCCTTGTACATATATTCATTTAAGGACCTTACAAATAATCATGAACACATGCATTAAAACATCAAATCACAATATGCATTCTCCCAACACTTTGGTTTCGTTTTCGTCTTGGTGGCAATATCATAAATTATTCTTTATTAACTTACATTCTAAGCCTTATCGTATACGCTTAACATATAACTCGAAATTTTCTACTCAAATAATCATGTATTCAAAATATTAGATTTTGAAAATTTGTTTTACTATATTAACCAGTGTTCAGATAAATAATTACTACCAACTTATTTCATTAATCCAACATAGATTCCTATTCATAGAACTTGACATACCATAGCACATACCGCTTTAAACCTCAGTTATTCCTTTATGACACACAAGTCAGGAATCGCTGCCACAACTTACACGAAAGTTGTGAATATTACATTACACAGTCATACCTGTCATACTCATCACAGAATCATACATAATCAAGTAATACTAATACTACTTATTTCTTATGCCTTCACTAAGGATCATTTGCTTAATATTCTATATATTCCCATCATCCTCAATAATCCATTCCCACCTAACTATACCAAGTTTGTCAAACTTACCACATATTATGATTTTAAGAACTCACCACAAACATATGAGTTTAAGAACTTGAGCTCGACCATATACTCTTTAACTATACCCTACTTATCTGCTATACTACCATTTCTGGGTCCGGTACTACATTTTTCCAGTATAATCACCTCATTAGGGTTGCTTTTAAAAGTGAGCCTCTATTTTAGCTATTAGCTTTGATATTGGCTCGGTTATGGAGGTTGAATCCTTCTTTACAATCGGAGGGTATCCTAATTCTTTCTATCTAACATTTACACATATAAATTATCCTAATTAGCAAGTATAGTATATACACACAACAAATAATAATTTTATACAAGTTATCTTTTATTTTGTTTAACGATGAATTTATTCAATTCATCTCATTTTAAACTCTAAATGGGTTATTTACATTTTCAACGTTTCCCTCTGTTCTAAGGTTATAGCCTAAGGTCTAACCCACTTAAGGTTTTTAACCCTAAGCTCTGATACCATGTTGTGATGCCCCCAAATTTAGGTACTTGAAACCCGAACTCGGTGCTTCATGATAGCATTTCTATGAGCGGAATAATACTAATAATAATAACAATAATATAAAAATCAAACTTAATTTACATATATCAGAGTCTAATCCCAAGTACGCAACCATTATTATAATCCTAGATAATACATATCATTGTCTTAATACAATTTAACTATTACAAAAGATACCATTAAACATATTTTGTTTTCTTTCCTTTCCCCTTGTTCTTGGCCGAACCTTCTAGATATTCACACTTAGCTGAAAACATTTAAATTAAGCAAGGATGAGCATTTGAGTGCACAGCAAGTAATAACAATTATAAATATAATTAGCTGAAAGAATTAAATATTTTCTTTATACATCACTTCTACAACGATTCAATAGTTGTGAAGTAAACTAACCCGATAATAATAACATAACAACTCTATATCACATTTTTGAAACTACGTATTGACTATAAATAGGGTTAAGGTGACATACTATGAACATTGTTTTAAATTTTCGATAAGGTTTAGCAGAACTTCATCTGTAAACCGTCATAACTTACGGGCGCGAGGGTGTACATCCCATGGTCCTTGTATTGATCAATACTACATGCAAGAATGATATTATCATTCACTCTGTCAGCCTTGGGCGCATAAAGTTTTTCCTTGATCGGGATGTTCATACTTAGTCGGGAATCTGAACCAAAACAATTTGATTGGATACAAAAAGATTTTATCATATGCAACAATATTTCTAAATCTGTGTCTAGCTTGTCAAATAGCTTAGAGGTATATATATCAACATGTGTATAAATACAATGATTATCCAAGTGAGGACACTTGTATAACCATATTTCGAAATTAACGAACAGAATATATATATGAGTTATATAATATATTATCATGTTGATAAACAATTATCGGATATAATATATACAATAGGGTTAATAATCTAGTACAATAATAATATAAATCTGAAACTTTCTTACTCATGTCCATTTCATAAAGAAAATGAAAAGGTAGGATACTTGCCTGGTCTGCTGCTTACAGTACGCAACTTAGTTTTATCTTTTATACTGAAACCTATCATCATTAAGATCATTCTATCGATTAGAATAACATACTATAACACATAGTACTGCTATTTGCAATCAGCACATTACCTAATCACATTATCACACACATATTCAACAGTCATTGAATCACACACAAACATTAATAGAGTCAAAATATCTAACTCTAGATCAATTTCTGAAATATGTCGGTGTACAGACGGCTTTTTCGAGTAATTATCGAGTCTAAGACTTTATCCTGTAGTTCAACATCTGTAAGTATCAGTCGTATTATTTTTAAATGACTTATAATAATTTTTAAACATTTATTATAATTTATCATGAATTTTCAAACACCGGAATCATTATTAAATGATTTAAATATTAAATAATTCTATTATCATTAATATTTAATTAATATTAAACTATTAATGAAACCATTGCCAAAATTTTAAAGTTATTTATAATAACTTAAAATATTTTTAAAATACTAATATTATCCTTAAATGATTTTTAAAATAATTAAAATCACTTTTAAATAATTATCATTAATATTTAATTATTAATGTACTATTCACTAAAATATTAAAAGTCATTTAGTGTAACTTAAAATATTTTTAATTCATTTATATCTTTTTAAATGATTTTAAATAAATAAAACTATTTTAAAAGTATTTATTTAATATAATTATTAAATAAATTTAATATCATTAATATTAAATTATTAATGAAATTATCCTCTAAATATTACAAGTTATATTTTATAACTAAAAATATCTTTAAACACTTTATTTTCATTTTAATGATTTTTATAATATTAAAATCATTTTTAAACTAATTTATTTAATATAATTATTAAATAAATATAATATCATTAATATTAAATTATTAATGAAATTTACCTTTAAATATCAAAAGTTATATTTTATAACTTAAAATATTTTTAAAACATTTATTTTCATTTAAAATGATTTTTCTAATATTAAAATCATTTTTAAACTAATTTATCTAATATAATTATTAAATAAATCTAATATCATTAATATTAAATAATTAATATTTTTCATGACAAAATATCAAAAGCTATATTTTATAACTTGAAATATTTTTATAACCTTTAAATCATTTTATATGATTTTAAATAATTAATTCTATTTTTTAAGTAATTTATTTAATATATTTATTTAATAAATTAAATATCATTAATATTTAATTATTAATGAAATTCATCACAAAATATTAAAAGTCATTAAAAATAACTTAAAATAATATCTTATATCATAATATAATTTTAAATGATTTTTCATGTATTAAAATCATTTTAAATAATTTATTTAATATTATAATTAAATAAATTAAATACCTTTAATATTCCAAAAATATTAAATATTTATTAAATATATTCAAAATAATAAAAAACTAATTTTTGGACTTTAAAATAATTTTTAATAATTTATTATGTATTTCTTATAATTTAAAACTATTTTTTTCTATTTATTTTATTAAAATAATTAATTTCTGCAAATATTTGTCGGTAAAGGGCCCTATAACGACAGAACCGTCGCTATAGGTGTTCTTGAGCTGTTCTTGGCCAAACCCAGAAACCCATGTCAGTGGACAAGGTGGTAGATTTGGCCATAAATTTCAAATTTAAATACGATTTGGGCTATCTTAACCTTTGATCGTGTAGTAAAAGCGTAACACTACAATATCCAACCATCATCTTGATCAAACAACAAACTAACAAGAAGATCTGTGTAAGACCCCAAAATTTTTAAATAAAAAGGAATTTCCTTTATTTATTATTTTGAAATAGTAAGGTTGATTTGATTAATGTGGATAGTTAAGGGTTAAATACGCAAATATTTCAAAATAAGCAAGTGGTTATAAAATATTCATTATCGTCAGGGAATATTCGTTTGGTCGTGGAATATTCAATCTGCTTGTGGAATATTAAATGCGATAATGCTTGACCATGTGTGTGGCCCCATAACTGAAAAGCGATTGGATGAAGAAAACGCACAAATATAAGTTGTTTTTAAATAACTTGGTATTAGTTGTTGCAGCTTAATCTCGTTGGAATACTCGGTGATTAAAACACACTAATACGCTGTTGTTGAAAGGATTTACTGCCAGTATTGCACCAATTATTGATTCTTACGTGAAGAAGGCACTACTCAATAATGGTTACGATAATTCTTGCTCAAAGATTTTATTGAGTTAATAATTCTTTGTGTTGATATTTTATATTCTTGTTGTTTCAATAATTGTCATTACACAATATTTTTCATTATCGAAGCAATAATTCATATTATCCTGAATAATATTATTAGATAACATTATTGGCAATGTCTAGAAAGTTACATACAAGGAGAGGTTTGGTCACCTAATCACGCGGCAGATGAAAGAAATTCTTATTGAAAGCCCCTCTTTCTGGAACCGCTCGGGTTGTCGATATTGTGATTACGTAATATTATTTATGAATAATTAATTATTGATTCATATGATGAGAAAATATTGATTTTATGTGGATATAGATGGAGAAAATTTTTATAGTGACAATTGTTGAAAATTGAAATTTTATCTTTTTAGATAAAATAATTCATTTAAATATATTATTTTAATAATATATTAACTTGATATATTTTTACAACGAATGTGGGATATATGAGTATCGAGGAGGAAGAGTATTTTTGTTGCAATAAATGTTTAAAACATGTTAAACATGCTCGGTGGACCCCATTTATTGAATGAAATTTGATTATAGCACTGTAAAATCGAATAGTTTGTGGATTTCGGTCAATTTCCATTTGGAATTTGGAAAAACTTTCTTCTGCAAAGTTGTAGAGAATTGAATTTCCTATAAAATCTCGCGAGATTCGAATTTTCTGATGAAAGGGCTATTTATTATGAATTATTGAAGTTCCGAAGCTCTGAAATAATTGATTTTTTGAAATTTTTAATTATTTATTTTAGGGTTAAGTTCAGATGACCACCTGGGGTTTGGGCGGTTTTCCACTTAACCACCTGTAGTCAGTAAACCTACATTTAAACACCCGACCTTTTGAGGTGAAGTGAAAAAGTGTTTTCTGTCATAACTCTGTTAGTTAAATTGTATAAAGACTTAATTACCCTCCTACTATATAAAAGACATATGCTTGTTCATCTCTCTCTCTCTGTTTTTCTAACAAACAAAAAACAGAGTAAACACCTTAATCAACTCAAATGCAGCGAAACAATAATTCCTCGTTATATATAAATGTTTTCATCAAATAAATCTCACAGAGAATAAATGTTGCCACTAATATGTTCAAACTAAAAAATTGGATTCCTTAGTAAGAATGCAGGAACCTGACTCACAGAGAACAATAGAAAACAAATGAGCTTGTACAGTAATACAAAAGGAAAACAAGAACACTGGAAAGAAAGAATATACAAGCTCTTGCCATTCTTCAAAATTTTACACCCAAATTCACACAAATAACCCAAAATCTCTTAAATGAATTTCAACAATTGTGCCATCAAATTGAACCAAATAGCAATTGATAAACTGAAAATTAATTCACTTGAATCAAATTCCAATTAGTGAACAGAACTTGGTTTCTGCCATTGAATATGAATGCTTCACCCTCGGCAGGAGAAGGACCATTAACCTTTAATTCTTCCTGCAACCAAAATTGAATTATCAACACTACATTCCAGAAATTTATAAACAGAGAATTCTAAGGTGGAATGAAACTGTGACCAACCTCCTGCTTTGATGCAAGATCTAAAACTATGACATCAAAATCCCCAAAAGTTTCATCAAAATCAAGATTCTCAACAAGTGGATGAGAATCCAAACCATTTTCATATCATTTTGCTTACTTTGCGGTAAGAATCGAGAGATGAAACCATTTTGAGGCACCATCCCAATCATGAAATTAAATTCAACGGTTTTGTATCCTCGGATTTGCTAGTAAACCCATTTGACATGGCAAAGAGATCAAACTTCCCATTAGTTTCATTAGAATCGACTTTCTCGGTAAGTGGATGAGAATTCAGCCCATTTTGAATCCTTTAGTGCGGTTTGCAAGACTGAATCTGAGGTAAAACCGTTTTGAGACACCAACCCAGGATTCAAATCAAAGTCTATGTTCATACCATGGGATTTGCAACGGTGAATTTTTGTCTCGGTTAATGCGACTTGCACTTTAACCAAAGAATATAACTTCCTTATCTCATATTTCAAGAATCCTTCAAGTCTTTTAACTCGGATCGATTAATCGATCCTTGGTGGAAGCGATATCAAAGATATCAGTAGCAAATAACCCACCAAACCGGAAAGAGAACCCAAAGCCATCACCGATCAAATCCAAAAATAAACCAGATCCGAAACAAATCCCTCACTCCTAACATCTCAAACCCAAAAAACCACCAAGATTCAAACCCCAAAACCAAAACCCAAAACCCAAAACCCAAAACCTATCATCGCCACAAAATTTCGGGAAGGTTCCCATTTCTGCTGCCGAAAAAGTCGAACAGTCACCAAGCATGAGAAGTGGAGAGAGAGAGAGAGAGGCGGAGATGTCTTCCTAGATCTCGCAAAGAGGTTGAAGAAGGAATGTCTTTTAAAAGTCAAGAGGAAGAAGGGGCTATTTTAGTCATTTTTAATCGTTAAAGCCCCTTTTCACGCGCTTTTTGGCGTCTGACATACACGCACAGTTAAATTGGATGGAAAATATAACGTTTTCACTTCAACTCAAAAAGTCGGGTGTTTAAATGTAGGTTTACTGACTACAGGTGGTTAAGTGGAAAACCCCAAACCCCGTGGTCATCCTAACTTAACCCTTTATTTTATGAAAACGTTTTTTTTCTTACTTTTCTAGAAGGTGGCATGTGGGAAATGCTAGGATCTGAATTCTAAGGTTGGCGTATGAATTTGATATATATATATATATATATAATTTATTAAATTTTACGCTTTGGTGTTCTAAGCAATTTCCTATAAATAGGTGCTTAGGTTAGAATTGAAAATCACACCGTAAAATCAAGTTTTCTCTCTATATTATCGAGCGTATTCTTGTGAGTATTTTGAGTATACTTTGAGTATTGCTAGAGCGGTGCAAGTTCCTTCAAAGACTATATACGGTATTCTAGCTAGAAGTCTTGATCTTTCGAGGTAAGGGATATTATTTTTTTAAGTAAATGATATTATTTCTTCAATATCATTATCTTTGAAATGTTGATCTGAAGTTTTATCAAATTTGGAACTTTTTCATGCTCGGGGTTACTATTCATGGGTTACTATTCATGAGTTACTATTCACAAGTTACTATTCACGAGTACTATTCATGAAGTGTGAAGATGTTTTTGTGGAATTTCTATCTTTTGCTGTGAGTTACTATTCACGTATACTGCAAGACTATTCACGATATCTGATACTATTCACGATATCGGTACTATTCAATAGAAAAATAAAATTTCTTCTTTTAGTCCAAAAACATCTATTACGGATACTAACTCGATTGTGTCCATGTTTTGATCATTCTTGAATTTTACACCACTATGATTATTTTTTGAGGTATTTTTGGGCGTGGATAAAACCAAGTACTGAATCCTTAATCCTTAATCCTTGTCATTTTGTTTCACTTTGGATTCGTTTCTTTAAAAAATATTTTCATCATCCTCGGTCTTAAATGATGATATTATGGAATATCTTTGGCTTTGTAGTGCAAAGATGAATGATTTCTTAAGAATATCTTTGGCACAGAGTGCAAAGATGAATGATTTCTGAAGAATATCTTTGGCCGTAGTGCAAATATGAACACAGTGTTTAAATGAACATGACCAATCGATGAATATCTTTGGCTGTAGTCAAAGATGAATATTTGATTCGGATGTATATTGATTGATGTTACAGGATAAAAGATAGATTTATGAACTTTTAAATTCATACATAGAAGATAGTAGTTTGCATTCTCTACTTAACTCTTCTAATGAATTATTATTTCATTGCGAATATTGATTTAAAATTTGTTGTCTATTGTATTCTATTATATTTTTCCTGTTGAAGACTAACGATAATTTGTTGTATATTATCTTAGTCATAATATTCTTTATCGAGCTAGTTGAGCTCACCCTTTTCCTTTTTGTTCCATTTTTCTCGGGAGGCGAGAATATAAGCGAGTACGAGTCTGGGGTATGGAATGAAGGTTTTAGAAAGGATTGTTTAGTAGTCCTCACCATTTTGTAAAATAATGTATCAATAAATGTGATGAGGATTTATTTGAGTATAGATATTGTCTAGAAGATAATATTTGTATTCAAACTCACAGCTTCTTGTTGTAATAATAAAGTTGTAGTTGTTTACGCACCATGTATTGACAACTCGTAATAGGTGATGTATACCTATTTTGGGGCGTCACAGTTAGTATCGAGCTTAGGGATATGATCTCCGGCGAAGATCGGGAAATAGAACTAGGAGGGAGAGACGAGTAAATCCTTTGCTAGTGTGTCCTACCTAAGCTTATTTGTTAGTTGGTCAAGATATAGGGATATTATGTGATATATTGATTTCCTTAATTAACCCTTGTTTTATGACGATTTTGAGAATGTCGATTGAGAATATTAACAATGGAAATGAGACCGTGGAGATGCCTCAGACTCACCAACGAGGAGAACGTGCAACAGTCGGCAATGTTCCTCCCGTGAACAACACCATTGAAAGCGATGATGAACGAGGGATGTTTAGAAGTTTTTTGCGCTTCATGCAAAATCGATTTAGGAAACTCGTGTTCAAAATACAGAGGAAATGATAGCAATTCACGGGTTGTCACAAATGCAGCTTCAAAGAGTTGGGACCACGAATTTAAGGGAAAGCCAAATCCGATCATGGCGGAAACATGGGTCAAACAAATTACCAAGATATTCGATGTCTTGGGATGCACGGAGGAACAGAAGGTTCCATTCGCCACCTTTATGTTACGTGGCGAGCGTACTCATCGTGGGAGTCTCGTGAAGCGTACCCATCCACCGCAGACTCAAGATGTCTTGGGAGACGTTTGAAGCTATTTAATGACAAATACTTTCACGAAAGTGTTCGTCATATGAAGGAAGTGGAGTTCATCGATTGGAACAAAACAACATGACGGTGTCTCGATGACGAGGCAAAGTTTGCGAGTTATCCGTGTTTGCACCTCATTTAGTGGAGAATGAGGAACGATGACGCGGATGTTTCTTAGAGGTTTGAAACCCGGCATACGTCGATATCTCATTTCTCATAAATTTTCTCTTTATTCGGATGTTGTAAAATGTGGCTCAATTATTAGAGCGAGATAACGAGTACTGCCAACCGAGGGACCACAACCAGGATCGTGTCGTAGATAGCGATCAATGAATAATGATAACTCATGAGAAAGAAACAGACTGAACAAAAATGGTAACCACTCTGGTGGTAATCATGGCCATGAAAATAGAAGAAGCGAGTCAGGAGGAGATTTTAAAAAGAGGAGATTTAACAACGACCATGTGAAGATGACAGTGCCGGCAGCAACTGGTTCTAAGGGAGGAGAACGACCACCGGTCATATGCTACAAATGCGAAAAAGAGGGACATATCAGTCCAAACTGCCCACAACAGTTCAAGGTATGCTATAATTGTGGAAAGGAAGGACATATCGCTCGAGATTGTACAGTAGCGAAACCTAGTTCAGCGGGGACGGTGACTCAAAAGACTGTCCCAGAAAAGTCAAAGTCAACGATTCCGGAAGAGGCGTTTGTTGTGACTGGTCATAATGCGAGGAACCCAAACGAGGTGATCACGGGTAAGCTATTTATAAATTCTTGCGAAGTTTATACCTTACTTGATACCGGTGCTACCCATTCATTTATCTCTCCTGCATGTGCTCAACGTTTAAACTTGACTCCGGAGAAATTAGACTTTGACCTATCTGTGGAAACTCCGTTAGAGAAACTTTCATCACATCCACTTTATAAATCTTGTTTGATTCAAGTTGGCACCATTACCTTACCTATTGACCTTATCTCTTTAAAGATACTTGCTTTTGATGTGATTTTAGGGATTGATTGGTTAACTACTCATCATGCCAAAATTGATTGTTTTCGTAAGGTTGTTAGTTTTCATATTCCTAACCAACTTTGTTGATGCAATTCAAGCAACTAAACCATTAAAATCGATCATCATCATATCTAATCATAAAGCTATTCGCTTATTAAAAAAGCGGATGTCAAGCTTTCTTAGCCCATGTTATGGATTTGAATAAAGACACGCCAAATTTGAATAATATTCCCGTTGTTATTGACTTTCCCGATGTATTTCCAAGAACTTCCTTGGTCTACCCCGAACGTGAAGTTGAATTCTTTATTGATCTTGAACCCGGTACAAAGCCCATTTCTAAAACCCCATATCGAATGGCTCCTATTGAACTTCGTGGAGTTAAAGGTCCAACTACAGAAATTGTTGGACATCGGTTTCATTCGTCCCTAGTACATCTCCTCGGGGTGCTCCTATTTTATTTGTAAAGAAGAAAGACGGGAGTATGCGACTTTGTATTGACTATCGAAATTGAACCATGTCACCATCAAGAATAGGTATCCTCTACCTCGTATTGATGACTTGTTTGACCAGCCTTCAGGGGCACAATTCTTTTCAAAAATCGATCTTCGCTTACGGATATCATCACCAAGATTAGAATCGAGGATATTCCAAAGACGCCTTGAAACTCGGTATGGGCATTATGAATTCTTAGTCATGTCTTTCGGACTAACTAATGCTCCTCGCTGACTTTCATGGATATGATGAACCGAGTATTCAAGGAATATTTGGATCAATTCGTTGTTGTCTTTATTGATAACATCCTCATATATTCCAAAAGCCGTGAAGATCATGAGCACCATTTGAAGTCGGTACTCCAAAGGCTTCGTGAAAACCAACTATATGCCAAATTGAAGAAATGCGAGTTCGGCTTGAGGAAGTAGCATTCCTTGGGCACGTGGTGTCGAAACATGGAGTATCTGTTGATCCGTGAAGATTGAAGCAATACAAAGTTGGGAGCAACCAAGTCGGTGGATCAAGTATCGTAGCTTTTGGGCTTAGTTGGTTATTATCGGAGATTCGTGGAAGGTTTTCTCGAATCGCTACTCCATTAACTCAGCTAACTCGGAAGGATACAAAATTCGTTTGGAGCGAAGAATGCGAGAAAAGTTTCCAAGAGCTTAAGAGGAGACTTATTTCGGCACATGTTCTAACAATACCATCTAGCTCGGATGTATTTGTTATCTACAGCGATGCTTCAGGCAAAGGGTTAGGATGTGTTCTCATGCAACGTGGGAAAGTCATAGCCTATGCCTCGCGACAACTTAAAGAGTATGAGAGGAATTATCCTACTCATGATCTAGAGTTAGCGATGAGTCGTTTCGCTAAAAAATATGGAGGCACTATCTATATGGGGAGAAAGTGGAGATATATTCGCACCATAAAAGCCTTAAATATTTCTTCACTCAAAAGAACTCAACATGCGGCAATGACGTTGGCTCGAGCTATTGAAAGACTACGACCACACTATTCAATACCATCCCGGTAAAAGCGAACGTGGTAGTGACGCATTGAGTAGAAGATCATATGCGGAACGAAAAGTGCGATGATGTCAAGTATACGACAGAGCCAACTTTAATAGAAAAAGTTAAGGTTGCTCAAGCCACCGAATCTTGAGAGCGATGCGATGAAGAAGAAAGTACAAGAAGGAGCTATTCCTAAGCGAGAATTGATGAAGAAGGAATACTTGAGTCCACTCTAGACTTTGTGTTCCTAACGACTCGATTTGAAGTACAAGATTATGATGGAGGCACACAATCGCCATTTGCAATCCATCCTCGAAGTACTAAAATGTATCGTGATCTTCGACATACATTTTGGTGGAACAATGTGAAGAGAGAGATTGCAAAGTTTATCTCGATGTGTTTAACTTGCCAACGTGTAAAGGCGGAGCATCTTGTACCTAAGGGTCCGCTACAACCACTTGAGATTCCTGGAATGGAAGTGGAACACATTACTATGGATTTCGTTACGGGTCTTCCTACTACGTTTCTCAAGGCATCAATGTTATTTGGGTTATTGTTGATAGATTAACCAAGTCTCGCTTTCATTTCTTGCCGATACGGAGACTTATTCCTTGAACGTCTTGCTAGTATGTGACGTGAATGAGATTGTGAGGTTGCATGGCATGCCTATATCCATAGTTTCTAGGATCGTGACCCAAGATTCACTTCAAGATTTTGGGTTAGCTTGCAAAAAAGCTATGGGCACGGATTTGCGATTTAGTTCGGCATACCATCCCCAAACCAGACGGACAATCGAGAGGACTATTCAAACTCTTGAAGATCTATTAAGACTCGTGTCCTAGACTTCAAGGGTAGTTGGGATAAGTATTTACCATTGGTGGAATTCTCCTACAACAACAATTTATCGTGCAAGTATAGGTGTGGCTCCATTCAAGCATTATATGGACGAAAATGTCGTTCTCAATATGTTGGGATGAGGTGGGTGAAGCAACATTGTTGGGACCCGAGTTAGTACGTATGACTACCGAAAAGATCCAAATGATTCGACAACGATACAGTGATTTTACACAAGATCGACAAAAGAGTTATGCGGATCTTCATCGAAAGGACGTGGAATTTAATGTAGGGGATCATGATTGTTGCGAGTTGCTCCATGGAAGGGAGTTACAAGATTTGGGAAGAGAGGAAAGCTCAATCCACGATTTATTGGTCCATTTCAAATTCTTGACCGAGTAGGAAATGTAGCCTATAGAATTGCGTTACCTCCGAGTATGTCTCTATTATTCATAATGTGTTTCACATATCCGTACTTCGTAAATATGTGAAAGACCCGAACCACGTATTTGAGTTAGAACCGGACGACGAGATAGCCAAGACTTAACGTATGAGGAGGTACTGTCAAGATCTTGGATAGGAAGGAGCATGTCCGCACGTGCAAAGGTCATACCACAAGTTAAAGTTTTGTGGAGGAATCATGCTATAGAGGAAATGACACGGGAATTGAAAGCGGAAATGAAAGCGAGGTATCCTCACCTTTTGAAACACCAGTATGCGTCGTCAATTTCGAGGACGAAATTTCATAAGGAGGGAGGTTGTAAGACCCCAAAATTTTTAAATAAAAAGGAATTTCCTTTATTTATTATTTTGAAATAGTAAGGGTTGATTTGATTAATGTGGATAGTTAAGGGTTAAATACGCAAATATTTCTAAATAAGCAAGTGGTTATAAAATATTCATTATCGTCGGGGAATATTCGTTTGGTCGTGGAATATTCGTGATCATCGCTTCGAAATATTCGCGATGCGATAAAATGACCATGTGTGGGCCCCATAACTGAAAGCGATTGGATGAAGAAAACGATAAAATATAAGTTGTTTTTAAATAATCTGGCGTAGTTGTTCTTGATATCTTCGTTGGAATACCCGGTGGTTAAAACACACTAATACGCTGCGTTGTTGGCAATTACTGCGGTATTGCACCAATTATTGATTCTTACGTGAAGGCACTACTCAATAATGGTTACGAATTATTACTGCTCAAAGATTTTATTGAGTTAATAATTCTTTGTGTTGATATTTTATATTGTTTGTTGTTTCAATAATTGTCATTACACAAGATTTTTCATTATCGAAGCAATAATTCATATTATCCTAATAATATTATTAGATAACATTATTGGCAATGTCTAGAAAGTTCGTCTAAGGAGAGGTTTGGTCACCTAATCAATTGCGGCCAAGAAGAAGAAATTCTTATTGAAAGCCCCTCTTTCTCAGGAACTGCACAGTTGTCAATATTGTGATTCTCAGAATATTATTTATGAATAATTAATTATTGATTCATATGATGAGAAAAATATTGATTTTATGTGGATATAGATGGAGAAAATTTTTATAGTGACAATTGTTGAAAATTGAAATTTTATCTTTTCGATAAAATAATTCATTTAAATATATTATTTTAATAATATATTAACGGTGATATTTTACAACGAATGTGGGATATATGAGTATACGAGGAGGAAGAGTATTTTTGTTGCAATAAATGTTTAAAACATGTTAAACATGTAGGTGGACCCCATTTATTGATTTGAAATTTGATTATAGCTTTGTAAAATCGACTGTTTGTGGATTTCGGTCCAATTTCCATTTGGAATTTGGAAAAACTTTCTTCTGCAAAGTTGTAGAGAATTGAATTTCCTATAAAAACTCGCAAGATTCGAATTTTCTGATGAAAGAGCTATTTATTATGAATTATTGAAGTTCCAAAGCTCAGAAATAATTGATTTTTTGAAAGTTTTAATTATTTATTTTATGAAAACGTTTTTTTCTTACTTTTCTAGAAGGTGGCATGTGGGAAATGCTAGGATCTGAATTCTACGGTTGGCGTATGAATTTGATATATATATATATATATTAATTTATTAAATTTTCTACTTTGGTGTTCTAAGCAATTTCCTATAAATAGGGTGCTTAGGTTAGAATTGAAAATCACACCGTAAATCAAAGTTTTCTCTCTATATTATCGAGCGTATTCTTGTGAGTATTTTGAGTATACTTTGAGTATTGCTAGATTCGTGCAAGTTCCTTTCACACTATATACCGTATTCTAGCTAAAGTAATCGATCTTTCGAGGTAAGGGATATTATTTTTTTTTTCGTAATGATATTATTTCTTCAATATCATTATAATTGAAATGTTGATCCGAAGTTTTATCAAATTTGGAACTTTTTCATGCTCGGGTTACTATTCATGGGTTACTATTCATGAGTTACTATTCACGAGTTACTATTCACGAGTACTATTCATGAAGCGTGAAGATGTTTTTGTGGAATTTCTATCTTTTGGTGTCGGAGTTACTATTCACGTATATCACGCACTATTCACGATACTGGTACTATTCAATTAGAAAATAAAATTTCTTCTTTTCGTCAAAACATCTATCTATTCGGATACTAACTTTCGATTGTATCCATGTTTTGATCATTCTTGAATTTTACACCACTATGATTATTTTTGAGGTATTTTTGACGTGGATAAAACCAAGTACGAATCCTTAATCCTTAATCCTTGTCATTTTGTTTCACCGGATTCGCTTTCTTTAAAAAAATTTTTCATCATCCTCGGTCTTAAATGATGATATTATGGAATATCTTTGGCACAGTAGTGCAAAGATGAATGATTTCTTAAGAATATCTTTGGCACAGTAGTGCAAAGATGAATGATTCCTTAAGAATATCTTTGGCAGTAGTGCAAAGATGAATGATTTCTTAAGAATATCTTTGGCCAGAGTGCAAAGATGAATGATTTCAAGAATATCTTTGGCCCGTAGTGCAAAGATGAACAGTGTTTAAATGAACATGACCAATTAATCGATGAATATCTTTGGCTCAGTAGTGCAAAGATGAATATTTGATTCCGTATGTATATTGATTGATGTTACAGGGGATAAAAGATAGATTTATGAACTTTTAAATTCATACATAGAAGATAGTAGTTTGCATTCTCTACTTAACTCTTCTAATGAATTATTATTTCACTGCGAATATTGATTTAAAATTTGTTGTCTATTGTATTCTATTATATTTTTCCCTGTTGAAGACTAACGATAATTTGTTGTATATTATCTTAGTCATAATATTCTTTACTGAGCTAGTTGAGCTCACCCTTTTCCTTTTTGTTCCATTTTTCTCAGGAGACGAGAATATAGCGAGTACGAGTCGGGGTATGGAATGAAGGTTTTAGAAAGGATTGTTTAGTAGTCCTCACCATTTTTGTAAAATAATGTATCAATAAATGTGATGAGGATTTATTTGAGTATAGATATTGTCTAGAAGATAATATTTGTATTCAAACTCACGCTTTCTTGTTGTAATAATAAAGTTGTAGTTGTTTTACACCATGTATTGACAACTCGTAATAGGTGATGTATACCTATTTTGGGGCGTCCACAACTGGGCTTGAAAACTTCTTGTCGAAACGTTTCTAGGTTTTCCCGAAACCCGTAAGTTCGAGGTGCCTCTTTCTAGCTTGATTAAATCTCGATTGCATTCATTATTTTGGTGGTTTTATGGTTCATGTCCGTAGGATACATGACAAGGAACAACTACCTATGTAAGACCCCAACTTATTATTAATGAATTTTAATTTTCTATTTATTATTTTAAAATAGTAAGGGTTGATTTGATTAATGTGGATAGTTAGGGGTAAAATACGCAAATACTTCAAAATAAGCAAGTGGTTATAAAATATTCATTGTTGTTTGGGAATATTCGTTTGGTTGTGGAATATTCAATGCTTGTTCGGGAATATTCGTAAATACGGCAATGACCATGTGTGGGCCCATAACTTGAAAGCGATTGGATGAAGAAAACGATAAATATAAGTGGATTAAAAATAATGGCGTAGTTATTACAGATTAATCATCGTTAAAATACCCTTATGGTTAAAACACAAGAAGCACGATATTCGCACCAATTAATGATTCTTACGTAAGAAGGCACTACTCAATAATGGTTACGATAATTACTTTATTCAAGATTTTATTGAGTTAATAATTCTTTGCGTTGATATTTTATATTGTTGTTGTTTCAATAATTGTCATTACACGGATTTTTTCATAATCGAAGCAATAATTCATATTATCTCAATAATATTATTAGATAACATTATTGGCAATGTCTAGAAAGTTACGCTCTAAGGAGAGGTTTGGTCACCTAATTGCGGCGCCAATAAGAAGAAATTCTTATTGAAAGCCCCTTTCTTTCTAGAACCACGGTTGTCAATATTGTGATTATTCTCAGAATATTATTTGTGAATAATTAATTATTGATTCATATGATGAGGAAAATATTGATTTTATGTGGATATAGATGGAGAAAAATTTTAATGTGACAATTGTTGAAAATTGAAATTTTATCTTTTTCTGATAAAATAATTCATTTAAATATATTATTATATTTTAATAATATAATAATGGTGATATTTTTACAACGAATGTGAGATATATGAGTATACGAGGAGGAAGTATTTTTGTTGCAATAAATGTTTAAAAACAGTTAAACATGTCGGTGGACCCCATTTATTGACTGAAATTTGAGTATAGCCTGTAAAATCGTCCATTTATGGATTTCGGTCAATTTCTATTTGGAATTTGGAAAAACTTTCTTCTGTAAAGTTGTAGAGAATTGAATTTCCTATAATAATTCGCAAGATTCGAATTTTCTGGTGAAAGGGCTATTTATTATGAATTATTGAAGTTCCGAAGCTCCGAAATAATTGATTTTTGGAAGTTTAAAATATTTAAAATTAGAAAAACGTTTTTTTCATTATGGTGTGTTACACATGTGGGTTGAATGAGCTGAATTCAGTTCTTGGAAGGTTAGGAGTAGAAATTTTATTATAAATAATAATATTATATTAAATTTTCGCTTTGGTGTTCTAAGAATTTTCCTATAAATAGGGTGCTTAGGTTAGAATTGAAAATCACACCGTAAACTCAAGTTTTCTCTCTCTATATTATCGAGCGTATTCTTGTGAGTATTTTGAGTATACTTTGAGTATTGTTAGACGGTGCAAGTTCCTTCAAGGACTATACCCTGTATTCCAGCTAGAAGTACTAATCTTTCGAGGTAAGGGATGTTATTTTCTTCTCAAATGATATTATTTCTTCAATATCATTATCTTTGAAATATTGGTTGAAACTTTTATCAAATTTGGAACTTTTCCATGCTCAAGGTTACTATTCATGAGTTACTATTCACGAGTTACTATTCATGAGTTACTATTCACGAGTTACTATTCATGAGTTACTATTCACGAGTTACTATTCACGAGTACTATTCATGAAGCGTGAAGATATTTTTTTGGAAAATTTCTATCTTTTGGTGTCGGAGTTACTATTCACGATATCGACACTATTCACGATATCTGACACTATTCACCGAAAAAATAAAATTTCTTCTTTTGTCCAAAATATCTATTCGGATACTAGCTTTGATTGTATCCATGTTTTGATCATTCTTGAATTTTACACCCCTATCATTATTTTTGAGGTATTTTTGGACGTGGATAAAACAAAGTACGAATCCTTGATCCTTAATCCTTAATCCTTGTCATTTTGTTTCACTGGATTCGCTTTTTTAAAATATTTTTCATCATCTTCATCTTAAATGATGATATTATGGAATATCTTTGGCCCAGAGTGCAAAGATGAATGATTTCAAGAATATCTTTGGCCCGTAGTGCAAAGATGAACAGGGTGTTTAGATGAACATGACCAATGATGAATATCTTTGGCTGTTAGTGCAAAGATGAATATTTGATTCCAGATGTATATTGATTGATGTTACAGGGATAAAAGATAGACGATGAACTTTTAAATTCATACATAGAAGATAGTAGTTTGCATTCTCTACTTAACTCTTCTAATGAATTATTATTTCCGTTGCGAATATTGATTTAAAATTTGTTGTCTATTGTATTCTATTAGATTTTTCCCTGTTGAAGACTAACGGTAAATTGTTGTATATTATCTTAGTCATAATATTCTTTACTGGGCTAGTTGAGCTCACCCTTTTCCTTTTTGTTCCATTTTTCTTCTCAGGAGGCGAGAATATAGCGAGTACTGCAGCCTGGGGGTATGGAATGAAGGTTTTAGAAAGAATTGTTTAGTAGTCCTCACCATTTTGTAAAATAATGTATCAATAAATGTGATGAGGATTTATTTGAGTATAGATATTGTCTAGAAGATAATATTTGTATTCAAACTCACGCTTTATTGTTGTAATAATAAAGTTGTAGTTGTTTACGTATCCATGTATTGACAACTCGTAATAGGTGATGTATACCTATTTTGGGGCGTCACAACTGGGCTTGAAAACTTCTTGTCGTAACGCTTTCTAGGTTTCCCTGTAAACCCGTAAGTTCGAGGTGCCTCTTTCTAGCTTGATTAAATCTCGCCTCATTCATTATTTTGGTGGTTTTATGGTTCATGTCCGTAGGATACATGACAAGGAACAACTACCTATGTAAGACCCCAACTTATTATTAATGAATTTTAATTTTCTCTATTTATTATTTTAAAATAGTAAGGGTTGATTTGATTAATGTGGATAGTTAGGGGTAAAATACGCAAATACTTCAAAATAAGCAAGTGGTTATAAAATATTCATTGTTGTCGGGGAATATTCGTTTGGTTGTGGAATATTCGTCTCGCTTCAGGAATATTCGTATTTACCTGTAAGCAGACCATGTAAATAGGGCCCATAACTGAAAAGCGATTGGATGAAGAAAACGACAAATATAAGTGGATTAAAAATAATGGCGTAGTTATTTACTGCTATATCTTTGTTAAAATACCCTATGGTTAAAACACAAGAAGCTACGATATTGCACCAATTAATGATTCTTACGTGAAGAAGGCACTACTCAATAATGGTTACGATAATTACTTTATTCGAGATTTTATTGAGTTAATAATTGTTGCGTTAATATTTTATATTGTTGTTGTTTCAATAATTGTCATTACACAAGATTTTTTCATAATCGAAGCAATAATTCATATTATCCGAATAATATTATTAGATAACATTATTGGCAATGTCTAGAAAGTTCGCTCAAGGAGAGGTTTGGTCACCTAATTGCGCTACCAATAAGAAGAAATTCTTATTGAAAGCCCCTCTTTCTGTGAACTGCACGGTTGTCAATATTGTGATTCTCGTAATATTATTTGTGAATAATTAATTATTGATTCATATGATGAGGAAAATATTAATTTTATGTGGATATAGATGGAGAAAAATTTTAATGTGACAATTGTTGAAAATTGAAATTTTATCTTTTCTCGATAAAATAATTCATTTAAATATATTATTATATTTTAATAATATAATAATGGTGATATTTTTACAACGAATGTGAGATATATGAGTATACGAGGAGGAAGAGTATTTTTGTTGCAATAAATGTTTAAAACAAAGTTAAACATGTTTGGTGGACCCATTTATTGATCGAAATTTGAGTATAAATTGTAGAAATCGTCCATTTATGGATTTCGGTCAATTTCTATTTGGAATTTGGAAAAACTTTCTTCAGTAAAGTTGTAGAGAATTGAATTTCCTATAATAATTAGCAAGATTCAATTTTCCGTGAAAAAGGGCTATTTATTATGAATTATTGAAGTTCAAGTCTCAAATAATTGATTTTGGAAGTTTAAAATATTTAAAATTAGAAAACGTTTTTTTCATTATGGTGTGTTACACATGTGGGTTGAATGAGCTGAATTCAGTTCTTGAAGGTTAGGCGTGAAATTTTATTATAAATAATAATATTATATTAATTTTTACGCTTTGGTGTTCTAAGAATTTTCCTATAAATAGGTGTGTTAGGTTAGAATTGAAAATCACACCGTAAATCAAGTTTTCTCTCTCTATATTATCGAGTATTCTTGTGAGTATTTTGAGTATACTTTGAGTATTGTTAGATTAGTGCAAGTTCCTTCAAAGACTATAATCCGTTATTCCAAATTAAAGTACTAATCTTTCGAGGTAAGGGATGTTATTTTCTTCTCAAATGATATTATTTCTTCAATATCATTATCTTTGAAATATTGGTTGAAACTTTTTATCAAATTTGGAATTTTTCCATGTCGGGTTACTATTCATGAGTTACTATTCACGAGTTACTATTCATGAGTTACTATTCACGAAGTTACTATTCATGAGTTACTATTCACGAAAGTTACTATTCACGAGTACTATTCATGAAGCGTGAAGATATTTTTTTTGAAAATTTCTATCTTTTGGTGTCTGAAAGTTACTATTCACGTATCTATGCACTATTCACGTATACTCAAGACTATTCAATAGAAAAATAAAATTTCTTCTTTTTGTCCAAAATATCTATTCGGATACTAGCTTTGATTGTATCCATGTTTTGATCATTCTTGAATTTTACACCCCTATGATTATTTTTTTGAGGTATTTTTGGACGTGGATAAAACAAAAGTACGAATCCTTGATCCTTAATCCTTAATCCTTGTCATTTTGTTTCACCGGATTCGCTTTCTTTAAAAATATTTTCATCATCTTCATTCTAAATGATGATATTATGGAATATCTTTGGCTCAGTAGTGCAAAGATGAATGATTTCTCAAGAATATCTTTGGCCGTAGTGCAAAGATGAACAGTGTTTTAGATGAACACTGACTAATCGATGAATATCTTTGGCCCAGAGTAGTGCAAAGATGAATATTTGATTCCGTATGTATATTGATTGATGTTACAGGATAAAAAATGATAGACGATGAACTTTTAAATTCATACATAAAGATAGTAGTTTGCATTCTCTACTTAACTCTTCTAATGAATTATTATTTCACGCGAATATTGATTTAAAATTTGTTGTCTATTGTATTCTATTAGATTTTTCCTGTTGAAGACTAACGATAGAAATTGTTGTATATTATCTTAGTCATAATATTCTTTCTTTGGGCTAGTTGAGCTCACCTTTTCCTTTTTGTTCCATTTTTCTTCTCGGGAGGCGAGAATATAAATGAGTACGTAGCCTGGGGTATGGAATGAAGGTTTTAGAAAGAATTGTTTAGTAGTCCTCACCATTTTTGTAAAATAATGTATCAATAAATGTGATGAGGATTTATTTGAGTATAGATATTGTCTAGAAGATAATATTTGTATTCAAACTCACAGTTTTACTGTTGTAATAATAAAGTTGTAGTTGTTTCTGTACCATGTATTGACAACTCAGAATAGGTGATGTATACCTATTTTGGGGGCGTCACAATCTGGGCTTGAAAACTTCTTGTCAGAACGTTTCTAGGTTTTCCCAGAAACCCAGAAGTTCGAGGTGCCTCTTTCTAGCTTGATTAAATCTCAGTTCTGTTCATTATTTTGGTGGTTTTATGGTTCATGTCCGTAGGATACATGACAAGGAACAACTACCTATGTAAGACCCCAACTTATTATTAATGAATTTTAATTTTCTCTATTTATTATTTTAAAATAGTAAGGGTTGATTTGATTAATGTGGATAGTTAGGGGTAAAATACGCAAATACTTCAAAATAAGCAAGTGGTTATAAAATATTCATTGTTGTCGGGGAATATTCGTTTGGTTGTGGAATATTCGTACTGTCGGGGAATATTCGCATGCGACCAAGCAAATGACCATGTGTGGGGCCCCATAACTGAAAGCGATTGGATGAAGAAAACGACAAATATAAGTGGATTAAAAATAATGGCGTAGTTGTTACCAAGTAATCTTTGTTAAAATACCCGGTGGTTAAAAACACAAGAAGCACACGATATCGCACCAATTAATGATTCTTACGTGAAAGGCACTACTCTCAATAATGGTTACGATAATTACTTGCTCAATTATTTTATTGAGTTAATAATTCTTTGCATTGATATTTTATATTGTTGTTGTTTCAATAATTGTCATTACACAAGATTTTTTCATAATCGAAGCAATAATTCATATTATCTCAATAATATTATTAGATAACATTATTGGCAATGTCTAGAAAGTTCGCCTAAGGAGAGGTTTTGTCACCTAATTGCGTGCCAATAAGAAGAAATTCTTATTGAAAGCCCCTCTTCTAGTGAACCCACCGTTGTCAATATTGTGATTCTCGTAATATTATTTGTGAATAATTAATTATTGATTCATATGATGAGGAAAATATTGATTTTATGTGGATATAGATGGAGAAAAATTTTAATGTGACAATTGTTGAAAATTGAAATTTTATCTTTTTCTGATAAAATAATTCATTTAAATATATTATTATATTTTAATAATATAATAATGGTGATATTTTTACAACGAATGTGAGATATATGAGTATACGAGGAGGAAGAGTATTTTTGTTGCAATAAATGTTTAAAACAGGTTAAACATGTCGGTGGACCCCATTTATTGACTGAAATTTGAGTATAGCCTGTAAAATCGTCCATTTATGGATTTCGGTCAATTTCTATTTGGAATTTGGAAAACTTTCTTTCTTCAGAAGTTGTAGAAATTGAATTTCCTATAATAATTACGCAAGATTCAATTTTCCGGTGAAAGGGCTATTTATTATGAATTATTGAAGTTCAAGTTCAAATAATTAATTTTTGGAAGTTTAAAATATTTAAAATTAGAAAACGTTTTTTCATTATGGTGTGTTACACATGTGGGTTGAATGAGCTGAATTCAGTTCTTGGAAGGTTGGCGTAGAAAATTTTATTATAAATAATAATATTATATTAAATTTTCTGCTTTGGTGTTCTAAGCATTTTCCTATAAATAGGGTGCTTAGGTTAGAATTGAAAATCACACCAGAAACTGAAGTTTTCTCTCTCTATATTATCGAGCGTATTCTTGTGAGTATTTTGAGTATACTTTGAGTATTGTTAGACGGTGCAAGTTCCTTCAAAGACTATACCCTATTCCAAATTAGAAGTATTAAATCTTTCGAGGTAAGGGATGTTATTTTCTTCTCAAATGATATTATTTCTTCAATATCATTATGCTGAAATATTGGTTGAAACTTTTTATCAAATTTGGAACTTTTCCATGTCGGGGTTACTATTCATGAGTTACTATTCACGAGTTACTATTCATGAGTTACTATTCACGAGTTACTATTCATGAGTTACTATTCACGAGTTACTATTCACGAGTACTATTCATGAAGCGTGAAGATGTTTTTTGGAAAATTTCTATCTTTTGGTGTCGGAGTTACTATTCACGTGATACTAAGACTATTCACGATACTCGGACTATTCATTCAAAAAATAAAATTTCTTCTTTTGTCCAAAATATCTATTCGGATACTAGCTTTGATTGTATCCATGTTTTGATCATTCTTGAATTTTACACCCCTATCATTATTTTTGAGGTATTTTTGGACGTGGATAAAACAAAGTACGAATCCTTGATCCTTAATCCTTAATCCTTGTCATTTTGTTTCACTGGATTCGTTTCTTTAAAAATATTTTTCATCATCTTCAGTCTTAAATGATGATATTATGGAATATCTTTGGCCTATAGTGCAAAGATGAATGATTTCTGAAGAATATCTTTGGCCCGTAGTGCAAAGATGAACAGGTGTTTAGATGAACATGACCAACTGATGAATATCTTTGGCCTGTAGTGCAAAGATGAATATTTGATTCCAGATGTATATTGATTGATGTTACAGGGATAAAAGATAGACGATGAACTTTTAAATTCATACATAGAAGATAGTAGTTTGCATTCTCTACTTAACTCTTCTAATGAATTATTATTTCATTGCGAATATTGATTTAAAATTTGTTGTCTATTGTATTCTATTAGATTTTTCCCTCGTTGAAGACTAACGATAAATTGTTGTATATTATCTTAGTCATAATATTCTTTCTTGGGCTAGTTGAGCTCACCCTTTTCCTTTTTGTTCCATTTTTCTTCTCAGGAGGCGAGAATATAGCGAGTACGAGTCGGGGTATGGAATGAAGGTTTTAGAAAGAATTGTTTAGTAGTCCTCACCATTTTTGTAAAATAATGTATCAATAAATGTGATGAGGATTTATTTGAGTATAGATATTGTCTAGAAGATAATATTTGTATTCAAACTCACAGTTTTACTGTTGTAATAATAAAGTTGTAGTTGTTTCTGTACCATGTATTGATAACTCAGAATAGGTGATGTATACCTATTTTGGGGGCGTCACAACCTATCCTCATCACAGTCCAAATCTAACACATTGACCAGATTTAATTATATAGAAAATATCGGGTTGTTACATAAAAGACCGCGATTTAGGAAATTCAGATAATAACCAAGAGAACGCTAACAAAATAGAAAAGTACACAAACTGTAGCAAGAAACATGAAAGCGTATGCAGGAAAGGGAAAAAGATATGTTACATTTGTGTACATGAGGGACGTATCTCTCCTCATTGTCCCAACTATAAGCAAGGTGCATGTTTTATTTGTGGATTGGAAGGTCATCGAGCGAAAGGTTGTTCAGGATCAGGAAAAGGCGTAGTGAATAAGTAATATAAGTACTATTTTAATATGTGTGTTCTATGATAAGTATGTCTGTGTAATATAATATTTTCAACTTTTGTATAAGTTGTAGCAGTGATTCTCGACTTTTGTGGTCACAAAGGGATATCGGATGTTTAAAGTAGTATGTGATATGCTATGTACTATAAAAAAGTTGAATGAATATGAATCTATGTTTGATTAATAAGATTGAAATATTAAACTTATACGATAAGGTTTAGAAGGTAAGTTGATAAAGTATAATTTAACCAGATAATGCCGCCAAGACGTCAAACTCGAAACCAAAGGCCAGAAGAATCTGTCAACAATGCTGGGGGACAACAACCAGACCTGATGCAGAATTTTGCGAACATGGTAGCTCAAGCCATACAGAATGGAATGCCAGCCGTGGGAAATCATCCAGACAATCGATTTGCGAACTTCAAAGATTTTAAAGCTGTAGGACCACCAGAATTTAGAGGAACCACTGACCCGATAGAAGCGCAAACTTGGGTTAAGGAAATAGAAAAAGCGTTTGTAGTCGCTAGGGTAGTTGAGGGGCAAAAGACAGCTTTTTCCACCTATATGATGAAAGGAGAGGCGAATTTCTGGTGGGAAGCAAATCAAGCTAGGGTAGGAGAAGGAGTGATATCATGGACTAGGTTTAAGACGTTGTTCTTTGAGAACTATTTCTCATCCATTATGCAGGCTAGGATGGAGGTGAAGTTTTTGGAGTTAAAGCAGGTGAACATGACTGTTGCGGGGTATGCCACAAAGTTCAATGAATTAGCTAGGTTTGCTCCGCACCAAGTGGATACGGAGGCTAGAAAGGCAAGGAGTTTAGAGCTGGGATTAAAACCCTGGCTCTACAATAAGGTGGCGGTGTTACAGATCAATACTTTTGCAGCACTTTTGGAAAAGGCTATCATAGCCGAAGGGGGAAGTGAGGCCACGAGCCGCTACAATAAGGAGAGAAATAACAAGGGTAAGGTTGAGGGAGCTGGGAAGGTAGAAGCATGTAGTGGTAGTGGGAATGGAAAAATAAAGTTGAACAATTTTGGGAATGTCCAAGTCAAGCAGGAAGGTGTGAAGAAGCAGGTTATGCAGTGTAAGAATTGTGGGAATAATCATTCAGGTGAATGTCTTAGTGGTAAGTTTGTGTGCTATATGTGTGGGCAGGAGGGACATATCTCTCCCAAGTGCCCCAATCCTAGGATGAACAATGGGCGTTTTCTGTGTGGATCAACGGAACATAAGGTAAAAGACTGTCCGAAAAGGAGAATGGATACAGGAAGCGTGAATACGCCGAAAGGCAGCGAAACACTGGCGATAACGGGACCAACTTCAACAAAATCAACCGCAAGAGTCTTCAACATGACGGTTCAGGATACCGTAGCAACCAGGGATGGAACTCCAGGTATTATTCGTATGAATTTTATTTTCGTATACATGATTTTTCTTAAATATAATAAATTATGTTATAAAGAAATTTTGAAGGAGAAATTTGAGTTCTATTAGAAATCAAATTTCCGTATAATCAGATAGACAAGCGTTATGTTGAATAGTTAAAGATCAATTCAATCGAATCTGATCGAGATCTACTTGAAATGATTGTGTATGCTATTTTTCCTAGTATCTATAAGTTTTGAAATGGTGATTCCGGGGACGGAATCCTTATAAGGGAGGGTGAATGTAATAACCCAATATTTTCAATATAATTAAATAAGAAACTATGCATATAATATTTTTATATAGATAAAGGTGGGAATATGTGCAAAGTAAAGTATATGTATATATGTGATAAATAAAATTTATTTATTACATGAATAATCAGAATCATTTTTTTTAGGAATTATTGATCATTATAGATTATATTCTTATAATAAATTTATTTTGTAATAAAAATATTTATTATTTATTTTCCATGAAATTATGATTATTGTATATATGATATGATTATTAGAATTATTATAATAATTATTTATTATATTTATTCGTAGTTGTTAAGTTAATTATTTTAACTTAATTAATAATGGTATATATGAAAGTTATGTCGGATATGGATTCAAACCCCTAATTCTGGATTTTGAATAAGGAATGAGAATATTAATATAATATTATTTATATTTCAGTGATATAAACATGTATGGTATGTGTGTGATGTTAATTTGTGGAACAATTATAGTGAAACAATACAAAACCCTAGCATTACTGATAAACTCTAGTACATAAGTCAATTACGACTGTAAGATTTGTTAAGTTGTTGTGTTATGTAATTAATGGCAATTATTATAGATTTAATGTTAATTAGGTAAACCCTAATTAATATTTAGAAATCCTAATTATTAAATTAGAACCCTAATTGCTAAGTTATAAACCCTAACTATTAATTTAGCAAGCTTAATGGTAATTAGTAAATTATAAAGCCTAATTTACAAGTCCTAAGTGATTTGGAAACCTAATTTAATTAGGGAACCCTAATTCACATTTCTAGAAACTAAAATTTACATTTTAGCCCTAATTACAAAATCCTAGAAAATAAACTTATGGAACCCTATGGGTTAAACCCTAAGGGTTGGAGTGAGATGCCAAGTTTACCACTAAAAGTAAAAGCCAAATGACACAATTGCCCTTCTTGCATTATTTAAAAGATAACTTGTAGAACTTGCCATAACTGTAGTTGGTGACCAACTGTAGCTAGCCATGTGCCTATAAACCATACAAATTAGCTACAACATCTCAGCCAATTCATTATATCCCAATTATATATATATTAAGAGAGAGACAAGTTCATTTATTAGTCTCATTTGTGCTCATACACCCAACAAAGCCTCTCTCTCTCTCTCTCTAAACCCACGAATTTTAGTAATAGATCAGTTCCTTATCAAGCTTCTAAAACACCAAGATTAAATCAGGAGCCTAAGATTCATGTTTTGTTCAAAAGAGGTATAAACCAAACCCTAGAAATCTGATCTTGAAAACTATGTTAGATGTTATGTGTTAAATGTTTAAATATCAATCTTCCAGATTGATTCCTTTCCGACCTTGTTAGAGAAGGCAGTCATTGCGGAAGGTGGCAATGAGACCTTAAGTCTATATCATAAGGAGAAGAAAAATAAGAACACTGGTAGTGAGCATCGCGGAGGAAGCAACAGTGGAGGGAGTAACTATGGGAAGAGGAAATGGGAAAATAACAACAACAACAACAACAAAAACAATAATCAAGGTGGAAGTCACCAGGGAAACTTCAAGAAAAAGACTGAAACTTATAACAAGTGTAGAAGAAGTCATCAGGGGGAGTGCTGGAAAGGAAAGAGCACGTCTTATAATTGCGGCCAAGAGGGGCACATATTGCCAAATTGCCCAAAACCAAAGAAGATCATGGGGTGTTTTGCTTGTGGATCTACATAGCAACAGATAAAGGATTGCCCGAAGAAAGGAAGCGGTGGAGCTGGCGGAGGCCAGGGAGGAGGAAGCAAGTTAATGATTGGTGGACTCATGTGACCCAACCTATCGTCGATCGCCGAACCTTTTACATGACCGTCCAGGATGCAGTAGCTGCAAAGGACGTGGTGTCAGGTATAATCCCAATCAATAATATAAATGCTTATGTATTATTTAATTCGGGTGCCACCTGTTCGTTTGTATCCAAAGAATTTGCTAGTAAACTTAGTATACCCCGAGAACGTTTAGAAGATCCTTTGAACATAGAAGATGCGAATAAAGAAATAATCCCTGTAGAATACGTGTATCAAAATTGTCACGCAAACATTAGAGAACATGAACTGAGCGTAGACTTGATTCCTATTAGACTAGGAAAATTTGATGTAATACTGGGAATGGATTGGTTATATAACCATGCGGCGATGGTTGATCGTCGAATAAGTGTGTGAACCTTCGATTCTCGAAGTAAGTCTAAGGTAGTGTTTCATGGTAGCTCATCGCTTAAGCAATCGTGTTACGTTACAATGATACAGACTAAGAAATTGTTAAGAAAAGGATGTGTAGGTTATTTAGCTTACATTGTGGATACTCAGAAAAAGGGAATAGAAATTAAAGATATATCTGTAGTGAATGAATTTCAAGATGTGTTTCCAGACGATCTGCCTGGTCTTCCACCAGATAGAGAAATCGAATTCGTAATAGACTTAGCACCGGGAATGGCACCGATTTCGAAAGCTCCATACCGGATGGCGCCAGTAGAAATGAAGGAATTGATGATATAACTTCAAGAGTTATTGGATAAGGGTTATTCGTTAAGAAAAAGGATGGATCGATGAGGCTCTGTATCGATTATCAAGAATTGAACAAAGTAACGATCAAGAACATATATCCAATACCGAGGATAAACGACTTGTTTGATCAACTGAAGGAAGCAAAATGTTTCTCGAAGATCGACCTACGGACAGGATATCACCAACTGAAAGTGCGAGATGAGGACATACCAAAGACTTCGTTTCGAACCCATTATGGATATTACGAGATTTTGGTAATGTCATTTGGTTTGACTAATACTCCGGCAACATTCATGGACTTGATGAATCGAGTTTTCAAGCCATACTTAGATAAGTTCGTAGTAGTTTTCATAGATAACATTTTGATCTACTCGAAGACAGAGGAAGAACACGCCGAACATCTGAAGATTGTTTTGGAGGCACTACGAAAGGAGAAGATGTATGCGAAATTTTTAAAATGTGAATTTTGGATGAAGAAGGTTCAATTCTTAGGCCACGTGGTGGATGAGAATGGAATCTCAGTAGACCCCGAAACGGTCGAAGCAGTAAATAATTGGGAACAACCGAGAACCCCGACGGAGGTGAGAAATTTCTTAGGGTTAGCTGGGTACTATCGAAGATTCATCCAAGATTTTTCTAAGATAGCGACCCCGTTGACCAATCTGACGATGAATACAGTGAAATTTGTATTGGCCGATAAATGCGAAGAGAGTTTTCAAGAGTTGAAGAAGAGATTAAGTGAGGCGCCTGTATTATCATTACCAGATGATACGGGAGGATTTGTGGTATATAGTGATGCATCGCATAGAAGACTGGGTTGTGTGCTGATGCAGCATGGCAAAGCCATTGCGTATGCGTCATGACAATTGAAGGATTACATAAAAAGATACCCTACTCATGACTTAGAGTTAGCGGTAGTAGTTTTTGTGTTAAAGTTATGGAGGTATTATTTGTACGGAGAAAAATATGAGATATACACGAACCACAAAAGTTTGAAATATATCTTCACACAGAAAGAATTGAATATGTGTCAGAGAAGGTGGTTGGAATTGATCAAAGATTATGATTACGATATTCTTAATCACCCGGGAAAAGCACATGTAGTAGCCGACGCGCTAAGTAGGAAAGGAAGGGATAAATTGTTTCAATTGACAACTCAAGAGGAGTTAATAAGAGATATGGAGAAGTTGGAAATAGAAGTAAAGGGACCCGAGAGGTCTGAAGAAAAGTTATTTGTAATGGAAGCTTGTCTGACATTGTTGGATAGAGTAAAGGAAGCACATGAGAAAGATGGAGAATGTGAGAAAATCAGGAAAAGGATCACGAAAAATGAGGAAGAAAAATTTTGAATAGATAAAGACGGTATCTTAAGATTCGAAGGGAGAGTGTGGGTACCAGCGGTAATCAAGTTAAGAGAAGAGATTTTGCACGAGGCACACAATACTGAGTATTCCGTTCATCCGGGAGGCACGAAGATGTACCAAGATTTACGACAACGGCCGAGTGGTTTTCTACAACCGTTGGAAATACCGGAGTGGAAATGGGAGCATATTACGATGGATTTTGTGGTAGGACTTCCAGTCACGTAGAAAGGTTTTGATGCCATTTGGGTTATTATGGATTGACTTAAAAAGACCACACATTTTCTACCAATCAAGATCTGTTATAGTTTAAATCAGTTAGCAAGTCTGTACGTAAAGGAAATTGTTTCACGACACGGAGTGCATGTATCTATTATTTCTGACCGAGACACGCGTTTCACATCAAAATTCTGGAAAAGCTTGCAAGATAGGATGGGAAAACAGTTAAGGTTAAGTACTGCTTATCATCCTCAGACAGAAGAACCGAGTGAACGAACAATACAAACGCTATAAGACATGCTTAGAACTTGCGTGATGGACTTCAAGGGAAATTGGGACGACTACCTACCCTTAGTCAAATTTGCGTATAATAATAGTTACCATGCGAGTATCGGCATGCCACCGTATGGAGCTCTTTACAGAAGAAAGTGCAGAACGCCATTATGTTAAGACGAAGTCGAAGAACGACGAATACTCGGACCAGAGTTAGTACAACAAACCGCGGATGTGGTGACAGTGATAAGAGCCAGATTAGTAGCAGCTCAAGATCGCCAAAAAAAGGACATGGATTTACATCGGCAAGACCGAGATTTTAAAGTCGATAGTTTTGTATTCTTGAAGGTATCTCAATGGAAGGAAAAGATATGTTTCGGCAAGAAAGGAAAACTGAGAATTGTTAAGTGTGAGATTGAGAGCATACAAGTATTCTAGGAAATTAGAAGTTCAATTAGCAGCAAGTTCATTAATATTACAGAGGTATAACCTCACTTCCTTGCTTTCCATTTTTAGTCTCTGTCAAAATGAGTTTTGAGTTCTTGAATTTCAAATTCTTGATTTGGTGGAGTTAGATGTTAAAAGGGTTGGGTAATGTTTACATAGTTGTTATATAACTATATAAGTATGTTTAAACTGATATATTACTGGTTATAATCGAATTCGTGAATAACTTCTATGGTTGGGATAGTTTTCTCGTAGGCGAAGCGGATCAAGCTTTACGCTCGAACTAGACACGGTGCGGTGTGTTAGTAATAACAACGAGGCGGCAGCAAGAATTACTGTACCCTCTGAGTCCAGTTTTTGATTTCTATTTTAAAGTTTGCTAAGTGTTAGTAATTTCTATGACTGAAACTAGCATACAAGCGTGTGTAAAGGGTATACACAAGTATATTAACTTAATAAGAACATGTTTTACTAGATTAGCATGATTAACGAAAGTGTGTAGCTTAAAATGAATTTAGGAACTTTAGAAATGAACTTGATGAGTATGAATAACATGTTTATATACTGACCTTGCAAGCATGTAGGTATGGTTTAGAAATGCATGTATAAACCATTAGCTTGTGTATATGTGATTAGTAAGCAAGCATAAACATGTTGAACTAATTAGTAAGCTTTACAAATGAAAATACGAATTTTGAACGTGAATATTGACAAGCTACCTTGAAGGTTAGAATCTGACATTTGTGATCATGTTTGGTGTTACTCTTAGACTCATTCATGTAGCATAAATGTATATACACCATGCTTGTGTATCATATTTCAAGTGAAGTATGAACGAAGCATATTTACAACCAAAGCTGTGCTAATTTCACATATGTGTTATGAATACTCACAAGCATGCCTAATATAACACCCCCAAATCCCGGTACTTCATTACCTCAAGATTTGGTGTTCACTTAATCAAAACATTCATATCTATCTACCCAATCATAATAAAAAGTAAATAATAAACCTTCCCTTAAGGGATTACATTAATAAAAATCTCCCAGGTTATCTAACCTTTACAAATAATCATTCAAGTGCGGAAAATAAATAGACTTCATTACAATCATTGAAACTAAAGTCAGATAACAAAATCTTAACATATTACATGTCTTCAATACTTGTTCATCTTTTCCTTTCCCTTACTGGTGCTAGGTACATCGACCTTCTCATCCTTAGCTATAATAGTTATATAAGTAAAAGTGAGCAAACAAGGCTCACTTGAAAAGAAATTGAATAAAACTTTACATTAATTGCCAAATAATAGGCTCAATAAAACTGAACAATATGTTCTATTAACATTCTGAATTATACAACTGAGGGTCTAATGACCACGAACCATGTCCACAGTTATAAGTACTCTTTCAACTTAAACTTTAATAGTCATAAGACTATAAGGATTCCACGTACTTAGGGGGATCAGCCCTTCGTATAATATATTGTGCACAACCATTTCAACGCTAAGCGTAAACCCCTAATAATAGGGTTGTTCATCTCAGTATTTAGATTACAGGTCCGCACCAAAGTAAGTTTGGTGTGGATACATTACAAGGTAATTTGGAATTCAACGAACATCAACTAAGGATAAGTTGAATAAAAGGGTAATCACATTATGCTATGGAATAAATCATAAGTGAATTAACATTGTATATTAAAGTTATGCTTTAGGAATAAGCTAAGAGCATAAATATTGAATAACTATAACATACCTTGCTTGAACAATATTAAGCCAAGGTTATTTAGAATTGAATATCAAGCATGCATAATGAATAACAACTTGAACAATAAAAGCTATTCAATATTAGTATATCAGATTATATAAACTTGCATGCTAATTAACAAGTTAAAGACACGAATAACTTGCCCAACATCAAAATAAGGTGTAGAAAACTTGCGTAATGTAATTCGAATTAGAAACAATAATTTGCTCAATGAAACAATAGATTTAAAGAACTTGCCTTTAGTGTAAGCTAAAGCGTAATAGCTCGAATCACAACACCCTATATATATGTCATCATGACAAATTTAGTCACTACCACAATATATATATAACTACGTACATTCATCATGTAACAATTTATTTTTTAATCACATAATCAAATTACATTAGTAATAAAATTAGTTAATCGTTAATAACATGTTCATTCTTAGTAAAGAAATAATGAAATCATAACTTAACAGTTCAACTATTAACACATAACACTTTTTCAGACTTTGTGTAAATAAATCACATTTATATAACCATTCTCATTAACTTTCATACTGCTGGCATACCACGATTTACATTGTGAAATTTGTAATATGGCAAGAAACACAAAAGTTAACGGTTTGTACTGCTGACGTACAGGCTGCAGGCTTCATGGCGCGAAAGTTACAACTTCATTGGTAGTGACTGCAAGCACAGACTCTCCGAATTTCTGACGACCAAATTTCTAAACAACATGAATAAAAGCCAATTTGGCCTACAAGCTACTTTCTAACAACCTAATTAACATGTAATACCTACAGAGACTTCATAAAAACATAATTTACAGACTCCTAACATGATTTTACTCATATAATAGCATAAACATCGAATTCAAAACAACCAATTTCACTATTTTTGATAAAACTTCCCTTTTTGATATTTTCAGTGAAAATTATCACTGTAACTTTGTTTTTCAATCAAAATAGTTAATTCAAAGTACCTTGTTCATGTTTATTCATTTACTTTGAAAATCAATAGTCAATATATATATTAAATAACTAATTAAACCTTAATTTTTCTTTAAACTAAGCCATATTCATATTTTTTCATATAAATATACTGTAATATAGTTTTCTTCATAAATTACATACATATATGAATTAATTTACTATATTCATATCTAAACTTATGAAAAATAGTTTTATAACAAACAATTTATCATATAAACCCATATACCACAACCAATTTATCCTTCACAAAGATTTCACAAAGAATTTTGGAAGAAGAAGACAACTAAAACTTTAAAGAATTTTAAAAGGGTAAAAGGATACCTTGTATGCTAAAAGATAAAAAATTTCTTCCTTTAATCAACAAGACTTCTTTTCCCAATTCCTTTCTTAAAACCTTTCTAGGATTCTCTCTACTTCTTTCTCACTTTTTCTTCTTCTAAGTCTTTCTTCTCCTAACTCTAACTTACGTACTAACATATAACGTATAGTAATAATATATATTAATTATATAATATAAATATAGATATAGATATAAATGATATCAGTTATCTAAGTTTTTGAAAATCAAAAGCCAGAATGCTTGTTTGGCTAACATAATTAAAATTAATCAATTAATCCTTATACCTTGTTTGGTAAAACACAATTAGATTAAAGACTTAATATGCATTAATCCTTGTTTGGAAAAACAGAATTAAACTCCTTTAATTTATTTTAATAACTCCTTTATAGTAAGGTTATTTGTCACACTTTTATTTAATTAAATTTTAATAATCAATTTAATTAATTCTAATAATAATTTATTAAATTACTTCAATACATAAATCAATACAACATAATTATTATTTCCTTTATAATTTTATTTAACCAACTAACACATTATTTTAATTACAAATTCTAATTAAAATATTATAATTCATTTAATCATTATAAGCTCTCTAACTTAATTATTAAATTAAATTAGAATATTATCTCATAACAATTAATTTCCTTAACTCCTTAATTATTTACTTAACAAATAATTAACTAATCAAGTCAAATCAAATTAAATATTTATTCAATAATAAACACATCCATTAAATATTTAAAATTATAATTTAAAATTCTGGATTATTACATCCTTCCCTCCTTAAAAGGATTCTGTCTCCAGAATCACAACTCAAACAAATCATTCGTTACATTCTTCCCTACTCACAAAGATTCTGTCCCCAGAATCGAAGACATAGATTAAATAAATAACTCTGGGTAATCTTTCATCATTTTATCTTCGAGTTCCCACGCAGCTTCTTCAGCATTGTGGTTTCTCCATATCACCTTCACGGAAGGTATAACTTTATTCCTGAGCACATGTTCTTTCCTGTCAACTATCTAGATAGGAATCTCTTCATATGACAAGTCTTTGTCAAACTGCAATGGTTCATACTGGATCACGTGCTTGTAATCGGGTTTATACGGTCGTAACACCGAAACATGAAAAACATTATGAACGTTTTCCAATTCTGGAGGTAGAGCTACCTCATAAGCTACTTCTCTAACTCTTCGCAGCACTTCGAAGGGTCCAATAAACCTTGGGCTTATCTTTCCCTTTTTACCGAAATGAATTTTCTCCTTCCAAGGAGAAACTTTTAGGAATACATAATTTCCTATGTCGAATGCACGATCTTGTCTATGTTGATCAGCATACTTCTTTTGTCTATCTTGAGCAGCTACCAATCTTGTTCTGATGAGTTTGACAACCTCAACAGTTTGTTATACCAGTTCTAGTCCTAACAGTTGACGTTCACCAACTTCATCCCAACATAATGGAGTTATGCACTTTCTGCCGTATAATGCTTCGTAAGGCGGCATGTCGATACTCGCGTGGTAACTGCTGTTGTAGGCAAATTCCACCAACGGTAAATGTTCTTCCCAGCTCCCTTTGAAATCCATGATGCATGCTCTCAGTATATCTTCCAATGTTTGGATTGTTCGATCGCTTTGGCCATCTATTTGTGGATGGTATGTCGTACTCATTCGCAACTGTGTTCCCATACATTCTTGTAGTCTCTTCAGAAGTTTGACGTGAATCACAGATCTCTATCTGACACAATTGATACTGGCACTCCATGTCTCGAGATGATTTCTTTAACGTACAACCTTGGCAACTGATCAAGATTGAACCTAATCTTTATTGATAAAAATTGTGCTGATTTTGTCAGTCTATCCACTATCACCCAAATCGCATCGCATCCTCTCTGAGTAGTTGGAAGACCCACCACAAAATCCATTGTGATGTGTTCCCACTTCCATTCTGGTATTTCCAACGGTTAAAGTAACCCGCTTGGTCATTGTTGCTCGACCTTTACTCTTTGACATGTCAAGTATTTCGTGACACATTCTGCGACATCTCTTTTCATGTTCGACCACCAAAAATGTCGTCGCAAACCCTGATACATCTTTGTACTTCCTGGATGAATCGAATATCTTGTATTATGTGCTTCGGTCAAGATTTCGTCTTTAATTTTTGGTACTGCTGGAACCCAAATTCTTCCCTCGAACCTCAGTAATCCTTCGGTATCGATCTTGTATTTCACTTCTTTACCTTCGTTCACACCTTCCTTTATTTTTCTGCATTCTTCATCCTGTAGTTGAGCATTCTTCACATTGTCCACTAGAGTTGGACCAGCTTCTATCTGGAATAATCGTTCATCGGATTCCTTTGGAAATTTTATTTCCAACTCTAGCTTTGTCATTGCTGAAATAAGTTCCTCTTGAGTGGTTATCAGTATCAACTTTTCCCGACCATTCCTGCTTAATGCATCTGCAACGACATTCGCTTTGCCTGGATGATAAAAGATCTCACAATCGTAATCTTTTATCAATTCAATCCATTTTCTTTGACGCATGTTCAGGTCCTTTTGTAAGACCCCGAAATTTTTTTTAAATAAAAAGGAATTTCCTTTATTTATTATTTTGAAATAGTAAGGGTTGATTTGATTAATGTGGATAGTTAAGGGTTAAATACGCAAATATTTCAAAATAAGCAAGTGGTTATAAATATTCATTTTTGTCGGGAATATTTGTTTGGTCGTGGAATATTAAATCTTTGTCGGGAATATTAAATGCGACAGCCAGCGACCATGTGTGGGCCCCATAACGAAAAGCGATTGGATGAAGAAAACGATAAATATAAGTTGGTTAAAAATAACGGCGTAGTTATTACAGTTAAGATCATTGGAATACCCGTTGGTTAAAATACGATGTCTGGCGTGGTTGCCAAGAGATAGCACGCAGGTATTACACGATATTGTTGAATTATTGATCCTTACGTAAGAAGGCACTTACTCAATAATTTTCACAGTGAATTACCGCTCAATATTTTATTTTATTGATTCAATAATTCTTTGCGTTGATATTTTATATTATTGTTGTTCAATAATTGTCACCGCATTTATCTCCATTATCGGATCAATAATTCATATTATTTGAATAATATTATTAGATAGCATTATTGGCAATGTCTAGAAAGTTACATCGAGGAGAGGTTTGGTCACCTAATTGCGGCGCCAAGATGGAGAGAAATCCTTATCTGAAAGCCCTCTTTCTGGGAGCGGCTGGTTGTCATAATTGTGATTACGTAATATTATTTGTGAATAATTAATTATTGATTCATATGATAAAGAAATATTTATTTTATGTGGATATAAATGATGGATTTATTTATGTGGTTATAAATGAAGAAATTATTGTTGAGGTGTTTTATCGGTATTTTACCGATTGGAGGTATTAAAAATTAAATCGGGGTTTTGAGATATATTATGGGGTTATACTTTTTAATCCGACCGTTGGATTGTGGTAATTTTTGGGTATGTTATACATACATAAGTTGAGTATATGTCCACAAATTTTGAACCGTTAAAAATGCACGAATGATTTGTTATGAATTTTAAGAGGTGTCGATTCTAAATTAGGGTTATAATTGATTTTGGTGGAAAATTCTAGAATTGAGTGGGCCCCACTTGTGGTTGGTGAAGAAATGTGCTGAATTTTATTTCAAATGTGGTGGGTGGAAATAGTAGCGGTAGTAAAGCCATCGGTGGCAGTCAAGTCAAGTGCTTTGGTACGATAACATTTTCCTATAAATAGAGGGCTAAGTTAGAATTGAAAATCACACCAGAAACAAAGTTTCTCTCTTTCTCTCTATATTATTGAGCGTATTTTGTGAGTATTTAGATACTTTGAGAGTTCTTTGTTTCAAGACAAGTTTCATTCAAAGATCACTTGAGCCTTTCCTTAAGAAATCTTGATTCTTTGAGGTAAGGGATATTATTTTTTTTTCGTAATGATATTATTTCTTCAATATCATTATGTTGAAATGTTGATCTGAAGTTTTTATCAAATTTGGAACTTTTTCATGTCGGGGTTACTATTCATGAGTTACTATTCACGAGTTACTATTCATGAGTTACTATTCACGATTACTTATTCACGAGTACTATTAATGAAGAGTGAAGATGTTTTTTTGTGGAATTTCTATCTTTTGGTGTCGGATTTACTATTCATGTATACTGGTACTATTCACGTGATATCTGACTATATTCACGATATCTGACGGCACTATTCACGTATACGGCACTATTCACCAAAAAAATAAAATTTCTTCTTTTTGTCCAAAACATCTATTTTGGATACTAGCTTTGATTGTATCCATGTTTTGATCATTCTTGAATTTTACACCACTGTGATTATTTTTGGGGTATTGTTGGACATGGATAAAACAAAGTACGAATCCTTAATCCTTAATCCTTGTCATTTTGTTTCACTGGATTCGTTCTTTAAAAATATTTTTCATCATCCTCAGTCTTAAATGATGATATTATTGAATATCTTTGGCCTGTAGTGCAAAGATGAATGATTTCTGAAGAATATCTTTGGCCTGTAGTGCAAAGATGAATGATTTCTGAAGAATATCTTTGGCCTGTAGTGCAAAGATGAACAGGTGTTTAAATGAACATGACCAACTGATGAATATCTTTGGCACCATGGTGCAAAGATGAGCAGTGTTTAAATGAACATGACCAACTGATGAATATCGTTGGCCTGTAGTGCAAAGAAGAACAGGTGTTGAGATGAACATGACCGACTAATGAATATCTTTGGCTCAGTAGTGCAAAGATGAATATTTGATTTGAGATGAAAATTGATTGATGTTACAAGGATAAAATATTGATGATGGAATTTGTTAAATTCATAGATTATAGTAGATTTCATTCTCTACGTAACTCTTTCTATGAATTATTATTTCATTTGCGAATATTGATCCGAAAACTTGTTGTCTATTGTATTCTATCGATTTTTCCTGTTTGAAGACTAACGATAATTTGTTGTATATTATCTTAGTCATAATATTCTTTATTGAGCTAGTTGAGCTCACCCTTTTCCTTTTTGTTCCATTCTTCTCGGGAGGCGAGAATATAGCGCGATGCAGTCGGGGTATGGAATGAAGGTTTTAGAAAGGATTGTTTAGTAGTCCTCACCATTTTGTAAAATAATGTATCAATAAATGTGATGAGGATTTATTTGAGTATAAATATTGTCTAGAAGATAATATTTGTATTTAAACTCACAGCTTTCTTGTTGTAATAATAAAGTTGTAGTTGTTTACATACCATGTATTGACAACTCGGAATGGGTGATGTATACCTATTTTGGGGGCGTCCACGGTTGGTATCGAGCTTAGGGATATGATCTCCTGGCGGAGATCGGGGAATAGAACTAGGAGGAGAGCGAGTAAATCCTTCGCTAGTGTGTCCTACCTAAGCTTATTTGTTAGTTGGTCGAGATATAGGGATATTATGTGATATATTGATTTCCTTAATTAACCCTTGTTTTATGACGATATTTGAGAATGTCGTTGAGAATATTAACGATGGAGTAAATGAGACCGTGGAGATGCTGTCTTTTACCAACGAGGAGAACGTCTGACAAAGTTAGCAATGTTCCTCCTGTGAACAACACCATGGAGCGGATGATGAACGAGGGGATGTTTAGAAGTTTTTTGCGATTCATGCAAAATAAGACGAGGAGACTCGTGTTCAAAATACGAGGAGAAATGATAGCAATTCACGGGTTTATCACACCAAGCGATTCAAAGTTGGGACCACGAATTTAAGGAAAGCGGATCCGATCATGGCGGAAACATGGGTCAAGCAAATTACCAAGATATTCGATGTCTTGGGATGCGGAGGAACAGAGGGTTCCATTCGCCACCTTTATGTTCGTGGCGAGGCAGACTCTTCGGTGGGAGTGCGTGAAGCGTACCCATCCACCGTACTTTTCGGCATGTCTTGGGAGACGCGTTCAGAGACTATTTAATGACAAATACTTTCTGAAAGTGTTAAATCGTATGAAGGAAGTGGAGTTCATCGATTAGAGCAAAACAACATGAGCGGTATCTCGATGCGAGGCAAAGTTTGCGAGTTATCCGAGTTTGCACCTCATTTGGTGGAGAATGAGGAACGTGTGGCGGATGTTTCTTAGAGGTTTGAAACCCGGCATCGTCGGTATCTCATTTCTCATAAACTTTCTCTTTATTCGAGATGTTGTAAATGTGGCTCAATTATTAGAAGCGAGATAACGAGTACGGTCAATGAGGACCATAACCAGGATCGTACGAGAGATAGCGATCAGCAATGAATAATGATAACTGCGGAGAAAGAAAGCGAATGAACGAGAAATGGTAACCACTCTGGTGGTAATCATGGTCGTGAAAAATGTAAGAAGCGAGTCGGGAGGAGATTTTAAAAGAGGAGATTTAACAATGACTATGTGAAGACAGCGGTCTTGCGTGAAGAATCGGTTCTAAGGGAGGAGATCGACCACCGGTCATATGCTACAAATGCGGAAAAGAGGGACATATCGGTCAAACGCCCACAGCAGTTCAAGGTATGCTATAGTTGTGGAAAGGAAGGACATATCGCTTTCGAGATTATGCGATGGCGAAAAACCTAGTTCAATGAGGACGGTGACTCAAAAAGATATCCCGAGAAAAGTCAAAGTCAACGATTCCGGGAAGAAGCGTTTGTTGTGGTTGGTCATAATGTCACGAGGAACCCAAACGAGGTGATCACGGGAGTTAAAGGTCCAACTACGAGAATTGTTGGACATTGGTTTCATTCGTCCTAGTACATCTCCTTGGGGTGCTCTCTGTTTTATTTGTAAAGAAGAAAGACGCGGGTATGCGACTTTGTATTGACTATCGGAATTGAACCATGTCACCATCAAGAATAGGTATCCTCTACCTCGTATTGATGACTTGTTTGACCGATTGCAAGGGGCACAATTCTTTTCAAAATCGATCTTCGCTTACGGATATCATCGGTTGAAGATTAAAATCGAAGATATTCCAAAGAGCGCCTTCGTAACTTCGGTATGGGCATTATGAATTCTTAGTCATGTCTTTCGGACTAACTAATGCTCCTGCGGCTTTCATGGATATGATGAACCGAAGTATTCAAGGAATATTTGGATCGATTCGTTGTTGTCTTTATTGATGACATCCTTATATATTCCAAAAGTCGTGAAGATCATGAGCACCATTTGAAGTCGGTACTCAAAGGCTTCATGAAAACCAACTATATGCCAAATTGAAGAAATGCGAGTTACGGTTTGAGGAAGTAGCCTTTCTTGGGCATGTGGTGTCAAAACATGGAGTATCTGTTGATCCGTGAAGATTGAAGCAATACAAAGTTAGGAGCAACCAAGTCGGTGGTCAAGTCGTAGCTTTTGGGCTTAGCCGGTTATTATCGGAGATTAAGTGGAAGGGTTTTCTCGAATCGCTACTCCATTAACTCATTTAACTTTCGAAAGGATCTGAAATTCGTTTAGGGCGAAGAATGCGAGAAAAGTTTCCAAGAGCTTAGAGGAGACTTATTTCTAAGACTGTTCTAACAATACCATCCGGTTGGATGGATTTGTTATCTACTGACGATGCTTGAGCAAAGGGTTAGGATGTGTTCTCATGCAACGTGGGAAAGTCATAGCCTATGCCTCGCGACAACTTAAAGAGTATGAGAGGAATTATCCTACTCATGATCTAGAGTTAGCGGCCCGATCGTTTCGCTAAAGATATGGAGGCACTATCTATATGGGGAGAAAGTGGAGATATATTCGGATCATAAAAGCCTTAAATATTTCTTCACTCAAAAGAACTCAACATGCGGCGTGACGTTGGCTCGAGCTATTGAAAGACTACGACCACACTATTCAATACCACCACGGTAAAGCGAGCGTGGTAGGCGACGCATTGAGTAGAAGATCATATCACGAGGAGCGAGTGCGATGATGTCAAGTATACGCATAGAGCCAACTTTAATAGAAAAGTTAAGGTTGCTCAAGCCACCGGCCGGAGTTGATGCATATGAAGAAGAAAGTACAAGAAGGAGCTATTAGGGCGCGAATTGATGAAGAAGGAATACTTGAGTCCACTCTGACTTTGTGTTCTAACGACTACGATTTGAAGTACAAGATTATGATGGAGGCACACAATACACCATTTGCAATCCATCCTGGAAGTACTAAAATGTATCGTGATCTTCGACATACATTTTGGTGGAATAATATGAAGAGAGATTGCAAAGTTTATCTCGATGTGTTTAACTTGCCAAGCGTGTAAAGGCGAGCATCTAGTACCTAAGGGTCCGTTGCAACCACTTGAGATTCCTGAATGGAAGTGGGAACACATTACCATGGATTTCGTTACGGGTCTTCCTACGGTTTCTCAAGGCATCAATGCTATTTGGGTTATTGTTGATAGATTAACCAAGTCTGCTCATTTCTTGCCGATCGGAGACTTATTCTCTTGAACGTCTTGCTAGTATATGCGTAAATGAGATCGTGAGGTTGCATGGCATGCTGTATCTATAGTTTGGATCGTGACCCAAGATTCACTTCAAGATTTTGGGTTAGCTTGCAAAAAGCTATGGGCGCAGATTTGCGATTTAGTTCGGCATACCATCCCCAAACAGACGGACACAATCGAGAGAGGACTATTCAAACTCTTGAAGATTTATTAAGACTCTGTGTCCTAGACTTCAAGGGCGGTTGGGATAAGTATTTACCATTGGTGGAATTCTCCTACAACAACAGATTATCGAGCAAGTATAGGTGTGGCTCCATTGAAGCATTATATGGGCCGAAAATGTCGTTCTCCAATATGTTGGGATGAGGTGGGTGAAGCAACATTGTTGGGACCCGAGTTAAACGTATGATATGACTAAAAAAGATCCAAATAATTCGACAACGTATACAAAGCGGCTCAAGATCGACAAAAGAGTTATGCGAGATCTTCATCGAAAGGACGTGGAATTTAATGTAGGGATCATGTATTGTTGCGAGTTGCTCCATGGAAGGGAGTTACAAGATTTGGGAAGAGAGGAAAGCTCAATCCACGATTTATTGGTCCATTTCAAATTCTTGACCGAGTAGGAAATGTAGCCTATATAGACTTGCGTTACCTCCGAGTATGTCTCGTGTTCATAATGTGTTTCACATATCCATGTACTTAAGTAAATATGTGAAAGACCCGAACCACGTTATTGAGTTAGAACCCACGAGATAGCCAGAAGACTTAACGTATGAGGAGGTACCTATCAAGATCTTGGATAGGAAGGAGCATGTCCTACGCCATGAAAGGTCATACCACAAGTTAAAGTTTTGTGGAGGAATCATGCTATAGAGGAAATGACACGGAAATTGGAAACGGAAATGAAAGCGAGGTATCCTCACCTTTTGAAACACCAGTATCGTCGTCAATTTCGAGGACGAAATTTCATAAGGAGGGAGGTTGTAAGACCGAAAATTTTTTTAAATAAAAAGGAATTTCCTTTATTTATTATTTTGAAATAGTAAGGGTTGATTTGATTAATGTGGATAGTTAAGGGTTAAATACGCAAATATTTCAAAATAAGCAAGTGGTTATAAAATATTCATTTTTGTCGGGAATATTTGTTTGGTCGTGGAATATTAAATGCTGTCGGGGAATATTAAATGCACGCCCGCGACCAATAATGTGGGCCCCATAACTGAAAGCGATTGGATGAAGAAAGCGACAAATATAAGTTGGTTAAAAATAACGGCGTAGTTATTCTGAATTAAGATTTGTTGGAATACCCGGTGGTTAAAATACTGATGTCTGGCGTGGTTGCGTGATGCTTTACGGTATTGCACGCGATATTGTTGAATTATTGATCCTTACGTGAAGAAGGCACTACTCAATAATTTTCACGGTGAATTCTTGTTCAATATTTTATTTTATTGATTCAATAATTCTTTGCGTTGATATTTTATATTATTGTTGTTCAATAATTGTCACTTGCACATTATCTCCATTATCGGATCAATAATTCATATTATTTGAATAATATTATTAGATAGCATTATTGGCAATGTCTAGAAAGTTACATCGAGGAGAGGTTTGGTCACCTAATTGCGCGCGATGAAGGAGAAATCCTTATCGGAAAGCCCTCTTTCTGGGGAGCGGCACTGGTTGTCATAATTGTGATTACGTAATATTATTTGTGAATAATTAATTATTGATTCATATGATAAAGAAATATTTATTTTATGTGGATATAAATGATGGATTTATTTATGTGGTTATAAATGAAGAAATTATTGTTGAGGTGTTTTATCGAGATTTTACCGTATTGGAGGTATTAAAAATTAAATCGGGGTTTTTGATATATTGCGGGGTTATACTTTTTAATCCGAATAGTTGGATTGTGGTAATTTTTGGGTATATTATACATACATAAGTTGAGTATATGTCCACAAATTTTGAACCGTTAAAAATGCACGAATGATTTGTTATGAATTTTAAGAGGTGTCGATTCAAAATTAGGGTTATAATTGATTTTGGTGGAAAATTCTAGAATTGAGTGGGCCCCACTTGTGGTTGGTGAAGAAATGTGCTGAATTTTATTTCAAATGTGGTGGGTGGCAATAGTAGCGAGGTAAAGCCATCGGTGTAGCAGTCAAGTCTGCCTTGGTAGGGCTAACATTTTCCTATAAATAGAGGGCTAAGTTAGAATTGAAAATCACACGAAACAAAGTTTTCTCTCTTTCTCTCTATTATTATTGAGCGTATTTTGTGAGTATTTAGATACTTTGAGAGTTCTTTATTCAAGACAAGTTTCATTCAAATCACTTGAGACCTTTCCTTCCGGCAATTGATTCTTTGAGGTAAGGGATATTATTTTTTTTTTTCGTAATGATATTATTTCTTCAATATCATTATGCTGAAATGTTGATCTGAAGTTTTTATCAAATTTGGAACTTTTTCATGTCGGGGTTACTATTCATGAGTTACTATTCACGAGTTACTATTCATGAGTTACTATTCACGAGTTACTATTCACGAGTACTATTCATGAAGAGTGAAGATGTTTTTTTTGTGGAATTTCTATCTTTTGGTGTCGGATTTACTATTCATGTATACGGTACTATTCACGTATATCTAAGACTATTCACGATATCTGCACTATTCACGTATATATCTGACACTATTCACCAAAAAAAATAAAATTTCTTCTTTTTGTCCAAAACATCTATTTTGGATACTAGCTTTGATTGTATCCATGTTTTGATCATTCTTGAATTTTACACCACTGTGATTATTTTTGGGGTATTGTTGGACATGGATAAAACAAAGTACGAATCCTTAATCCTTAATCCTTGTCATTTTGTTTCACTGGATTCGTTTTTTTAAAAATATTTTTCATCATCCTCAGTCTTAAATGATGATATTATTGAATATCTTTGGCCTGTAGTGCAAAGATGAATGATTTCTGAAGAATATCTTTGGCCTGTAGTGCAAAGATGAATGATTTCTGAAGAATATCTTTGGCCTGTAGTGCAAAGATGAACAGGTGTTTAAATGAACATGACCAACTGATGAATATCTTTGGCCTGTAGTGCAAAGATGAGCAGTGTTTAAATGAATACGACCAATCGATGAATATCTTTGGCTGTAGTGTGCAAAGATGAGCAGTGTTGAGATGAACATGAATGAGATTAATGAATATCTTTGGCACATAGTGCAAAGATGAATATTTGATTTGAGATGAAAATTGATTGATGTTACGAGGATAAAATATTGATGATGGACATTTAAATTCATAGATTATAGTAGATTTCATTCTCTACGTAACTCTTCTATGAATTATTATTTCATTGCGAATATTGATCCGAAACTTGTTGTCTATTGTATTCTATCGATTTTTCCTGTTGAAGACTAACGATAATTTGTTGTATATTATCTTAGTCATAATATTCTTTCTTGAGCTAGTTGAGCTCACCCTTTTCCTTTTTGTTCCATTCTTCTCGGGGAGGCGAGAATATAGCGAGTACGCAGTCGGGTATGGAATGAAGGTTTTAGAAAGGATTGTTTAGTAGTCCTCACCATTTTTGTAAAATAATGTATCAATAAATGTGATGAGGATTTATTTGAGTATAAATATTGTCTAGAAGATAATATTTGTATTTAAACTCACAGTTTTACTGTTGTAATAATAAAGTTGTAGTTGTTTCTGTACCATGTATTGACAACTCAGAATGGGTGATGTATACCTATTTTGGGGGCGTCACACCTTTTGAGTGAAAATATACTTCAGACTCTTATGGTCTGTATATATATCTCACATTTCTCTCCATAAAGATAGTGTCTCCATATCTTGAGAGCAAATACTACTGCAGCCAATTCTAAATCATGAGTCGGATACTCTTTCTCATAATCCTTCAGTTCTCTTGATGCATAGGCAATAACTTTGCCGTTATGCATAAGAACACAACCCAATCCTTTGTGTGAGGCATCACTACACTCCACAAAGTTCCATGTACTATCCGGTAATGACAACACATGTGCCATACTTAATTTCTTCTTTAAGTCCTGGAAACTTTCTTAACACTTCTCCGTACAAATAAATTTTACAGCCTTCCTTGTCAAATTTGTTAACGGAGTGGCTATCTTGGAAATATCTTGAATAAATTGTCTGTAATAACCGGCCAGTCCTAAGAAACTCCTCACCTCCAAAGGTGTCCTTGGTTATTCCCAATTGATTACAGCTTCCACTTTCGATGGATCCACTGAAATCCCATCTTTTTCAATCATATGACCCAAAAATTGTACACGATCGAGCCAAAATTCACACTTAGAGAATTTCGCGTACAACTTTTCCTTTCTTAGTGTCTCCAATGTCAAACGTAAATGTTCCACATGTTCTTCTTGAGTTTTGGAATACACCAAAATGTCGTCTATAAACACCACTACGAACTTGTCTAAGAATGATTTAAACACCCTATTCATCAAATCCATGAATGCAGTAGAGGCATTGGTTAAACCAAAAGACATCACCAGAAACTCGTAATGTCCATACCGAGTTCTGAATGTCGTTCGAGGTACATCCTCCTTTCTTACCTTCAATTGGTGATACCCACTTCTCAAATCTATTTTTGAGATGTATTTAGCACCCTTCAATTGATCAAACAAGTTATCTATTCTTAGCAACGAGTATTTGTTCTTAATAGTGACTTTGTTTAACTCCCTATAATAAATGCAAAGACTCATTGATCCATCCTTCTTCTTCATGAATAATACTAGCGCTCCCCACGGTGATACGCTTGGTTGAATATACTTCTTGTTTAGTAGCTCCTGCAATTGTACCATCAGTTCCTTCATCTCTACCAGAGCCATTCTGTACGGGGCTGTCGATATCGGTGATGTTCCTGGCACTAAGTCGATCACAAACTCAATCTCTCTGTCAAGCGAAAGTCCTGGCAAATCCTCCGGAAACACATCTACAAATTCCCTAACCACTGATATCTCTTCCAATTTCACACCCTTCTTTTGCATATCGACTATGTAAGCTAAATAACCCACACAGCCTTGACTCAACAACTTCTTGGCCTGCATAATCGTCAGACATCTCATTTGTCTAGGCAATTTGCTACCATAGAAAACTACCTTTGATGGAGTCATAAGGCTTACACATTTCTTTTGGCAATCAATTACCGCTCCATATTTGAACAACCAATCCATTCCCAAAATAACATCAAACTCTCTAAGTCTAATGGGAATCAAATCTACCAACATGATATTCCCCTTAATATTCACCCTACAGTTCTTGTATACGAACCTAACAGGAATTACCTCCTTATTTGCAATTTCTATGTTTAAAGGGAAATTTAATTCTTCACTAGGTATTTCTAACTTCTTAGCAAATTCATTAGATATAAACGAACAAGTAGCACCCGAATCAAATAATACATAAGCATTTATATCATTGATTGGGATAATACCTAACACCACATCTTCTGATTGCACAGCATCTTGCACAGTCATGTTGAATGTTCTGGCTATGGGTCTGTTTGATGATGTTGGTCCAGCAATGGCCCATGTACCTCCACTACTACCTCCCTTGCTTCCTGCTGTCTCTCCAGCCTTCTTCTTAGGGTATTCACGAGCAAAGTGATCCTTGGACCCGCACGTGAAGTAAACATTTTTCTTAGGTTGAGTGCAATTTGGGGCGATGTGACCCTCCTGGCCACAATTGAAGCATATTCGTTTCCCTATCAAGCACACACCTTTATGAAACTTCTCGCATGTAGCACATGCTTCAAACTTCTTATTTTGCTGGTTACCCTACTGATTTCCAGCACCCACGTTTCTGTTCCACTTTCTCTTCAGATTGTTGTTGTCGTTTCCACTACTACCACCTCCATTCTTAATCTCTACTTCATTCTTCTTCTTTTTCTATTCTTGATTGAACTTTGTTACTGTCTCGCCTCCACCTTCGACGAGTATTGCCTTCTCCATCACTGCTGCAAATATCTTCAGCTGGAACAAAGAGACCCTACTATACAGCCAGGGCTTCAGTCCCTGTTCAAACCTCTTCACCTTGTGTTCGTCTGTGCTGACTTGATATGGCGCAAACCTCGCCAACTCGTTGAATTTCACGGCATACTCAGACACCGTCATCGTTCCCTGCTTTTGTTTTAAAAATTGAACCTCTAGCTGACTCTTCGAACTCTCTGGGAAATAGGTCTCGAAGAACATCTCCTTAAATCTATCCCAGGTCATTACTCATTGTCCTTCTCAGGTTTTATTGGCCTGCCACCAATAACTAGCCTCTGCTTTCAACATGAATATTGTAAAAGAAGTCTTCTGATCATCCCCTACCCTAGCGACATCAAACATCTTAAATTTAGGTGGTCCACTGCCTTGAAATCCTTAAACGTTGTACTTTGGTTCTGTGGTTAATTCTGCAACGCTCCTATCAGTAACGTCACTAGTTATTGAACGGGGTTAGTATCAACATTGTCGTTATTGGTTCCTTCAGTGGTTCTCTGTCATGGTGGTTGACGTCTTGGAGGCATTTTCTGTTAAATTATACACTCATTGGATTATTACTCAACTTCTTTAAGTATCTTCTACTTAACTTGCCTCTAAAAAGAAATAATCACATAACACATAGCACTTTGAATGAAATAATAACTTTTATTTATTCATAATCTCTTTGAAAATATAAAACAATAGCATCACTGCTATTTATATTACTTTCCTGAACTTCAAAAGTTTCAGGAAAACATCATTATCATATCCCAAAGGTTACATAACACTTGGGATTTACACATTATTTAACATTTTATTAATCGCATACATTCCCTATGACGCCCTACTAAGATACTCCATAGCCTTTCGACACTCTTCTTCCATAACCCGGAACATTGTTCGGCGATCTAACACGTACGATGGCAGAGTCTCGAACTGAATTGGATAACCCATGACCCGATCTTGAGCTCAATTAATCATGGTGTTGAATACACTATTCATCTCTTCTATCTTCATTCTCTTTGATTGTGCATCTTTCACTGCTATCTCGGCTCGTTGAAAAGCCTCCTCATATGCGTCTTCGGCTCTTACCCTCTTAGTAGCTTCTTCCTTCAGCTTGTTCTTCAGTTCTGCGACCTCCTCGATCAGTTGTTCTTTCTGTCCTTCAGTGTGAACTAGATTCTCTTCGACATTAGTCAGACGTTCATCTCGATCCTGGATCTCATCGTCCTTCTGTGCCATCGAAGTTTGTTGTTCAGCTACTATTTCCTGCAACTCCTTAACAGTATCCTGAAGTTCCACATTACAGTCGTAGACTTCATCGTACATACGAGCGGCTATCGAGGTTAATAAAGTCTCTTCCTCCTCATCCTCGTAATCCTCAGCCTCCTGTGGAAACTCAACGGAATCCTCCTCATCCGTTTCCACGTCATCATCCTCATCTTCAACCACTGTGACCAACGGGGTTGACTCCCGTGGCAGTAGTTGTTCCCAAACAACCTAAATGTCGCGAGGCTCCTCCTCTATAGGCATCTGAGGTCCTTCCTCCCTAGCCTGACTAGATTCTATGACGTTAGTCATCCTGACAACAAAATTTTAAGCTTTAATTAATAATCATTACTACTCGACACTCACGAGCACATAAGTTGTAAACACATAAGCACATAAGTGTTTTATTACTTCTTCCTAAAAACTCGATAAGAGTTTATCACCACTATATTTTCAAAGGTTACTTCCTAAGGTTTTTCCCCCAACCTAAGGTTCATAACCTAAGTGTAACACCCCCTTTCCCAAAAGGAAAAAGGGATGTCACACACAAACATAATAAACACAAACCTCTAATAAATCTCAAAATATCTCCAATAAAATTTAATACCAAATGTCACATACTCCAATTTAAATAGAAGGAATTCCACACTTTCATAATCTCTACTAATAAGAAATAAATACCAAAATGGTCCAAAACATCCAATTACAGAATCTTAGAAAAACCAAGTATAATAATAATCTCAAAAGCTAATCTACTCATTTGGATCAAAGGTAGCTCTCATCCCACAAATCCTGATCACCCCTGATTACCTACCGAAAAAAGAACACAGCGTGAGCCAATTGCACAGTACGGATATGAAGATGAATAAATATATCACAATAAGTAATGAATCTAAAAGATTTGAATGAATGAACACATGTGAATTACAAACGAAATACGAATAGATAAAAACTTGAGAGTTCATTTACAAATGACTAACACTATAAATCGAATAATTATAGCCAAAAGAATCCCAAACAAATAAGGCTGAATCAAATGGTTGTAAGATAACAATTTCATACTGAGCTCAAATACAAATAGCCAAAGCCTAACAAAATACATCGGTTCCATGATGTATACAAATCAAATCGGATAGTATGCACGACACATACGTCACTAATCCGCCAAAAAAATCGAATCAAATCAAATACTAGGTCGACCCATACATATCCTGAACAAATATATCAAATGGCCAAAGCTCATACCCATAGCATACAAAAAGATACGTCGTGGACTGATCACACCGCCACGGAAGGTGTCATGCCCTTGTGTCAAGAGGACATGCCTGTGGTACCCCCACAGGTGGTTAGCTCAAGTATACCCTAAGGATCAAACTACAAAATGTAAGCCAAAAGGGGTTCAAATCACAAGGCTTACATGACCATATTCAAATGAAATCAAATTATCAAATACAAACATACCCAATTATTATAACATATCAATGATCAAAACAACTCCGAGTGTGAACGAAAATATACGGACAATGGTACAAACGAATAAAGTCTCCAAAACATGTTGACACGATTAACTAGTTTAAAGAGTACAAATACGAATTTAAATATCAACGCCAAAACGAAACTATCTCAATAATTTTGACAACAAAGAATAATCCCAAGAGGCAATACCAAATTTCTAAACGAGTACAAAACGAACGAATTAAATTTAAAGGAATATCGCTGAAAAAGTACGAAATCCGTACCTTAACGTAGTATCAAAATAATTCGCCGAATCTAAATATTGCCCGCTAAACTTCCTCAATCCGATCTAATTATCAAAATAAAATATAAAGCATTTAATTAAATTACGAACTCGTAAAAATTATATTTTCATAAATTTAATAATTTTAATATACCCTACTCAGTTTGTACTCAAAAGATATATTTTAATTATAATAACAATATTATAATATATTATTTATCATTTTCCCTTATTAAATTTCTCGAAAATCTTTTATATATATATATGAAATTACATATATATAAATATATATATATATATATAATAAATTAGGTAATATATATATATATATATATATATATACTAGACAAACTATAAATACTAATATATATATATATTATACTAACCTACTAATAATATAATATATATATATATATATATATATATATAACTATATGAAATTTTTGCAGTTAACATATATATATATATATATATAAGAATCATATGATAGAATATTCACATATATATATATATATATATATATATTTAATGAATCAAGAGATAACTATATATATATATATATATATAACTATAAATATTACAGATTTATATATATATATATATATATACATATATATATATATCATATATCCCAATTGTAAATTAAAATTTCATCAAAAATTCAATTAATCAAGTGACATAATAAAATTTTAAAATAGATTGCAAATACAACAAGAAAATAGATTATAATTACAATAACAAAATAATTGTTTGTATTCAAAAATAGTCCAATAATTACCTTTGAGAAGAAGAATATGGTGAATAAAGTTTAAAGATCTTGCTCTCAAACCTTTTTGCAATCCCAAATAAGTTCCTCGCTTCTCTCTTCTTCTTCTTCTTCCTTTTTTCTTCCGTTCTATTCCCACAACTCCTCATACGTAATAAAGTATAACTAGGTTTTAGTTATTTAATTATTAATTAATATGTTTTATTAACTCCCTTAATTTTATTAGGATTTAAAATTACACAATTAAAAATTTGACCCAATTAATTAAAAGACCCAATTAATTTAATATAACTTATTATGGTCCAATAAATTAAATAGAATCTGACCCAAACATAAGGAAAGCCCAATTAAATATTTTAAAGCTTACTTAATTATTTTATTATTATTTTAGTGGGTATTGCATCACCTTCCCCTTAAATAGGATTCCGTCCCCGGAATCTAAAGAACATAACGTACCTAATTTTCAAAAAGATGTGGATATTCCATTCGAATAGACTCTTCCATCTCCCAAGTAGCTTCCCGCTCCGAATGGTTTTTCCACAAGACTTTAACAAAAGGAATTGTCTTCCTCCTCATAATCTATTCTTGACGATTTAGAATTGCCTCAGCCTCCTCCTCGCAAGTAAGATCTTCTCGAATCTTATGTAATGGGTATTGCACAATATGAAACTGATGATAATTATATTTTCTTAACACCGAAACATGAAAGACATTATGTACATGAGATAACTATGGAGGCAAAGCCACCCGATATGCCACTTCCCCAACTCTTTCAAGAACTTCAAAAGGGCTAATGAAACGCGGACTAAGCTTCCCTTTCAAACCAAACCTTCGAACACCTTTCCATGGAGAAACTTTCAAAAACACGTGTTCACCAGGCGTGAATTCAAGAGCCCTCCTATGAATATCAGCATAACTCTTCTACTGTGATCGAGCTTCTTTCAATTTTTCTTTAACCACTGCTACCTTCTCCGTAGTAATCCTAACCAAATCGGGTCCTTCTATTACCCTTTCTCCAACCTCATCCCAACAAGTCAGAGCTAGACACTTCTTACCATATAATGCTTCAAAAGGAGCCATACCAATACTAGCTTGCCAACTATTATTATATGCAAACTCCACCAAACTCAAACAATCATACCAGTTTCCTGTCCACTCTAAAGCACAAGATCGCAACATGTCTTCTAATGTCTGAATAGTTCTCTCTGATTGTCCATCTGTCTGCGGATGAAAAGCTGTACTATAGTTGAGTCGCGTTCCCCAAGCTCGTTAAAATCCTTTCCAAAATCGAGAAGCAAACCGCGGATCCCGATCCGAAATAATAGAAACTGGTGTCCCATAAAGCCTAACAATCTCACGTTGAAAAAGATCTGCTAACTTATTTACCAAAAAATCTTCACGAATAGACAGAAAATGAGCTGATTTAGTTAAACGATCCATTACCACCCAAATAGTATCATTCTTTTTTAAGAGCCTCGGCAACCCAGTCACAAAGTCCATCGAAATGCCATCCCATTTCCACACAGGAATCTCTAACTGTTGCAACAAACCATCAGGTCGCTGACGCTCTATTTTCACTTGCTAACAAGTAAGACATTTACTCACAAATTCAGCTACATCACGTTTCATTCCACTCCACCAAAAATTCTCCTTTCGATCCTTATCCATCTTTGCAGACCCCGGATGAATAGAAAATGTCGAACTATGAGCTTCAGTCAACACTGCCTCATGAATCATTAGATCCATCGAAACACATAACCATTTACCAAACCATATCACACCTTGCTCATCAATGCGAAACTCTGGTTGCCTACCCTCATCCATATTTTGCGCTACAGCCCACAACTCGCCATCCTCCTTTTGGGCTTCTTTGATACGCAAAATAAGAGAAGATTCAACCCTCATACCTACTACCAATCCATCAAAACTACTAGCATATAGCTCCAAACCCACACGCTCCATATCCGAGATAAGTTGAGGTTGTGTAACTAAGGCAACTACACTCCCTGAAATTTTCAGACTAAGAGCATCTGCAACCACATTAGCCTTACCGGGGTGATACTGAATCCTAGTATCATAATCCTTGAGAAGCTCCAACCAACGCCTCTGTCTCATGTTAAGCTCCTTCTGAGTAAAAATATATTTAAGGTTCTTTTGGTCGGCGAAAATGTCACAAGTCTCTCCATATAGATAGTGCCTCCAAATCTTTAGGGCAAAAATAACTGCTGCTAACTCTAAGTCGTGGGTAGGATAATTCACCTCATAAGGTTTAAGTTGTTTGGAAGCATAAGCAATTACCTTACCATGTTGCATCAAAACGCACCCTAATCCCTTCTTAGAAGCATCACTGTAAATCTGATAACCTCCTATCCCCGACACAAGTCTCTTCTTAAGCTCCTCAAAACTTTTCTCACATTCCTCATTCCACACAAACTTTATGCCCTTCTTCATCAACTGAGTTAATGGCAAAGCTAACAAAGAGAAACCTTCCATAAATCGCCTGTAGTACCCTGCTAAACCCAAGAAACTCCTTATTTCAGTTACCGTGGTAGGTCTTGGCCAATTAGTGATAGCCTCAACCTTTGCAGGATCCACCTTAATACCTTCAGCAGACACGACATGCCCCAAAAATGCTACCTGTTCTAACCAAAACTCACATTTGGAGAACTTAGCATATAATTTATTCTTTTGCAGAACCCCCAAAATAGTACGAAGATGCTCTTCATGTTCCTCCTTAGACTTGGAATACACCAAAATGTCATCAATGAAGACAATGACAAATTGGTCCAAATACTCGCTAAAAACCCGATTCATCATACCCATCAAAAACTGCCGAGCATTAGTCAACCCAAATGACATCACCAAAAACTCATAGTGCCCATACCGAGTACGAAAAGCTATTTTTGGAATGTCCTCTTCCCTCACCCTCAACTGATGGTATCCCGACTTCAAATCTATCTTTGAGAAGAACTTCGCCCCTTGGAGCTGATCAAAAAGGTCATCTATCCGTGGTAATGGATATCTGTTCCTGATAGTGATCCGATTTAGCTCCCTATAATCTATACACAATCTTATAGATCCGTTAATCTTCTTCATAAACAACACTGGAGCACCCCATAGCGATACGCTCGGTCTAATGAATCCAAAATCTAACAACTCCTGCAATTGTTCCTTTAACTCTTGTAACTCTAATGGAGCCATTCTATAGGGTGCCTTAGAAATAGCTTCCGCTCCAGGAATGAGCTCAATAGTAAACTCAACTTCCTCAAAGTGGCAATCTGGCAGATCTTAGAAATACCTCGAAATTCTCACACAACTGGATAGTCATCAAGTTGGGGCTCATCCCTCGAGGTATCCTTCACATAAGCCAAATAACAATCACATCCCTTAGAAATCATTTTGCTCGCCTTCAAAGCTGAGATCAACTTTACAACACCATTCGGCTTAGAACATTGAAACTCGAATTCTGGAGCCTCTAAGGTTCCAAAAATAACCTTCCTCGCCTGACAATCAATAGTGGCGCGATGCTTACTCAACCAATCCATACCCAAGATGATATCGAAATCATGCATCACCATCGGAAGTAAGTTAGCTGCGTACACCCTCCTCCCTAACTTCAAAGGACACTCGCGAAATTGCTCAGAAATAATCACAGAATTCCCCATTACCGGGTAGCAATAGATAAATGAGGATCTAATATATGAGAAGGTACTCCAAGATGATGAATAAATGAAAGTGCAACAATTGAGTGTGTAGATCCGGTGTCAAACAAAACTGATGCCTCGCGATTTCCTACAAGAAGAATGCCTGAAATAGTACCTGGTGCTTGGGCCGACTGATTAGTTGTCAATGCAAATACTCTCCCACCGACGTTGCATTGACCACCATTACCAGCATTACCGCCTCCCCCACTACCACGCTGAACTGTGCAGTTCCTTGCTCTATGTCCCATCTGTCCACATAAGAAACAAGCCCCTGTATTTCGATAGCATGCCCTACCAACATGATACCCACCACAAGTATCACATGGAGTAGGTGGAAGTGCAAAAGGTTCAGATTGCCCCCACCTGCCGGTCCTGGATATCGCCCTTGAATTTGACCATGTTAGCGATGCTGACCCTGATTCTGATTTTGCTGGAAACCTTTATTCTGTTGAAATCCCCTATTTTGATATCGCCTCTCCGACTACATCGACCACCATTGTTGACCTCCCACGACCACCTCTCAGATTGGGTAAGAAAAATCCTTCGAGGATTAAATCACCGACCCGATGGGAGGATCATTCCAATTATTTTGCCTTCTATTCGATTTCGCTAAAACGCGCCCCATTCCTTGCCCTCTTGATGGTCATCTCTATCTCTCTTTCGACTCCTTCCGATTTGGAAGCTCGAAAGTCCTTGTGCTCCATTTCCACACTCTTAGTCGATTAGCCACCGTGATACATCTCAGAAATATGGTGTGGATGATCGACCTCCTATACTCATATTTCAAAGCCCATTTAAACTTTTCTCTCATTGTGCGTAAATATCCCAAATATTGAACCCAAAAAACCAACCAATCTAAGTAAACCTCGCTATAAAATCAGTAATAGTCTCATCATCCTTCCGCCGAATGGACACAAATTCCGATGTATGCATCCCTATCGTGATTTGGAAATATCACGATAGAAAAGGTCACAAAACTACTCCATATGAGTCCATCCATAAATCCATCTCCTCGTAGCCTTCAACGATTTCCACCATCGCTGAGCATCATCCTCTAGATTATAAACTGCTAATCTCACCTTCTGATTTTCTGAACACCCAATCACATCAAAAATCTTCTCCAAGTGGGCGATCCAGTTCTCCGCATCAATTGGAGTCGGAGCAAAACGAAAAGAATTGGGCTTCTGCTTAATGAACCTCTCCAATAACACATACAACGGCTACACTTGTTGACCCACTTGATCCTCGGGAGGAACATTCTGCTCATGTTGTGATATCTCTGCATCACCCCCCATGCCATTTGCATGCTGATCTCCTTGCATCTGCATGATTACCTCTGATATAGCACTGTGCACTACGGCACACAGAATCGCTCTCATTCACCATCGCTGCAACCATAGCCGGGGTTATTATTGCATTACCATGATTTCCATCGTTTCCACCACGTTAATGACCTCAACTTGGGGCAGCCTTTAACCCTCCTACTATTATTACTCCTCGCCTCCCAAAGAATTCTCAAGACTTACGAGCCATCTACAATACAAAATCAAACAGACGAGAACAAACAGATCAAAACAAATAATCAAGGCCAAATTTGTGCATAACGAAAATCAAACGCATTACAAATCTTATAACTACCCAGTGGTCTACCCATAACTAACAGGTCAAGCCTAAAAGGCAATCTACAAGATCATAACCTAAGCTCTGATACCAACTCTGTAACACCCCCTTTCCCAAAAGGAAAAAGGGAGGTCACGAACAAACATAATAAACACAAACCTCTAATAAATCTCAAAATATCTCCATAAAATTTAATACCAAATGTCACATACTTCAATTTAAATAGAAGGAACTCCACACTTTCATAATCTCTACTAATAAGAAATAAATACCAAAATGGTCCAAAACATCCAATTACAGAATCTTAGAAAAACCAAGTCTAATAATAATCTCAAAAGCTAATCTACTCATTTGGATCAAAGGTAGCTCTCATCCCACAAATCCTGATCACCCCGACACTGCTTAGGAAAAAAATATACAATGAGCCAATTGCCCAAAGACGGATATGAAAGATGAATAAATATATCACAATAAGTAATGAATCTAAAAGAGTTGAATGAATGAACACATGTGAATTACAAACGAAATACGAATAGATAAAAATTTGAGAGTTCATTTACGAATGACTAACACTATAAATCGAATAATTATAGCCAAAAGAATCCCAAACAAATAAGGCTGAATCAAATGGTAGTAAGATAACAATTTCATACTGAGCTCAAATACAAATAGCCAAAGGCTAACAAAATACATCGATACCATGAAGTATACAAATCAAATCGGATAGTATGCACGACACATACGTCACTAATCCGCCAAACAAATCGAATCAAATCAAATACTGGGTCGACCCATACATATCTTGAACAAATATATCAAATGGCCAAAGCTCATACCCAGAACATACAAAAGGATACGTCGTGGACTGATCACACCGCCACGGAAGGTGTCATGCCCTTGTGTCAAGAGGACATGCCTGTGGTACCCCCACAGGTGGTTAGCTCAAGTATACCCTAAGGATCAAACTACAAAATGTAAGCCAAAAGGGGTTCAAATCACAAGGCTTACATGACCATATTGAAATGAAATCAAATTATCAAATACAAACATACCCGATTATTTCAAGATATCAATGATCAAAACAACTCCGAGTGTGAACGAAAATATACGGACAATGGTACAAACGACTAAAGTCTCCAAAACATGTTGACACGATTAACTAGTTTAAAGAGTACAAATACGAATTTAAATATCAACGCCAAAACGAAACTATCTCAATAATTTTGACAACAAAGAATAATCCCAAGAGGCAATACCAAATTTCTAAACGAGTACAAAACGAACGAATTAATTTTAAAGGAATATCGCTGAAAAAGTACGAAATCCGTACCTTAACGTAGTATCGAAATAATTCGCCGAATCTAAATATCGCCCGCTAAACTCCCTCAATCCGATCTAATTATCAAAATAAAATATAAAGCATATAATTAAATTACGAACTCGTACAAATTATATTTTCATAAATTTAATAATTTTAATATATCATATTTAGTTTGTACTCAAAAGATATATTTTAATTATAATAACAATATTATAATATTATTTATCATTTTCCTTATTAAATTTCTCTCAAAATCTTTTATATATATATAAAGAAATTACAAATATATAAATATATATATATTAAATTAGGTAAATATATATATATATATATATAACTAGACAAATCCTAATACTAATATATAATACTATTATACTAACCTACTAATAATATATAATATATATATATATATATATATATATATAACTATATGAAATTTTATAAAGTTAACAAATATATATATATATATAAGAATCATAGTAGTAAATATTCACATATATATATATATATATATATATATATTTAATGAATCAAGAGATAACTATATATATATATATATATATATATATATATATAAATATATTTATATATATATATATATATATATACATACATATCATATTTATCATATATATCCCAATTGTAAATTAAAATTTCATCAACAAATTCAATTAATCAAACGACATAAAAAAAATTTAAAATAGATTAAAATACAACAAGAAAATAGATTATAATTACAATAACAAAATAATTGTTTTGTATTCAAAAATAGTCCAACAATTACCTTTGAGAATAAGAATATGGTGAATAAAGTTTAAAGATCTTTCTCTCAAACCCTTTTGCAATCCCAGTCACGTTCCCTCGTTCCCTCTTGCGCCTCTTCCTTTTTCTTCCGTTCTATTCCCACAACTCCTCATACGTAATAAATTATAACTAGGTTTTAGCTATTTAATTATTAATTAATATGTTTTATTAACTCCCTTAATTTTATTAGGATTTAAAATTACACAATTAAAAATTTGACCCAATTAATTAAAAGACCCAATTAATTTAATATAACTTATTATGGTCCAATAAATTAAATAAAATCTGACCCAAACATAAGGAAAGCCTAATTAAACATTTAAAAGCTTACTTAATTATTTTATTATTATTTTAGTGGGTATTACATCACCTTCCCCTTAAAAAGGATTCCGTCCCCGGAATCAAAAGAACATAACGTACCTAATTTTCAAAAAGATGTGGATATTCCACTCGAATAGACTCTTCCATCTCCCAAAAAGCTTCCCGCTCCGAATGGTTTTTCCACAAGACTTTAACAAAAGGAATTGTCTTCCTCCTCATAATCCGTTCTTGACAATCTAGAATTGCCTCAGCCTCCTCCTCGCAAGTAAGATCTTCTCGAATCTTATGTAATGGGTATTGCACAATATGAAACGGATGATAATTATATTTTCTTAACACCGAAACATGAAAGACATTATGTACATGAGATAACTATGGAGGCAAAGCCACCCGATATGCCACTTCCCCAACTCTTTCAAGGACTTCAAAAGGGCTAATGAAACGCGGACTAAGCTTCCCTTTCAAACCAAACCTTCGAACACCTTTCCATGGAGAAACTTTCAAAAACACGTGTTCACCAGGCGTGAATTCATGAGCCCTCCTATGAATATTAGCATAACTCTTCTGCCGCGATCGAGCTTCTTTCAATTTTTCTTTAGCCACTGCTACCTTCTCCGTAGTAATCCTAACCAAATCGGGTCCTTCTATTACCCTTTCTCCAACCTCATCCCAACAAGTCGGAGCTCGACACTTCTTACCATATAATGCTTCAAAAGGAGCCATACCAATACTAGCTTGCCAACTATTATTATATGCAAACTCCACCAAACTAAAATAATCATCCCAGTTTCCTGTCCACTCTAAAGCACAAGATCACAACATGTCTTCTAATGTCGGAATAGTTCTCTCTGATTGTCCATCTGTCTATGGATGAAAAGCTGTACTATAGTTGAGTCGCGTTTCCCAAGCTCGTTGAAATCCTTTCCAAAATCGAGAAGTAAACCGCGGATCCCGATCCGAAACAATAGAAACTGGTGTCCCATGAAGCCTAACAATCCCACGTTGAAAAATATCTGCTAACTTATTTACCGAAAAATCTTCACGAATAGACAGAAAATGAGCCGATTTAGTCAAACGATCCATTACCACCCAAATAGTATCATTCTTTTTTAAGAGCCTCGGAAATCCAGTCACAAAGTCCATCGAAATGTCATCCCATTTCTACACAGAAATCCCGAACTGTTGCAACAAACCACCAGGCCGCTGACGCTCTATTTTCACTTACTGACAAGTAAAACATTTACTCACAAATTCAGCTACATCCCGTTTCATTCCACTACACCAAAAATTCTCCTTCGGATCCTTATACATCTTTGCAGACCCCGGATGAATAGAAAATGGAGAACTATGAGCTTCAGTCAACACTGCCTCACGAATCATTAGATCCATCGGAACACATAACCGTTTACCAAACCATATCACACCTTGCTCATCAATGTGGAACTCTGGTTGCCTACCCTCATCCATATTTTTTGCTACAGCCCACAACTCACCATCCTCCTTTTGGGCTTCTTTGATACGCAAAATAAGAGAAGATTCAACCCTCATACCTGCTACTAATCCATCAGAACTACTAGCATATAGCTCCAAACCCACACGCTCCATATCCGAGATAAGTTGAGGTTGTGTAACTAAGGCAGCTACACTCCCTAAAATTTTTCGACTAAGAGCATCTGCAACCACATTAGCCTTTCCGGGGTGATACTGAATCCTAGCATCATAATCCTTGAGAAGCTCCAACCAACGCCTCTGTCTCATGTTAAGCTCCTTCTGAGTAAAAATATATTTAAGGCTCTTGTAGTCGGCGAAAATGTCACAAGTCTATCCACATAGATAGTGCCTCCAAATCTTTAGGGCAAAAATAACTGCTGCTAACTCTAAGTCGTGGGTAGGATAATTCACCTCATAAGTTTTAAGTTGTTTGGAAGCATAAGCAATTACCTTACCATGTTGCATCAAAACGCACCCTAATCCCTTCTTAGAAGCATCATTATAAATCTGATAACCTCCTATCCCCGACGATAATGTAAGCACTGGAGCCGACACAAGTCTCTTTTTAAGCTCCTCAAAACTTTTCTCACATTCCTCATTCCACACAAACTTTATGCCCTTCTTCATCAACTGAGTTAATGGCAAAGCTAACAAAGAGAAACCTTCCACAAATCGCCTGTAGTACCCTACCAAACCCAAGAAACTCCTTTTTTCAGTTACCGTGGTAGGTCTTGGCCAATTAGTGATAGCCTCAACCTTCGCAGGATCCACCTTAATACCTTCAGCAAACACGACATGCCCCAAAAATGCTACCTGTTCTAACCAAAACTCGCATTTGGAGAACTTAGCATATAATTTATTCTTTTGCAGAACCCCCAAAATAGTACGAAGATGCTCTTCATGTTCCTCCTTAGACTTGGAATACACCAAAATATCATCAATGAAGACAATGAAAAATTGGTCCAAATACTCGCTAAAAACCCGATTCATCATACCCATCAACACTGCCGGAGCATTAGTCAACCCAAATGACATCACCAAAAACTCATAGTGCCCATACCGAGTACGAAAAGCTATTTTTGGAATGTCCTCTTCCCTCACCCTCAACTGATGGTATCCCGACTTCAAATCTATCTTTCAGAAGAACTTCGCCCCTTGGAGCTGATCAAAAAGGTCATCTATCCGTGGTAATGGATATCTGTTCCTGATAGTGATCCGATTTAGCTCCCAATAATCTATACACAATCTCATAGATCCGTCATTCTTCTTCATAAACAACACTGGAGCACCCCATGGCAATACGCTCGGTCTAATGAATCCATGATCTAACAACTCCAGCAATTGTTCCTTCAACTCTTGTAACTCTAATGGAGCCATTCTATAGGGTGCCTTAGAAATAGCTTCCGCTCCAGGAATGAGCTCAATAGTAAACTCAACTTCCCTTGGCGGTGGCAATCCTGGCAGATCCTTAGGAAATACCTCAGGAAATTCTCACACAACTGGATAGTCATCAAGTTGGGGCTCATCCCTCGAGGTATCCTTCACATAAGCCAAATAACAATCACGTCCCTTAGAAATCATTTTGTTCGCCTTCAAAGCTGAGATCAACTTTACAACACCACTCGGCTTGGAACATTGAAACTCGAATTCTAAAGCCTCTAAGGTTCCAAAAATAACCTTCCTCGCCTGATAATCAATAGTGGCGCGATGCTTACTCAGCCAACCCATACCCAAGATGATATCGAAATCATGCATCACCATCGGAAGTAAGTTAGTTGCGTACACCCTCCTCCCTAACTTTAAAGGACACTCGCGAAATTGCTCAAAAATAATCACAGAATTCCCCATTACGGGGTAGCAATAGATAAATGAGGATCTAATATATGAGAAGGTACTCCAAGATGACGAATAAATGAAAGTGCAACAATTGAGTGTGTAGATCCGATGTAAAACAAAATTGTTGCCTCGTAATTTCCTACAAGAAGAATGCCTGAAATAGTACCTGGTGCTTGGGCCGACTGATTAGCTGTCAATGCAAATACTCTCCCACCGACGTTGCGTTGACCACCATTACCAGCATTACCGCCTCCCCCATTACCACGCTGAACTGTGCAGTTCCTTGCTCTATGTCCCAATTGTCCACATAAGAAACAAGTCCCTGTATTTCGATAGCACGCCCTACCAGCATGATACCCACCACAAGTATCACATGGAGCAGGTGGAAGTGCAAAAGGTTCGGATTGCCCCCACCTGCCGGTCCTAGATACCGCACTTAAATTTGACCATGTTGGCGATGCTGACCCTGATTCTGATTTTGCTAGAAACCTCTGTTCTGTTGAAATTCCTTATTTTGATACTGCCCTCCAGCTTGCCACTGATCCTGCTGTTTACCTCCACTACCACCCTGCTGCATTGGGTAAGCAAAATCCCTTCGAGGATTAAACCGCTGACCCGATGGAGGATCATTCCAATTATTTTTCCTTCTATTCGGATTTCTGCCAACCTGCCCCATTCCTTTCCCTTGCTGGTCATCTCTATCTCTCTTTCGACTCCCTTCTGATTTGGAAGCTCGAAAGTCCTTGTGCTCCATTTCCACACTCTTAGCTGCATTAGCCACCTGTGATACATCTGTAAATATAGTGTTGATGATCGACTTCCTATACTCATATTTCAAAGCCCATTTAAACTTTTCTACCTATTGTGCAGCTATCCCATCTATTGAACCCACAAAACCAGCCAATCTCGTAAACCTCGCTATAAAATCTGTAATAGTCTCATCATCCTTCTGCTGAATGGACACAAATTCCTTGATGTATGCATCCCTATCCGCATTTGGGAAATACTGCTGATAGAAAAGGTCACAAAAACTACTCCATATGAGTCCATCCATAAATCCATCTCCCTGTGTAGCCTTCAACGATTTCCACCATCGCTGAGCATCATCCTCTAGATTATAAACTGCTAATCTCACCTTCTGATTTTTTGAACACCCAATCACATCAAAAATCTTCTCCAAGTGGGCGATCCAGTTCTCCGCATCAATTGGAGTCGGAGCAAAATGAAAAGAATTGGGCTTCTGCTTAATGAACCTCTCCGATAACACATACAACGGCTGCACTAGTTGACCCACTTGATCCTCGGGAGAAACATTCGCTTTATGTTGATATCTCCTCGCATCATCCCCATGCCATTTGCGTCGATCTCCTTGCAGATCTGCGAAATACCTCCGCATAGCCTATGCCACTACCGCATAATAATCGTCTCATTCACCATCACCGCAACCATAGCCGGGTTATTATTGCATTACCACGATTTCCATCGTTTCCACCACAGTTAATGACCTCAACTTGGGGTGCCTTTGACCCTCCTACCAAGTTACCCTTTGCCCGCCTCCCCAAAGAATTCTCAAAGACTTACGAGCCATCTACAATACAAAATCAAACAGACGAGATCAAACAGATCAAAACAAATAATCAAGGCCTAATTTGTGCATAACGAAAATCAAACGCATTACAAATCTTATAACTACCCAGTGGTCTACCCATAACTCACAGGTCAAGCCTAAAAGGTAATCTACAAGATCATAACCTAAGCTCTGATACCAACTCTGTAACACCCCCTTTCCCAAAAAAAAAAGGGAGGTCACGAACAAACATAATAAACACAAACCTCTAATAAATCTCAAAATATCTCCATAAAATTTAATACCAAATGTCACATACTCCAATTTAAATAGAAGGAACTCCACACTTTCATAATCTCTACTAATAAGAAATAAATACCAAAATGGTCCAAAACATCCAATTACAGAATCTTAGAAAAACCAAGTCTAATAATAATCTCAGAAGCTAATCTACTCATTTTGATCAAAGGTAGCTTTCATCCCACAAATCTTGATCACCCCTGTTTACCTGCCGGAAAAAGAACACAGCGTGAGCCAATTGCCCAGTACGGATATGAAGATGAATAAATATATCACAATAAGTAATGAATCTAAAAGAGTTGAATGAATGAACACATTTGAATTACAAACGAAATACGAATAGATAAAAATTTGAGAGTTCATTTACAAATGACTAACACTATAAATCGAATAATTATAGCCAAAAGAATCTCAAACAAATAAGGCTGAATCAAATGGTTGTAAGATAACAATTTCATACAGAGCTCCAATACAAATAGCCAAAGGCTAACAAAATACATCGATACCATGATGTATACAAATCAAATCGGATAGTATGCACGACACATACGTCACTAATCCGCCAAACAAATCGAATCAAATCAAATACTGGGTCGACCTATACATATCCTGAACAAATATATCAAATGGCCAAAGCTCATACCCAGAGCATACAAAAAGATACGCCGTGGACTGATCACACCGCCACGGAAGGTGTAATGCCCTTGTGTCAAGAGGACATGCCTGTGGTACCCCCACAGGTCGTTAGCTCAAGTATACCCTAAGGATCAAACTACAAAATTTAAGCCAAAAGGGGTTCAAATCACAAGGCTTACATGACCATATTCAAATGAAATCAAATTATCAAATACAAACATACCCAATTATTACAAGATATCAATGATCAAAACAACTCCAAGTGTGAACGAAAATATACGGACAATGGTACAAACGAATAAAGTCTCCAAAACATGTTGACACGATTAACTAGTTTAAAGAGTACAAATACGAATTTAAATATCAACGCCAAAACGAAACTATCTCAATAATTTTGACAACAAAGAATAATCCCAAGAGGCAATACCAAATTTCTAAACGAGTACAAAACAAACGAATTAAATTTAAAGGAGTATCGCTGAAAAAGTACGGAATCCGTACCTTAACGTAGTATCGAAATAATTCGCCGAATCTAAATATCGCCCGCTAAACTCCCTCAATCCGATCTAATTATCAAAATAAAATATAAAGCATATAATTAAATTACGAACTCGTACAAATTATATTTTCATAAATTTAATAATTTTAATATATCATATTTAGTTTGTACTCAAAAGATATATTTTAATTATAATAATAATAATATTATAATATATTTATCATTTTTCCCTTATTAAATTTCTCTCTCTTTTATATATATATAACTAAATTACAAGATATAAATATATATATAATAAATTAGGTAAAATATATATATATATATATAACTAGAATAAATGCAACAATAATATATATATACTATTATACTAACCTACGGTAATATAATATATATATATATATATATATATATATATATATATATATATATAACTTGTATGAAATTTTTGCATCGTTTACAACATATATATATATATAAGAATCTGCAATAAATATTCACATATATATATATATATATATATATTTAACTAATAACTATATATATATATATATATATTAACGCAAATTACAGATTTATATATATATATACATACATATCATATATATCATATATCTCAATTGTAAATTAAAATTTCATCAACAAATTCAATTAATCAAGTGGCATAATAAAATTTTAAAATAGATTGCAAATACAACAAGAAAATAGATTATAATTACAATAACAAAATAATTGTTTGTATTCAAAAATAGTCCAACAATTACCTTTGAGAAGAAGAATGTGGTGAATAAAGTTTAAAGATCTTGCTCTCAAACCCTTTTGCAATCCCAGTCACATTCCCTCGTTCCCTCTTGCGCCTCTTCCTTTTTCTTCCGTTCTATTCCCACAACTCCTCATACATAATAAAGTATAACTAGGTTTTAGCTATTTAATTATTAATTAATATATTTTATTAACTCCCTTAATTTTATTAGGATTTAAAATTACACAATTAAAAATTTAACCCAATTAATTAAATGACCCAATTAATGTAATATAACTTATTATGGTCCAATAAATTTAATAGAATCTGACCCAAACATAAGGAAAGCCCAATTAAATATTTTAAAGCTTACTTAATTATTTTATTATTATTTTAGTGGGTATTACATTAAGGCTTTGATCTTAACTTGTGACACCTCCAAATCCCGGTACTTCATTACCTCAAGATTTAACGTTCACTTAATCAAAACATGCATATCTAACTACCCAATCATAATAAAAATTGAATAATAAACCTTCCCTTAAGGGATTACATTAATAAAAATCTCCTAGGTTATCTAACCTTTACATATAATCATTCAAGTGCGGAAAATAAATAGACTTCATTACAATCAATCAAACTAAATTTTGATAACAAAATCTCAACATATTACAAGTCTTCAATACTTGTTCATCTTTCCGTTTCCCTTACTGGTGCTAGGTACATCAACCTTCTCATCCTTAGCTGTAATAGTTATATAAGCAAGAGTGAGCAAACAAGGTTCACTTGAAAAGAAATTGAATAAAACTTTACATTAACTTCCAAATAATAGGCTTAATAGAACTGAACAATATGTTCTATTAACATTCTAAATTATACAATTGAGGGTCTAATGACCACGAACCATGTCCATAGTTATAAGTACTCTTTTAACTTAAACTTTAACAGTCATAAGACTATAAGGACTCCAGGTACTTAGGGGGATCAGCCATTCATATAATTTATTTTGCACAACCATTTCAACGCTAAGCGTAAACCCCTAATAATAGGGTTGTTCATCTCAGTATTTAGATTATAAGTCCGCACCAAAGTAAGTTTGGTTTAGACACATTACAAGGTAATTTGGAATTCAACGAACATCAACTAAGGATTAGTTGAATAAAAGGATAATCACATTATGTTATGGAATAAATCATAAGTGAATTAACATTGTATATTAAAGTTATGCTTTAGGAATAAGCTAAGAGCATAAATATTGAATAACTGTAACATACCTTGCTTGAACAATATTAAGCCAAGGTTATTTAGAATTGAATATCAGGCATGCATAACGAATAACAACTTGAACAATATAAGCTATTCAACATTAGTATATCAGATTATATAAACTTGCATGCTAATTAACAAGTTAAAGACAAGAATAACTTGCCCAACATACAAATAAGGTGTAGAAAACTTGCGTAATGTAATTCGAATTAGAAACAATAATTTGCTCAATGAAACAATATACTTAAAGAACTTGAATTAGTGTAAGCTAAAGCGTAACAACTCGAATCACAACACCCTATATATATACGTCATCATGACAAAATTAGTCACTACCACATTATATATATAACTAAGTACATTCATTATGTAACAATTTGATTTTTAATCACATAATCAAACTACATTAGTAATAAAACTAGTTAATCGTTAATAACATGTTCATTCTTAATATAGAAATAATGAAATCATAACTTAACAGTCCTACTATTAACACATAACACTTTTTTAGACTGTGTGTAAATAAATCACACTGTCTGACCATTCTGCTAACTTTCATGATGCAAATACCACTATTTATATTGTATGAAATTTGGCGTTGAAGATCAGGTCTTTGGCATTTACATGGCCATGAGACACAAAGCTAACGGTTGGTATGCCAAGAACAGTCTTTGTATTGCATTGCGCTGAACTTACAACTGCTAGGTCAGCATCATGCGTGTCGAACTCCACCTTTCTAACATCATGAACAAAAGCCAATTTGGCCTACAAGCTACTTTCTAACAACCTAATTAACACCTAATACTTACAAAGACTTCATAGAAACATAATTTACAGACTCCTAACATGATTTTACTCATATAATAGCATAAACATCGAATTCAAAACAACCAATTTCACTATTTTTGATAAAACTTTACTTTTTGATATTTTCAGTGAAAATCATCACTATAACTTTATTTTTCAATCAAAATAGTTAATTCAAAGTACCTTGTTTATGTTTATTCATTTATTTTCAAAATCAATAGTCAATATATATTAAACAACTAATTAAACCTTAATTTTTCTTTAAACTAAGCCATATTCATATTATTTTTCATATAAACATACTTTGTAATATAATTTTCTTCACAAATTACATACATACATGAATTAATTTACTATATTCATATCTAAATTATGAAAAAAAAATTATAACAAACAATTTATCATATAAACCCATATACCACAACCAATTTATCCTTCACAAAGATTTCACAGAGAATTTTGGAATAAGAAGATAACTAAAACTTTAAAGAATTTTAAAAGGGTAAGAGGATACCTTGTATGCTAGAAGATGAAAATTTTCTTCCTTTGATCAACAAGACTTCTTTTCCCAATTCCTTTCTCAAAACCTCTCTAGGATTCTCTCTACTTCTTTCTCACTTTTTCATCTTCTGAGTCTTTCTTCTCCTAACTCTAACTTACGTACTAACATATAACGTATGGTAATAATATATATTAATTATATAATATAAATATAGATATAACTGATATCAGTTATCTAAGTTTTTGAAAATCAAAAACCATAAGGCTTGTTTGGCTAACATAATTAAAATTAATCAATTAATCCTTATACATTGTTAATAAAACATAATTAGATTAAAGACTTAATATGTATTAAGCCTTGTTTGGTAAAAATGTAATTAAACTCCTTTAATTTATTTTAATAACTCCTTTATAGTAAGGTTATTTGTCACACTTTTATTTAATTAAATTTTAATAATCAATTTAATTAATTCCAATAACAATTTATTAAATTACTTCAACACATAAATCAATACAACATAATTATAAATTTTTTATAATTATAATTTTATTTAACCAACTAACACATTATTTTAATTACAAATTCAAATTAAAATATTATAATTCATTTAATCATTATAAGCTCTCTATCTTAATTATTAAATTAAAATAGAATATTATCTCATAACAATTAATTTTCTTAACTCCTTAATTATTTACGTAACAAATAAGTAACTAATCAAGTCAAATCAAATTAAATATTTATTCAACAATAAACACATCCATTAAATATTTATATACTTCAATAAATATTTAAAATTACAATTTAAAATTCTGGATTGTTACACCTAATATGAGTTTTAAAACTTCCTTGTATGTTTAGAGAGCATGCATGATAGACTTTGTGGTTTCATAACCTTAAATGGCATTAACTTGTTGAAATGATCAATTTAGAATTATATTATGAAAGAATGAACCTAGATTGACTTGAGAAGCATAACCAGACCTTTAACATGATAAAACATAGTATTAATGAATGTTGTGTTCAAGCCGGACAGAAATCATAAGGCAACAACTGAGTCTTGGCTTGACAGAGGGATTGCAGTTTGCTTGGCCGGTCATAAAGCTTAACCATAATGCTTGTTGCAAGGCCATCTGGATTCTGAGATCGTGCAATCTGATTTTGGACAGTTAACTTATATGATGCCTATATTGCTAGAAGTGGTTTAAAACCTACTGATACATGTATATATGTGAGAATTAAGTAATATCATAGTGTTTGTCTTGTAAAGGAAAGTCCATGGGTAAAAAGGACTTAATGTGACGCCCCCAAAATAGGTATACACAACACCCATTCTGAGTCGCCAAATACATGGTACAAAAAGCAAACTACAACTTCAATAATACAAATGTCGTGTGAAATACGACAATATATCTCGTGAGTTTAAATATAATATTGTCTTCTAGACAATATCCACATGCAAATAAATCCCCATCATAATTATTGATTCATTATTTTACAAAATGGTGAGGACTACTAAACAACTCTCTCTAGAACCTTCATTCCATACCCCACTAGTACTCGCTACATTCTCGCCTCCCGAGAAGAAAATGGAACAACAAGGAAAAGGGTGAGCTCAACTAGCCCAAGAAAAGAATATTATGACTAAGATAATATACAACAAATTATCGTTAGTCTTCAACAGGAAAAATGATAGAATACAATAGTATAACAAGTTTCAGATCAATATTCGCGTGAAATAATAATTCATAGAAGAGTTACGTAGAGAATGAAATCTACTATAATCTATGAATTTAACGGTCCATCATCAATATTTTATCCTCGTAACATCAATCAATATACATCTGAATCAAATATTCATCTTTGCACTACAGCCAAAGATATTCACGATTAATCATGTTTATTTAAACACTGCTCATCTTTGCACCATGGGCCAAAAAGATATTAATCAATCGGTCATGTTCATTCAACTCAACACTGCTCATCTTTGCACTACATGAGCCAAAGATATTAATCAATCGGTCATGTTCATCTCAACACTGCTCATCTTTGCACTACAGGTGCCAAAGATATTCAATAATATCATCATTTAAGACCGAGGATGATGAAAAATATTTTTAAAGAAACGAATCCAAAGAAACAAAATGACAAGGATTAAGGATTAAGGATTCGTACTTGGTTTTATCCACATCCAAAATACCTCAAAAATAATCATAGTGGTGTAAAATTCAAGAATGATCAAAACATGGATACAATCGAGTTAGTATCCGAATAGATATTTTGACAAAAAGAAGAAATTTTATTTTTCTATTGAATAGTGCCAGATATCGTGAATAGTCTTGAGTATACGTGAATAGTAACTCGACACCAAAAGATAGAAATTCCACAAAAACATCTTCACGCTTCATGAATAGTACTCGTGAATAGTAATCGTGAATAGTAACTCATGAATAGTAACTCATGAATAGTAACCCTCATGAATAGTAACCCCAGACATGAAAAAGTTCTAAATTTGATAAAACTTCAGATCAACATTTCAAAGATAATGATATTGAAGAAATAATATCATTACGAAAAAAAATAATATCCCTTACCTCGAAAGACAAGATTTACAGTTGAAAAACAGGATATAAAGCTATGACTTGAACTTGCACCAGTATAGCAATACTCAAAGTATACTCAAAATACTCACAAGAATACGCTTCGATAATATAGAGAGAGAAAACTTCAGCTTTACGGTGTGATTTTCAATTCTAACCTAAGCACCCTATTTATAGAAATTGCTTAGAACACCAAAGCGAAAAATTGAATATAATAATATTATATATAAACAAAATTCATACGCCCACATCTTGAATCTGAATTCAGCCACCATGCACATGTTAAATGAGTTTCAAAAATGGAAAAAACGTTTTTGTAATTAAAATATTTTAAACTTCCAAAATCAATTATTTGAACTTCTAACTCAAATAATTCACAATAAATAGGTCTTTATCAGAAAATTCGAATCTCGCGACTTTTTATAGGAAATTCAATTCTCTACAACTTTGCAGAAGAAAGTTTTCCAAATTCCAAACAGAAATTGACCAAATCCTCAAACGGGCGATTTTACGACTATAATCAATTTTCATCCAAGAAATGGGGTCCACCGACACACAAAACATGTGTTAATCATTTATTGCAACAAAATATACTTTCCTCCTCGTAGATACTCATATATCCCACATTCGTTGTAAAAATATCACCGTTAATATATTATTAAAATAATATATTTAAATGAATTATTTTATCGTAAAAGATAAAATATTAATTTTCAACAATTGTCATTTTAAAATTTTTCTCCATCTATATCCACATAAAATCAATATTTTTCTCATCATATGAATCAATAATTAATTATTCACAAATAGTATTACGTAATCACAATATTGACAACCAGCAGCCTCCTGTGAAAGAGGGGGCTTTTTAATAAGAATTTCTTCTTCTTGCCAAGCAATTAGGTGACCAAACCTCTCCTTAGATGTAAACTTTCTAGACATTGCCAATAATGTTATCTAATAATATTATTCAGATAATATGAATTATTGCTTCGATAATGAAAGATACTTGTGTAATGACAATTATTGAAACAACAAAGAATATAAAATATCAACGCAAAGAATTATTAACTCAATAAAATACCGAATAAAGAATTATCGTAACCATTATTGAGTAGTGCCTTCACGTAAGAATCAATAATTGGTGCAATACCGCAGTGCTACTTGCTCAACAACGCGTATTAGTGTGTTTTAACCACCGGGTATTCCAACAAGATAATTGTGAATAACTACGCCTGTTATTTAAAAACAACTTATATTTGTCGTTTCTTCATCCAATCACTTTCCGTTATGGGGCCCACACATGGTTAACGCCTACGTCAGACGATATTCTCTCGACAAGCATTTAATATTCCACGACCAAACGAATATTCCCCGACGATAATGAATATTTTATAACCACTTGCTTAATTTGAAATATTTGCATATTTAACCCTTAACTATCCACATTAATCAAATCAACCCTTACTATTTCAAAATAATAAATAAAGGAAATTCCTTTTTATTTAAAAATTTTCTGTCTTACAACCTCCCTCCTTATGAAATTTCGTCCTCGAAATTGGACGTGACGACACGTGTTTTGAAAAGGTGAGGATACCTCGCTTTCATTTCCGCTTCCAACTCCCGTGTCATTTCCTCTATATAGCATGATTCCTCCACAAAACTTTAACTTGTGGTATAACCTTTCATGCGTAGGGACATGCTCCTTCCTATCCAAAATCTTGACAGTACCTCCTCATACGTTAAGTCTTCTACTATCTCGTTCGGTTCTCTAACTCTATAACGTGGTTTGGGTTTTTCACATATTTATTTAAGTACGAGATATGTGAAACACATTATGAACACGAGACATACTTTGAGGTAACGCAAGTCTATAGGCTACATTTCCTACTCGGTCAAGAATTTGAAATGGACCGATAAATCGTGGATTGAGCTTTCCTCTCTTCCCAAATCTTGTAACTCCTTCCATGGAGCAACTCGCAACAATACATGATCCCCTACATTAAATTCCACGTCCTTTCGATGAAGATCCGCATAACTCTTTTTCGATCTTGTGCCGCTTTGTATACGTTGTCGAATCATTTGGATCTTTTCGGTGATCATACGTTTTAACTTTCTAGGTCCCAACAATGTTGCTTCACCCACCTCATCCCAACATATCGAGAAACGACATTTTCGTCCCATATAATGCTTGAATGGAACCATGCCTATATTTGTTTAATAACTATTGTTGTATGAGAATTCCACCAATGGCAAGTACTTATCCTAACTTCTTTTGAAATCTAGGACACAGAGTTTTAATATATCTTCAAGAGTTTGAGTAGTCCTTTCTGATTGCCCATCCGTTTGAGGATGGTATGCCAAACTGAATCGTAAATTCGTGCCCATAGCTTTTTGCAAGCTAACCCAAAATCTTGAAGTGAATCTTGGGTCACGATCCAAACTATGGATACAGCATGCCATGCAACCTCACAATCTCATTCACGCATATACTAGCAAGACGTTTAAGGGAATAAGTCTCCGTGTCGGCAAGAAATGAGCGAGACTTGGTTAATCTATCAACAATAACCCAAATAGCATTAATGCCTTGAGAAACCGTAGGAAGACCCGTAGAATCTAAATCCATAGTAATGTGTTCCCACTTCCATTCCTAATCTCAAGTGGTTGCAATGGACCCTTAGGTACAAGATGCTCCGCCTTTACACGTTAGCAAGTTAAACACATCGAGATAAACTTTGCAATCTCTCTCTTCATATTGTTCCACCAAAATGTATGTCAAGATCACGATACATTTTAGTACTTCCAGATGGATTGCAAATGGCGATTGTGTGCCTCCATCATAATCTTTTTTTACTTCAAATCGAGTCGTTAGAACACAAAGTCTAGAGTGGACTCAAGTATTCCTTCTTCATCAATTCTCGCCCTAATAGCTCCTTCTTGTACTTTCTTCTTCATACGCATCAACTCCGGCCTTGGTGGTGGCTTGAGCAACCTTAACTTTTTCTATTAAAGTTGGCTCTATGCGTATACTTGACATCATCGCACTCGCTCCTCAAGATATAATCTTCTACTCATCGCGTCATTTAAGACGTTCGCTTTTCGGGATGGCATGATCGTAACATGTCTTTGAAATGAGTCTCCTCTTGAGTTCTTGAAGCTCTTCCCACATTCCTTGCTCCATTCGAATTTTGTATCTCTATGAGTCACCGTTAATGGAATAGCGATTCAAGAATATCCTTCAACGAATCTCCGATAATAACCAACTAAGCCTGAAAAGCTACGTCTTTCGATAATCGACTTAGGTTGCTCTCAATCGTGACTCATATCCCAATCTTGGATAAAGACGTCACAATGACACCTATCGCTTTACTATCGCATCGAATATGACGTCCCTACAGAGAGTCTGCTTAGGTGAATTCCACAAAGGAAGTCACAAGATAAAGGCTCGGTACCAAATTCTATAGTTGAATTTTAACTCCTCAAGTTCAATAGAGCCATTCGATATGAGATTTTAGAAATGAGTTTTGTCTCGGGTTCAAAGTCGATACAAAATTTAATATCGAAGCTTTGGGAGTAAGCCAAGAAATTCTTCAGAAATACGTCGAAAAATCAATAACAACAGAATATTATTCAAATCGACATGTCTTTATTCAAATCCATAACATGGACTAAGAAAACTTGACATCCGTAATAAACGAATGACTTCATGGCTTGATATGAAAATGTTTGACTACAATGGTTTGATTGCTTGAATTCAATAACAAAGTTGCTTAGGAATATGAAAACTAACAACCTTACAAAAGCAATCAATTTGGCATGATGAGTAGTTAACCTTAAAATCACATCAAAAGCAAATATCTCTATAGAAATAAGGTTAACAAGTAATGTGATACTGCCAACTTGAATCAAGCAAGATTTTTAAACAACGGATGTAATGAAAGTTTCTCCTAATGGAGTCTCCACAGATAGGTCAAAGTTTAATTTCTCCGTAGTCAAGTTCAAACGTTGAGCGCAAGTAAGAGAGATAAAAGAATGGGTAGAACCAATATCTAGTAAGGTATATACTTCGCAAGAATTTATAATTAATTAACCCGTGCTAACTTCGTTCGGGTTCCTTGCATTTTGACCAGTCACAACAAACGCTCTTCCCGGAATCGTTGACTTTGACTTTTCTGGGATGATCTTTTGAGTCACCGTCCCTCACTGAACTAGGTTTCGCCATCTTTGTAATCTCGGCGATATGTCCTTCCTTTCCACAATTATAGCATACCTTGAACTGTTGTAGGCGGTTTGACCGATATGTCCTCTTTTCCGCATTTGTAGCATATGAATGGGTGGTCGTTCTCCTCCCTTAAAACTAGTTGCTCTTGCCGACGCCTTCACATGGTCGTTGTTGAATCTCCTTTTTAAAATCTCCTCCCGACTCGCTTCTTCTATTTTCATGGCCACGATTACCACCAGTAGTTCTTACCGCTTTGTCAGTATTCTTCTTTCTCCGCCGGTTATCGTTATTCGATGATCGCTATCTTCTTGTATGATCCTCGGTTATGGTCCCTCGGTTGAACGTATACTCGTTATCTCGCTCTAACAACCGAGCCTGTGCCGACAACATCCGAATAGAGAGAAAATTTATGAGAAATGAGATATCGACGTATGTCGGGTTTCAAACCTCTCTAAACATCCGCGTCATCGTTCCTCATTCTCCACCAAATGAGGTGCAACTCGATAACTCCGCGAACTTCGCCTCATCTTTGACACACGCCATGTTATTCTGCTTCTAGTCTAATAAACTCCACTTCCTTCATATGACGAATACTTTCGTGGAAGTACTTGTCATTGAACTGCTTCTGAAACGCCTCCCATGACATATTTGAAAAAATTGGATGGATACGCTTCACGAATTCCCACCAATGAATCAGCCTCGCCACGAACATAAAGGTGGCGAATGGAACTTTCTGTTCCTCCGTGCATCCCAAGACATCGAATATCTTGGTAATTTGTTTGACCCACGTCTCGCCTTTTAATCGGATCCGCTTTCCCCAGCACTCGTGGTCCCAACTCTTTGAACCGCTTGGTTGTGACCACCCGTGAATTGCTATCATTTCCTCCTGTATTTTGAACACGAGTCTCCTCGTCTGATTTTGCATGAACTGCAAAAAGCTTCTAAACATCCCTTCATTCATCATCTGCTCATTGGTGTTGTTCACAGGAGGAACATTGCCACTGTTGTTGCACGTTCTCCTCGTTGGTAAATACGAGACATCTCCACGGTCTCATTTACTCCATCATTAATATTCTCAATCGACATTCTCAAATCATCATAAAAAACAAGGGTTAATTAAGGAAATCAATATATCACTTAATATCCCTATATCTTGACCAACTAACAAATAAGCTTAGGTAGGACACACTAGCGAAGGGATTTACTCGCCTCTCCCTCCTAGTTCTATTCCCCGATCTCCGCCAGAGATCATATCCCTAAGCTCGATACCAACCGTGACGCCCCAAAATAGGTATACACAACACCCATTCTGAGTCACCAAATACATGGTACAAAAAGCAAACTACAACTCATTAATACAAATGTCGTGTGAAATACGACAATATATAATTAATGAGTTTAAATATAATATTGTCTTCTAGACAATATCCACATGCAAATAAATCCCCATCATAATTATTGATTCATTATTTTACAAAATGGTGAGGACTACTAAACAACTCTCTCTAGAACCTTCATTCCATACCCCGACTAGTACTGCTACATTCTCTCCTCCCGAGAAGAAAAATGGAACAACAAGGAAAAGGGTGAGCTCAACTAGCCCAAGAAAAGAATATTATGACTAAGATAATATACAACAAATTATCGTTAGTCTTCAACAGGAAAAATCGATAGAATACAATGAGCAACAAGTTTCGGATCAATATTCGCATGCCGGAAATAATAATTCATAGAAGAGTTACGTAGAGAATGAAATCTACTATAATCTATGAATTTAATAATCCATCATCAATATTTTATCCTCGTAACATCAATCAATATACATCCGAATCAAATATTCATCTTTGCACTACAGAGCCAAAGATATTCACCATTAGTCATGTTTATTTAAACACTGCTCATCTTTGCACTACTGTGCCAAAGATATTAATCAATCCATCATGTTCATCTCAACACTGCTCATCTTTGCACTTTCTGGCCAAAGATATTAATCAATCGGTCATATTCATCTCAACACTGCTCATCTTTGCACTACTGAAGCAAAGATATTCAATAATATCATCATTTAAGACCGAGGATGATGAAAAATATTTTAAAGAAACGAATCCAAAGAAACAAAATGACAAGGATTAAGGATTAAGGATTCAGACTTGGTTTTATCCACATCCAAAAATACCTCAAAAATAATCATAGTGGTGTAAAATTCAAGAATGATCAAAACATGGATACAATCGAGTTAGTATCCGAATAGATATTTTGGACAAAAAGAAGAAATTTTATTTTTGGTGAATAGTGTCAGATATCGTGAATAGTCCGAGTATCGTGAATAGTAACTCAGACACCAAAAGATAGAAATTCCACAAAAATATCTTCACGCTTCATGAATAGTACTTTGTGAATAGTAACTCGTGAATAAGAACTTCATGAATAGTAACTCGTGAATAGTAACTCATGAATAGTAACCCATGAATAAGAACCCCGACATGAAAAAGTTCCAAATTTGATAAAACTTCAGATCAACATTTCAAAGATAATGATATTGAAGAAATAATATCATTACTGAAAAAAAAATATCCCTACCTCGAAGACAAGATTTCTAGTTGAAACACCTGATATAGGCTATGACTTGAACTTGCAATCCGTATAGCAATACTCAAAGTATACTCAAAATACTCACAAGAATACGCTCGATAATATAGAGAGAAAACTTGATTTACGGTGTGATTTTCAATTCTAACCTAAGCACCTATTTATAGAAATTGCTTAGAACACCAAAGCGAAAATTGAATATAATAATATTATATATAAACAAAATTCATACGCCCACATCTTGAATCTGAATTCAGCCACCATGCACATGTTAAATGAGTTTCAAAAATGGAAAAAACGTTTTGTAATTAAAATATTTTAAACTTCCAAAATCAATTATTTCTAACTTCTAACTTCAATAATTCACAATAAATAGGTCTTTTATCGTAAAATTCAATCTTGCGACTTTTTATAGGAAATTCAATTCTCTACAACTTTACTGGAAGAAAATTTTTCCAAATTCCAAATGTAAATTGACCAAAATCCTCAAACCAAGCGATTTTACGACTATAATCAATTTTCAAATCGAGAAATGGGGTCCACCACACACAAAAACATGTGTTAATCATTTATTGCAACAAAAATACTCTTCCTCCTCGATATACTCATATATCCCACATTCGTTGTAAAATATCACCATAATATATTATTAAAATAATATATTTAAATGAATTATTTTATCGTAAAAAGATAAAATATTAATTTTCAACAATTGTCATTTTAAAATTTTTTTCCATCTATATCCACATAAAATCAATATTTTTCTCATCATATGAATCAATAATTAATTATTCACAAATAATATTACGTAATCACAATATTGACAACCGCACGCTTCCTGGAAAGAGGGGCTTTCCAATAAGAATTTCTTCTTCTTGGCGCCGCAATTTAGGTGACCAAACCTCTCCTTAGATGTAACTTTCTAGACATTGCCAATAATGTTATCTAATAATATTATTCGGATAATATGAATTATTGCTTCGATAATGAAAGATACCGTAATGACAATTATTGAAACAACAAAGAATATAAAATATCAACGCAAAGAATTATTAACTCAATAAAATAATCGAATAAGAATTATCGTAACCATTATCGAGAGTAGTGCCTTCTTACGTAAGAATCAATAATTGGTGCAATACTGGTGTACTCTCTTGTTCAACAACGCGTATTAGTGTGTTTTAACCACCGGGTATTCCAACAAAGATAATCTGTAATAACTACGCCAAGTTATTTAAAAACAACTTATATTTGTCGTTTTCTTCATCCAATCACTTTCCGTTATGGGGCCCACACATGGTCAATGCTACCATCGTACGATATTTTTTTTCGAAAGATTGAATATTCCACGACCAAACGAATATTCCCAAATTTATAATGAATATTTTATAACCACTTGCTTAATTTGAAATATTTGCATATTTAACCCTTAACTATTCACATTAATCAAATCAACCCTTACTATTTCAAAATAATAAATAAAGGAAATTCCTTTTTATTTAAAAATTTCGGGGTCTTACACTTAACCTTGAGCATTCTTAATTTGCTTATGAAATAACTAGATAATTGATTTCGTGATAAACATATAAGCTGATTTTGTACCATATGTGTATACTTGAATCATGTCAAGCTTGATTAAAGAATGTGTAAGCTAATGAGCATCTTGTACATATAATACGTTATAAATAGAATTCGAAAGTGTTGATTTCTTAACATGGATAAACTACGCTTAAGGCAAGTATATGAACTATTCTTTACATTGTGCAAGTATCTTAAACCCATGCATTACTTTATTCAATGGATATCGTAAGCAAACCTTATCTCTTTGAATGCAAGTTATCTTACTTTCTCGTTCGATTGAGCTAGTAAGTTTAAACTCTTGTGGAAACTATTATGCATGTTGAACTTGGTATTGTTCTTGAATATTGTGAAAGTGTTTATGCTATTTGATTCGGCTAGACTATATGCATGTTTATAAAACTATCCAAACTAACTGACTAGTGCGAAAACCTTGAAAACTGAGTTAAACAACCCTTATGGCAAGGGGAGTGTTTATTGTTGGAAGCCCCAACACACGCGTGAATATTACTGTGTAGTTATGCATAACTTAGAGTATTGTAGACTGATCATCTATAGTACTTGATTCTTTTGGGTTATCAGTTTAATATTGGTAATTCTAGTAGATGTTCAATAGTCCTTAGTGACTGCTCAGTATACATTATTTATCCAATTGGATACATTGATAGCCTTTGAATTCATATATATCTGTTGATTTATATTGAATTATCGTTCTTATTCCAAGGATTTGATTTAAGAATTGTTGATATTCAGTATTCGTGATATTTTTCAGAAACCTTGAACTATCTTAGAAATGATACTTCGGTATTTCAAACTCGTGTTATAAAACTCTTTACCTTTGTTGTATATTACTTGATGGGCAATTTGTGTTCATTCTTGCTTATTTAAAACCTTTCAGTTAAGGTGGAACATGGAAGTGTCTCTGGAAAAGACAAGGGCAAAGGCAAGGCTACCGACTAGCTTGTTCCTTTATGTTTTAAAACTATTATCACTACACCAAAAATGGCCTCTAGTGAAGGACAAATCCTTCACAAGACATATTATATCACTCACAAGTGATTTATTGCGAAAAAAATATTTCCTTCACACGATTGCTCGCATTAGACCTCCTCGCAATTGGGTATCCTTCGCTAAGTAGTAACTAAATATTTTTTGTGAATGATATATTATGAATAACTTTTTTATTCACAAATTGTATTTAGTAATGGAATATTGTTATTTAGTGAAAGATTGGTTTTCTTCACAAATAATATTTTAAGAATGACTATTTAAAATTAGTGAATAACTTGATTCCCTCACAAATAATATATTGTGAGGAACAAATTTATTTAATGAGAGAATATTTTCCTTCACTAATTATAAATTGAGAATCTTTCTTCAAATTAGCGAGAGAAAAATTCCTTCACAAATTATAAATTTGTAAATAAAAATTAATTGCTAAATAATCAAAATTCATTGAAAATTATAATTAATTTTAAATCATTGATTTCATATTTATTATTATTATTAATCTCTATAAGAAATATTAAATTTATTTTTCAAGTAAATATAAATATTGTCATACTTTTTTCAAACTAATTGATAAGCTAATGCATAAAGAGCTAATAAAATCAAAACTTCTCATATAAATAGCTCATAATACTCGAGTCACAATAACTACAAAATTTGTTATTGTATCTTGGTCTCACAAGAATCATAGTACCTACAAAATTTATTAACGAACATAAGAAAACTGAAAGAATAACAATGAACTAGAAAGAATAAACTGTGACATGTTAGATCCACTTCATCATCATTTTCTTCAAAAAAAAATCAAGGTTGGCATGTAAACTTCATGCTGCAATAGAAACACCAAAATTCAATTTCAATAAGACGAGGAATAAGAAAAGATGAAATTGGTGAACTTAAATTAAGAGAGAGATTAAAGAAGGATAAAGACAAAAATATAGCTATCAGTAGTAAATACCTCAATTGATTCATAGTTGTTAAAAAATGACACAAAAACCTAAGGAAAAATGTAAGAAAACAGCAAAAGTAAGCTTGATGTAGAAAAAAATTTGGAACGTACTGACAGATGTAACATGTCTCAAAGTTGAGCCCTAGCTGTCCACACCCCTAATGCAGGTTTCCGAGCATCACTGCACACAATAGACTTGGTGTAAGATACAATTTTTTCATAAAAAGAGATCAAACATGTGGTAGGCTAAATTTTTGCAATAACTCACATTGTAGGTACTGGGGTTCATTTCAAGTTTTCAACCAATTAGTTAGTGAACCGTTCAATATAGTAACAGTGTGTTCAATATAGTAACAGTGTGTTCAGAAAAAAAATGGACAAACCATGTAGCAACACCGCGCTACACAGAAAAAGTGAAAATTTGTAACAGTTTAGCGCTAGATCAACCCAGGTTTTGATACGAAGCTGACCAAAAGTTCTGGGAATGGTTCCATTGATATAGTTACGAGACAGATCTCTGTGTTAATAAACAAAAAAGTCTGGTAGCTTTCAATATCAGTTGTTGTCAAGAAAAATCCACTCTTACAACATGATACTTCTTTTTTATCAGGATGTTGAAGAAACGATAAATCCCAAATCCTATGAAGACATGGCAGAAAGAAACATATAATATTTTTGTCTGAATTACAACTACTTTTTCATCATATCATGAGATATACCGTCATAAATCTATATATTTGAAGCATGCTTTAAATGTGTAGAAACATAGAAACCACATTTCTCCCTACAAACTTGCTGAAATTGAAATGGTAAATGGACAACTGTAGCATATTCAAAATGTTATTCCCTAAAAACCCTTGTTAAAATTGAATAAATAGGTTCATGCCCAATACTATAAGAAACATAACACACTACTAGCATGCAAACACAATATAAGCAAATAGACCTTTATAATAATTCAAATTCACATAAAAAAAGTTGTGGAATACTAAATAAGTTAGCTAACCAACACAAAAAGTAAAATTAAAAAAAATAAGGAATCGACAAGGCTAGATCATAACCAACTTGATTTTGAACAGAATAAAACTTCACTTACAGTTCTAGTAGATTAGGAAGATTCGAAATTTCAGAAGGGAGTTGTCCTGTCAAATTTAGACCCTTCAGCTGGCTGCAATGTACGTCCGAAAATATTTCACTAAGCACTAAAATAGTCCACAATAACCATTTATATTTGTTCAGGGGATAATTGATTTTTCAAATTATGGCAAAGAAGTGTTGAAATCAACTTTAATCACATTTTTATCCATGGAAATGGGCAGTTCGCATGAATCATAACATAGCACAAGATACTTGGAACAAGCTTTTGCTTCCAGAAACTAATGTCTAAGACAATTTGTTAATGCAGTAAGAAAACTGAAAATCAATTAACCATTTTTAACTTGGTTATAAGGAGAAAATTTGCAGCAATCCTCAGCAATGACAGGTTTCAGTTTAATAGATTTATGCAACATTTTTAAAATTTGACACTACAATTTGCAACCTTCCTATCAGTAGTTGATCCACAATAAAAGAGAGTCAGAAATCAATTCAGACATAGGCAAGTCAGTATAAATTAAAGTCCTGGTATAAATATGTACAAAAAATGTATAAATATGTTTTGGAAGTTGAAACGTTTTACAAACTGTGCTAAAAAAGTTAAATTTGTCTAATAAAATGGGGTAAAAGTGTTGCGAACAACTAGTCACAATATCTAAGATCTTTATTTACAAATATATATATATATATATACATATATATATATATATACGCACAAAGTATGAGAACAAGACTAGTGATTTTACATCATCGAATAAGAACCAGTCACCTCTGTATTCTAAGAGAACAGAAGGGATTTTGAATGTACCAACTAATACACTTTAATTAAATTATTTTCACAATGATAAATGATATTTAATACAATCAAAACTCCTTGATTTTCTTTTATAGTACAGAGTAGGGCAGGATTCGATTAAATGCTTTAAACCCACCAGTTTAGAGGTAATACTTATAGAATATATCTCATAAATAACATAGAGGAGGAAAAAGAACATCTTTCCAGTGTTTTTTAACTTCTACTCATGATTAGGGATAGCCTATTTTTTAACTTCTACTCATGATTAGGGATAGCCTATTTTTTACAAGTATACAAAGTTAACAATATATGTCTAAGATGTGAAATGTTGTTTTTTCTGTCCTTAAAGCAAGTTAATATTACAGAATTAGGATATTTCAACCAAAAGTCTGAAGGCTAGTTGCAGCACAGCAGAGAGTAATAATGCAGTTACAGGAACTGAAAAATACCAAGTTATAATTAATGAAAAAGCGGCTGATAGAACTTCAGATATTAGATAAATTAAAAAAATATCTTACCTAGAATTGTAGCACCCTCACCAAAACCAAGAGAAACCTTGAAAAACTCCACACTTTGATCATAAGATGCAAGCATTCCCATGTTCAGAACCATTGCTCTTACTACAGTAGGGCCAGCACCTTTCCAGAGGGCCAAAACTCCTTCATCTGCTGAAATACGATAAAAAGCATGTAATGCATTCTTGTAATTCCGGCGCTGAGCAACATGTAAGGTGGCATCAGCCTGCATGCGGATGGATGCTAAATCTGTTGGACTACCAACAGTTGCTCCAATTGCTCCGGCAGTTAGTCCACACAAAGCTTTCTGATACAAAGGCAGGGGCTTCCCATCATTGGCTGCGATTGCCTTGTTTGTCAAAATTCTGATGAACAAATAAATTATTTTCAAGAAGATAAGAAGTTTATATTATTTTACAAATCACGTAAGGACAAAAGTGTACCATACATATGGTATACACATACAAAGAAGTGTAATCTAGAGCTGGTTAACTAGAGCAAACAAATACTAGCGCCGCTCTTTATCAAATATTCTAATGGCAATTTATGCTTGGACCATGTAAAAACTGAAATGTAACTAAAAGTTGCAAGGTTTCATTTGAGAATTCAACATATCAGCATGATATAGTCTGAAACGTGAAGGGTGCAAAAGAATCCATCTCTGTCGTCAGTTTAAGTTGGTTACCCTTTCAAAATTTTCATACAATAAAATGTTTGAATTCATTAAAATAAGAATAAGAGATCACGAGGACTTAACAGTTCTTGGCCAAAAAATGGTCAACAGATCCTCCTCTCCTTTATCTTTCCTCTCTCACTTATGTTGTTCTTAAATACAACACAAACTCTCTCTTCAACTGAGTAGTCACTATCTTAGTTGTACTGCACTTCAAGAAGGAACATACCCACGTGGGCCAGAGCACAACAAACCAAGTGTAGACAACGGAATCCACGCATGCAATAGCCAAGGAAGAACAGCAAGTGGGCACGAGGGACCCCATGGTTTGCACCAACAACGGACCGTTGTAGTCCACATGGGGCGTATCAGCAGCCAAAGTCAGCAGAAAAACAAGGGTATCAGTAAAGAAAAACCAAACTGCCGGCTACCCAATGAATTCCGGCGATGTACAGTCAGAACCCAAGGTTACCGGCAGCATGCGAACCCACAACTTCCATGAAATCCAGCCAAAAAGATGACCATTCAACACTTGGGACCAAGGATAACATGAAAAACACCAAAACGCCCCAAGATCCAGCCATACAAGGATCCCAAGATCATGAAAACCTACTACAGCTAACACAAACCCCCAAACAAGAAACCCAAACCACGACAGATCAGATCCACTAGCTATAGTCCAAGAACCCTCCACACCAGATCCAAACTGCCCAAAACCAGTATCCCCAAAGCCAGAGAAGGGAGAGAATGGGTGGACTGATGAGGAAAGACGAAGTTATATGAAGTTATGCCAGCATCAAACTTATCGCCGCAGATAGCTACAATAGTTTAATACTATTAATAACAGAAATAGAGCATAATCATATAAATAATATCAAAATTTAATACTTTGTTTGTTTTTGCTCTGTTTTGCCACCAATTAGTTAATGGTAATAAGAGATATCTTGTTTTATTCAGCTGAAAGTTGGACAAGTAATCTGCGAAGTCAGTTTCACGGGAAAGTTAACTGAAAATCTGAATTGAAAGTAAAAATAGAATTTCTCTTTGGCTGTCTGAAATCAGAAAACACAAGGGAATTATGAAAAGGAAATCTAAAAGTTGGATGTAGCTCAACCTTCCATTACACTAAATTTTAACACTATACTAGATCCTACCTTCTTTTTTTTCTATTTTTTACATATATATTAAAAAAAGTATAAATAAATATAATTATGATTCATTAAGATAGTTTTCTACAATTTTTGTCGTATCTTTTCTTTTCCCCAGGATTTGTCAAGCTCCAAACATATCCTTAAGCTTTCATAGTCATTTTCATAGTTAATATAACTTTCGAAGTTATGATTATATCACATTGACAAAGCAAAAACAGTTTAAGCCAAGTACATAATTATATCATGCTTATTTGTTGTAGAATGCATGTGACTTTGATTTCCCCTTCCGATTATATTAACAAATCAATCCATCACCAAAGCTTGTAATTAAGTTTCTCTTTCCTTCGTTTTTTTCTCACCAACAAAACAGAACCATTACAATTAAAACAACTGAATTTATTTGATTCTTTAAGGATAGAGGAAATATTAGAAAAAATATCTGTAATAACTAGGTATGAAGAAGAAAAAATAGCATACATTTTTGCATTGAATGTTCAACAACTTGATCATAATCCACTCAATAACAATCACATAAAACCCCTTACAAATAAAACCAGCACTTTGCTGAAGGGTAGGGGAAAAAATAATTATCACAAACTTATATTCAATCAATAATATCATATCTCCACATATAATTTCAAAAACCAATAATTAATTTTTCAGTAACAACTACAACAAAAACCCAATTGCATTTTTCTCAAAAGACATGAGTTAAATAATATAACTGCATATAATTGCATTTTTGCTGAAGGGCAGGGAAAGAAATAAATTATCACAAACTTAGAAACATAGAAACTTAGAATAATATAATTGCATTTTTGCATTCTCCTGTAGCCAGCAACCAGTACGACTATACCAATCACATTCATTGTGATTCTGATGTCAATTGTGTTGCTAATTTGGGTTAAAACTTAGAAACTGAACTCATAAATTACAAATGGAGCTACAGTATCACAAATACAAATCAATTGGTCAATACTACAAATACAAATTAATTGGTCAATACTAGAACTGAAAATTCTGACCATATAATCTACATTAATTCTTAAAGTTCAAGCCATTCCACATAGCATAAAAAAATAAAGGGTATATTAACTCACAAAGAGTGCAGACCATTATGCAGTAGATCATCACCATCCTTCTCTCCTTCTGCATCCCCAATTTGGAAAGTTTGAGTTAATTTTTCTGCCAAACGTTCAATTTTGGATGTGTCAATCAATTCATCATTATTGGAGGTCAGGGCAAAAAATCGCTCCAACGCGTCCTTAGCTCTCTCCCTGGGAAGAATAGCTTCTTTAGCTCTCCGTTCGTCTTTAACCCGAGCCAAATCTACCGCTTTATTCAGTGAAAACTAGGCAATCGTAACCGTAGCAAGGAATTGCTTCCCTAAACTCGAATCTCCTCCGTCACGGTTGTCACATCTTTTGAAAATCTTATCGGATTGGGAAATTCATAAGAAATAGAAATTAAGTTAGAATAGGGAGGACATCGAAAGGAAGAGAGACGTGAGTTGGGTTTTGGCTTTGGGTTATGGCAGACTGCAGTCATCAAGTACATAGCTTTTAATTAAATTAGGGACTCTGTTTAAAAAGAGTTTGATTTTAACTTATAAAAACAACTAATATTGTAAATTCTTTAAAAAACAATATTATAAATAAAATTATAATTTCAAAAATTTAAATAGATTTAAATTTAAATATTAGGATGACATAAATTAATTAATAACAAACTGAAATATATATATAACACTTTTATGGAATAAAAAAGTAAAATTTACACATTTATGATCTGTTCCACAAAAGAGCCCTAACTATTATAATTTTTTTATTGTCAATTTACAATATTTTAAAATTTAAATTATTATAACTTAATATCTTAATTAATAAAACATTTAATATTATAAATAATTTAAAATTTATTATTAAGAATAAAATTCTTTTTTTAAAAAATTAATTGCATTACAATTTAAGTCGTAGAATACCATAAATTAACTAAGAATAAACTCAAACTTAACTCTCTTTGTAGAATAGATGACTAATTTTTTAACATTTGTGGTCTATTCCACATAAGAGCCTTGGTACGATTAATTTATATTCACTACAAAAATTTAATATATTTATATTATAATTTATATTCACCACAATTAATTCAAAAAAAATTATTTAGAAACAAGATAATGTACCAAATTTTATCCTCAGAAAAAAACTTATGAATAATGATATATAGTGAGTAATAATTCCTTCACTAAATGGATTTTTTTCTCACAAATTTTCATCATAAATTGGCTCCAAAAATCTTTCTATCGCACCAATTTTGTGAGAAAAAAAATAAAAATTGTGAAGGATGTTTCTTTCGCTAATAGCTATATTGTCACTATACTTTTTTCCTTCACTGTTCCTTCGCTAAACAACTTCTCATGTGAAGGAATAAATTCCTTCACAAAATTTCCTTCGCTAGAGGCCATTTTTGGTGTAGTGTATGTTGTATTAAGACTATTTTTAGACTATGTTTAAGCATAAGTAGGATTATGTAATAAGTCTTTATTCGATATTATTATGTATTCTTTTAAGTACTGTAGGTTGCGAGACTTGGGGGAATAATTATAATAAATCATTGTATATTATTCTAAAGTAGATCTTCCGTTGTGAATGTGTGAGTTTAGTTATTATAGTATTACTATGAGAACGTGATGAACCGAATTCGAGTGACCAAGTGGCAGTCTGAATTTGAGGGCGTCATAGATTAGGAGGTCGATTATAGCTACCTACAAACTGAACTACTACCAGATTTATAGCACATTGATCCGTCGGATGTTCCCCCACACATAATTTACACACATAAGCTACCTGCTGAACTTGTACTCCCGTGAGGGCATCCATTTTCTTCGATAGCGCTGAAATCTGAGCTGCCAAAGTTGTAACTCCATCCACTTCTAACATTCTAGTTGCCTTAGGTTGAGTTATCCTCGTAGTTGGCCACTTATAGTTGTTAGATGCCATCGTCTCAATCAAATCATAATCTTCCTCAAATCTCTTAGCCATAAATGCTCCTCCTGACACTGCATACAGTAATCCGTGATGTGGACACTTCCTCAATAACTCTTTATATCTCTCCCAAGCTTCATACAGTTATTCCCCATGCTGCTATTCAAACGTCGTAATCCCATTCCTCATTTTTACAATCTTCGCTGGTGGGAAGAATTTTGCTAGGAACTTTTGAGCTAGGTTATCCCAAATAATTTCACTTTATCTTCACTCAGATTATCACACTTCTTTTTAATTCAAATTAACTATTCCAGTTCATTAACCAACAACATGAAAGTAGATATAGCCATCTCTCGATGCACTATACCCATATTGTAAGACCCCAGCTTTTATAAATAAAGATGAATTTTCTATAAATATTATTTTTGAATATTATGGAATAAATTTGATATAATGTTATAGTTGTGGGTAATATTTATAAATTTTGCAAAGTAAGCAAGTTGTTATAAAATATTCGTTTGGTCGGAAATATTCTTTTTGTTTGGGAATATTCGTATTACGACGTTACCAATCATTAGTGGACCCCATTAACGGAAGTATTATCGTAGTTAAAAACGACAAAATTATCTTTCTATAAAAATAACTATGAGGTGTTACCGTTAAAACTGTTGAACTACCCGGTGGTAAAAGTACAGTAATACGCGTGGTTGCATAGTAGCACACGGTATTGATTATTGATGCTTACGTGAGAAGTCACTTAGCTATACTCAATTATTGCTATAGTAATTGCTGCATCATATCTCTTATATTATTGATTCAATTATTGTCACAGTATCATCTGTATAATATGTTATATTATTAATTGAGACGACAAGTTATAAATGATTAATAATTGTTGAAAGATTAAAAATGTGTTGATTAAAAATAAAATGATTTGTGGTAATATTTATTCAATCCTTGGTGTATATAAAGAGTCTCATTATGAGACGTTTGTGGTAAGTTTGATTATTTTATGGGGGCCATATGTCATCATCTAAGAGTCTCTTTCATCGATAGTAATTACCTTTGTGAATAGTAATTACCTTTGTGAATAGTATTTACCTTCTTCAATAGTATTTACCTTCGCCAATAGTAATTACCTTTGTGAATAGTAATTACCTTTGTGAATAGTAATTACCTTCGTCAATAGTATTTACCTTTGTCAATAGTAATTACCTTCTTCAATAGTATTTACCTTCGCCAATAGTAATTACCTTCGTCGATAGTAATTACCCTTCGCAAATAGTAGTTGTCCCTTCATATTACCAAGAGTTAATCGCCTCTTCTGTGTTCCAAAGGTTAATTACCCTTCAAGAAATAGTAGTTGTCTCTTCAATATTACCAAGAGTCATTTTGACCTTCGTTAAGACTAAGAGCCACCCCGCTTTTTCTATAAATAGAAAGCTCATTCCTTCATTAGTTCTTACGAATTCATTGAAACTCTAGAGAGAAAACTATAGAGAGAAAGAAAAAAAGTATTCTCGCTACTTCACTTTTCCAATATTCAGTTCTTCTAAGGTAGGGAATATTATTTGTTGTACTCGTAAAGGTGTTATTCTTTCTTATTCATGAAGAGAACTGCTGTTATTCCATCGCTTATTATTCATTGGAATAACTTTGTATACGCTGATTTACCCTATACTTGGTGACATTCTTCTATTATTCTCATGGAACATCCATGTCATGTGTTTTACCTAACTGGTTCCGTCTTTATTATTATTCTGCTTGGAACATACATCTGCATGTGTTTTACGCCGGACCGGTTCCATTCTTTATTATTCTACATTGAATATCCTATCTGTATGCGGAGACCCCGATTTTATCAATAAAGATTTAAATTTTGTCTAAATAATTTTTAATATTATGGTGTGAATTTGAGATAATATTATAGTTGTGGGTAGTATTTATAAATTTTGCAAAGTATGCAAGTGGTTATATTATATTCGATTGGCCTGGGAATATTCGGCTTAGCAGGAATATTCGTATAACTACCAATCATCAGGTGGACCCCATAAATGTAATTATTGCCTGATCGAGAAAACGACAAAAATATTTTATCAAATAACTACGGAAGTTTTACCGCTGATACCGCCAAACTACTTCTTAGTAGTAAAAGTACAAAGAATACGCAGGTTGCATAAGAAGATACCTGTGTATTGATTATCGATGCTTATGTGAGAAGTCACCGCTTTGATTCCATTATCACGATTAATAATATGAATTATTATAATGATAACGACGCTTTTGTTTTATTCAGATTATTAACGTAATAAAATGTAAACATCTTTTTATATAAAATGTAATACTTTATTAAAGTTATTCTATAAATAGAATATATTATATTTTATTACATAGTATTGCATAGTTGTTTGTATAGTGTGCATAGTGTTTGCATAGTAAAATGTTTTTATATAAATAGAATATATTATATTTTATTTAAAAGATTTTGCTTTAAATATGGACCGTCGATTAAAGTAAATCAATCTGGACCGCTCATGGATTAATTACTATGCATTCTATTTTCCTATAAATAAGCTCATTCCTTCATTATTTTCTTACTTAATTCACCGAAACTCTAGAGAGAGAAATTATAGAGAGAAGCTATAGAGAAAAATCTATAGAGAGAAAGAAGAAAAGTATTCTGCACTTCACTTTTCAAATATTCATTTCTTCTAAGGTAAGGGATATTATTTGTTGTAATCTGTAAGGGGTGTTATTCTTTCTTATTCATGAAGAGAACTTCGTTATTCCATTCATTATTATTCTCGTTGAATAACTCGTAAAAGTGGTATACCCTATACATAACCTCAGATACGCCAGCATACCCTATACTTGGTGAAATCCTTATATTATTCCATTCTTATTTATTCTCATTGAATAACTCAGATATACGCTTAATCCCCTATACTTGGTGATCTTCTTCGTTATTCCATTCTTTATTATTCTGCTTGGAATATCCTCGTCTCGTGTGTTTTACACCGACCGGTTCCATTGTTTATTATTCCGCATTTATTATTCTCGTTGAATATCCCGTCTGTGTTTTTTACACCGACCGGTTCCATTGTTTATTATTCAAAGATTTATTATTCTGTTGATCATCCCGCTTGCGTGTGAATTTCACCGACCGTTCCGTTATTATTATTCTATTGAATAACTCGCCTTATGCGGGCACCGCATGCACGGTGATTTCTTTTGTTATTCCATTCTTTATTATACCCAAATTGGTTAAAACTTTGACTTCTATACTCCATGAAATTAGTAGAATATCTTTGATATTTGCGGCTTCATCCAAAGATCTTTTCATGGAAATATTCTTCCGATCATTCTTGAATTTTACTCTACAAAACAAAGATCATGTCGACAATTTGGACGTTAATAATTCCCGGATTAAATAATTCTTGAACTTGTTTTATTGAATTATTATGTCATTGTCATCATCCTCATGTTATATTATGTTATCTTCGCTTACGTGCATATAGATGAACTTAGTATGATTATGACCAGTGGATCATTCTTGTATAATCATGGCTTGATATAAATGATGTGACAAAAGTCCTCGCCGGCTCGTAATGCAAATTGATGGATAGTTTTTGGTATGATTATGACAAGGGGTGATTCTAAGATAGTCATAACCATTGATAATTTGATGAAAATCCTCGACCGTGGTATGTGGGATGATTAGATATTGTGGTTTATTCATTAAACCGAGTCTTAGTGATAAAAATTGATGAAAACCTTTTAAAACCTAAAAGATAGTAGACTTTTATTTTCTACTTGACTTTTTAATGGATCGATATTCCACCGCAGCTTAAACCGTCATGTTCATTATATTTTATCGCTTAACATTGTTGAAGACTATTGATAATTTATTCTCGCATTATCTTAGTCATAATATTTCTTATCGGGCTAGTTGAGCTCACCCTTTCTTTCACCGTTTTCTTCGTGAAATGAGAATATAGCCGGGACGAGTTGGGGAAACGAGTAATGGTCCTGCAGGATAAGATTAGTAGTCCTCACTATTCGTGAAATAAAGGTGATAATAATTGTAATGAGGACTCCTTTCGAGTTTGGATATTATCTAAATGACAATATTCCTATTAGAACTCACGCTTTATGTCGATGTCGTATGTTACACGCGTATGTATAATTAAGTTTGTATTTGAATTTATGTACCATGTAAGTGGCGACCCAAGACGGGTGACGATACCTAATTTTGGGGGTGCCACAACAGTATCGTAGCTTAGGGATATGATCCTGCTAAGATGCGAGATAAGAACTAGGGGGAGAGACGGGAATTCCTTCGCTAGTATGACCTACCTAAGTTTATTTGTTATTTAATTGGTCACGAGTATAGGATAATATTTGATATATTAATTAACCCTCGTGTTGTGGCAAAGTGTTTGAAACGGCAAATTAAAATATTCACAATGGAGTGAATGTGACCGCTGTGACACCTTTAATCACTAATCGTGTTAATGCGCAAGGTCGACGAGGAACAAATTAGAGATATCCACGTAGTGAATGAAGAACTAATTGTTGCACCCGAGCTAGTTGCAGAGGTAGCAGTTGAGAGTGAGGAAGAAGAGGAAGAAGAGGAAGAAGAGGAACCTGAGGAGAATTGGTTAAAGAAGTTTATGATCAAAACTTAGAATTACAAAATCGTGTTCGTGAGCTAGAAGAACAAAGTTGAACTACAAAACTATCGTGGAACAAAGGGATACAACAATTCAAAATCGGGTTACCCGATATGTGATGCTCGAACAAAATCACGCTTTGGCGTGGTGTAAGATATTAAAGTTGAATCGAGAATTTAAAAATCAAAGATCACCGAAAGAAGAAACAATCGAACGAAGGAGAATAGAGCGATGTATGGGTAAAAGTCGCACAACGCGCTGATAGTGTAGAAAAAGACGTCCATCCAATAAAGCCAAAATAGATGAAATGGACTTTGCTTTTTGACAAAGAATTGGGAGAATTTAACATCGAATTCTAATTACCCTCATGCATAGCGGCCAACCCGAATTCGATATGGATCGAGAATAATGATTCAAATCATGGATCGTGAATGTGAAGAAGCACTTAAGGGTGGAATGTACCTATAAGAAAGTCAAACTCAGAATTTAAGCGAGAGCGCGTTTATCGAGAAAAACCGAAACGGGTTATTACGGGTAAATTAATTATAAATTATTACTAAGTCTATACTTTATTCAATACAAGTTCTACCCACTTTTTTATTCTACCTAGTTGTGTTCAATGTTTAAATTTGACTCAAAAAAAATTAGACTTTGATTTATCTATCAAACTTCGTTGGAGAGAAACCTTCATTACCTCCAATCGCTTATTAATCTTGTTGTTTCAAATAAACACTTTCACGATCTTATCTCTTTGAAAATACTTGCCTTTGAGGTAATTTTTGAAAACGATTGATTAACTACTCATTATTCTTTTTGTAAGGTTGTTAGCTTTCATATTCCTAACCAACCGTTATATACTAATTCAAAGTAACCAAACCCTAAAGTTAATCACCATTATATCGCTCCATAAGTAAAGAGCCCCGATCCTTTCGTTGTTGACTTCCTTGTGTGGAATGCACCGCCGCACTTTCTCGAGGGCGACGCCGTGAATGAAGATGGCAAGTTGATAGGTATCATTGTGAGGTGCTATCTAGGTTAAAGGATGAAGTCACAGCTTGGTATCAATGTGACGTATTATCCAAGTCTTGGATAAGAGTAACAATTTTGAATGATATTTCTATCATTAATAAATTTCTTGACGATTCTTGAAGACTTCCTAGCCTACCCTAGAGCGTGAAATCGAATTTTGTATCGACCCAAAGAAAAAACCCATTTCTTAAACCCTCAAATATTTCTTCAACTAAAAGGATCTTATTTACGAGGATTATGATGAAAGTCATAATAAAAGCATTGGACTAATGAAAATCATGGGTATATGAAGTATTAGTAAGTGTTATGATGAGTTATGTTGGTTATTATGTGAAAACATGAAAGTTTCTTAGAAATCACAAAGAGTTGAAAAAATCGATTTTGGTGAAAAACGTAATATGAAATTCAATCGACCATATCTCCTATTATATTTTTTGAATTTTTGAGTGTGGTCAAGTCCTAGAGTTAGATCTATGAGTTACCTAACTAATCCAAGTGGAATTACTGAAAAAGGTGTTGTAGATTTTGTGTGTGGACTGATTTTAGCAAAGGAGTGCAAAGCTCGCAAAAAACCAAAAAAGTCACGCCATGATTTTAGAGGGGCTGTTTCGGCCACTTAAATTATGAGAAAAATTCTGGCCTTTTGGGACATGAAAGTATATGGTATAAAGTACCTCCTGTCCAAAAATGAGCTCATTCTCGACTTAAAATGAGCAAGTTATGACTATTTCAATATTTAGGTTTTTCCGATTTAAAAAAACGCTATAACCGAGTTCTATAACTCCGATGACCATGAAATTTAAACTCGAGGCTCACATTAACATGTGTAAGGTCCCGCCAAGATTTGGGAATTTTGGAGTTAAACTTGAGGTAGCTAATTTCTTAAGGAATTAATTAGAAATTGATTTTTGAAAATAGTAAATGAATTTTAAAAATTCGAGAAAAATATATTTTCATTATGGGACTATATTATGCTAAATCCCAGAAAAGAAATATTTTTGGACTGATTTGGTATTTTTCATGAAAATAGTTTAGTTACTTAACATATGAGTTAAATATGTTATGTGAAGTAACAAAGTTGAAAATAGGATTTTATGGCTAGAGAATCCTATATAGTAGTATATGCATATTTTTTTTTTGAGGATTTGATATTGGTGATGATATCTTATGAGTATGGCATTTTGAATGATTAAATGCATTATATGGTAAAGCGTAAATAATTGAGATAAATTGTTTATAAATTTAAGAAGTGATTAAAATATTGTTATAATATTAATGATATTAGATTATGAGATTATTAAGTGATTGATAACATGGGGATATTCTTGAATCTCGGATAAATTATATTATAAATGTTTAATATTTATCCTTTATCTCATTTGATTGATTCTTTATATCATTATCCTCATGCTTATATTATGTTGAAAGTCATCTCGCGGCCAGAAGTGCATAGATGGACTTGGTATGATTATGACCGTGGATTGTTCGTTCGGTATAATCATAACCGTAATTGAAAACACGATTATCTTCGGTCAGTAGTGCATGGATAATTTGTGGTCGTGATACTAATGAATACACGATTATCTTCGCACGTAGTGCATGGATAATTTGTGGTCGGATACTAATGAATACACGATTATCCTTCGCACGTAGTGTATAGATAATTTGTGGTCGTGATACTAATGAATACACGATTATCTTCGTCGTAGTGCATGGATAATTTGTGGTCGTGATACTAATGAATACACGATTATCTTTGTCGTAGTAGTGCATGGATAATTTGTGGTCGTGATACTAATGAATACACGATTATCTTTGTCACGTAGTGCATGGATAATTTGTGGTCGTGATACTAATGAATACACGATTATCTTTGTCGTAGTGCATGGATAATTTGTGGTCGCGATACTAATGAATACACGATTATCTTTGGTAGTAGTAATGGATAATTCGTGGTCGTGATACTAATGAATATCCTCGATTGATTCGATGATATGGATTAATTATTGAAATCGAGTCTCAAAGAATGAAATATTAATTCATGGATGTGGTAAAAGTCATCTTTGGCCGTAGTACATTGATGAACTTGGTATGATTATGACCAAGGATTATTCGGTATAATCATGACCGTAATTAAAAACACGAATATCCTTGGCCAGTAGTGCATGGATAATTCGTGGTCGTGATACTATTAAGTCGAGTCTCAAAGATTATTGGTTTTACATTATTTGGTTTGTAGTGCAAAGATGAATTGTTAATGAATATCTTTGGTAAGTGCATTGATAGACTTGGTATGATTATGACCAAGGATTATTCGGTATAATCATGATCAGTAATGGAAAACACGAATATCCTTGCCAAAGTAGTGCATGGATAATTCGTGGTCGTGATACTATTAAGTCGAGTCTCAAAGATTATTGGTTTTATAAATGATATCTTTAGCCCAGAGTAAAGATGAATTGTTAATGAATATCTTCGGCGGATCATGAAGATGAATTTAATATTTTTAACGATAAAGGTATTCAAGGTATCCTCACCTCTTTATCATACCAGTATCGCACTTAATTTCGAGGGCTAAATTCCATAAGGAGGGGAGATCAGAGACCCCAGATTTTATCAATAAAGATTTAAATTTTGTCGAAATAATTTTTAATATTATGGTGTGAATTTGAGATAATATTATAGTTGTGGGTAGTATTTATAAATTTTGCAAAGTATGCAAGTGGTTATATTATATTCGATTGGCTCAGGGAATATTCTTGCTTAGCAGGAATATTCGCATAACTACCAATCATCAGTGGACCCCACAATGTAATTATTGCTTGATCGAGAAAACGACAAAAATATTTTATCAAATAACTATGAAGTTTTACCGCTGATACCGCTGAACTACTTCTTGGTAGTAAAAGTACAAAGAATACGCGTGGTCGCATAAGAAAGACACCAGATTGATTATCGATGCTTATGTGAGAAGTCACTCATTGATTCCATTATCACGATTAATAATATATAATTATTATAATGATAATGACGCTTTTGTTTTATTCAGATTATTAACGTAATAAAATGTAAACATCTTTTTATATAAAATGTATTACTTTATTAAAGTTATTCTATAAATAGAATATATTATATTTTATTACGCATAGTAAGTTGTATAGTGTTTTTTTGCATAGTGTTGCATAAAGTGTTTGCATAGTAAAATGTTTTTATATAAATAGAATATATTATATTTTATTTAAAAGATTTTGCTTTAAATATGGACCGCCGATTAAAGTAAATCAATCTGGACCGCTCATGGATTAATTACTACGCATTCTATTTTCCTATAAATAAAGCTCATTCCTTCATTATTTTCTTACTTAATTCACCGAAAACTCTAGAGAGAGAAATTATAGAGAGAAGCTATAGAGAAAAATCTATAGAGAGAAAGAAGAAAAGTATTCTCGCTACTTCACTTTTCTTTGATATTCCAAAGGTTTTTTACTAGTAAGGGATATTATTTGTTGTACCCGTAAGGGTGTTATTCTTTCTTATTCATAAAGAGAACTTCATTATTCCATTCATTATTATTCTCGCTGAAATAACTCAAAAAGTGGTATACCCTATACATAACCTCGTATACGCCAGACATACCCTATACTTGGTGAAATCCTTATATTATTCCATTCTTATTTATTCTCATTGAATAACTCAGATACGCTTAATCCCCTATACTTGGTGATCTTCTTCATTATTCCATTCTTTATTATTCGTTGAATATCCTCGTCTGTGTTTTACACCTTTGACCTCGTTCCATTGTTTATTATTCCGCATTTATTATTCTCGTTGAATATCCCGTCTGCAGTGTTTTACACCGGACCGGTTCCATTGTTTATTATTCAAAGATTTATTATTCTGTTGATCATCCCGCTTGCAGTGAATTTCACCCCGACCGTTCCGTTATTATTATTCTATTGAATAACTCGCCTATGCGGTACCGCATGCACGGTGATTTCTTTTGTTATTCCATTCTTTATTATACCCAAATGGTTAAAACTTTGACTTCTATACTCCATGAAATTAGTAGAATATCTTCGATATTCAAGGCTTCATCCAAAGATTCTTTCATGGAAATATTCTTCCGATTATTCTTGAATTTTACTCTACAAAACAAAGATCATGTTGACAATTTGACGTTAATAATTCCTCGGATTAAATAATTTTGAACTTGTTTTATTGAATTATTATGTCATCATCATCATCCTCATGTTATATTATGTTATCTTCGCTTTCGCGTGCATAGATGAACTTAGTATGATTATGACCGTGGATCATTCTAAGATAATCACGGCTTGATATAAATGATGTGACAAAAGTCCTCAAAGGGCCTGTAATGCAGTGATGGATAGTTTTTGGTATGATTATGACCAGGGGTGATTCTAAGATAGTCATGACCATTGATAATTTGATGAAAATCCTCGACCGTGGTATATGGGATGATTAGATATTGTGGTTTATTCATTAAACCGAGTCTTAGTGATAAAAATTGATGAAAACCTTTTAAAACCTAAAAGATAGTAGACTTTATTTTCTACTTGACTTTTTAATGGATCGCATATTCACCGCAGCTTAAACCGGTTGTCTATTGTATTTTATCGCTTTAACATTGTTGAAGACTATTGATAATTTATTCTCGCATTATCTTAGTCATAATATTTCATCGGGCTAGTTGAGCTCACCCTTTTTTTCACCGTTTTCTTCAGAAATGAGAATATAGCCGGGACGAGTTGGGAAAACGAGTGATGGTCCGTAAGATAACATTAGTAGTCCCTCACTATTCGTGAAATAGTGTGATAATAATTGTAATGAGGACTCCTTTGAGTATGGATATTGTCTAAATGACAATATTCCTATTAGAACTCTCGCTTTATGTATTGTCGTATGTTACACGCACGTATGTATAATTAAGTTTGTATTTGAATTTATGTACCATGTAAGTGGCGCACCCAAGATGGGTGACGATACCTAATTTTGGGGGTGGGGTGATTCGATGATGTGGAATATTTATTAAAGTGAGTCTCAAATTTATAATAAAGTGATGAAAAACCTTTTAAATCATAAAGGATAGTAGATTTTATTTTCTACTTGACTCTTTTAATGGATCATTGGTTCCACTCGTAGTTAAACTTGATGTTCATTATATTTTATCGGTTTAACAACATTGTTGTAGGCTAATGATAATTTATTCTGCATTATCTTAGTCATAATATTTCTTACTGAGCTAGTTGAGCTCACCCTTTCTTTCACTGTTCTCTTCAGGAAATGAGAATATAGCTGGGACGAGTCGGGGAACGGAGTAATGGTCCAGAGGATAGTATTAGTAGTCCTCACTATTCTGTGAAATAGTGTGATAATAATTGTAATGAGGACTCCTTTTGAGTTTGTATAATATCTAGTAGACAATATTTGTATTCAAACTCACAGTTTATGTCGTATTGTACACGACAGTTATATTAGTAAGTTGTATTTAAATTACATACCATGTATCGACTACCCAAGATGGGTGATGTATACCTAATTTTGGGGCGCCACAGCTTGGTATCGAGCTTAGGATATGATCCTGGCTAAGATGTGAGAATAAGACTAGGAGGTATGACCTACCTAAGTTTATGTGCTATTTTATTGGTCGGTCGAGAATATAGAGATAATTTGTTACATGTCAATTAACCTTTTCTTTTGTGGCGATGTCTCGAAAATGACATCCGAGAATGTTGAGAATAGCAATGGAGCACAAAGCGATCGCTGATTTACCACATATCAATAATCGTGGATAATGTGCATCGTGAAGGCGATAATCCTCATGCAAACAACAACACACCGACCAAATGATGAATGATCAAATGTTCGGAGGCTTTATGCAATTTATGCAACAAAGAAAGCGAGCGACTCTCGTCCAAAACGTAGGTGAAAACACGGAAAACTCTCGAAGCGGTCACCGCTAAACAATTCAAGGAGCTGGGACCACCGGAGTTTAAGGGAGAGCCAAAACCACTTCAAGGAAGCATGGATAAAGTAGATTACCAAGATATTTGATGTCTTGGGATGCTTGAGGAGCAAAGGTTCCCTTTTGCCGCTTTTATGTTACGCGAGAGGCGGATTCTGCTGGGAATCGGTAAAACGTACTCAACTTCTTTGTCAGATCAAGATATCTTGGGAGAAGTTCCAGAGTCGTTCAACGACAAATACTTTCCCGAAAGTATTCGCCACATGAAGGAGGTGGAGTTTATCAAGTTGGAACAAAACAATATGACCGTGTCGCAATACGAGGCAAAATTTGCGAGTTATCACGGTTTCAAGTCCCCACTTGTGGATAATGAAGAGAAATGGCGCGAATGTTTTTAAGAGGTTTGAAGCGGGAGATACTTCAACATCTTATTTCTCATAAACCGTGTTTGTATTCGAGATGTTGTAAATAGGGCTCGCTTAGTGGAGCGCGATAACGAGTCAACGCAACTAAAAGAGAGAGCAAATTAAGAAATTATAATACCAAAGGAGTAGTCATCGAAGCGGTGACAACAAGCGTGGAGGGAATCAACAAGCCGATATGGTAACCACTTTGGTGGTAATCGTACAAACAATAAGAATGGACATTTCAAGAAAAGGAGATTCAACAATGATTTTAAAGACGTCAAAGACCAAAGACCAAGTTGTTAAGGAAGGAGAAAGACCACCTATCATATGCTTCAAATGCGAGGAGAGGGACACATCGGGCCCGAATCATACCATGCCAGTCAAAAGCATGTTATAATTATGGAAGAGAAGGTCACTTAGCTCGATTTTGTGCCATCAAAGACAAATTCAACTAGGATGGAGGCACCAAAGGCCGCTCTAGAAAAGTCAAAACCCAGTGGTGGCAAGGGAGAGCATTTGTTGTGACCTCCCGAGAGAGCAAGGAACCCGAATGAGGTCATCACGGGTAAGCTTATCATAAACTCTAATGAAGTCTATACTTTATTTGATACCTGCTCTACCCATTCTTTTATTTCTCCTACTTGCGCTCATCGATTAAATTTGACTCCTGAGAAATTAGACTTTGACTTATCTGTGGAAACTCCGCTGGGAGAAACCTTCATTACATCCACTTTGCTTATAAGTCTTGTTTGGTTCAAATCGGCACTTCACATTACCTGTCGATCTTATTTCATTAAAAATACTTGCATTTGACGTGATTCTAGGATTGATTGGTTAACTACTTATCATGCAAAATTGATTGTTTTCGTAAGGTTGTTAGCTTTCATATTCCTAATCAACCTATTATGCTAATTCAAACGACCAAACCATTAAAATCAATCACTTGGTCATCTCAAGCCATAAAGCTATTCGCTTATTAAAAAAGCGGATGTCAAGCTTTCTTAGCTCATGTCACGATTTAAACAAAAATACGCCGCTTTTGAACGATATTTCTATTGTTAATAAATTTCCGACGTATTCCCGAAGAACTTCCTAGCCTACCCCGTAGGCGTGAAATTAAATTTTGTATCGACCTTGAACCCGCAGACAAAACCTATTTCCAAAGCCCCATATCGAATGGCTCTATTGAACTTCGTGAGTTAAAGACCCAACTGCGAAATTGTTAGACATTGGCTTTATTCGTCCTAGTACTTCTCCTCGGGGTGCTCCCTGCTTCTATTCGTGAAGAAGAAAGATGGGAGTATGCGACTTTGTATTGATTATCGGGAGTTGAATCATGTCACCATCAAAAATAGGTATCCATTGCCACGTATTGATGACCTGTTTGACCAACATTCAGAGGAGCCAAATTCTTTTCAAAGATTGATCTTCGTTCGATATCACCAATTGAAGATTAGAACCGTGACATTCCAAAGACGGCTTTCGTAACTCGAAGACGACATTATGAATTCCTAGTCATGTCTTTTGGATTGACTAATGCTCCCGCCGCCTTCATGGATATGATGAACCGAGTATTCAAGGAATATTTAGATCACTTTGTGGTCGCTCTTTATTGATGACATCCTTATTTATTCCAAAAGCCGTGAAGATCATGAAGCAACACTTGAGGTCGACACTTTCAAAAGCTTCGTGAATATAAGCTTTATGCCAAGTTGAAGAAATGCGAGTTCGGCTTGAAGAAGTAGCGATCCTTGGGCACGTGGTATCAAGTCATGGAATATCTGCACCCCCAAAGAAAGATTGAAGCTATTCAAAGTCGGGAACAACCTAAATCGATGACCAAGTACGTAGCTTTCTCGGTTTAAATTGGTTATTATCGGAGATTCGTGGAAGGATTTTCTCGAATCGCTACTCCATCGACTCACCGTGACTCGAAAATATACAAAGTTCGGTTGGAGCGAAGAATGTGAGAAGAGTTTTCAAGAACTCAAGAGGAGACTTATTTCAAAGACTGCTCGACAATACCATCCGCTCGGAGGATTTGTCATCTCTGATGATGCTTCGCAAAGGGTTGGGATGTGTTCTCATGCAACATGAAAAAGTTATAGCTTATGCCTCGCGACAACTCAAAGAATATGAGAGGAATATTCCTACTCATGATCTAGAGTTAGCGTTGTTATCTTCAGACTTAAAATTTGGAGGCATTACTTGTATGGGGAGAAAGTGGAGATCTTTACGGATCATAAAAGCCTCAAATATTTCTTCACTCAAAAGGAACTCAACATGCGACAACGACGTTGGCTTGAATCTGCTGAAAGATTATGATCATACCATCCAATACCATCCCGGAAAAGCGAACGTGGTTCTTGACGCATTGAGTGAAAGATCATATGCAAGTACGAAAAGCGTTATTGTCAACGAAAGGCCCATTTTGTGTGACTTGCAAAGGATGGAGATAGAGTTAAAGACTCTATGGACGCATGTTATGATAGCGAGTATACGAGTAGAATCGACTTTAATCGATAAAGTTAAAGCTTCTCAAGCTACAGACCTGGAGCTGATGCGTATGAGGAAGAAAGTGCAAGAAGGTGCTATGCCGGAAGCAAGAATCGATGAAGAAGGAATACTTGAGTCAACTCCGGACTTTGTGTTCCTAACGACCACGATTTAATAATGTATAATATCATGATGGAGGCGCACAACACACCATTTGCAATCCATCTCGGGAGTACCAAAATGTATCGTGATATACGCCATACATTTTGGTGGAGCAATATGAAGAGAGATAGCGCTGTTTATCTCAAGGTGTCTAACTTGTCAACGAGTTAAAGCGAAGCATCAAGTACCAAAAGGTCCATTGCAACCACTTGAAATTCCGTAATGGAAGTGGGAGCACATTACCATGGATTTCGTTCTGGCCTTCCTAAGGTTTCTCAAGGCATTGATGCGATTTGGGTCATTGTTGATAGATTGACCAAGTCTCCGCTCATTTCTTACCGATACGAAAACTTATACACTTGAACGCCTTGCTCAGTATGTACATAAACGAGATTGTAAGATCGCATGGTATGCGGATCCATAGTTTTGATCGAGACCCAAGATTCACTTTACGATTTTGGGTTAGTTTACAAAAAGCTATGGGCACAAACTTCGATTTAGCTCGGCATATCATCCCTCGAATTTTGACGGACAATGGAGAGGACTATTCAAACTCTTGAAGATCTATTAAGACTCTGTGTCCTTGATTTCAAGGGGAGTTGGGACAAGTTCTTACCATTGGTGGAGTTTTCCTACAACAATAGTTATCAAGCAAGTATTGGCATGGCTCCATTCGAAGCGTTGTATGGAAGAAAGTGTCGTTCTCCAGTATGCTGGGATGAGGTGGGTGAAGCAACGTTGTTGGGACCGAAGTTGGTACATATGACTACGGAAAAGATTCAAACGATCCGACAACGTATAAAAACCTCACAAAATCGACAAAAGAGTTATGCTGATCTTCATCGAAAGGACGTGGAATTCGATATAGGAGATCATGTGTTGTTAAGAGTTGCTCCATGGAAAGGAGTTACAAGATTTGGAAAGAGAGGAAAACTTAATCCTCGATTCATCGGTCCATTTTTAATCCTCGATCGAGTAGGAATCTGCGTGGCTATAGACTCGCTTTTACCGCCAAATATGTCTCGTGTTCATAACGTTTTTCACATATCCATGTTACGTAAATATGTGAAAGACCCGAACCATATTATTGAGTTAGAACCCGGGCGAAATAGCGGAAGATTTGACGTATGAAGAGGTTCCCTGCTCAAATTTTGGATAAGAAGGAACATATTCTACGCTTCCAAGGTTATACCTCAAGTCAAAGTTTTGTGGAGGAACCACGATGTTGAGTAAATGACTTGGGAGTTAGAATCAAATGAAATCAAGGTATCCTTACCTCTTCGACATACCAGTCGTACGCACCCCTAATTTCGAGGGCGAAATTTCATAAGAAGGGGGAGGTTGTAAGACCCCAACTTTTATAAATAAAGATGAATTTTCTATAAATATTATTTTTGAATATTATGGAATAAATTTGATATAATGTTATAGTTGTGGGTAATATTTATAAATTTTGCAAAGTAAACAAGTTGTTATAAAATATTCGTTTGGTCTGGGAATATTCTTTTTGTTTGGGAATATTCGTACGACTACTCAATCATTAGTGGACCCCATTATTAAAGTATTATTGTCGTAGTTAGAAAAACACAAAAATTATCTTTCTATAAAAATAACTACGGAGGTGTTACCATTAAAACTGTTGAACTACCCGTGGTAAAAGTACAATGTACTGGCGTGGTTGCATAGTAGCACACTCAGATTGATTATTGATGCTTACGTGAGAAGTCACTTAGCTATACTCAATTATTGCTACGATAATTGCTTGCATCATATCTCTTATATTATTGATTCAATTATTGTCACGGATCATCTCGTATAATATGTTATATTATTAATTGAGACGACAAGTTATAAATGATTAATAATTGTTGAAAGATTAAAAATGTGTTGATTAAAAATAAAATGATTTGTGGTAATATTTATTTAATCCTTGGTGTATATAAAGAGTCATGTATGAGACGTTTGTGGTAAGTTTGATTATTTTATGGGGGCCCATATGTCATCATCTAAGAGTCTCTTCATCAATAGTAATTACCTTTGTGAATAGTAATTACCTTTGTGAATAGTATTTACCTTCTTCAATAGTATTTACCTTCGTCACAAGTAATTACCTTTGTGAATAGTAATTACCTTTGTGAATAGTAATTACCTTCACAATAGTATTGACCTTCAATCGATAGTAATTACCTTCTTCAATAGTATTTACCTTCGTCAATAGTAATTACCTTCGTCAATAGTAATTACCCCTTCGTAAATAGTAGTTGTCCTTCAATATTACCAAGAGTTAACTCGCCTCTTCTTTGTTCCAAAGGTTAATTACCCCTTCATGAAATAGTAGTTGTCTCTTCAATATTACCAAGAGTCATTTTGACCCTTCGTTAAGACTCAAGAGCCACCCTCGCTTTTTCTATAAATAGAAAGCTCATTCCTTCATTATTTCTTACGAATTCATTGAAACTCTAGAGAGAAAACTATAGAGAAAAGAAGAAAAGTATTCTGCTACTTCACTTTTCCAATATTCAGCTTCTTCTAAGGTAGGGAATATTATTTGTTGTACTCGTAAAGGGTGTTATTCTTTCTTATTCATGAAGAGAATTTGTTATTCCATTGCTTATTATTCTGCTTGGAATAACTCAGATACGCTGTTTACCCTATACTTGGTGACATTCTTCTATTATTCTTGGAACATCTTGTCATGTTTTACACCCACCGGTTCCGCTTTATTATTATTATTCGCTTGAACATCCTCGCTCGTGTTTTTACACCTTAACTGGTTCCGCTTTTTATTATTATTCTCGTTGGAACATCTTGTCTGTGTTTTTTTATGCCGGACCGGTTTCCATTCTTTATTATTATTCGTTGGAATATCCGTGCATGCGTTTTCACCGCCGACCGGTTTCCGTTATTTATTATTCTCGCTTGGAATAACTCGCTTTTGTGCTGGCCTATCGCATGCATGGTGATTTCTTTTGTTATTCCATTCTTTATTATACCCAAATTGGTTAAAACTTTGACTTCTATACTCCATGAAATTAGTAGAATATCCTTGATATTTGCGTTTCATCCACTATCTTTTCATGGAAATATTCTTCTGATCATTCTTGAATTTTACTCTACAAAACAGTATCATGTTGACAATTTGGATGTTAATAATTCCTGGATAAAATAATTCTTGAACTTGTTTTATTGAATTCTTATATCATTATCATCATCCTCATGTTTATATTATGTTGAAAGTCATCTGTGGCACATGTAGTGCATAGATGGACTTGGTATGATTATGACCGATGAGACTATTCGGTGTAATCATGACCGTAATGTTACAAATGATGTGATATAAATCCTCGAAGGGTAGTAGTGCATTGATGGATGATTGTTGGCATGATCATGACCATTAATGAATACACAACTATTTTTGGCCCGTGAGTGCATGAATAATTATGGTCGTGATACTAAAGAATATCCTTGGCAGTAGTGCGAGGGGTGATTCGATGATGTGGAATATTTATTAAAGTTTGAGTCTCAACTATAATGATGATGAAAAACCTTTTAAATCATAAAAGATAGTAGATTTTATTTTCTACTTGACTCTTTTAATGGATCATTTTGGTTCATTGTAGTTAAACTTGATGTTCATTATATTTTATCGGTTTAACAATCACAGAGGCTAATGATAATTTATTCTCGCATTATCTTAGTCATAATATTTCTTCTTGAGCTAGTTGAGCTCACCCTTTCTTTCACTGTTCTCTTCAGGAAATGAGAATATAGCTGGGACGAGTCGGGGAACGGAGTAATGGTCCAGAGGATAGTATTAGTAGTCCTCACTATTCTGTGAAATAGTGTGATAATAATTGCAATGAGGACTCCTTTTGAGTTTGTATAATATCTAGTAGACAATATTTGTATTCAAACTCACAGTTTATGTCGTATTGTACACGACAGTTATATTAGTAAGTTGTATTTAAATTCTATACCATGTATCTGACTACCCAAGATGGGTGATGTATACCTAATTTTGGGGGCTTCACACATATTAGCTTAAATCCACAGATGATAGAATTAAGAAAAAAACTATAATTAACTAATTCACTATATCTCTATGTGAATAAAATTAAAGAAAGTTTAATCCCAAGTTCTCATAAAATAACATGCGATGCATATGTATATCTCTATCCTAATCATAAATTATGAATCCTAACAAAATGCAAAAATCACAATCATATGCTATTATGACTAAGTCTAAACCCATACTTCATCTCTCAAGTTCATATAAGTTTACAAAGAATTGGTGATCAAGCAACTCATAAATTACGCAAAAATCATAATAGATGAACTAAAAATAGCAATATCAAATTAAACTTGAAGTGTAACAATCCTCATTACACATAAAGATCTATCATAGGCTTAATAAGTAAATTTAGTTCATGGCTAGTGAAATAAAAATTGAAAATATCAAAGAATCAAGCATCCATATTGCAAACTAAAATTGAAGCATGAAAATAGGAAATAGAACCACCCTTTTGTTCAACTCAATCTGAAATCTCCGTGCTCCAAGTTCCTTGCATCAATTCCTCCAAAATCTCCAAAATCTAGGGTTTGTTAGTTGTTGTTGATGAATGATCAATGTAGTTGATAATCTATATGTTTCTGTCACTGAATACGCTCCTCCACTTGTCCCAATCACGTATAAAGTCCAAAAGCTATGCAACACCAGAAGTAGAATCACATCAGAAGACTTCCAACTTGTCCGCGTAGCCCCGCCCCGACGGGCTTTTTCCTCTTGGGAACCCCAGCCCCGGCGAGTATCAAAGATGGTTGGGGACGTGTACCTGTTGGGTAAAATCTATATACGCAAAACACGCAAGTATACGTCGTCAATAAGTAATATAGTAATGAATAAAGTATCGTTCCCACAGAGATAAATTAGCAAGAAATTTAACTTCACAATTATCAATTTCCTATTAATCCTAATTCTATTAAACTATTCAATTCAATGGTTTAAAATTATAGAAACTAAATTAATAAATAAATAAACTATCACAAAACAATCACAAATATCAAAATCCGGAATTTCAACCATTTAATGGAGAATTAGACTTATGATTTCACCCTAAGCTTCACTCTGATTTCTACACCTTTATTCCAATTCAACTCAATATCCCAGTTTATTAACCAAGAACACGAATGTAGTATTAGCCACCTCTCAATGCACTAATACCATATTAACTTAAATCCACAAATTAGATAGAAACAAGTTAAACATCTTAATCAACTAACTCACTATATCTCTATGTGAATTATAATTACAAAGGTTTAAGATTAAGTCCTCTATCTGATCACATGCGATGTCAAGCATATCTCTACCTTAACTTTAATCAAGAATCTGCTATTCACAAAATTCATGAACACATGCTATATTAACTAATTCTAGATTCAAATATCCTCTCTCAATTCCATACAAATCCACAAAGAATTGTTGATCATGCAATTCATAAATTCAAGCTCAAATTAATATAGATAAACTGGAAATACTTTATTGAGCTGGAAATCAAAGCTACAGAATCATTGTTTCACCTAAAGATCCATCATAAGCTTAATAAGTGAATTAGTTCATAACGAATGAAATAAAAACTGAATAATTTAAATGAAACATTCTTTCAATTACAAATATAGAACTAAGATGAAGAATAATGCAAAACCATCCTCCACGTAGCCTTAATTTGCAATCGTCACGAAAATCTCTTCAAAATACTCCTCCAAAGCTTGCTATCAAAATCTGGAATTAATCTTCGTAAAATGCATTGTGTGATATATCCTTCGTTGTTTTTAATGCAATACCTATATCACATAGTGTTCCAGCCGAAGTCCCTCAGTCAATAGAGTCCATATGCCACCCAAAGTAACACAATCCACTTCCCAATAGTCTTCGAACCCAAGCAGGACTGCTAGATTTCACGACCACCCCGCCCCGACGGGGGTCTATAGGCCAAACATGCCCACCCCGATAGGCTAGTCCACTGTCAAAGGATTTCTACCATTTCAAGTTTGCTCCCATTTTCGCTCCAAATGACCTCATTTCTTCACCATTCATCACACCAACCACCTTGTACATAAAAGAACACAAAACAAATTAAAATGCACATGAAAATAAGAAAATAGCAACAATTAAGCGTGAAATGGACAGCGATTCGTGGATATGAAATCCACTTATCAAAATCCCCCAAACTTAAACCGTGCTAGTCTTCGAGCACAAAACAAACTACATGCTATGCAATGCAATGCAATGCAATGCAATGCAATGAGATGGAATGAATACGATCTAACCTATATACTTTCGAATCCAACAGTATCGCAGAATCAGAATTATCCCATCGGCCTCAGAGATAACAGGCAAACTCTACAATATGAATCACCAAAACAAATCCACAATTCCGTATTATTTCTCAAATCTTAAACCATCATCACAGGTATAGTGTGCGTGTGTGTTCAACATCTATGATAACTGATACGGACTCAAATTCAATACATAATCAATTTCTTAGAAGGAATCATACAGTGCAAACTTAAAAATTCCAAAAATAGGCACATTCCAACTAAAACTAAGCAATACCAAATTCAAGGGTTCATGCAGGTACTTATACTACTTTCATCTCTCTTTTTTTCACGGGGCTTTTTGCTCTTTCCATTTTTTTTCTTTTTTTTTAGATAGATAGTTGGTGAGTGCGTTTTACGCTCCATCTCACATTTGTGTTTATGGGGAGTATTTCTCCTCAACCCACCACAAGACTCAACTTGTTTCATTTTTTCTTTTTTCTTTTCTTGAAGCTTATACACCCTACGTTCCCCCCAAACTTAGGTTCTTGCCTAATTTGTTATCTTCACTGCCTATCCTTGTTGTTTTCTCATTTACCCTAGCATTATCCTTTAGAAACTATTTATGTATCAATTTGACCTGACCAGTTAACAAAGATGTTATTAGCGTGCTAACCTTTTTATAACAAACAAGCTCAAGATTTGATTCATAACAGAAATTATATCATAGTTCTAATAATCAATACTGTATTGGTTAACTTATTCTCAATCTCATCATTGGCCCATAAATAACATGAACTGCAAAACCATTGGACATATGCGAACACAATATTTAACTAAATTTTTTTCTTTGCATTTTTTTTACATAACAAATGAATGCGATAATAATAGGAATAAAAACAATGCAATAACAAAAATATGTAATAACAATTCCTAATTAAGATGCAAAACTATAATGCAATGACAAATTTAAACCTAACTACTACATATGCATGCAAATAAGAATTTAAATCCCCCAAACTTAAGTAATACAATACCCTCATTGGATGAATAATCAAAATTAAGTGCGTGAGGACTTCCCTGCTATAGCCTAAGTTTGGGGAGGTGGTGGTTGATCTTCTTCGTCTGAGTCACTAAGTGGAAACCTCGGGAGTGGCATCGGCTGCTGATATAGAAATTGTGCTGATGGATTGAAACTCTAAAATGTCGTGTTGAATGAAGCGAACGATGCGTTCATAGCATCAAATATGTGGTCTTACCTCAATGCCAGTCGCCGCATCTCCCGACGTGATGGCTTATTGTGTGCATCCATTTGACGTTGAAAGTCAAGAAACTGAGGGTTAGGTATGGTGTCGGACGTTGGGTGTGCCTCAGTTCCTTCGTCACCCATAGTAGCATCCTCGTCATCTGAGGTGTCTTCAGCATCAGCTTCATCCTCCGAAGCTGATGGAAATACAAATCCTAAACCTCTAGGATACGATTCGCCCCCGGCCCACACTGAATATCGCTCTATCATTCTATTATCTAGTAGCTGCAGCGGCATCTGAGTGGGTTCATCATCGGACCATCGAACTCCGGCTTGACGACACAACCTACATATGAGAGATGGGTGTGGCAAGCCGCCCGAAAAGTTGCCCCGTAGACATCGGTGAATAGAAAAACTGATTATGGCCCCAATGTCTATGATGAAGTCTTGCACAATGGCATACAGGAGTAGTGCCTTCTCCTTGGTCACGTCGGAGGTATGCGTGGATGGCAACAGTTTCACGCATAAGAATGCATACCAAATTTTCCCGTACCGATTGAGGTCTTTGCTGTGAAACACCGTGCCTCCCTTCCGACCCTTTATCCATGTTGTACCCGGCTTTGTCATGTTCGTGATACCCTCCTCATAGTCAGTATCGAAATCCCTCAAATGAGCATACTGACACCGTCGAGGCACCCGCAACTGATAATATGTATTGATGGCATCAGCACTGAACGGGACCATTCGACCCCGTACAAAGGCATTGAACGGTGCCTTGTCCTCGGCGTTCGCATAGAACTCCTTGACCACATTAACGGCGGCAGGCTCGGGCTCCTTAGTGAACTTGACCCAACCTTGTTGATAAATTTATTGCATCATCTCACCGTCGTGGGCATCCGGTGCCAATCCCCGCTTTGGTGTTAGAGCCTTGGTGACCATGTAATCGTACCGGCAGGCGGTGGCGGCACTTTTGAACTTTCGGCGGTCGAATATGCGGGTTAATTGTGCGGGCCTTGAACTCTCTCCCCTTTGGTGTTTCGGTGTGGGTTGCGAAGCCATGGATTCCTCACCCCAAATTTTAGTCACACCCTTTAGCGAACACGTGGTGTGCACACTGAGTTCTTCCCCCTTTCTTTGATGAGTTTATTGCAATTAAGGTGAATGAAGATGAAGAACTTGATAATAAGGTACTCACTCTCATCTGCAAGATGAATACCCACACTAATGCCCCAAATCGTGGCTTCCTAAGCTCAAATTGCAAGTAATTGATGAACTTGTGGTTTGAGGGTGTGTTTATATAAAGGTGATGTGATGTAGAGCCTTAGTAATAGAGGGGTGATGGAGTGAGGTAGTGGAGTAGTGAGGTAATGTTGTGGGGATGAGTATTTGATGGTGGCACAATCGTGGGTGAGCAGTAGGAGTAGTGGGAATGGGTAGTTTAAGTGTAGGGGCAGGCGAGTAGTTGGGAATAATAAGGGACCAAATGTATAATCTGTTAAGAATGTCACTTTTAAATCAAGGACCCCTGCCTTACCAGAGGTGCAAGGCCAAAATAGTATCTCCCCCGTGGTAATCCCCCCTAACTTCATCCATGTGGCTTCGAATTGTGCAGTTCAAAATTAGCCCTTTTTTCTTCTTTTCTTGCTTGTTGTTGCTATTACTCACTTTTGACACCTCCTGCAACCATAAAACATGCAAGATATTAGATTATTGATCACTTGGAGTATGATTGAGAGATTCCACAAAACGTTTACTATATAATACCTACCTAATAACTTAATAAAAACTATATTCTAATAATTATGAATGAAAATATAAAAAATAAACGAAAGATTGGGTTGCCTCCCAATTAGCGCTTGATTTTAAGTCATTCAGCCTGACTACTTCCTGTTCACGGTGCGTCGGACAATGTGATGGCAATGACAACGGTGTTGGACTCGCCACCCCAATAGTGCTTTAATCGTTGACCATTGACTTTGAAAGTTTCTAATGGATTGTGATTGTAAAGTTCAACGGCTCCGTGAGAGAACACCCGCTTTATAGTGAATGGTCCCGACCATCTCGACTTGAGCTTTCCTGGGAACAATCTCAGCCATGAGTTGAACAAAAGAACTGATTGTCCCGGCTTGAATGTTCTTCGCATAATTTTTTGGTCGTGCCATCTCTTGACCTTTTCCTTGTATAACTTGGAGTTCTCGTAGGCTTGAAGGCGAAATTCGTTGAGCTCATTTATTTGAAGTAATCTCTTTTCCCCTACAGCTGCTTGATCGAAATGAAGTTTCTGAATTGCCCAATAAGCCTTATTTTGTAGCTCGACTGGTAAGTGACATGCCTTTCTGTACAATAATTGATATGGTGACATCCCGATCGGTGTCTTGTACGCAGTCCGGTATGACCATAATGCATCATCCAACCGGAGCGACCAATCCTTACGATTCAGATTCACCACTTTCTCTAATATTTTCTTGACTTCCCTGTTCGACACCTCAACCTGTCCATTGGTTTGGTGGTGATACGCCGTCGCTACCTTGTGGTTGACCCCATACCTCGCCAATAGAGTTGTGAATGATTTGTTGCAAAAGTGACTACCTTCGTCACTTATAATTGTTCTTGGTGTGCCAAACCTCGTGAAAATGTTTTGATGTAGAAATTTAAGGACCACCTTAGCGTCGTTAGAAGGTAGTTCTACTGCTTCAACCCACCTTGAGACATAGTCCACCGCAAACAAAATGTACTAATTGGAAAATGAGGAAGGGAATGGCCCCATGAAATTGATGCCCCATACATCAAAAATTTCAACTTCGAGAATCATTTGTAGAGGCATCTCATTCCTTTTTGAAATGTTGCCCACCCTTTGACATCTATCACATGTTTTGACAAATTGGTGGGCGTCCTTGAATAGTGTAGACCAATAAAACCCAGATTGCATTACCTTTGTTGCTGTCCTCTCACTACCATAATGTTTGCTATACACAGATGAGTGGCACTCATGCAAAATGTTCTTCACTTCACTGTAGGGCACACACCTTCTAATCATTTTGTCAGCGCATTGCTTGAACAAATAGGGTTCGTCCCACATGTACCATTTTACGTTATGAAGAAACTTCTTTTTCTGTTGTCTTGTGAGATCAAGTGGAAGAACGTTGCTCACTAAATAATTCGCATAATCCGCGTACCAAGGAAATTCTGCATTTATCCCAAATAATTGCTCGTCCGAAAATTATTCATTGATTTTGCACTTGTCCTCTATCAATTTCCCTTGATTTTCCAGCCTAGAGAAGTGATCGACGACTTGATTCTCGGTCCCCTTTCTATCCTTTATTTCTTGATCAAACTCTTGAAGCAGGAGAATCCATCGAATAAGTCATGGCTTAGCATCTTTTTTCGCAATTAGGTACCGAATAGCCGAATGGTCCATGTAGACTATCACCTTAGTCCCGATCAAGTATGCCTGAAACTTGTCAAACGCATACACCACTGCAAGCAATTCTTTTTTCGTAGTTGTATAGTTCATTTGAGTCTCCGTGAGCGTTTTGCTTGCATAATATATGGCGTGAAATACCTTCTCTCGGCATTGTCCCAAAACAACCCCAACCGAGTAGTCGCTTGCATCACACATCAGCTCAAAATGCATATTCCAATCCGGTGCAACGATCACGGGGGTTGTAGTTAACTTCTTCTTCAACAACTCAAACGCCGACTTACATTCCTCATCAAAATTAAACACATAGTCCTTTTCTAAAAGACTGCACAAAGGTTTTGCCATTTTAGAGAAGTCCTTTATGAATCTTCTGTAGAACCCAACATGTCCCAGAAAACTTCTAATTCCTTTTACTGAGCTTGGTGGAGGCAGTTTCTCAATTATTTCCAGCTTAGCCTTGTCAACCTCCAGTCCGTGAGCCGATACTTTGTGGCCCAAAATTATGCCCTCCTCAACCATGAAGTGGCATTTTTCCCAGTTAAGTACAAGGTTCGTATCTTCGCAGCGTTGTAACACCATTACCAAATTCCCTAGGCAAGAATCAAAATTGTCTCCATAGATAGAAAAGTCGTCCATGAAGACTTCTACATTTTTCTCCACCATGTCTGAGAAAATGGCCATCATACACCGTTGAAAGGTAGCAGGTGCATTACACAAACCAAATGACATTCTCCTGAATGCAAATGTGTCATAAGGGAACGTAAATGTAGTCTTCTCTTGATCCTTAGGAGCGATGGTGATCTGGTTATAGCCCCGAGTATCCATCCAATAAGCAGTAGTAATCATGTCCCGCTAATCTATCCAACATTTGATCGGTAAAGGGTAGCGGAAAATCAAACAAAGCCGCTTCTATGATCAAAAGAAAGGCTTAATATAAGATAAAAGGAAGTATCAAAGGCATCAATTCCTATTTGAGCAAAAGGTTTTGAAAACCAGATTTCAAAACCTCACTTTCATTATACTTTAGTTGTTAAAAATGAATTTTTATATAAATCAAACCATTTTTACATAGGTTCAAAGAGGCATAACACTACTTTATAAGCACTTCAAGCACATTTATTTACATCACACACACACACACACATTCACACACACATTTCACATGTTTAGGGAATGAGAAAATAGCGGTAACCGTGTTTCACGGAAGTCAGGGGGTGTCTAACACCTTCCCCTCGCTTAAGCAAGCCCCCGAACTTTATGAATCTTGGGTTCAAGAACAATTAAATGGAGTCACATATTGGGCCATATTGCGAAAAAACCTTTCAAAACCTAGATGAGTTGATACATCCATTTAAACTCATATCAACTGGTAGCTCTGTCTAATTCAGCCCCATTATTATAATCAATCTTTTTAAATCGTCGACATTTATGTCGGCCTTTTCCTAAAAACTCACCCTTTATGGAAGAAATAGGTATACAACACCCATTCTCGAGTCGCCAAATACATGGTACGTAAAGCAAACTACAACTTCAATAATACAATTGTCGTGCAAAATACGACAACACATACATACCGAGTTTAAATACAAATATTGTCTTCTGATAATATCCACACTCAAATAAGTCCTCATTACAATTATTCAAACACTATTTTACGTAAATAGTGAGGACCGCTAAAACATCTTTCTAGAACCATCACTCCGCACTCGACTAGTTCCTCGCTATGTTCTCACCTCCTTTCTAGAAAAAAATGGAACAAAAAAGGAAAAGGGTGAGCTCAACTAGCCCAAAGAAAGAATATTACGACTAAGATAATATACAACAAATTATCGTTAGTCTTCAACAGGAAAAAAATCATAAAATATAATAGACAACAAGTTTTAGATCAACAACTCGCAGCTGAAACAAAAGAATCCATTAAAGAGTCAAGTAGAGAATGAGTTCTACTATCTTCTAAGATTTAAAAGTCCATCATCAATTTTATCCTCAGTAACAACAATCAATATACATCTTTAATCAATATTCATCTTTGCACTACAGCCAAAGATATTCATTTGTATCACCAAATTGGTCATGTTCATCTCAACACTGCTCATCTTCGCACTACGCGCCAAAGATATTCATCGCTTAATCATTCATCTTTGCACTACACAAAACCAAAGATATTCAAGAATATCATCATTTAGGACCGAGGATGATGAAAAATATTTTAAAGAAAACGAATCCAAAGGAGATGTAAGGACAAATAGTAAGGATTCGTATAACAGCTTTATCCAAGATCAATAATACTCCATAATAACCAATTTTGAAGCAAAATTCAAGAATAAAGATCAAAACATGGATACAATCAAAGATAGTAACCATAATAGACATCTTGGACAAAAGAAGAAAATTTCATTTTTCTATGAATAAGGCCGATTCGTGAATAAGTGTCGTATACGTGAATAAGGTCGATACGTGAATAAGTAACCCCGACACAAAAAAAGTTCCAAATTTGATAAAAAGTTCATACCAACATTTCTAAGATAATGATATTGAAGAAAATATCATTTTAAGAAGAATATAACACCCCTTACCTCAAAATATCGCATTTCCGATCTAATATCTGATATATAAGGTCAAAAACTTGTACTAATGAATAGAAACTCACAAAGTATCTAAATACTCACAAAATACACTCAATAATCTAGAGAGAGAAAGAGAGAAAAAGCTTATGTTTCGTGTGTGATTTTCAATTCTAACTTAGCCTCTATTTATAGGAAAATGTTAGCAGACTCTTGACCGCAACCCGATGGCTTTACCGCTACTATTCCCACCCACCACATTTGAAATAAAATTCAGCACATTTCTTCACCAACCACAAGTGGGGCCCACTCAATTCTAGAATTTTCCACCAAAATGCTAAATTTGATACTTCAACAATTTCTCGAACCAACACCTCTTAAAATTCATAACAAATCATACGCTCATTTTAATTGGCTCAAAATTTGTGGACATATACTCAACTTATATATGTATAACATATCCAAAAATTACAACGATCCAACTATTTGATTAAAAATTATAACTCACGCAATATATCTCAAAAACACTGGTTTAATTTTTTAATACCTTCATTCCGACAAAAATACTGATAAAACACCTCAACATTAACTCTTTCATTTTTAACCACAATAAATATATCCAACATTTATATCCACATAAAATAAATATTTCCTTATCATATGAATCAATAATTAATTATTCACAAATAATATTACGTAATCACATTTATGACAACCAGCCGCTCCTGTGAAAGAGGGGCTTTCCAATAAGAATTTCTCCTCATCGGCGCCAAGCAATTAGGTGACCAAACCTCTCTCGATGTAACTTTCTAGACATTGCCAATAATGCTATCTAATAATATTATTCAAATAATATGAATTATTGATCCGATAATGGGAAATATCAGGCAAAGGACAATTATCAAACAACAATAATATAAAATATCAACGCAAAGAATTATCAATCAATAAAATAAAATATCAATAAAGAATTATCGTAATAATTATCGAGTAGTGCCTTCACGTAAGGATCAATAATTCATCAATACTGCAGCATCCACGCCAGACATCGTATTTTAACCACCGGTATTCCAACAAGTTGTTAATTCGTAATAACTACGCCGTTATTTATAAAAACTCAAACTTGTCATTTTCTTCATCCGACAATTATTCTCAAGTATGGGCCCATAAATGATCGCTACTGTCATTGCATTTAATATTCCCCGACAACAAGAATATTCCACGACCAAATGAATATTCCCCACAACAATGATTATTATTTTATAACCACTGTGCATATTTTGCAAAATTTGCACATTTCACCCATAACCAGAGAATTATATCAAATTAATACCTTATTATTCACAATAATAATTAGAGGAAATTCGATTTTATTTATAATAAGTTGGGGTCTTACAACCTCCCTCCTTATGAAATTTCGTCCTCGAAATCGACATACGCATTCTGTGTTTCAAAAGGTGAGGATACCTCGCTTTCATTTCGATTCCAACTCCTGTGTCATTTCTTCAATAGCATGGTTTCTCCACAAAACCTTAACTTGTGGTATAACCTTGGTGCGTAGGATATGCTCTTTCCTATCCAAGATCTTAACAGTACTTCTTCAGACGTTAAATCTTCTACTATCTCTGCCTGGTTCTAACGCAATAATATGGTTCGGTCTTTCACATATTTACGAAGCATGGATATGTGAAAAACATTATGAACACGAGACATACTTTGAGGTAATGCGAGTCTATAGGCCACATTTCCTATTCGGCCAAGAATCTCAAATGGACCAACAAATCGTGGATCGAGCTTTCTCTCTTTCCAAATCTTGTAACTCCCTTCCATGGAGCAACACGTAATAATACATGATCTCCAATATTAAACTCCACGCCCTTTCTATGAAGATCAAGATAACTCTTTTGTCGATCTTGTGAGGTTTGAATACGCTTGTCGAATCATTTGATCTTTTCTCGTAGTCATGCGTATTAATTTCTCGTCCCAACAACGCTGCTTCTCCCACCTCGCCCCAAAGATACCGAGAACGACACTTTCTTTCGTCCATACAACGCCTCAAATGGAGCCATGCCTATACTTGCTTGATAACTGCTGTTGTAGGAGAATTCCACCAAAGGCAAGTACTTATCCCAACTTCCTTTAAAATCTAGGACACAAAGTCTTAATAGATCTTCAAGGGTTTGAATAGTCCTCTCTCGATTGTCCGTCTGCTTGAGGATGGTATGCCAAATCAATCAGAACTGCGCTCATAGCTTTCAGTAAGCTAACCCAAAATCGTGAAGTGAATCTTCGGGTCACGATCCAAACTATGGATACCGCATGCCATGCAATCTCACAATCTCATTCACGCATATACTAGCAAGACGCTCAAGGAATAAATCTCACGATCGGCAAGAAATGGGCGACTTGGTTAATCTATCAACAATAACCCAAATAAAGATCTATGCCTTGAGAAACTTTGGGAAGACCTTCGAAACGAAATCCATAGTAATGTGTTCCCACTTCCATTTCGAATCTCAAGTGGTTGTAATGGACCCTTTGGCACTTGATGCTCCGCCTTTACACGTTGACAAGTTAAACACCTCGAGATAAACTCCGCGATCTCTCTCTTCATATTGTTCCACCAAAATGTATGTCAAATATCATGATACATTTTGGTACTCCCAGATGGATTGCAAACGGTGTGTCAGGTGCCTCCATCATGATTCTATGCTTCAAGTCGTAATCGTTAGAACACAAAGTCCGGAGTTGAATCTAAGTATTCCTTCTTCATCGATTCTCGCTTCGAATAGCACCTTCTTGCACTTTCTTCTTCATACGATCACCTCCATGTCCGTAGCTTGAGCAAATTTTAACTTTATCGATTAAAGTCGGCTCTACTCTCATATTCGCCATCATCATGTGGGTCCCTCGAGTCTTTAATTCTACCTCCATCCTTTGCAAGTCATACGTAATGGGCCTTTGCAGATTGACAATATCGCACTCATTTCGTGATATGATCTTCTACTCAATGCGCCACTACTACGCTCGCTTTTCCGTGATGATATCAATAGTGTGATCGTAATCTTCAATAGTTCAAGCCAACGCCGCTGTCGCATGTTGAGTTCTTTTTGGGTGAAGAAATATTTGAGGCTTTTATGGTCCGTAGATAAATCTCCACTTTCTCCCCATACAAGTAGTGTTCCAAATTTTCAACGCTGAATACGATCGCCGCTAACTCTAGATCACGAGTAGGATAATTCCTCTCATATTCTTTTGAGTTGTCGTGAGGCATAGGCTATGACTTTCCCATGTTGCATGAGAACGCATCCTAACCCTTTGCCTCAAGCATCATCAGATATAACAAATCCATCCGCATTCGATGGTATTGCTGTAACAGTGCCAAAATGAGTCTCCTCTCGAGCTCTTGAAACTCTTCTCGCATTCCTCGCCCATACGAATTTTGTATCTTTCCGAGTCACCGAAGTTAATCTGAGTAGCGATTCGAGAGAAAATCCTTCCACGAATCTCCGATAATAACCAAATAAGCCCGTAAAGCTACGCACTTTGGCCACCGACTTTGGTTGCTCCTAAACTTTGATCGCTTCAATCTTCACGGGTCAATGATACTCCATGTTTTGACACCACGCGCCCAAGGAATGCTACTTCCTCAAGCCGTAACTCACATTTCTTCAAACCATTGCATAAAGCTTGTTTTCACGGCCTTTCAAGTATCACCAAAATGGTGCTCATGATCTTCACGGCTTTTGAATAGATGAGGATGTCATCAATAAAGACAACAACAAACCGATCCAAATATTCCTCAAATACACTGGTCATCATATCCATGAAAGCAAAGAGAGCATTAGTCAATCCAAAAGACATGACTAAGAATTCATAATGCCCGCATCGAGTTCTCAAGGCGCCTTTGAATATCCTCGCTTTTAATCTTCAAATTGATGATATCCGTAATCTAAGATCGATCTTTGAAAAGAATTGTGCTCCTTGCAACCGGTCGAATAGTCATCATCAATGCGAGGTAATGATACCTATTCTCGATGGTGACATGGTTTAATTCTCTCAGAGTCAATACAAAGTCGCATACTCCCCCCCTTTTCTTCTTTACGAATAAAAAAGAGCACCCCAAGGAGATGTACTAGACGAATGAAACCTATGTCTAACAATTCCTCAGTAGTTGGACTTTTAACTCTCAAGTTCAATAGAGCCATTCGATATGGGGTTTTAGAAATGGGTTTTGTACCCTTACCAAGGTCAATAAAGAATTCAACATCACGCTCGGGGTAGACCGAAGTTCTTCAGAAATACATCGTGAAATTCTCTAACAATGTAAATATTATTCAAATCGACTTGTCTTTGTTCAAATCCATAACATGGGCTAAGAAAGCTTGACATCCGCTTTTCAATAAACGAATAGCTTTATGGCTTGATATGATAGTGACCGATTTTAGTGGTTTAGTTGTTTGAATTGTATGACAAAGTTGGTTAGAAATATGAAAACTAACAACCTTACGAAAAAAATAATCAATTTTGGCATGATGAGTGGTTAACCAATCAATTCCTAAAATCACATCAAAAGCAAGTATCTTTAAAGAGATAAGATCAATGTAAATGTGATAGTGCCAACTTGATCATGCAAGATTTATAAACCGTGGATGTAACGAAAGTTTCACCCAACGGAGTCTCCACCGATAAATCAAAGTCTAATTTCTCCTGAGTCAAGTTTAAACGCTGAGCACAAGCAGAGAGAGATAAAAGAATGGGTAGAACCCAGATTCAGTAAGGTATAAACTTCAAAGAGTTCAAGATTATCTTACCCAGAATCACCTCGTTCGTTTCCTCGCTTTTGGCTACCACGACAAAACGCTTCTTCAGAAACCGCCGATTTCGACTTATCCGGATGTTTTTCGAGTCACCATCCCCGCTGAACTTGGTTTTGCTACGTATCAATCCCGAGCTATGTGGCCTTCCTTTCCACAACAGTAACATACCTTGATTGTTGTGGACAATAATGATATGTCCCTCTTCCCCCGCATTTGTAACATCTAACCGGCTACGCCTCTCTCCCCCCTAGAATTTGTTGTTGGTGCCGGTGTCATTGCTTGATGTCTTCCCCGCCATTGTTAAATCTCCTCTTTCTCGAAATTTCCACTGACTCACCTCTCCTATTATCACGGCCACGACGACCACCCGAGTGGTTACCGCTTTTGTTCAGATTTTTCCTCCTCGTTGGTTATCATCGCCTCGATGATCACCACCACCGGTATGACCTCGTCAGGGTCCCCATTGCACATACTCATTATCTCGCCTAATAATTGAGCCCTGCTTACAACATCCTAATATAAAGAAAATTTATGAGATATAAGATATCGCCGAATCTCTGCTTTAGACCTCTCGTAAACATCCTTGTCATTCGCTCCTCATTTTCACCAAATGAGGTGCAAACCCGATAACTCGCAAACTTCGCCAGATCGGGACACCGCCATGTTGTTTTGTTCCACCGATAAACTCCACCTCCTTCATACGACGAATACTTTCGTGAAAGTACTTGTCATCAATAGTTTCAAATGTTTCCCAAGACATGCCGAAAAGGGCCGGTCAGTACGCTTCACGCACTCCCACCAAAGAGTCCGCCTCACCGCGAACATAAAGGTGGCGAATGGAACCTTCTGTTCTCCGCATCCCAAGACATCGAATATCTTGGTAATTTGTTTGACCCACGCTTCCGCCATGATCGGATCCGCTTTCCTTAAATTCGTGGTCCCAACTTTTGAACTCGCCACAGTGATGTCCGCAGCATCGCTAGCATTTCCACCAGATTCTGTACACGAAGTTTCCTCGTCTGTTTTGTATAAAATGCAAAAAACTTCAACATCCCATCATTCATCATTTGTTCTAGAGTGTTGCTTACAGGAGGATTATTATTGCCTTCCTCGCTGCACGCTCTCTCCGGTTTCAGAAATTAAAGGTTGTTCCACGCCCTCATACACCCATCATTAACGCTCTCAGCAGCATTCTTAAATATCGCCATAAAACAAGGGTTAATTAAACAAATTAACATATCACATAATATCCCTATATTACGACCGACCAACAAATAAGCTTAGATAGACACACTAGCTAAGGATTTACTCATCTCTCCTCCTAGTTCTATTCCCCGATCTCCGCCAGAGACCATATCCCTAAGCTCGATATTAACCGTGACGCCCCCAAAATAGGTATACAACACCCATTCCGAAGTCGCCAAATACATGGTACGTAAAGCAAACTACAACTTCAATAATACAATTGTCGTGGCAAAATACGACAACACATAATCGTGAGTTTAAATACAAATATTGTCTTCTGCACAATATCCACACTCAAATAAGTCCTCATTACAATTATTCAAACACTATTTTACGTAAATAGTGAGGATCTGCTAAAACATCTTTCTAGAACCATCACTCCACTCTCGACTAGTTCCTCGCTATGTTCTCACCTCCCGAGAAAAATGGAACAAAAAGGAAAAGGGTGAGCTCAACTAGCCCAAGAAAAAGAATATTACGACTAAGATAATATACAACAAATTATCGTTAGTCTTCAACAGGAAAAAATCTGATAAAATATAATAGACAACAAGTTTTAGATCAACAACGCGCAATGGAAACAACAATCCATTAAGAGTCAAGTAGAAATGAGTTCTACTATCTTCTAAGATTTAAAAGTCCATCATCAATTTTATCCTCAGAATAACAATCAATATACATCTTTAATCAATATTCATCTTTGCACTACAGCCAAAGATATTCATTTGTATCACCAAATTGGTCATGTTCATCTCAACACTGCTCATCTTCGCACTACGGCCAAAGATATTCATCGCTTAATCATTCATCTTTGCACTACAAAAGCCAAAGATATTCAAGAATATCATCATTTAGGACCGAGGATGATGAAAATATTTTAAAGAAAACGAATCCAAAGAGATGTAAGGACAAATAGTAAGGATTCAGATAACAGCTTTATCCAAGATCAATAATACTCCATAATAACCAATTTTGAAGCAAAATTCAAGAATAATAAAGATCAAAACATGGATACAATCAAAGATAGTAACCATAATAGACATCTTGACAAAAAAGAAGAAAATTTCATTTTTCTATGAATAGTGCCGATTCGTGAATAAAGTCAGATACGTGAATAAAGCCGATACGTGAATAGTAACTCCCACACAAAAAGTTCCAAATTTGATAAAAAGTTCATACCAATATTTCTAAGATAATGATATTGAAGAAAATATCATTTTAAGAAGAATATAACACCCTTTACCTCAAAATATCAAGATTTCCGATCTAATATCTATATAAGGTCAAGGAAACTTGTACTCGATGAATAGAAACTCACAAAGTATCTAAATACTCACAAAATACACTCAATAATCTAGAGAGAGAAAGAGAGAAAGCTTATGTTTCGTGTGATTTTCAATTCTAACTTAGCCCTCTATTTATAGGAAAATGTTAGCAGACTCTGACCTCGCAACCCCGATGGCTTTACTCGCTACTATTCCCACCCACCACATTTGAAATAAAATTCAAAGACATTTCTTCACCAACCACAAGTGGGGCCCACTCAATTCTAGAATTTTCCACCAAAATGCTAAATTCGATATACTTCAACAATTTCTAACCAACACCTCTTAAAATTCATAACAAATCATACGCTCATTTTTAATCTGCTCAAAATTTGTGGACATATACTCAACTTATATATATATAAATATATCCAAAAATTACAACGATCCAACTATTTGATTAAAAATTATAACTCACTTAAATATATCTCAAAAACACCGGTTTAATTTTTTAATACCTTCATTCCGACAAAAAATACCGATATAAAACACCTCAACATTAACTCTTTCATTTTTAACCACAATAAATATATCCAACATTTATATCCACATAAAATAAATATTTCCTTATCATATGAATCAATAATTAATTATTCACAAATAATATTACGTAATCACATTTATGACAACCAAAGCCGCTCCTGAAAGAAAGAGGGGCTTTCCAATAAGAATTTCTCCTCATCAAGCGCAAATTAGGTGACCAAACCTCTCCTCGATGTAACTTTCTAGACATTGCCAATAATGCTATCTAATAATATTATTCAAATAATATGAATTATTGATCCGATAATGGGAAATATCAGCAAAGTTGACAATTATCAAACAACAATAATATAAAATATCAACGCAAAGAATTATCAATCAATAAAATAAAATATCGAATAAAGAATTACCCGTAATAATTATCGAGTAGTGCCTTCTTACGTAAGGATCAATAATTCATCAATACCGCATCCACGCCAGACATCATCATATTTTAACCACCGGTATTCCAACAAAGGTTAATTCAGAATAACTACGCCAATTATTTATAAAAACTCAAACTTGTCATTTTTTCATCCGACAATTATTCTTCTATATGGGGCCCATAAATGATCGCTACCATTGCATTTAATATTCCCCGACAACAAGAATATTCCACCACCAAATGAATATTCCCCAACAACAATGATTATTTTATAACCACTTATATATTTTGCAAAATTTGCAAAACATTTCACCCATAACCGTAGAATTATATCAAATTAATACCTTATTATTCACAATAATAATTAGAGGAAATTTTATTTTATTTATAATAAGTTAAATTGTTATAAATTAAGGATATATCATGATTGAAAGAATTGAACAAAAGCTGGCTACAGTTCTACAATATAATTGCGAACTATCATGAACAAATTTTACATAGTTGAACGAACATTGAACATGAACATATATATATCTGGACCGAATGGTAATGAAGGTGATCGACCTTTTATACCTGATGAATACATACAGTATGCACATAGTGCGAATTAATAATTCTTAGACATGGCAATCAGCAATGATTAACCACAAGTATATTTGAATAAACAACTCAAAGTTAAGTTAAGAAAAACTTGCCTGAACCGTTGATTACCGCTATGCAATTTAATAAGCTTTGTCTGAAGACCTAATATTAATAATATTTATTTCTAAGTTAGAATAATATAATCACAATATTTAAAATGACCTTAATGCATTATCACATAATCCTATTAGTCTATAACACACATAAAACTTAACCTCAAGTCAAACTTTTACAGTCTGAGTTGAGTTCGGTACAATTCTGACATCCCGACGGTCTAGTCGGACAATTATCGAGTTTAATTTCAATTAAACTCTGCCTAAACACTTAACAATTAGATAATTTTATTATCAGTCAAAATATTTTTCATAAGCTCGTAATAATTTTCAGATATTTATTATCATTTATCATGAATTTTCAATCATTAATATCGTATTTACATGAATTAAATACCACATAATTCCTTTATCATAGATATTTATTTAATACTAAATATTAATGAATATGATTTTAAATATATAAAATCATTATCCGATAATTGCTTTTAATATTAAAATATTAAAATTTTCATGACAAAATATCAAAAGTTATATTTTATAACTTAAAATATTTTTATAACACTTAAATCATTTTTATATGATTTTTAAATTATTAATTCTAGTTTTCCATAATTTATTTAATATATTTATTAAATAAATTAATTATCATTAATATTAATTAATTAATGAAATTCATCACAAAATACTGAAAAGTTATTAAAAATAACTTCAAATATTTTCTTATACCATAATATAATCTTTTCATGATTTTTTATGTATTAAAATCATTTTTAAATAATTTATTTAATATTATAATTAAATAAATTAAATAGCATTATTATTCCAAAAATATTAAATATTTATGAAATATATTCAGAATAATTAAAAACTAATTTTCAGGCATTAAAATAATTTTTAGGAATTTAGTTTGTATTTTTAATAATTAAAAACTATTTTTCTCTAATTATTTATTAAAATAATTAATTTCTAAAATTAAATGTCGCTAAATGGGCTTTAGGCGACAAATCTGTCGTTGTTGGTGTTCTTGGTGTTCTTGAGCAAAAACCCAGGTATGCATGTTAGTTTACACAGTGCCTACTTTGACCGGTTTCAATTCTTTTATCCGTAAGTTTCTTGGCTAGTAATTACTTTAATGCTGTAGACCAGATGTAATACTACAACCATAAACAATTGTCATGGTCAGAACATATCACAATTGAGAGATTCAAGCCTCCAAAATATCTGACAACGTTGTTCTTCATTTGTGGGTTTTCCAGAAAATGAAGAAAAGTCGAGGTTGCTAGGTTTAGATCCTTATGGTTTGCATTCTGGAATTGGTTATTACATTCTAAAGGTTCAAAACTGTAGAACAGACATCAGGGTACAAGTCTATAACATTAGATCATCATAACAACAAAACAAACGACAGATTGAGGCTGGTCAACCCATGTCAGAAAAAATCGCACATGAAGCTTTCTAGGTTTTCCAGAAATCTTCATGAACAGCCGGTCAACCCTACTTTGACCCTTCCTATCTTTGATTCAGTGTATGATCTTGGGGTTCTAGATGTATAAATATGTAGCCTACATGTCATTCTACTAATCTATTACAACAACATGGCCAAAATAACAAAATCAGTAAGATCCGAAGCCACAAAAAATGTTGTCAGAGGTTACTGAAATTCTGGGCTGCCTAGAAATTGATTTCCGTGAACGGTCAACGAGGTTTGATTGCCCATATCATGCAATCTAGACATGATCCAACCCTGATTCAAGTTGCAGATTAAAGACAACATGGCATAGAACAGATCCGTAACTCTAAACACATATATCATCAAACACACACAGATCTAGAAGCTCTGACATTTGCTTGTTAGAGCACAAAACTAGGGTTCAAGGTAAGTTTCCAAATTTTAATTTTCGTGCCTCTAGATGTTATAGATCCATGATCCAATAATCCAGATCACTAAATGACATCTTATAACACAACTCTAAACAACAACTAACATCAAAACACAAGATTTACAAAATTTAGGGTTTATACCTTCTAGGCTTAGATCTTTGAATCTGATCTTTGATCTTGTTATTGAAAGGCTATGAACTGATCTTAGCTTGGTTTCTCACTCTCTCTCACTCTAGATTTTGAAAATTGTGGAGAGAGAAAGTCTTGGAGAAAATAAAAAATAAAGTAGACATTTTCTCTCTCTTTATCTATATAAATGATGTGATTCAATGTATGTTGCTCGCAATTGATGACTGATATATCTAATATATGACACATGCTATATATTGAGTTGGTCAACAACCTAATATTTTAGCAAGATTTGCAAGCTAACTTATAAAAATAAAAAGGTTCTTTAGTCATTTTGAATTTTGGTTTTAATGGCGTACAAGTAAATTGTCCAAATCCTTAGGGTTTAGGGTTTAACCCTTAGGGTTTAGTGTTTGACCCTTAGGGTTTAACCCTAAATTTTTTGAAATTTAATTTCTAAGATTACCAAATTTTAGTTTTCAAAATAGAAAATTAATATTTCTAAATTATAATTAGGATTCTATGTTTATATTAAAATTTCCTAATCATAATTCAAGCTTGCTAATTATAATTAATATTTCTTAATTAAAATTGCTAATTTAGCAATTAGGGTTTTAAATTCAAAGTTAGGGGTTTTAACGAAACAATTAGGGTTTCCAACATAAAAATTTTGGTTTTCTAATTAATAGAATTTCTAATCAATCAAATAGGCTTACCCCTAATTAGATTTGTAATTAATATACAAAAACCTTATACATTGTATTTAAATTCCCAAATTAGGGTTTTCAACTTCCAAATTAGGGTTTCAAATTCCCGGAACTGAAATTAGGGTTTCCAGAACCGGTTTTAGGGTTTCTTAGAAATCACAAGAATTTTCTAGCTGAACGTTGACATTCTTAATATAATAGTAGGGTTTGCCACTGATATATGCTATATGTTCAACCCTTGATCCTTAACCACATACTGTATACATATAATACCATATACATAGAACATATACACTTATATACTAAATCCTTAATAAATCTCCAAATAACGGTTCCCCAATACGCTTCCAAGTTTAATGAACTGGCGAGGTTTGCTCCACACCAAGTGGACATTGAGGTTAGGAAAGCTAGACAGTTCGAGCAGGGCTTGGAACCCTGACTCTATAACCGGATATCTGTGTTCCAAAGTACTTCCTTTGGGACTATACTAGAGAAGGCGATAATCGCCGAAGGTGGGAGCGAGGCTTTGAGCCAGTACCACAAGGATAAAAAGAATAAGGGAAAGGTTGATGGGGGAGTGAAGGTCGAGGGAGCCAGCGGGAGTGGCGAAGGGCAGAAGAGGAAAGGGTTTAACTCTGGGAATACTAGAGTGAAGCAAGGAGATCCGAAGAGAAGGATGGAGGCCTTCAAGACATGTGGGAAGACTCACTTAGGAGTCTGTCTCAAGGGGAAGACCGTATACTACAACTATGGACAGGAGGGGCACATTTCGTCTAACTGTCAATGTCCAAAGAAAGTTTACTACTATATAATCAAGTAAGTTTACTACTATATCTTACCATTCTTCTTAATCTAATCATGCCTTAGATTGTTTAACATTGTTTCGTAATCGTTCTTCAACCTTTAGGTGAGTTCTAATCATCTTTAAGGATGTCATTTCAAGTTAATCAAAGATATAGTTTATAGTTAATTAGCTTCCTTCCTTCTTTATAAACTTAGTCATTCTTCTCTGCCTCTCCTCTAGTGTTGGCGTTGCGCCAGACTTCCTATACAACTTCATGTTGCAAATACGGTTCGTCAATGCCTATGGTCCGGACTCGTGTACGCAGTCATGAGTCCCTTTGTTAATTATCGCAACGACTTTTTAGTGGTCGATGGTCAAGTCCGGCGCCACCATGGCACCATCCTTTAAGCCTTTAGTCAATACCACCATACCGACCTGTCATAGATAACTTTGACAGATAATTTCTTATGTGAGATTCCCGGGCTCATAACTTCTTCGTTATAAGTCCGAATTGGCTCGTTCAAAAGCCGTTAACTCACAAATTACATGCTCTAAGTGTTCATGCAAGAATTTTACATTTTTGAATCCGTTAACACGGAATTCACCTTTTAATTCATTTTTAACAAAAACGATAAACGTTCGTGAACGTTCATAGCCCGTTTCTTCGTTCTAAGTCAGAATTTGGTCATTTTTGAGTCCGTAACTCTAAAATGCCAATTGAGACTAATCTCCATTGAAAACTAATGTTTTCGAGTTCAATGTTAACTTTTGACTTCCATTCAGAGAATTTAACGATTTCGACGATTATCGTCTAATCTCGTAAATTCCGCCATAACTTCGTTACTTAAGATTTTTACATCGTTTCAAATGGATTATTGACATCAGAATAACATCCTAACCAAACATATTTCATTATGTATACATGCTAAATTCTTTCGTGTTCTTCATGAGTTCATAACTTCCATTATTGTGCTTATCTTACAACATAACTTATTAAAGCTTATGTCCTTTGATTAGTCATTCTCATCACTTCTTCGCATACAAGTTCTACCACTACTCACTTCTCTAACAATTGAAGAGAGGGAGAATCACGTTTTAAGATCATTACCTTTGATGATCTCTTGGTTAATCTTTGTTCTTCCTTCTTGCTTCTTAAACTAACAAAGTCTAGCTTTTCTAACTTTTTCTCTTTAACAAATAAGCACTTAAGTTGTTGGTGAAAATCTAACAAGTAAATAATAAAATCAAGCTCTCATATTTATAGGAAAAGCTAAGTGAGGGCTTAATGGACATTTAGGCCATCCACCTCCTTATTCCACCTCCTTATTCCACCTCCTTAACCACCTCATTTCTATTCATCTATTGGTCTCCAAGTAAAACCACTTTACTTGGTCACCAAGATGGTGCCATGTGATCATGGGGCCCACATGGGTTTCCCCATGGGTCATTCTTACCCATTGGATCGATCCATAGAACTTATTCTTAATTTGGGCTTTAGGTTTAATTAACTTAATTTATTCTTTGGGCTTGCATTTAACAAACATTTGGGCCTAACAATACTTATCATTGGACTCTAACCATTCCTACACTTGGGCTTGTATAATTCCTACTAAATCCTACAAGTCCAATCCAATTGGCTTAAAACCTTATAACGTATTATACACGTATTCTTCTCTTACACTAACTCGTATACTCATTCATAATTCATCTTTCAGAGATAATCCCGGAAGACAGCTTATATCCGCTCGGATACTACCGAAGTTCAACATCAACCCCGAAACACACACCGAGTAATAATTCCAACTCTCGTAGATAACCCCGAGGCGCAAGGTATCCATCCAATACCGAACACACACCGAGAAGACCGATTAATCTCTTGAGATAACCCCGAGGTATCCAAATTCAGTCCCAATCATGGAATAGCTACCAACCTCGTGATCACCCCAAGGAATGCAGCTTTGCGATAACCCCGAAATGCTTGTTTCAAATGCAACCAACTTTCAATCTCTAAGGCTCACAACGAGACACCCAAAGACCAACCCGGAGATAACACCGGAGGATATGTACACCTCGTAGTCGACACCGAGGACCTTCAACATTTGCAGCAGTCCAATCTCAAAGAATAACCCCGAAAGCAACGCCTCATTATCAACCCAAACCATGATAACTCCGGTAGGGGCCAAGGCATCATCTCACCACTCTAAAGCCACATCACGCCGCCTCAACATTTCATACACACATCTCTACACAACGATGTCCCACAAGAATCAAGGAAAACCAATCCCGAGTGACTATCATGGTGTAACATATAGAATTTTTGAAGCTTGAAGACCGAGGGGCATCGTCCCATCTTCAAATGACTTCAGACAAACTCTAATCCCATGCCATTGTACAACTCTCGACAACGGCGTATCCAAAATAGGTCCTATATACCTCAATCGATGCCCGATTGCAATTCGAAGTTCGAGCGACATTACAAAGGCACACGAGACGACGAACCTGAGAACCCTGGGCAACCTCGGTAAACTCTCAGTACACCACCCGCAAAATTTCCGTAGTACACTCATGCCCCCTCTATAAATAGAGGGCTTGGGGTGGCCATTTTGAGAAGAGAAAGAGCGAGGAAGCCCCTCACAAAATTTTTGCTTCGCATTTGCAATATAATCGAGTGCTTTCCCATTTTAAACACTTATGAGCTCACATATAGCTACTTTTGTACCAAAAGAGCCGAAGTTTCATCCACTTTAAAGATATAGAAGTCTTCTTTGGCAACCCACTATAAGCCTTCTCACACACTTTAAAGCCTTTCTCTTTCATCTTTGCACACACCCTTCTTCACGCTGAGAGTCGTGTTATGTGTTTTTTTCCTTTTCCCGTCGGTCATTGTTTTTTTTATTTATATATATATATATATATATATATATATATATATATATTATATATATATATATGGACTAACATTATCGAAGTTATGCCTCGATTGAGCCTGACTTTTAGCCCGAGCGCTTATTATTTATATATATATATATATATATATATATATATATATATATATATATATATATATAATATATATGTATTATAACTTTATTCGATGAGCCTGATTTTACATCCTAGCGTTTATCGCTATATATATATATATATATATATATATATATATATATATTAATCGTGTGTCGAACTCGCTCGATGAGCCTCGATTTACATTCGCTCGTTTATTCGCTTTTATATATATATATATATATATATATATATATATATATATATATATATATATGAAACTGCTGTCGAACTCGCTCGATGAGCGATTTTACCTCGATTTTACATCCGCATATTTATCGCTTATATATATATATATATATATATATTTCATCCACCGAGTTTACTTCATGGTGGTTGATCGCTTTTACGCTTTATTTTTTTTTTACGTTTCGTCCCGCTTTAGAGTTCACTTCGTGGCGCTTGATTGCTTTGTATAACTTTTATTTATATTTTTCATCCGCCTCCGAGTTTCCTCCGTATGCTTGATAGCTTTTACAACTTTATTTACATTTTCGATCCCCATGGAGGTGCTTCGTGGTTGGTGATCATGTCTCATATATATATATTTACAATTTTATATATATATATATATATATATATCGCTTTTATACAAATTACAAATTATACAAATTGCAGATTACGTGCGCCTAGAATCATGTGATCACAGATTCAAATTTATTGATCTAGATTCTGCCCTCGTGATGGACATTTTCAAATTGTAAGCGTTTTGTAAATTATTATGCGGTGTCTCTAATTTCCTCGATGGTTTTCATACCCACGAGGAAGTCGGCATTATTTTGTACATTATTTTCTTATAGATGCTTCAGATCTCGAAAATAAAATCAATCAAGCTTCTAACACTTAATAAAATGGAAGTGTAAAAGGTCTCAATTACTATTGAGCATCGTGGTTTGAAAACCTCTTTTATAAAACATCATTGCTATATCTTGCTAAAAACTGAATTTTTACATAAATTCAAACCTCAGTATATAGGTGCTAACGAGGCCTCAGACTACTTCCAAATAACAAAGACATCGACCCACACACACACACACACATTTTAGATAATAGTTTCTTGAAAAGAGGCGGTCACCATGGTAACACTTGATGTCTGGGGTGCCTAACACCTTCCTCCGTATAATCAAGTCCCCTGACCCTAATGAATCTCTTGCTTCACCAACCAGCTTAGCAAAGGTCACATCACCGGGTCAATGTGCAAACCTTTTCTCGCTGTGTTGGTACAACCATTTAAAAACCAACTCAAGCGACTCTTATCACCCATCGTCGACATTATACATGTCGACCTTTTTCACTTGTTTTTTCAAACAAATCTCACCTAAAATGAGAACACCAAAGAACAAGTAACTCTAAAGGGACAATTAAAAATCCCGACGCCGACAGTGGCGACTCACTGGGACACCAAAGAAGAGGACTTAAGCCGCTATTACAATCTTTTCAAAATCATTATCTGCTTGTGTGTGGATGTTGCATTTTACATTTATGATGAATGTGTACGAATGCATTTATTTATTGCACTTTAGTGCTTCGCACCATATCTGCTTATGATATTAGTGCTTCACACATGTCATCATTTCCATACGGTGAGACGCGATGTATGTGAATGTATGTTGTGTGGTCCCTCCACCAGAGGCTATCCTGCTTGTTGTTTGATTACTCGACTCAGAGGGAAGACTAATTCCCAGAGGCTCGTGAAAGGCACCACCCAAATTCGCCCAAATTGAAAGACCTGATTAATTTCCCGCTGAGTAAATCATGATGATTTGGGAACCTTCATGCCAAAAAGCCATGAGAGTAACCTAAGATAGGTCTCGATAAACCCAAAAATGAGGAAAGTCTCTTCATGCTTTCTCATTTCAATTACTTGTAAACACAATTACTTGTAATTTCATCCATATCTATCTCCATGTAATGAGAAATATGAAGAAATGTGTACACATACATATAATTAAATTGACATGCTACAAAAAAATGACATCCGCTTTGGCAGGATAAAATTCCTAAAATGGACACATCACATAAAGATGTTATTATACACACATTCCCTAAAGACTAAACTATGCAAGTCTTTCGCAGGGAACCAATCGACCTACTACCCGATCAAAATCCAAAAGGTCGCAGCCTACAAATAATCATGTCATTATCCGACCAGACCGACCTTAATCCAGCTTTCTCAAAAAGAATTTGACTGGATTAAGCAAACAAATTACGATTTTGTTGTTTCTACTCAAAGAACTACACCACCTACTCAGTGGTCCAAAGATACCCGCATATGCCGAATCCTCTACACAAGGGGGAGCCCAGTCATTACAATACCGAAACCGCAGCTGGATACGACCAACAAAACTCATGATGCCACCCATCTCACAGAGAGATCCGCACACCGGTGACATCAAAAAGAAAGTCCTCCAAATGGAAGAGACCCTTCGTGCTATCAAAGGAATTGGAACACACGGAGTGTTTCATATGTCGATCTTTTTATTTTTCCCCGTGTTCATTATCCGTAAAAAGTTTAAGACTCCTCGACTTTCAAAAAATATATGACGGTTAGAGATCCTTACACACATTTAAAGGTGTTTATTGGAGAACTTGGATCTTATGCAGAGGACGAAAGCTCGTAATGCAATTGCTCCAAAGAGTCTAACCGAGAAGCCCGCTCATGGTATACCAGATTAGACAATTCAAAGATCCATAGTTGGGAAGAGCTAGCACACGCCTTCCTCACTCAATATAGCTTCCAGGGCCTCAAATGGCTCCTCGACCCAGATCGATTACCAAGGTCAAGAAATAATCTAACGAGTCTTTCGTAGAGTATGCTCAAAGGTGGAGACGCCTCGTCACTCAAGTTATTCCTTCCATGATGTAATCAGAGATGGTCATGACTTTCATAGACATACAAGAAGCTCTTTCTATGAAAGAGTTTTAGCCGAATCGATAAACCATTTTCTGAAATGGTCAAACACGGGGAGATGGCTGAGATGGGATTGAAGTCCGAAAAAATTCAAGACCTAGCTTCCCTTAAAGCTGTTACTGATCACATCCAATCCGGAAATTATGGAAACAACCCCCTGAGGGTCCATAAAAAAGAAAGAGGAAGATGTTTCCTCGATACTACAGGTCAAAAAGGCAATCGTAACACGCCTATTCAAAGGAGAAACTACACTCCCTTTCAAGCACGCCTTCAAACCTCCAATACCAAAAGGTGGAGAAGTCAAACGCCTCGAGTGTTCACACCCTTAGGGACACACTCGAGAATATTCTCATTCTTTCCGACAACACAGAAGAAAATTACGATCTTCTTCCCACCAAACAAATTTCTAATGGACGGGGGTTTCAATGTCGCCAAATGTGCTTATCATGTCGGGCACCGGACATGATACTCAGGATTGTTGGGCCTTGAAAACACAAGATCCAAGACCTCGATAGACAACGGTGAGATCGTGGTCACCAAACCGTATCAACCTCACGCTTCAAGACAACCCTCTTCCTCAACACAAAGAAGAAGAGGTCAACATGATCAATCGGAGCAATGGACAGAGTTCCAATATCAACTCGCGAATCCTCCTGCACCCCCAAAGACTCGTCTTGACAATGGATTATGCCAAGTTTCAGTTCAGCAATGGAACGAAAATGAAAGCTCTATGCAAGCAAATCGAGCAATCGCGTAATCGGTGACTTATCAACATCAAGTCACACGCCAGCTAATCACCAGAGAGCATGCCAGTCTCCTCCCTCTTTCATATGAATATTCCTCGCCACTTTCGTAAAAATGAAATGCCGAAGACAAAGTGACAAAGAGAGCGAATGCCAAAGCCCGCGGATTTTGCCAACAAAAGGAAATTCATATATCGGGCCAACCTATGGAGGAAATCCTTCAGATGCTAATCAATGAAGGAAGAATCACTTCCTTCTACCTCCAATCAATCCCCGCTCAGATGGTACAATTTCGATGGAGTATGTCAATATCACTCCCATTCTCGCACACAAAGATAGAAGAATGTCAGGCACTCCGCCACCTTATCCAAAATCTAATCGACAAGGGTCCTCGCAACTAGCGTATTGATGATACTGTGGTTACGGGAGTGAGAATACATGTCCTACTAAGTGGAAGGGTTTGGTAGCAGCTTATATCCACCGAAACCGATGACATTAACAAATCACTCACAATACCAACAATTCAACTCAGAGGAAGCAACAATCCTTTGAAAGTGGCCGCCCCAGAGCCAATCAACTTACCATGCAGAGCACAATATCCTATTGTTAGCTTCACAAGAAAGTTCCGTGGAATTATGGAGAAGGTGAAGGATCCACCTCACATACAACTCACATAAAGGTCGTCAAGGAAAATCCATCAGATCTTCCCCAACGGGTGATGAAGTCTACCATCAAATCAAAGGGGAAAATACCCATGGAGAAGATTGAAAAATTCCTCCGCACTACGGGTCATAACGGCCAAGGTGGTTTTAAGCTTAAGAGAAGCTCCACACCAAATTTCAATCTTTGACTTGGTCCTAACTTCCGAGGATCACCGGAAGATCTTGTCAAGGTTTTAGAAGAAGCCTATCTACCAACATCAGTTGATACGGAAAAATTTCAACACTTGGTTGATCACATTTTCAACAACAATGTGATATCCTTCATCGATGATGACATACCGCCCAAGGGACCGGGCATCATCGCAAGCCGTTGCACATCATGCCTTGTCCTCCTGATACATGCTAGCCGGAGTCTTGATAGATGGAGGCTCATCTCTAAATATCTGTCCATACGCTACCTCGTGAAGATGAATATCAATCTCAACCGAATCCGAGTAGCCATACAATCATCAAAGCTTTTGATGGAGCCCGCCAAAATTTGGTATTGAGAATTGAATCGCCAATCAAAATTGGTCCCCACACATTCTCGCGATCTTCCATGTGTGCTCAAGATAGATTCGGATACAACCCGCTTCTTGGGAAGACCATGGATTCATATGGCAAGCAGGGGCCCCTCCACCCTTCATCAACAATCAAATACATTATCAACAATAGCCTAGTCACTATCCAACACCGAACCAGAAGTGTCCTCAACACGGGGACATGCCATTCATCAATGCTAATGCGTATGTTGAACCGGCCAATTTTCATGCCTTGAAGTAAGCAATACCCAATACCATGCTATTGGAACGCCATTTCAAACCCAAGATTTCTACCGAGGTAATGCTCTGCTACTCAAGAAATGATGTCATCAATCATCACCAGACAAGGGTCGGGTAAAGATCGCTGTGGTATCAAGTACCCAATTCAATTAACTAAATAAAACGAACAACCGGACTAGGCTTATTCTCGCCAGCTTCTAGTCATAGAATCCTCATAAGCATCAAGAGATTCCTTCACTTTTCAAACGCACGCGCGCTTATCTTCGCCTTCAAACTCGAGTCCGCACAACCTCCTCAGAAAGGTGCCAACCAATGTCATGGCTATGTTATTTCCCAAGCTTGCACTCAGTGAAGGAGAAAGAAGTCTTTGTTCCAAATCCCGCAGCGGAAGAGGAGGAACGAAGAATCAAGCAAGACGTCATCCGATGATGATGTCGCATACGCATCATCGCTCATGATGAAACATACAAACAGATACACCCTGCATTTATGATTGCCCGACGTAATGGCCATCATTCGGGAAAAGGAGGACGATGACAACCCTCCATCATCAGCAATTCACCCTTGACTTTTTGCCTTACCAATTGGAGCAAAGACTCTCGCATTGGTCGACAGGGGTAAAATGGGCATAAACTCTTTTCTCGCCTCAGAGATATCATAACCGCTACTTTTCTCATACAAGATTAGCGCTTTATTTTGTCAAGATATGCTAACACCGTAGTATGATCAAAACGTTTCATATATACTAAGTGAAAGCATATTTTGTTTCAGACCCTCGAATTTAGATGTGCTCGTATTTCATCGACATTTACCTCTTCTCTCCACAAGGATTGTACAGACTTTGATGTAGAGATGAATTCAAATTTCGATGGAAGTACATGAGGACATTGAGGTGCCTCCAAAAATTCAAGAATGGGTCAAAGACAAACCTAAACCCAACCTCGACCAAACCACTTCCTTCAATCTCTAACCTTAGAAAGCCCTAAGTTAATCCAGATTGGTTCGCACCTTACCCCAAACCAAAGGAATGACATGGTTACGCTTATTAACCCAATTCCAGATGTGTTTGCATGGTCTCATGAAGACATGGTGGGTTTGTCCACCGACATTGTTCTTCATCGCCTTCCCATTAAAGAGGGATTTAAGCCAATCAAGCAAAAAGCTCAAAGCGATCAAACCTCGAGTGGAGTTTAAAGGTGAAAGAAGAAATTGTGAAACAATTTCAAGTCGGCATCATCATGGTGTCCACATATCCCGAGTGGATATCCAACATTGTTCCCGCGCCTAAACCCCGAGGGAAGGTGCGAAGTCTCATGATTTACCGGACTTGAACAAAGCTTGCTTTAAAGATAGCTTTCCCATGCCATTTATCCACATTCTCATCGATAATATCGCTTCAATACCGCATGTACTCCTTTGTCGATTGCTTCATGGGTACCATCAAATCATGGTTGCGAGGAAGATCGTGAGAAAACTACTTTCATCACGCCTTGGGGAACCTTTTTGCTATAGATTTGCGCATCATTCGCCTTATCAATGCCGAGCCACCTATCAACGAGCTATGATGGCTCTCTTCCACGACTTAATGCACAAAGAGATCGAGATCTACGTGGATGACATCATTGTCAAGTCCCGAAAGGAGGAGGAGACCACTTAGACCATCTCGTAAAACTTTTCAACAAAGTCAAAAGTACAACTTGAAGTTGAATCCACCTGTGCGCCTTTGGCTTTAAATCGTGCAAGTTGCTAGGATTTCTAGTTACCCACAAAGGGATTGAGTCGATCCTACCAAAATCCAAAGCCATCACGGAAATGCCCATTCCTCGCATGTAGAAGGAAATACGGGATTTTTGGGAAGAATCAACTTCATTAGAAGTTTATCTCTCAACTCACAAAGAACCTCGTGAGCCAATCTTCAAGTCATTAAGGAAGAACTCCTCCATGAAATGGAATGATGAGTGCCAAAATGCCTTCCTCACAATTAAAGAACAACTAGTCAAAGCTCCCATTTTGGTACCACCTGTGGATGATGTTCCCTGCTCATGTACTTGTCCCATAAGTGACAATGCCATGGGTCGATGTCGGGACGTAAAGACGATAGAGGCCAAGAACGAGCTATCTATTACCTCAAAGAAAAGATTCAAAGAAGAAACAACAAAGTACACTCGATCGAAAAGACTTGTTTATGCTTTTTAGCATGGGCTTCCATGAGGTTACAACATTACCTCCATGGTCACACAACCCATCTCATATCCCGCGTGATCCTCTCAAGCACGTGTTCAATAAACCCATGTTAAATTGCCTACCGTCTGTATGGCGCTTGATCCTACAACAATTTGACATCGATATATGTGACTCAAAAGTCCATCAAAGGTCAAGGAATTGCGATCAACCGTCACCAGACCTTCAGGGGATTTCAAACCCTTGAGACATACTTCCCGATGAAGGAGTAATGATAGCTTCAAAGAACACCATCAAGATGATACACGCCAAGCATGGAAGATGTATTTCATGGAGTCATATTATGGAAGGTTCCGAGCCGAGAGCAGCTTCTAGTATCTCGCACGGGGAGCAGATCCCCGTCAGCCATTAAAATTGCGCTTGTCAGCACCAACAACACAAATGAAGTATGAAGGTCGCCTCATGGGGGCTAAAACTTGCCCGCTCAATGGGCATCGAAGCAAGTTAATCGCCTTTGGAGATTCAGAGTCGGTAATCGACAATCCACCGAATCTATCAAACCAAAGAGCTACATTTGCCGCCTTACCATCTCAAGTTTTTTACGATGGTTTTGAGTTCAAGAAATCTCCTTTCTACACATTCCTCGTAATAGAAATGACTTTGCGTGACGCATTAGCAACTTTGGCCTCCTTAATTCACATATCGACATAAAGGACACTTGCCAAGCATCACAATTTCCCCGCACAAGGCCCCAAAATTATGGGAATTACGCTGAGAAGTATCGATGAGCTACCTCCCATCCAACATCCTTGGTATCAACATATCAAGGAATACCTACGAGATGGATCTACACCACCGAGGCGAGCCCGACCGAGAAAAGGCGATCCATCGACTTGCTATGAAATTCTACCCGAGTGGAGATGCGACTCTACAAAAGAGATGCAGACTAGGTCTCCTCGATGTTTAGACAAAGATCAAGCTCAAAGGCTTATGGATGAAATCCATGGTGGAGTCTGTGGCCCACACACGAGTGGCCCCTCCTTGTCAAGAAAGTCCTCGTGATGTGACATTATCGCTATCTCTCAAAGTCGATCAGAATGACCACGCCAGAGATGCTATCGCGCTGCCAAGATTCATGGGAATGCTATCCACGCCCTCCACGGAACTCCACAATACGAGTTCACCTCGCCCTTCTCAATGTGGGGAATGGACGCTATCGGCCCATCGAGCCTAAAGCCAAGAATGGACATCGATTTATCTTCACCATGATCGACTACTTCACCAAGTGGGTAGAAGCAACCTCCTTCCCTGTGGTTACCAAAGAAGTCATCATTGCTTTCATCGTAAAATAATGTCATTTGTCGATATGGACAACCGTGAGGTGATTGTGTCGATAATGCTAAGAACCTCAACAACAAAAGATGGAGGAATTATGCAAGAAATTCCACATCAAACATCTTAACTCTGCCATCTATCGTCCAAGAGATGAATGGTGTCATTGAAGCTGCTAACAAAAACATCAAGAAGATCATGCAAAAGATGTCCGCCAATCACAAAGAATGGCCCGACTTATCGCCTCTTACTCATTAGCCTACGTAACCTCAATGCACACTTCCACCGGGCAACCCCCACGCATTAATCCTATGGGATGGAAGCAGTGTTCCCCATAGAAGTTGAAATGGAATCCTCAGAGTGTTGATAGACGCCAATGAGGAAGACCAATGGGTACAAGATGTATCACCAATTGTCTCTAATAGATTTAAAGGCGAACCGCGGCTATCTTCCATGGTCATTATATCAACAAAGGATCGCCAGATCCTACAACAAAAAAGTCCGCTACTGGCAGCTTTAAACAACACGACTACTTGGTTTTAAAGAAGATCATCGACAACCAAGATCAATCTAAGGGAAAATTTGCCCCTAAACTGAAGGCCCGTTTGTTGTCAAGGAAGTATCGACAGAGGCGCTCTCAGATTGCAAGAAATGGACTACGATGAATTTCCACAACTCATCAACTCGACGCCGTGAAATGGTATTATGTCCGGTTACCATCAAGCAAACATCCTCGTGTTGGATCATCGATCACCACCATTCCAGCTTCTTTAACCCTTTACCACATACAACTCTTCCACACTTTGCCCCTCAGGAAAAATATACTTTTCAAGCCACTGCCGGCTTTTCTCTGCTCCTACGACTTAGGTCATCCCACTACGGATTGAACCTCTCGCGTTTGCAGCTTGGCTACCCATACATGGGATCAAACTTCTCATACCCATAGCTTTATCCTCAACCTAGATTAAACTTTCTCCTCCCCGCAATCCGACCGCACATGGGATCACGCTTTTACCTCTCGCCCGAGGGGCGAACTACGCCGACCGATCTCCTCTTCAATAGAGTACGTAGGCAACCATTTTATATGGCCCTACCGCAATAAAACAAAAAAAAAAAAACATTTCCACCCTTTTCTCCTTACAAAAAAAAAAAACAAAAAAACATTCCTACACCATTTTTGCCACATACATCGTTGAACCTCTTACACCAGGTTTGAACTATGCAGACCTGATCTCCTCTTCAATAGGAGTACATAGGCAGCCATTCATGGTGCGGTCTCACCCCTACCAAAACACAAAAACTTGTCAATTGGTACTGGGATCATCCCTCAATCCACTATATTTCATTGGCTTCAGACCAAAGGGATGGAATTACCTGAACTCCTCCCAAATAGCAGATTCGGCGACCATCTAAGCTGCAGTTATACCTTGAAGAGCAACACCAATCCATAAGAGATTGAATTAACTAGGCTCCTCCTGAATAGGGTTACTGGCGACCATCTGTGGTGTGGTTAATCTTAGAGAGGAAAGCCACACTCCTCTCCATATCTCTATACAGAAACCAGTCCCAAGACACCAAAGATGGTAGGGATACACACAGATCAATGATCCATTCTGAACTGTCCAGAGACATCTCAATGTCCATCCCTCAAGGAGGAATTCAGATTACATCAAGATCACAAGCCCTGAAATAGCAGGCAAAATATCAAGCAAGTAGCAAAGCATATCTAAAAAGGGAAGTGATCAAAAATATATTTCCCTGCTATATATAATGTTGTTTGATATATACAATGTAAACTGTACATACGACAAAATGGCTAAGCTAGTCTGCAAGGTGAAAATATAAGCTCATCTACAAGTCGTATATATGCGAGCTAACAAGCCCAACATGGCATCCCTCTCGTAAGAAGGAGGCGGTCAGTGTCTCCTCAGACGAGAATATCCACACGACCCAACAGATCTCAGCAGCCATCCGCATGGTGACCATATGCTCATCGATGTAAGTGCTCATCTCTCGCAATCATGCCAGTGGTAAGGGACCTCACCGCAAAGATTATCGTGATGGCTACATCCCGGCAGATATGGCACTATCCCGCTCAACTATCATCGCATCTCTCCGGGTGATCTAGCCTCATCCCGCCAACAACAAAGCATGCGTCTCTCACGAGCTAATGCCTCGCCTCTCTCTAATAACAGAGTCAAGGCTCTCCCATCAAGGGCGGGCCAACATCGAGGCTCTAGCCTGGTCTCTCTCAAGGTCATCGATGAAGACTCTCGCTCAAAGTATCGTGGCAAATGTCAGATAACGACAAGATTGTATCGGGAGAATCTAGAGGAAATGCTGGCAACCCAGCAACTGGCTCCTCCTCGATGTAAGAATCAATGTCCTCCATAGGCTCTACATCGTCTGAATCACTACTCGTTAATGTGGATACTACCACAGCCGATGCAATCTCTGTATCCATCCATGCGGAATACTCTGCAAAATAACCTGGATGGCTCACAGAAAAAGAAGCTATCTCACGCTGATTCCAACAAGCATACACACGGATCGGGTCTCTCACCGAAAGATATAGTGAGAAGTCGAAATCTTGACCCAACGCCCTCAAAAGGATGAAAGTCCTAAACCGGTCAAACTGCGACATCACGGCCAAATGGTGGTGGTAGTAGTCATGCCCTCAAGCCACCAGAGGGAGATAGTCCATGCCCGAGCATGAGTAATAAAGTCAGTAAGGTGAGCTAAGCCCCGAAAGCACGATAATATGTTAAACGGATCCCCGATATCCGCCAAGAACATGTACCAAAGCCAAAGCGTCCAGACACCGATGGTCGAAAGGAGTATGACATGGCTATGTCATGGGTGAAACAATATCCATGCCATCTAAAGGTGCCAATCGGCCTCAAGTGTGACATAAACCACACGATATAGATGACCGAGTCGCCGTGAACACTCCTATCGGATAAGTGCAAAGAAGATGTAGTCGACCTCGTAGTCCCTCGCTATAATCATCGGTAGATAATGGTACGACCCTCCCCGAGAGCTCTCACCGCCATGATGACTCCAATGTCTATCTCATCCATATATCGTGGCATATATAACATACGACAAGACGCACAATAGCAAAGACATCAACCCCGCTAGACGCCAATGATCCTCCAGTGTGGTGAAATCCCCAGAATGTCGTGTATAACTATCCTCAGAGCCAAATCTATCAAACAAAAAATGCTGGGATATAACGTGGCTAGATGTAAGCTCATCCTGCACCACCCTTCACGCCTCAATCCAGTGAGGGTCATGAACCGTCGACTCATGTCCCCAAAAGCCATATACACGCAAGGTCCGCCCAAAGAAGAAAGATCTTCAACCGTGCATACCCTCCAGAGTGGAGTCAACTCTCGGGTCCCAAATCGAAAACCTACCTCTCGATACCCAAAGGCTCTAAAGATGCCATCCACGAATCTCGTGGGAACCTCAAACATCAATAGGTCATAAGATGTCGCAACAAATGATCTACTATCACCCCGTTTGATGGTGACATGCTATCATACCACGATCAGATACCGATGCCACCACCATGATGGTGGGGTATGATCAATACTGCTTAACTATCAAGAAGACATCTCAGACGGGCCGTGTCATAAGACCATCCAGGGGTCAATGCTGAATATCTCTGGACATACATACATATGCATAACATGATATAAGCATTGTAGATAATAGATGGCAATATGATATAGGGAATGAAAAAATTGTGCATAAATTCCTAAGTATATCAACATCTAATACATCATTTCTGTACAACTATAAATACAGGGAAATGGGGGTACAGATGCCCTACTACTAACAAAGGCCTATCAAAAGATATAGTGAGAATGGGGCACAACCACCCAATAGCTAACAGAGGCCTATCAAAAGATATAACGAGAATACACATCAGAAGAAGACAATGGTGTCAATGTCTACATCATCAATCCTATCCACCTGATGTAACTCCTCCTGAGTCACTGGATCTCTATCAACAGGGATGTCAGGCCTATACAAAGGAGGATCTCACGCCGCCGGAAACCAAATGGGTCGTCTCGAGGGGCCAAATACCGAGCCGGAGGATCAAACGAATATGCCTCTACTAGATCTCTGCCCAAATGCCGGATAAAGAAATGTGCATGGTCTAGTCGCCGGGTCAAACTATCAATCTGTGTCACATGAGTCGGATCTCGGACACATGCTATCCAATCTGTCATCATCACGGATCCTGGAACCATATCCCCCATGAACTGAGTGGCGCGAGACTAGGCTCCAATAGTACGAGGGAACCACCAACGGTGGAATATCTCCTGAGTACAAGGACCCTCTGATAATGCAAAGCTGTCAACCCCCAATAATGGGATATCAGTGACCGGTGACTGTGATACATGCTAATGACGCCTGGCAGGAGGCAAGATCGGCATGCAAATCTCCCCTGTGGTGCTCTTAATAGCACGTTCTCCTAAATAGAGCTCTCATCCTCCATCTGTAAAGAGAGGAACTCTCTGGGTGGAGATCACATACTCGACGCCAGTCGGGTACCCATCCTCAAAACCGATGGCCAAATGTTCCCCAGAATAGGGAATCCATGTGATGATATCAACTGTCAACAACTCCAGCTGCAGGCGGCAGTGAGTGAAACCCTCAAGTACAGGGACCTCCGCCAATATGGAATGATGCCATCGTCGTCCTCGTGGATAGGTATCTAAACCTAACACACTCACAGGACGTAAGCATGGTGATAAGTGGATTTTACAACTACTTATTGGATATTAATTCACGCGAACTATGCCCATCTCAAGTATATTTTAGTGTGTTTTTAGTTGCATTTCATGATATTTTGCATTGCATTTACTTAAAACTCCTTTGGTGTAAAAGTGCAGGATATGGCATAATTTGGTGATGTAAATAGCATGAGGCTGTTGGATGCATGGCATAAGGATCAAGTGGACCAGGAGATTAAGCATGGATAGACAAAGGAATGAGTAGCAGAATAGATCAGATGTAGCAATGAACCGAACTCAAAGTTACTGAAGCCATGCACACACATTCCGCTATACTTACTGCCACACCACCTTAGAGACCGGACATGGCACATCAGAATCTCGCGCCCACGCGAGAATTATCGAGGGGTAGGCTTCACATGCGCGACGATCGTCAATTCTTGAAATGCTTTATTTTAATTTCTAATTTTAAGGGTTGTAATGAATTAAAAACGATTTTTGACTGGTGTCAGACGTATCATTCATTAGTTTTTATGTATTTTTATATTGGTAACAAGGGTTTACACTCTGAGGGAGATTCCAACGTAGAACGAAGCCTAAATTCCAAGTTTTCTAATTCTTCTTGGGATTTTCTATCATTATGGATAATTATTAGTATTTTGGTAGATTTATATGAGGATTTGAATGTTAATAGTAGATTATAATCAGCAATTGGGTTTGATCGTTTCTATTCTTCATCTTTCAATTGTTCACTTATTATCCATGTTTAGCTTTGATCGCATAATGGCTTTTGGTTCAGTCATGAACTAAACTCCATTATGGGATTCTTACGGATTTTAATATGTAGTTTAGTTGCATGCTTGAATGCTGGACTATTTTACATATCATATGGGATTTCTATCATGGTTGTTTTTCATGTATGAATGCTTTATCACCATTCGTTTTCAGTACTTGTTTGGAATTGACAATGAACATGCAAGTATGGATTATAATCATGATAGCATACGTATATGGGGCTGTTTTGTATGGCTTGTATATTTCGTGAATCAGATAAACATATACTGTTTCACCGTATGAGTTAGATTAAGGGCTTGTGTTTAAATTCAATATGGTTGCAATTTCACATAGACATATAGTGATTTTGGTTATATTGATGATTACATGGAGTCTATTGCTTGTAGATGTTGTGTAAGTAGGTCATAGTACATTGAAAAATGGCTATGACTCTATTAGTGTTCTTGGCTACTTTCCTGTGATATGTGAACAATTCTTGCATGATAGTGGTGATTAGATAAAGTATTAAATGAAATTAGGATCCCATTACTTTCAGATTTGATTTATTACATTTTTATTCTTGTTTTAGTCGTTATTTGCAATTAGAGTAATTCACCAATCATATTCATTAGTTTGAGCATATAAATATAGTGATTTAATTAATGCATAGTGATTTGAATTAGAAAACTTTCTCTATGGGATCGATACTTTACTTACTCTGTATTACTTGTTGACACATGTATGCTTGCATGAGTTAGAGCTCTTTTGTTAGAACAGAAAAAGAGGCAACACATTTTTGGCGCCGTTGCAGGGGAAAGGCGTTTAAATTATTATTATTATCATTAGTTTTAAGCTATATTGTATGACTTAGACAAATCTAATCTTATCTCATTTCCATTTTTGGTTTTTGTTTTTGTTTCAGGAACTTGTATAAATTTTTATGCGCATACGGTCATCCAACCCCGACTTAACACATGCTCAGGACAACATAAACGGGAGAGGTTGGAAAGCGAGTGTTCGTAGAAATTTACAAACGCAGTTAGAAGGTACAACATTTAATATGGTAGCCGAGGGACAAGGAGAAGAGCAAAGAGAGGAGCATAGGGCTCTGAGAGAATATTCCATGCCCAATATTAATGGATTACAGTCTAGCATAGTCAGACCAGCGATAGCAGCCAATACATTCAAGATAAAAATGGGAACTATTCAGATGGTACAAAATTCGGTACTGTTTGGGGGTGCCACTACAGTTGATCCAAATGAACACCTGTTGAGTTTCATTGAGATATGTGACACGTTCAGATATAACGGGATGACGGAGGATGCTATCAGACTTAGGCTGTTTCCATTCTCATTAAGGGATAAAGCGAGAAGTTGGCTTCATTCTTTACCAGCAGGATCTATAACTATATGGGAGGACTTAGCACAGAAGTTCTTAGCCAAGTTTTTTCCAATGGCTAAGACTGCAAAAATGAGGACATCAATCTCTCAGTTTGAGCAACAGTAGGGTGAATCCTTATATGAGGCATGGGAGAGATATAAAGAGATGCTACAGAAATGTCCGCACCATAGAATGCCAGATTGGATGGTGATCAACACATTCTATAATGGATTGGGATGGAAGTTTAGACCGATTGTAGATGTAGCTGCAGGAGGGGCATTATGGGCAAAAAGCTATGAGGAAGCCTATAACCTTATCGAGACAATGACATCAAACGATTTTCAAAATCCTACATCTCGGATGCCACAGTCCAAAGTTGCAGGTTTGTTGGAGGTGGATGCTATTACTGTTGGGTTTGTAATATTCATGAACGCAATCAAATTGCACAAAATAACGCGTGAAAAAAATCAGAGTTTAAAATTTTACAAACCATATACCCGGATCACCCTTTATGCACAATTATTAATTAAACAAAAATATGAAGGACAAGAATCATACCCTTGAAGATCCGAGCTTCCTCAGGTACAAGTTCACCTCCAAATCTTTTTCGCGTTCAATTTGAATCCACCGGGTTTGGTTACTTCCTTTGATCAACGTTAGACACCCAAGTGTTTGGCCTCTAGAGGTGATCCACCAAGAAAGAATAAAGATTCAAGAAGATGGGTATTTGGCAAAACTCTAATTTTCCATCTCTCATAGAAAAGGAGCGTACTCTCCCAACTATTGGAATTACGTATGTTGTCAAAAAGCCAACAACAACTCTAACCACCTCACCCATAATAAGACTCCTCTTATTTATAGATGTAGGAAACTCTCCTTAACAATTAAGGAATTGAGTTTTATTTTAATTAATTAAATTCCTTTAATTAATTAAGATCCCTAATCTTATTAGATATAATTAATTAAACTCTTTTAATTAATTAACCTCCTAATCTAATTAGGATATATGAGAGTACTTTTATTAATTAATTCCTAAACTCCTTTAGGAATTAAATAATAATAATAGTAATAAGACTCCTCTTATTAATTTATATTTAATATTTCTAAAATATTAAATAATAAATATTAAGCTATTTAATTTATTCTATCACCATAGATTAAATTAAATATACTTAACTTATTATTACGATTATGCCATTAACTTCTTAAATAATTATTCTTCCTTTTATGGTAAGACCCTTTAGGTTCTCCATATTAAACTGGTTGTGAATAAATCAATTAGAACAATTCTAATCTTATTTAAATAAATAAATTAAAATATTAATTTATTTAAATAAATAATATTTATTCTACAATAGGGATAAGCCTCCCTAGCGATCAACGACTTTTCAGATAATATAGATTTCAACATTAATCATAAAAGAACCTTTGAATAAATAGTTACCGTACAATTCAATCCTTCCACCATACAATGTCCCAATTAAATATAAGACATGGAATTACTGTCAAGTCTTATTTTATCTAATTATATGTATTTCGAATCTTAAATGCACAACTCCAAATAATGCAAATTAGAAACTCCTTTCTAATTTCATTATGCCTTGGCCAAGGACTACTGGGATGTCATTTATCGAATCACATAGGACATTTCTCTTCTTTTACTAGAAGCGGTAAATTCTTTTATTGATCATACATTATCTCCATGTATAACTTATTATACCCAAGCATACCCTTTGATATACCCTAAGGGTCTTAAGGAATAAGTCAAAGTATAACTCATCATACAAAAGATACTATAATGATCTCAAGTCCAAGGATCAGTTGTACTACTATCACTACAGGAATTCCTATTAACAGGAAAGTAAACTTCATTAGGTATTCCTTAGCGAGCCACGTTCAGTGAACTTATTCTCTAATAAGCACCTACATACTTGTTTTAGTGTCTCCACACAAATGATCATGAGATCAATTATCTTCATCTAATGAGCAAGCAACGTATGTACCAATCTATCCGGATTCACTAATCTCCAATTTAGTAATCCAATGATTGGGAACTATTTTAGTTTTAAGCTTTCTAAGAATTTAGATCTCATTAGAATGATCATCATCATTATTCTAAAAGCATTGCTTAAAACTATGGGTTTATCACAAATTATAAAACAACACCATGTAGATAATTAAAAGCCTTTAATAAATTAATACTTTTTATTAATAAATGAATAAGATTGTTACAAAGTATATGCTTTATCATCAAACATGATTGGCTTGTGTGCATACTACTTTCAATCTCCCACTTGAACTAAAGCCAATCGCCATGTGTATCTCTCGTATTCTTCTTCTAAGTGACGATTATCCTGCTTGTTGGATAAGCTTTAGTTAATGGATATGTAATGTTGTTCTTGAGAGTCCACTATCTCTATAGTGATTTTCCATCTTTTAATGATTCCTATAATCAAGTGAAAGTGCCACAACACATGTTTAGATCCAAGATGAGACTTAGGAACTATTCCTAGTTACAGAATGAACTTTTCATCCAAACAATCAACTTGCGACTTCATTTATAGCTATATACTTTGTCTTTATCACTAAACCAACAACTCTTTGTTGTTTGAAACCTTTCCAATTCACTGCACCACCGTTCAAGGTAACGCTTTACCTTAAAGTGGATTTTCTGTCATCTTGGTCTGTCTGAAAATTTTGAGTTTATTAAGCCCTCTAGTTTTAATTTAGACCCACCATGAATATGATCACATCCTTAGTGCTGGTTAAGTACTTTAAGATGTTTTTCACTAACTCACAGTGAACTTCTCCAGAATATGACTGATCAACATCAGGTCCCGTACATTTCATTCCATACATGATAGTTACTCATGTGATCTCTCTTTTTTGAGTCTTTGGGGACTATTTAGAGAGATACACTCCATGGCTCATCAACATGAGATATCCCATAGAGTTTTCCATGCTAAATGACTTTAGCATCAAATGAATATACATTCCTTGGGTTAAGTCGAGCATCCTATTAAATCTATCTATATAGATTTGTATCCCCAATTAAGATACTCTTCCCAAATCATTCATGGAGGAATATTTAGACAACTTTATCTTTACTGATTGTAGCATTGGTATGTCATTCCTTATCCGTAGTATATCAACATATAATACTAGGAATGTCACGATGCTCCCACTGACCCTTTTTGCACACACTAGGTTCATTCTTATTTGTGATAAAATCAAACTTTTTTGATTTATTTCATCAAAGCGAATGTTTCATTTTTGAGAAGCTTGCTTCAATCTATTTCTCTGAGTGTCTACAACTCTTACCTCATCGTATGTAACCGGATCATCATCTTCTATGATACGTACCTCATCATCATCATCATCCATGATGAATCCATACCTCCCAGGTATCTTCGGTATTATTCCAGATTTACGATCCGGTTGTGGTACAATAGAATTACATCTACGAGTTCCTCTTATTTGACTTATAGTGTTTGTGGTTCTTGAACTCTTCAAGATCTATTATCCTCTCACTAGCCCTTGAATGATAAACATCTTTATCTTAGAAGGCAACGTGTTTCGCAATAAACACCTTTTGTTAAGTAGGATTATAGAACATATACCCTAAACTTACTTTAGGATGTCCCACAAATTTGTACTTGTCAAATCTTGTCCCAAGCTTATCCTTCGAAACCTTTTCACATAAGTTGGACAACCCCTTATTTTAACATACTTAAGATTAGGAATCCTCCCTGTCCATAACTTTTATGGAGTCTTTGGGGCCGGATTTTGAGGTTACCTTTTTCGTAGATATACAACCATTTCTAGAACATTATCCCAGAAGGATACTGGAATGTCGGTAAAATCATTATGGAACGCACCATGTCCAACAAGGTACAATTTTTCTTTTCAGATACACCAATCAATTATTACATATCAGGAGGCGTCCATTATGAGAAAACCATTTGAGATGATCTAGAAACTTATTATACAAGTATTTATTCCTTGATCTAATCAAAGAATCTTAATACTTTGCCAATTTGTTTCACTTTAGAATTCTTTGAACCTTTCAAATAATTCACACTTGTATTTCAACAAATACACACATTCAACTTTTTGAATAATCATCTTCTTTTCTTAAACTAGTTTGTTCAATTTGCAAAATTATTTTTTACGTAAGTCAAGTATACAAAATCTATTAAGTAATATTTCAGTTCTATACAAAACATTATTATTATAAATAGAACAACAATTGTTCTTAAATATAATACCAAAGATTTCATTGTCCAACAATAAAATGGAAATAATGTTTCTAATGAGAAGCTGGAATACAATAACATCTTATTGACTTAATAGATTTTCCGAGTGAAATAATGCTAAACAATAAGTTCCTATGGCTAATGCAAACAACCTTTGCTTCATTTCCCATACATAGGATTACTTATCTTTGTTTAGCTTTCTACTAACTCGTCCTTCATAAATTTATATTTATGATAACCAAAGTCGGTATCCAATACCCAAGTTGAACCTTGACTTAAAGAAAAATTTATTTTAATCATGAACAAAAACTATATTTGTTACCGAAACTTCACTAAGCTTCTTTGGTTAGCCTCTGCAAGATGCTTCTTGCAGTTTCTTTCCAGTGTCCAGGCTTATTGTAGTGGAAGCAAACTCCTTTGCTATCCGTATCAGTTTTGTTCTTATTATCCTTTGTTTTACCTTTCTATTTACCTTCTTTGAATCGTTTTTCTTTCCAGAAGATCCTTTGGCCCCTACCAGTAAGACATGGTCTTTCTTGGTTAGAAAGTGACTCTCAACATTTTTCAACATGTTAAGCAAATCAACAACGCTGATATCTAGCTTGTTCATATGAAAAATTCACAACAATTGTGAAAGGAGTCCGGGAGTGAGTGCAAGATCAAATCTTGGCACAACTCCCCATCTATGAAAAAACCAGTTGTCCTAACTGTTCAATCAAATTGATCATCATTAGGACTTTTATCTGTACTGTAGTGTCATCGGTCATTCTAGATCGGAAGAGCTCCTTAGATATCTGATATCTATCAGTCCTACTTTCTTCACCATCAACTACTTGATGTGCGAGGAATATAAGTAGGAGCATCCATAGTTTCATCTTGGGCGTTGAAGCTCGTTACTCATTGATGCGAGCATGATGCATTGAGCCAACTGTGCATCATCTTGCCACTTTCTAAAAGTAGAAATCTCTTCCTCAGAGGCATTGTCTGCAACCATTGCAGGGATAGGCGTATTAAGGACATAAGATAACTTTTAAGCCGTGAGAACTTTTCTCAAATTCCTTACCAATCCATTTGATTCGGTCCGGTTAAATAGCATCTAATATGTTTCGCAGTGATAGTAATTTAGACATTGTAAAATTCTGTAAATGAATTTGTAATTAACAACATTTTAGCATACATTCTTTTATTAATTACCAAAATAAATTAGGCCTTATTTTAAATTGGTATCTGCCACTATTTTCTTCAAACTATATTACCCTCACGTATATAGTTCGGCAAAATCTAATTAAAGATTTGCTAGTGAGAATAAGGATGTCATTTCAAATGTATATAGCCTTGTGGTGACACAACAAACTATATATAAATAAATAGGTAGACAACTCTTGTCAATTACATCAACTATGCAACTCCTTCTATTTTACCTCTTAGATTATTTTGATCAAGTGGTGGCACATCCGAATCAAAATTATCCAAGTTAAGTCCAACCTAGCACTCCATATATTCAAAAAAGAAAAATATTGTCCTTGTGGTGACACAACAAAACAATATTGTTCAATTTTCTTTATAAGCATCAAATGTGATAAATTAACATCTTAAATACTTAATACTTGCCTTGTGGTGACACAACAAACTCATGTTAAATATTTAATACTCTATTAATTTTTATCATGCTAGAAGGCGACGTTCGATATTCCAAATATCTTTGAACGCTTAGGACTTAATATAATTTTTTTTTGAGGGGTTTTGTTATTAATTTGTCTCATCTTGTTTAGCGCGCATGCACATATATATATAAAATACGTGTCATATTAATGAACATGCGAAGCATGTTTGCATAATATATAATATATATAGTATAAGCATGCACATATAGAATACTATATTCTACCCGGATTGATTATGGACTTTTATTTTAGTTTGGTTCACTAGAGCCACCAAGTGAACCAAAAGGTCAAACCCTAGGGGTGCAAGAATTAATATTTAAATATAACTATTACATTTAAACCTGGGCTCCATTACAAACGGGTCTTCAAGCGCTCCTTGCCCCTTGATCTCCAATTTTTTAAACTTAATTTTAACTATTCCTATTACAAAACTATTTAAAATAAATAGAAACCTTGATCAGTAGTCAATGGGAAGTATATAGGAGGGAGATATAATTTATATTAAGAAACATTAGAGAAGACGAGGTATGCAGACTCCATTTAATAAAACCCATACATTCATTCATCCAACTAAAATAAAATCGAATCACATTGGTCAATAGTTCATAATCAATCTCATTTATTATCATACACATCACCATATGCATCAATAAATAACACTCATCTCATGAATAATAAACATTCAATATATATATTGATATCATTTAATGGGCAAATTTAGTTAATATAAAATCTAATTTTGAGTCAAAATAAACTCCTTTATTTTAATTCAAATTTAAATCAAAATAAACCTCTTTATTTTAATTTATCCAATTTTGAATAAAATAAACTATTTTATTTTAATCAAAATCTTTAATCAAAATAAACTCCTTTATTTTAATTAATTATGGAATCCAATTTCAAGTAAAAAAAACTCCTTTATTAAAGGAAACGCGGATTTTATTTCTTATTCACAAATAAACTCTTTTATTTTGAATAATATAAAATCTTATTCCATATTTAAATAAACTCCTTTATTTAAGGAAATACAGATTTTCTTTCCTATTCACAAATAAACTCCTTTATTTTGAATAACATGAAATCTTATTTCATATCTAAATAAACTCCTTTATTTAAGAAAACATGGAATCCAATTTCAACTCCAATTAGTTATCATGAAATCAAATTCCAACTATAATTAGTTAGCATGAAATTCAATTTTAAAATTAAAATAAACTTTTTTATTTTAATATTAAAATAAACTTATTATTTTAAGATTAAAATAAACTTTTTTATTTTAATTATAAAATTATTAAATATATATATATATATATATATATATATATATATATATATATTACTTGATTCATAGGAATCCTGCAGGAAACTCATGCACCTAGCCACGTTTAAGATTAATATATATATGATATTAACATCTCATATGATTACTTTTGAAAAGATGTGAATCCTGGTAACTATAACATATATATATATATATATATATATATATATATGTTATAGTTACCAGAATTCACATCTTTATATATATATATATATATATATATATATATATATATATATATATATATAGGGATATGATCCATATGCAGTATTTCTTTATGGATGTAAATTAAATGAAATAACATCATATCAAATCAATTCTATAAATCAAGGCATGATTAAAAATAAAAAGCTAAAAAGCTACATTGAGGCAGTAGCGTCGTTAAAAAAATCTTGTCCTCTACGCTACACTGTACTAGCCTTTACGATAAAAAAAAGAAGACGAAACCCAATATAGATTATATGTAATGGGTTATGAAGAAAGACAAAAATAATAGAGGAGGATGCCAGCCAAGTGTCTTCTCTTTTGTTTTTGTCTTTCTTCATAACCCATTACATATAATCTATATGTATTCTTCACACAAACACAAAAGAGCTAAATAAAAAAAATAGTATCCGAATTATTCATATTTAGTTTTCAATGTCTTCTGATCTCTTTGTATTTGATGGGTCTTTTTTTTCCGATCCATTTTCTCCTTTCAATGACTCCTCTGTTTCCATTGATAATATTCTCCGGTCAATTCCAGACAATTTCAGCCATGAAAATGAAATAGAACAAATTGCATCTTCCCTTTTTTCTTCTTCTCCTCCAAGTCACCAAATGGAAAATCTTTCACTTTGCCAAAATACCCATTTGGAAACTGCATCAAATTATCCAAATGGGTATGGAAATTTGTCCGTTCTTGAGGTGAAAACAGAGGAATCTCAAATTCCCATTTGCTCTGCTTTTGATTACAACAATTCCTTTGTTCCTAGTTATGGTGGTGGGTGTGAAAATGCAGTGAAGATGATGCAGAGGAGTTTTAGCAGCAACAGTTTTGATGGGAAGCCCAGTTTCTTGTTCCAACCTCGGCTTGATAGTCTTATGGAGTCTCCTAATTTCCATACCCAAGTCTTGAGCTCCTCTTCTAGCCAAATGAGAAGGGTTTGCAGTACTGGAGATTTACATGTCGGTTCTTTTTCCAAAATTCTAACTTTATTTATGCTTTTCTTGTTTTTTTTATCGTACGCTAGTTGATGTAGCGTAGGGGGATTAGTATTTTTGAACGTACGCTAGTTCGTCTAGCGTAAGGGAGTTTTTATTTTTTAATCCACGCCCTTGATTTATAGAATAGACGGATATGATGTTATTTGCCCAATTTACATCCATAGCAAATACTTGATATGGATCATACCCCATATATATATATATTAACCGTATAGCAACAGGTGTCGTGAACCCTTTTTTTTTATTTAATAAATTTAATACAACAAAAAAATTATGCCTAATTAAATTGTTCTAAACACATATCAATATACATATCAAATTAAAACAAATAAAATTTGCATAAAGTTTTGGCTCTGATGCCACTGTTGGGTATGTAATATTCATGAACGCAATCAAATTGCACAAAATAAGCGGAAGCGTGAAAAAATCAGAGTTTAAAATTTTACAAACCATATCTAGGATCACACTTTATGCATGATTATTAATTAAGCGAAAATATGAAGACGAGAATCATACCCTTGAAGATCAGAAACTTTCTCCGAGTCTGAAGTTCACCTCAAATCTTTTTCGCGTTCACTTGAATCCACGGGTTTGGTTCCTTCCTTTGATCAACGTTAGTCACCCAAGAGTGTTTGGCCTCTACAGGGGTGATCCACCGAGAAAAAAAGATTGAAGATGAGTATTTGGCAAAACCCTAATTTTACATCTCTCCAAGTAGAAAAGGCGTCTTTCTCTCAATTATTGGAATTACGTATGTTGTCAAAAAAGCCAACAACAACTCTAACCATCTCACTCATAATAAAACTCATATTTATAGATGTAGAAACCCTCGCTAACAATTAAGGAATTGGGTTTTATTTTAATTAATTAAATTCTTTTAATTAATTAAGCTCCACTAATCTTATTAGAGATAATTAATTAAACTCTTTTAATTAATTAGTCTCATAATCTAATTAGGATATGTGAGAGTACTTTTATTAATTAATTCCCAAACTCCTTTAGGAATTAAATAATAATAATAGTAATAATAATAATAAGACTCCTCTTATTAATTTATATTTAATATTTCTAAAATATTAAATAATAAATATTAAGCTATTTAATTTATTCTATCACCATAGATTAAATTAAATATACTTAACTTATTATTATGATTATGCCATTAACTTCTTAAATAAATATTCTTCCTTTTTATGGTGTGACCCTTTAGGTTCTCGATATTAAACTTGTTGTGAATAAATCAATTAGAATAATTCTAATCTTATTTAAATAAATAAATTAAAATATTAATTTATTGAAATAAATAATATTTATTCTACTGATAGGGATAAGCCTCCCCTAGCGATCAACGACTTTCCGGATAATATAGATTTCAACATTAATCATAAAAGAACCTTTGAATAAATAGTTCTGGTCTGATTGATCCTTCCACCATCTGATGTCCCGATTAAATATAAGGCATAGAATTCTTTATCGAGTCTTATTTTATCTAATTATATGTATTTAGACTCTAAATGCACGACTCCAAATAATGCAAATTAGAAACTCCTTTCTAATTTCATTACATCTTAACCCGAGGACTCTTTGTGATGTCATTTATCGAATCATATATGACATTTCTCTTCTTTTACTAGAAGCGGTAAATTCTTTTATTGATCGTACATTATCTCCATGTCTGACTTATTATACCCAAGCATACCCTTTGTTTATACCTAAAGGTCTTAAGGAATAAGTCGAAGTATAACTCATCATACGACGAATCTTATGATGATCTCGAGTCGAGGATCACTTGTCTTACTATCACTCTGAGAAATTCCTATTGATGAACAGTAAAACTCCATTAGGTATTCCTTAGCAAACCACGTTCGATGAACTTATTCTCTAATAAGCACCCTACATACTTGTTTTAGTGTCTCCACACAAATGATCATGAGATCGATCATCCTCATCTAATTAACAAGCGGCGTATGTACCAATCTATCAGGATTCACTAATCCCCGATTTAGTAATCGATGATTGGGAACTATTTTAGTTTTAAGCTTTCTAAAATTTAGATCTCATTAGAATGATCATCATCATTATTCTAAAAAGCATTGCTTAAAACTATGGGTTTATCACATATTATAAAACAACATCGTGTAGATAATTAAAAGCCTTTAATAAATTAATACTTTTTATTAATAAATGAATAAGATTATTACAAAGTATATGCTTTATCATCAAACTTCGATTGACTTGTGTGCATCTTCTTTATCGATTCTGCGGTTAATAAACACGTATAAGCGATATAACAAAGAAAATAGATTCATTGGTAGAGAGTAAAGTGAAAACAATTGCCTTCATATGACGTGACATATGTGAAAGTAGTATGCATACTGAACTTGAATCATGTTTGATGATAAAATATAAACTTTGTAACAATCTTATTCATTTATTAATAAAAATAATTTAATTAAAAAACTTATTCCAAAGATTGATTATAATTAATTGAGAATGAGTTTGACAAGATGAGGATGGATTGATCGTGAATCAGACCGATGAATCAGTTGGCAGCGTTCTTTAAATAATAATTATTTAAGAGTTAATGGCATAATCGTAATAATATTTATGTATATTTAATTTAATCTATGGTGATAGAATAAATTAAATAGTTTAATATTTATTATTTAATATTTTAGAAATATTTAAATATAAATTAATAAGAGGAGTCTTATTAATATTATTACAATTATTATTATTTTAATTTCTAAAAGAATGTAGTTTAGAATTTTAATTTAATATAAGTAATTTAATTCATTTATTCTAATAGGATTAGGAGGAAAAATTAGTTAAAGGAGTTTAATTAATTATCCCTAATAAGATTAGGGAGCTTAATTAATTAAAAGAATTTAATTAATTAAATAAAACCCAATTCCTTAATTGTTAAGGTGGGTGGACCACATCTATAAATAAGAGGAGTCTTATTATGGGTGTTGAGTTGTTGACTTTTACAACATATGCGTATAATTCCAATTAGTTGGAGATGCATGCCTTTTTTATTCAGATAGGAAAACTAGGGTTGAGCCAATACCCTTCTTCTTGAAAATTCTTCTTCTTTGGTGGATCACCTCTGAGGCCATACACTGGGTGGCTTATTCGATCAAAGGAAGGAACCAAACCCGATGGATTCAAGGAGATCGGCGAGAAGTAGGAGGTGAACTTGTACTGAGGAAGCTTCGCTTCTCAAGGGTATGATTTCATAATTTCTTATTCTTCGTTTAATTAATAATTGTGCATAAAGGTGATCTCGCATATATGGTTTGTAAAATTTTAAACTCGATTTTACATCGCTTCACTTTTATGCAATTTGATTGCGTTCATGAATTTTACAAATCTAACAGTGGCATCGAGCCAAACCTTTATGCGAATTATTAATTGTTCAGATTTAATATGTATATTGATATGTGTTTAGAACAATTTAATTGGGCATAATTTGTTTGTATAATTTTTTTTTTAAAAAAAAAAACAGTATTATCAGTGAATACAAACGCCGTTATTATGTGTGAATACCAATTAGGGTGGTGGCTAATTGGCTACAGTGAGTCTCATAGCTTATCTCGTCTCACGAGGTCGAGTGTTCGAGCCTCTCTCACCGCATTAATTTTTTTTTTTTTATATATATATATAATAGTTAAAAATCCAATTCATGGAAAATCCTGCAGCATGATTAAGGCAACAAGGGGGCAACCAACGTAATATATATATATATATATATATATATATATATACATAATATAAATCGTAAGTACTTGTTTACATAAAAGGAAGGCGAGCTCATTTGGCAAATCGGTTTTGAAACTTAGAAAGACTCGAGCTCTCTCTCTAGGAAGAATCTTTAGTTTCTACCTCACGATCAACCTTTACTTAGTATATATATATATATATATATATATATATATATATATATATATATATATACTGATTTATTATATATATATATATATAATAGTTATATATATATTATATTCTTAATAATTTTAATTTTAAAATAAAAGTTTATTTTAATCTTAAAATAAAAGGTTTATTTTAATATTAAAATAAAAGATTTATTTTAATTTTAAAATTAGAATTTCATGCTAACTAATTAGAGTTGGAATTGGATTCCATGATAACTAATTGGAGTTAAAATTGGATTTTATTTTTTCTAAAATAAAGGAGTTTATTTGTGAATAGGGAAGTAAATCCATCTTTCCTTAAATAAAGGAGTTTGTTTAGATATGAAATAAGATTTCATATTATTCAAAATAAAGGAGTTTATTTGTGAATAGGAAAGAGAATCATAATTTTCTTAAATAAAGGAGTTTATTTAGATATGAAATATGATTTCATATTATTCAAAATAAAGGAGTTTATTTGTGAATAGGAAAAGAATCCTAATTTCTTTAAATAAAGGAGTTTATTTAAATATGGAATAAAATTTCATATTATTCAAAATAAAAGAGTTTATTTGTGAATAGAAAAGATAATCCGTGTTTCCTTTAATAATTTTTTTTTATATATATGGAATTGGATTCCATAATTAATTAAAATAAAAGAGTTTATTTTGATTAAAATTTTGATTAAAATAAAATAGTTTATTTTATTCAAAATTGGATAAATTAAAATAAAATAGTTTTATTTTGATTTAAATTTGGATTAAAATAAAGGAGTTTATTTTGATTCAAAAATAGATTTTATACTAACTAAATTTGCCCATTAAATGATATCAATATATATATTAAATGTTTATTATTTATAAGATGAATGTTATTTATTGATGCATATGATGATGTGTATGATAATAAATGGGATTGATTATGGACTATTGACCAATATGATTGGATTTTATTTTAGTTGGATGCATGAATGTATGGGTTTTATTAAATGGGTCTCAGTATCTCTGTCTTCTCTAATTTTTCTTAATGTAAATTCTATCTCCCTCCTATGTACTTCCCCTTGACTGCTGATCAAGGTTTCTATTTATTTTAAAATAGTTTTGTAATAGGAATATTAGAATTAATTTTGAAGAATTGGATATCAAGGAACAAGGAGCGCTTGAAGACCCGTTTGTAATGGAGCCCGGGTTTAAATGTAATAGTTATATTTAAATATTATTTCTTGCACTCTTAGGGTTTGACCTTTTGGTTCACTTGGTGGCTCTAGTGAACCAAACTAGAATAAAAATCCATAATCAATCCGGGTAGAATATAGAATTCTATATGTGCATGCTTATACTATATATATTATATATTATGCTAACATGCTTCCGCATGTTCATTAATATATTTATATTTTATATATATATGTGCATGCGCGCTAAACAAGATGAGACAAATTAATAACAAACCCCTCAATTTTTTTATATTAAGTCCTAAGCGTTCAAAGATATTTGGAATATCAAACGTCGCCTTCTAGCATGATAAAATTAATAGAGTATTAAATATTTAATATGAGTTTGTTGTGTCACCACAAGGCAAGTATTAAGTATTTAAGATGTTAATTTATCACATTTGATGCTTATAAAGAAAATTGAACAATATTGTTTTGTTGTGTCACCACAAGGATGATATTTTTCTTTTTTGAATATATGGAGTGCTAGGTCGGACTTAACTTGGATAATTTTGATTCGGATGTGCCACCACTTGATCAAAATAATCTAAGAGGAAAAAGAAAAGGAGTTGCATAGTTGATGTAATTGACAAAAGTTGTCTACCTATTTATTTATATATAGTTTGTTGTGTCACCACAAGGCTATATACATTTGAAATGACATCCTTATTCTCACTAGCAAATCTTTAATTAGATTTTTCCGAACTATATATATTGAGGGTAATATAGTTTGAAGAAAATAGTGGGAGATACCAATTTAAAACAAGACCTAATTTATTTTGGTAATTAATAAAAGAATGTATGTTAAAATGTTGTTAATTACAAATTCATTTACAGAATTTTACAATGTCTAAATTACTATCAACTGCGAAACATATTAGATGTTATTTAACCAAACCGTATTAAATGTATTTGGTTAAGGAATTTGAGAATAGTTCTCATAGTCAAAAGCTATCTTATGTCCTTATATCGCCTATCCTCGCAATGGTTGCGCATAATGCCTCTGAGGAAGAGATTGCTACTTTTAGAAAGTGGCAAGATGATGCACATTGGCTCAATGCATCATGCTCGCATCCATGAGTAACGAGCTTCACGGCGTCAGCATGAAACTATGGATGCTCCTACTATATTCCTGCACATCAAGTAGTTGATGGTGAGGAAAGTAGGACTGATAGATATCAGATATCTAAGGAGCACTTCCGATCTAGAATGGCCAATGGCACTATAATACAGACAAAAAGTTCTTAACATAATCAATTTGATTGATCAATTAGGACAACAGGTTTTGTCATGGATGGAGAGTTGAACCAAGATTTGATCTTGCACTCACTCCCGGACTCCTTTCACAATTGTTGTGAATTTTTATATGAACAAGCTAGATATCGACCTCATTGATTTGCTTAACATATTGAAAAATGTTGAGAGTCACTTTCCAACCAAGAAAGATCAAGTCTTACTTTGGTAGGGGCCAAAGGATCTTCCAAAAGAAGAACGATTCAAAGAAGGTAAATAGAAAGGCATAAACAAAGGATAATAAGAACAAAAGCGACACGGATAGCAAAGGAGCTTGCTTCCACCGCAATAATAAGCTCGACACCGGAAAGAAACTGCGAGAGCAGCATCTTGTGAGAGCTAACCAAAGAAGCTTAGTGAAGTTTCGATTATAAATACAATTTTGTTCATAATTTAAAATAAATTTTTCTTTAAGTCAAGGTTCTACTTGGGTATTGGATACCGACTTTTTGGTTATCATAAATATAGATTTATGAAGGGACCAAAATGTAAGTAGAAAGCTAAACAAATAAAAGTAATCCTATGTGCGGGAAATGTAGCAAAGGTTGCGAGATTAGCCATAGAAACTTATAGTTTAGCAATGCCTACGGGCAAATCTATTAAGTCAATAAGTTGTTATTGTATTCCAGTTCTTGTTAGAAATATTATTTCTGTTTCATTGTTGGACAATGAAATCTTTGGTATTATAATTAAAAACAATTGTTGTTCTATTTATAATAATAATGTTTTGTATAGAACCGGAATATTAATTAATTAATTTTGTATACTTGACTTACGTGAAAAATAATTTTGCAAATTGAACAAACTAGTACAAGAAAAGGAGATGATCATTCAAAGAGTTGAATGTGTGTATTTACTGAAATACAAGTGTGAGTTATTTGAAAGGTTCAAAGAATTCAAAAGTGAAACAAATTGGCAAAGTATTAGGATTCTTTGATCGAATCAAGGAAGGAATACTTGTGCAATAAGTTTCTAAATCATCTCAAATGGTTTTCTCATAATGGACACATCCTGATACGCAATAATTGATTGATGCATCTGAATGAAAAATCGTACCTTGTTGGACATGGTGCGGTCCATAATGATTTTACCAACATTCCAGTATCCTTCTGGGATAATGTCCTAGAAATGGCCGCATATCTACAAAAAGGTAACCTCAAAATCCGGCCCCAAGACTCCATAAAAGTTATGGACAGGGAGGATTCCTAATCTTAAGTATGTTAAGATAAGTGGTTGTCCAACTTATGTGAAAAAGGTTTCAAAGGATAAGCTTGGGATAAGATTTGACAAGTGTCGATTTGTGGGACATCCTAAAGTAAGTTTAGGGCATATGTTCTATAATCCTACTTAGCAAAAGGTGTTTGTTGCGAAACACGCTACCTTCTAAGATAAAGGTGTTTATCATTGAAAGGGCTAGTGGGAGGATAATAGATCTTGAAGAGTTTAAGAACCACAAAACACTATAAGTCAAATAAGAGGAACACCAGATGATAGACCTATTGTACCACAAACCGAATCGTAAATCGAATAGTACCAAAGATACCTAGGAGGTATGGATTCATCATGGATGATGATGATGAGGTACGCATCATAGAAGATGATGATCCAGTTACATACGATGAGGTAAGTGTTGTAGACACTCAAAGAAATGGATTGAAGCAAGTTTCTCAAATATGGAACATTCGCTTTTGATGAGGCAATCAAAAGAGTTTGATTTTATCAAAATAAGAATGAACCTAGTGTATATAAAAGGGTCGATTGGGAGCATCGTGACATTCCTAGTACTATATGTTGATATACTACGGATAAGGAATGACATACCAATGCTACAATCAAGAAGATAAAGTTGTCTAAACATTCCTCCATGAATGATTTGGGAAGAGTATCTTAATTGGGGATACAAATCTATATAGATAGATTTAAAAGGATCCTCGACTTAACCCAAGAACGATATTCATTTGATGCTAAAGTTGTTTAGCATGGCAAACTCCAAAAGATGTCTCATGTCGATGAGCTATGGAGTGTATCTCTCTTAATAGTCCCCACAGACTCCTGAAAAGAGAGGTCGCATGAGTGACAATCATGTATGCAATGAAATATATGAGACCTGATGTTGATCAGTCATATTATGGAGAAGTTCACTATAAGTCAGTGAAAAACATCTTAAAGTTCTTAACTAACACTAAGGATGTGATCATACATGGTGGGTCTGAATTAAAACTAGAGGGCTTAATGCACTCAAGTTTTTCGATGCACTAAGATGATGTAAAAAATCCACTTTAAAGGTAAAGCGTTATTTTGAAGTGGTGCAAAGAATCGGAAAGGTTTCAAACAAAGAAAGAGTTCTTTGGTTTAGTGATAAAGACAAAGTATATAGCTATAAATGAAGTCGCAAGTTGATTGTTTGGATTAAAAGTTCATTACGTAACTAGGAATAGTTCCTAAGTCTCATCTTGGATCTAAACATGTGTTGTGGCACTTTCATTTGATTATTAGAATCATTGAAAGATGGGAAATCACTATAGAGATAATGGACTCTCATTAACAACATTACATATCCATTAACTAAAGCTTATCCAACAAAGCGGGGATAATCGCCACTTAGAGAAGAAGAGTATAAGATACAATGACGATTGGCTTTAGTGCAAGTGGGAGATTGAAAGTAGTATGCATACAAGCCAATCATGTTTGATGATAAAGCATATACTTTGTAACAATCTTATTCATTTATTAATAAAAACTATTAATTTATTAAAGGCTTTTAATTATCTACATGATGTCGTTTTTATAATATGTGATAAACCCATAGTTTTAAGCAATACTTTTAGAATAATGATGATGATCATTCTAATGAGATCTAAATTATTAGAAAGCTTAAAACTAAAATAGTTCCCAATCATTGGATTACTAAATTGGGGATTAGTGAATCCGGATAGATTGGTACATACGCTGCTTGCTCATTGGATGAGGATGATTGATCTCATGATCATTTGTGTGGAGACACTAAAGCAAGTATGTAGGTGCTTATTAGAGAATAAGTTCATTTGAACGTGGCTCGCTAAGGAATACCTAATGGGGTTTTACTTGCTCGTCAATAGGAATTCTGTAGTGATAGTAGTACAAGTAATCCTTGGACTTGAGATCATCATAGTATCTTGTGTATGATGAGTTATACTTTGACTTATTCCTAAGACCCTTAGGGTATATCAAAGGGTATGCTTGGGTATAATAAGTTGTATATGGAGATAATGTATGATCAATAAAGAATCTACCACTTCTAATAAAAGAAGAGAAATGTCCTATGTGATTCGATAAATGACAACCCAAAAGAGTCCTTGGCGGCGGCGTAATGAAATTAGAAAGAAGTTTCTAATTTGCATTATTTAGTGTTGTGCATTTAAGGATCGAAATACATATAATTAAATAAAATAAGACTTGACAAAGAATTCCATGTCTTATATTTAATTGGGACATTGTATGGTGGAAGGATTGAATTGTCACGGTAACTATTTACTCAAAGGTTCTTTTATGATTTATGTTGAAATCTATATTATCCGGAAAGTCGTTGATCGCTAGGGAGGCTTATCCTTATTGTAGAATAAATATTATTTATTTAAATAAATTAATTGTTTAATTTATTTATTTAAATAAGATTATAATTGTTCTAATTGATTTATTCACAACCTAAGTTTAATATGGAGAACCTAATCGGTCACACCATAAAAGGAAGAATAATTATTTAAGAAGTTAATGGCATAATCGTAATAATATATTATGTATATTTAATTTAATCTATGGTGATAGAATAAATTAAATAGCTTAATATTTATTATTTAATATTTTAGAAATATTAAATATAAATTAATAAGAGGAGTCTTATTAATATTATTACAATTATTATTATTTTAATTTCTAAAAGAGTTTAGGAATTAATTTAATATAAGTACTCTCATTTATTCCTAATAGGATTAGGAGAGAAAATTAGTTAAAGGAGTTTAATTAATTATCCCTAATAAGATTAGGGAGCTTAATTAATTAAAAGAATTTAATTAATTAAATAAAACCCAATTCCTTAATTGTTAAGGTGGGTGGCCCACATCTATAAATAAGAGGAGTCTTATTGTGGGTGTTAGGAGTTGTTGACTTTTACAACATACGTAATAATTCCAATTAGTTGGAGAGTACGCCCTTTTTCTATACAGATAGGAAAAACTAGGGTTGAGCCAATACCCCTTCTTCTTGAAAATTCTTCTTCTTTGGTGGATCACCTCTAGAGGCCATACACTTGGGTGGCTTACATTGATCAAAGGAAGGAACCAAACCCGGTGGATTCAAGGAGATCGCGAGAAGTAGGAGGTGAACTCGTACCTGAGGAAGCTCGTTTCTACAAGGGTATGATTTCATAATTTCTTATTCTTCGTTTAATTAATAATTGTGCATAAAGGGTGATCCGGGTATATGGTTTGTAAAATTTTAAACTCTGATTTTTACACGTTTCCGCACTTTTATGCAATTTGATTGCGTTCTTGAATATTACAAACCTAACAATATGTGCAGGGTCACACTCCACGGATCAATGTGCTATCAGCTTATAATCGGTACAGTATGTGAGTAATTACAGAAAAGACCAAGGTCAGTTTCAGAACACATACAACCCCAACAACCGTAATCATCCAAACTTCAGTTGGTCAAATAACCAAGGAATCAAGAAAAATCGGTTTCACCAAATCAACAGCCAACATACAACCCAGTGACCACGGTTTACTCTTAGACCACCTTTTTCGCCGGGATTTTCTCAACAACATCAACATCACACTCCACCTGCACCTCAGCAAGAAAAGAAATCAAAAATGGAGGAGATGATGATGAAATACATGGCGAACACAGAGGTTATGATCAAAAGCCAAGCAGTGGCTATTAAGAATTTGGAGACTCAAATGGGGCAGATGGCGAGCATGCTTAACAACAGGCCCTAAGGTTCTTTGCCAAGAAATACAGAGACAAATCCAAGAAGAGACGGAAAGGAGCAGTGTCAAACGATCACATTGAGATCTGGGAAAATATCGTAGTCTTTGAAAGTCAGCGGCCGCGCTAATTGCACTAAGGAGGTCAGCCTTGCCACCGCTACAAGCGTAACAGTGGCTCACGAGAAAGAAAATCTGGAAAAATCTGAGGTACAACATGAAGAGAAAGATAAAGCAGTGGTCAGCTTGAGAAACACAGTGAGTTCAGTACCACCATATCACCCCTCGAGTTTCGTATCCGCAAAGATTAAATAAGCAGAGGGAAGATAAGCAATTCAAAGAAGTTTCGGAGATATTCAAAAAGTCAGAATCAATATACCTTTTGCCGAGGCATTGGAACAAATGCCAAACTATGCAAAGTTCATGAAGGGTATACTGTCAAGGAAGAGGAGATTAGACGAATTTGAGACAGTAGCCTTGACAGAGGAATGCAGTGCAGTGCTTTAGCAGAAATTACCTCCAAAACTGAAGGATCTGGGCAGCTTCACAATCCCGTGCACAATCGGGAAGATGAATTTTGAAAAATGTTTGTGTGATCTTGGGGCAAGTATTAATCTGATGCCCTTGTCATTGTTCAACCGATTGGGATTACCGGATCCAAGGCCAACAAACATTTCTTTGTCGCTAGCTGACAGATCCATCACGTATCCACATGGAATTGTTGAAGATGTATTACTGAAGATGGACAAATTCATCTTTTCGGCTGACTTCATAATTTTGGATTACTCGGAAGATAAAAAGATACCAATCATACTGGAGAGACCATTCTTAGCCACATGCAGGACTTTGCTAGCTGTGCAAAAAGGGGAACTCAAGATGCGTGCAAATGATCAGGAGGTTATCTTTAATGTCTTCAAGGCAATGAAGTTCCCAACAGATGACGAAGAATGTTTCCAGGTTGATTTGGTGGATCTTGTCCTACATGATGAGGTATAGAATTTGGTGAACTATGAACCGTGGAAGAAGGAAATTACGGAGAATCCAGGTTTGGAGGATGAGGAATTCGGCGAACTTGTGCAATATCTGGACACTAATCCACAATTCAAAAAATTCAGGACATCTGTCGAGCCATTGACAAAAGCTGGAGAATCATCGGTAAAATTAAAGCCATCTCTTGAGTCACCTCCAGAGCTTGAATTAAAACCACTTCCAGAACATCTCAGGTATACATTTTTAAGTAAAGATTCAAAGCTACCTGTGATTATTTCTTCTGCATTAACATCTTTTCAGGAAGAAAAATTGCTACGAGTGCTTAGAGAGTTCAAATCAACTATTGGATGGACCATAGTAGATATCAAAGGGATCAGCCCTTCATTTTGTATACATAAGATCTTGCTGGAAGATGCTAGTAAGCCGTCTGTTGAACACCAAAGAAGACTTAATCCGATAATGAAAGAAGTGGTCAAGAAAGAGGTACTGAAATGGCTGGATGCAGGCATAATTTATTCGATCTCAGACAACTCATGGGTGAGCCCAGTGCAGTGTGTACCGAAGAAGGTTGGTATGACAGTCGTGACTAATGAGAATAATGAGTTGATTCCAATAAGAGCAATGACGGGGTGGAGAGTCTGCATGGACTACCGCAGGCTTAACAAACCTACAAGGAAAGATCATTTTCCTCTCCCATTCATTGATCAGATGTTGGACAGATTAACGGATCATAAGTATTATTGCCTTCTGGATGGGTATTCAGGCTACAATCAGATAATGATAGCTCCAGAAGACCAGGAAAAGACTACCTTCACATGTCCATACGACACTTTTGCTTTTAGAAGAATGTCTTTTGGATTGTGCAATGCTCTAGCCACCTTTCAAAGATGCATGATGGCTATATTTTCAGACATGGTGGAGCAGAATGTGGAGGTATTTATGGATGACTTCTCAATCTTCAGGGACTCGTTTGATTTATGCCTTGAGAATCTAGTTATGGTTTTAAAGAGATGTGTTGAGACGAACTTAGTGCTTAACTGGGAGAAGTGCCATTTCATGGTACAAGAAGGAATCATACTGGGACACAAGGTATCGAAGCAGGGTCTTGAGGTGGATAGAGAGAAGATGGATACGATTGAGAACTTGCCACCACCTACTTCAGTTAAAGGTGTTCGCAGTTTTCTGGGACATGCAGGTTTCTACCGCAGATTTATCAAGGACTTCTCCAAAATAACTAAACCATTATGCAGTCTATTGGAGAAGGATGCACAGTTTGATTTTGATGAGGCTTGTGTTGTGACGCTCCCAAAATTAGATATACGTCACCCATCTTGGGTCGCCACTTACATGGTACATAAATTCAAATACAACTTACTAACCTAACTGTCGTGTACAATACGACATAAACTGTGAGTTTGAATACAAATATTGTTTACTAGATATTATACAAACTCAAAAGGAGTCCTCATTACAATTTATTATCACACTATTTCACGAATAGTGAGGACTACTAATGCTATCCTCTGGACCATTACTTCGTTCCCCGACTTCGTCCCAAATATGTTCTCATTTCACTGAAGAGAACGGTGAAAGAAAGGAGAGCTCAACTAGCCCAAGAAGAAATATTATGACTAAGATAATGCGAATATATTATCATTAGCCTTCAACAACGATGTTAAACCGATAAAATACAATAGACAATCGGTTTAATCTGCAGTGAATAATGACCCATTAAAAGAGTCAAGTAGAGAATAAAGTCTACTATCTTTTAGGTTTTAAAAGGTTTTCATCAATTTTTATCATTTGAGACTCGACTTAATAAATAAACCACCACATCTAATCATCCACACTACGGCCAAGGATTTTCATCAAATTATCAATGGTCATGACTTATACTTAATCACCCCTCGGTCATAATCATACCAAAACTATCCATCAACGCATTACGTGCCACTTGAGGACTTTTGTCACATCATTTATATCAAGTCATGATTATACCAAGAATGATCCTAGTCATAATCATACAAATTTCATCTATGCACGTAAGCCAAAGATAACATAATATAACATGAGGATGATGACAATGACATAATAATTCAATAAAACAAGTTCAAGAATTATTTAATCCATGAATTATTAACGTCCAAATTGTCAACATGATCTTTGTTTCGTGAGAGTAAAATTCAAGAATGATTAGAAGAATATTTCCATGAAAAGATCTTTGGATGAAACGTAAATATCAAGGATATTCTACTAATTTCATGGAGTATAAAGTCAAAGTTTTAACCAATTGGGTATAATAAAGAATGGAATAACAAAAGAAATCACCATGCATGCGGTGCTTCGATGACAAAGTTATTCCAATGTATAATAATAACGGAACCAGTCGGTGAAATTCACAATCGGCGGGATGTTCCAACAGAATAATAAAAATGGAACCGATCCGGTGTAAAACACACGCGATAGGATATTCCAATGAATGATAAAGAGCGGAACCAGTCCGGTTATAAAAACACACGAGCGTGGATGTTCCAATGAATAATAATAAAGACGGAACCAGTCGGTGTAAAACACATGTATAGTATGTTCCAAATGAATAATAGAAGAATGTCACCAAGTATAGGGTAAACCATGTATACAGTTATTCCAATGAATAATAAGCAATGGAATAACATAAGGATTTCACCAAGTATAGGATATCGCATATATAGGTTATGTATAGGGTATACCACTTTTACAAAGTTATTCCAACAAAATAATAATGAATGGAATAACGAAGTTCTCTTCGAAGAAGAAAGAATAACACCCTTACCGTAAAAAGAACCTGAATATAGAAGTAGTGAAGTAGCGAATACTCTTCTTCTTTCTATAATTTTCTCTCTATAGCTTCTCTCTATAATTTCTCTCTAGAGTTTCAATGAATTAAATAAGAAAATAATGAAGGAATGAGCTTCTATTTATAGGAAAATGGAATGCATAAGAATTAATCCATGAACGGTCCAGTATTGATTTACTTTAATCTGACTATCCATATTTAAAGAAAAATCTTTTAAATAAAATATAATATATTCTATTTATATAAAAACATTTTACTATGCAAACACTATGCAAAAACACTATGCAAAAACACTATACAACACTACGCATAATAAAATATAAAATATATTCTATTTATAGAATAACTTTAATAAAGTATTCTATTTTATATAAAAAGATGTTTCGCTTTTATTACGTTAATAATACTGAATAAAACAAAAGCGTCATTATCGCTATAATAATTCATATTATTAATCGACAATAATGGAATCAAACCGAGTGACTTCTCACATAAGCATCAATAATCAATACCGTGTCTTTCTTATGCAACCACACGTATTCTTTACTTTTACTACCGAGTAGTTCAACAAGAACTACGGTAAAACTTCCGCCAGATTATTTCAATAAAATATTTTTATCGTTTTCTCGATCCGGCAATAATTACATTATTAGGGTCCACCAATGATTGAGTCGTTATCTGAATATTCCTGCTAAACCGAATATTCCCGACCAATCGAATATAATATAACCACTTGCATACTTTGTAAAATTTATAAATACTACCCACAACTATAATATTATCTCAAATTCACACCATAATATTAAAAAATTACTTCAACAAAATTTAAATCTTTATTGATAAAATCTGGGGTCTCACAATCTCCCCTCCTTATGGAATTTCGCCCCTCGAAATTGAAGTAATTGATACGATATGATAAAGAGGTGAGGATACCTTGAATACCTTTATCGTTGAAAATATTAAGTTCATCTTTGCAATCCGGCCAAAGATATTCATTAACAATTCATCTTTGCACTAACAGCCAAAGATATTTATTAACAATTCATCTTTGCACTCTGGCCAAAGATATATAAATCAGTAAAACCAATAATATCTGAGACTTAGCTTAATAGTATCACGACCACGAATTATCCATGCACTCTTGGCCAAGGATATTCGTGTTTTCAATCTGATCGTGATTATACCTCGAATAATCCGTGGTCATAATCATACCAAGTCTATCAATGCACTACTGACGAAGATGACTTTTACCACATCCATGAATTAATATTTCATTCTTTGAGACTTCACTTTCAATAATTAATCCATATCATCGAATCATCCCCGCACTACGTGCCAAGGATATTCATTAGTATCACGACCACAAATTATCCATGCACTTTCTGACGAAGATAATCGTGTATTCATTAGTATCACGACCACAATTATCCATACACTACTACCAAAGATAATTGTGTATTCATTAATATCACGACCACAAATTATCCATGCACTACTACCAAAGATAATTGTGTATTCATTAGTATCACGACCACAAATTATCCATGCACTACTGGCCAAAGATAATTGTGTATTCATTAAGTATCCACGACCACAAATTATCCATGCACTACTGACCAAAGATAATTGTGTATTCATTAGTATCACGACCACAAATTATCCATGCACTACTGACCAAAGATAATTGTGTATTCATTAGTATCCGACCACAAATTATCCATGCACTACGGCCAAAGATAATTGTGTATTCATTAATATCACGACCACAAATTATCCATGCACTCTTCGACCAAAGATAATTGTGTATTCATTAGTATCACGACCACAAATTATCCATGCACTACTACCAAAGATAATTGTGTATTCATTACTGGTTATGATTATAAAGAACAATCCTCGGTCATAATCATACCAAGTCCATCTATGCACTACAGAATACAGATGACTTTCAACATAATATAAGCATGAGGATAATGATATAAAGAATCAATCAAATGAGATAAAGGATAAATATTAAACATTTATAATATAATTTATCCGAATTCAAGAATATCCCCATGTTATCAATCACTTAATAATCTCATAATCTAATAACATTAATATTATAACAATATTTTAATCACTTCTTAAATTTATAAACAATTTATCTCAATTGTTTACGCTTTACCATATAATGCATTTAATCATTCAAAATGCCATACTCATAAGATATCATCACCAATTATCAAATCTCTCAAAAAATATGCATATATACTATATATAGGATTCTCTAGCCATAATATCCTATTTTCAACTTTGTTACTTCACATAACATATTTAACTCATATGTTCAGAATTAAACTATTTTCATGAAAATACCAAATCAGTCCCAAAAATATTTCTTTTCTGGGATTTAGCATAATATAGTCCCATAATGAAAATATATTTTCTCTCTGATTTTTAAAATTCATTTACTATTTTTCAAAATTAATTTCTAATTAATTCCTTAAGAAATTAGCTACCTCAAGTTTAACTCCAAAAATTCCCAAATCTTGGCAGGACCTTACACATGTTAACGTGAGCTTCTAGTTTAAATTTCATGGTCATCGGAGTTATAGAACTCCGGTTATAGCGTTTTAAATCGGAAAACCTAAATATTGAAATAGTCATAACATGCTCATTTTAAGTCGAAATGAGCTCATTTTTGGACAGGAGATACTTTATACCATATACCTTCATGTCCCAAAAGGCCAGAATTTTTCTCATAATTTAAGTGGCCGAAACAGCCCTTAAAGTTTCTGGGCAGTAGCATTTTTGAAATTTGCAGCTTTGGCCTCCTTTGCTAAAATCAGTCCACACAAAAATCTACAACACCTTTTCCAGTAATTCCACTTGGATTAGTTAGGTAACTCATAGATCTAACTCTAGGACTTGACCACATTCAAAAATTCAAAATATAATAAGAGATATGGTCAATTGAATTTCATGTTACGTTTTTCACCAAAATCTGATTTTCAACTCTTTGTGATTTCTAAGAAACTTTCATGTTTTTACATACTAACCAACATAACTCATCATAAAACTTACTAATACCACGAATACCCATGATTTTCATTATTCCAATGCTTTTATTATGACTTTCATCATAAACCACATAAACTGTTCATTTAGTTGAAGAAATATTTGAGGGTTTAAGAAATGGGTTTTTGTACTGGGGTCAATACAAAATTCGATTTCACGCTCTAGGGTAGGCTAGGAAATCTTCAAGAATACGTCAAGAAATTTATTAATAATAGAAATATCATTCATAACTGTGACTCTCATCCAAGACTTGGATAGTACGTCACAATGATACCAACTGTGACTTCTATCCCTTAACCTAGATAGCACCTCACAATGATACCTATAAACTTGCCATCTTCATTCACGATGTCGCCTACAGAAAGTCCGGCTTCGGTGCATTCCACACAAGGAAGTCAACAACGAAAGGTTCGGGGCTCTTTACTTATGGCTTGATATGACAATAATTGACTTTAGTAGTTTGGTTATGAATATAAAAGCTAACAACCTTACGAAAAGAATGATGAGTAGTTAACCAATTGATTCCTAAAATACAATCAAAGGCAAATATTTTCAAAGAGATAATATCGACAGGTAACGTGAAAGTGTTTATTTGAAACAACAAGATTAATAAACAGTGGAGGTAACGAAGGTTTCTCCCAACGAAGTTTCAACCAATAAGTTAAAGTCTAACTTCTCCGGAGTCAAATTTAAATGTTGAACGCAAGCAAGCGAGATAAAATAATGGGTAGAACCGGTATCTTATAAGGTATAGACTTACAAGAATTTATAATTAACTAACCTGCGTACTAACCGTTCGAGTCACTTGCTTTTTAAGAAGTCATGAAAAACGCTTCATGAAACCCCACCGACTTTGTTTTATCCAGTATCCGCCTTTGGTGCCACCGTCCCCAAATGGACTTGACTTTGGTGCACGACAAAATCGAGCTAAATGACCTTCTCTTCTTGAAATTTCCACTTCTATTATCTTGGCCATGATTACCACCAAGTGGTTACCATTCTTGGCATGATAATTTCTCCCACGATGGTCATCATTGTTCATGGTCGTTAATTCTGGCAGATGATTATTATCGTGTTGTTGGTCGTTACCTTTTGGTTGAGTGACTCATTATCGCGCTCCAATAACCGAGCCCTATTCACAACATCTAAATACAAACACCGTCACAAAACAAGGGTTAATTAACATGCAACATATTATCACTATACTCACGTGAGACCAATCAAATACCAAATAAACTTAGGTAGGTCATACTAGCGAAGGAATTCCCGCCTCTCCTCTTAGTACTATTCTCACATCTTAGCGGGGATCATATCCCTAAGCTCGATACCAACCGTGGCGCCCCAAAATTAGATATCGTCACCCATCTTGGGTCGCCACTTACATGGTACATAAATTCAAATACAACTTACTAACCTAACTGTCGTATACAATACGACATAAAGCGTGAGTTTGAATACAAATATTGTCTACTAGATATTATACAAACTCAAAAGGAGTCCTCATTACAACTATTATCACACTATTTCACGAGAATAGTGAGGACTACTAATGCTATGCTCGGACCATTACTTCGTTCCTCGACTACGTCCAAATTATGTTCTCATTTCACGAAGAGAACGGTGAAAGAAAGGGTGAGCTCAACTAGCCCAAGAAGAAATATTATGACTAAGATAATGCAGAATATATTATCATTAGCCTTCAACAGTGTTAAACTGATAAAATACAATAGACAACCAGTTTAACTGTAGCGGAATAAGCAACCCATTAAAAGAGTCAAGTAGAGAATAAAGTCTACTATCTTTTAGGTTTTAAAAGGTTTTCATCAATTTTATATCACGAGACTCGACAATAAATAAACCACCACATCTAATCATCCCTGTACCACGGTCAAGGATTTTCATCAAATTATCAATGGTCATGACTATCTTAGAATCACCCCTCGGTCATAATCATACCAAAAACTATCCATCATCGCATTCTGAGCCCTTCGAGGACTTTTGTCACATCATTTATATCAAGTCATGATTATATTAGAATGATCCCCAGTCATAATCATACAAATTTCATCTATGCACGTAAGCCAAAGATAACATAATATAACATGAGGATGATGACAATGACATAATAATTCAATAAAACAAGTTCAAGAATTATTTAATCCATGAATTATTAACGTCCAAATTGTCAACATGATTACATTTCAGTGAGTAAAATTCAAGAATGATCGGAAGAATATTTCCATGAAAAGATCTTTGGATGAAACGCAAATATCAAGGATATTCTACTAATTTCATGGAGTATAGAAGTCAAAGTTTTAACCAATTGGGTATAATAAAGAATGGAATAACAAAAGAAATCACCATGCATGCGGTGCCCAGACAAAGTTATTCAATGTAATAATAATAACGGAACCAGTGTCGGTGAAATTCACAATCACAGGATGTTCCAACGAATAATAAAAATGGAACCGGATCCGGTGTAAAACACACGATAGGATATTCCAACGAGAATGATAAAGAGCGGAACCGGTCCGGTGTAAAACACACAGACATGGATGTTCCAATGTAATAATAATAAAGATTTTAAACCGAGTCCTGTAAAACACATGCATGTGGTATGTTCCAATGAATAATAGAAGAATGTCACCAAGTATAGGGTAAACTCACAGCGTGTCTGAGTTATTCCAACAGAATAATAAGCAATGGAATAACATAAGGATTTCACCAAGTATAGGATATCCGCATATACAGGTTATGTATAGGGTATACCACTTTTCTGAGTTATTCCAAAAAAATAATAATGAATGGAATAATGAAGTTCTCTTCAAGAAGAAAGAATAACACCCCTCACCGTAAAAAAAAGCTGAATATAGAAGTAGTGAAGTAGCGAATACTCTTTCTTCTTTCTATAATTTTCTCTCTATAGCTTCTCTCTATAATTTCTCTCTCTAGAGTTTCAAATGAATTCGTAAGAAAATAATGAAGGAATGAGCTTATTTATAGGAAAATGGAATGCATAGTAACTAATCCATGAACGGTCGATTGATTTACTTTAATCGGACGGTCCATATTTAAAGAAAAATCTTTTAAATAAAATATAATATATTCTATTTATATAAAACATTTTACTATGCAAACTACTATGCAAAACACTATGCAAAAACACTATACAACACTATGCATAATAAAATATAATATATTCTATTTATAGAATAACTTTAATAAAGTATTCTATTTTATATAAAAGATATTTACATTTTATTACGTTAATAATACTGAATAAAACAAAACGTCATTATCGCTATAATAATTCATATTATTAATCGTGAATAATGGAATCAAACCGAGTGACTTCTCACATAAGCATCAATAATCAATACCGTGTACTACTTGTGAAACCACACGACATATTCTTTGCACTTTTACTACCGAGTAGTTCAACAAGAACCACCAGTAAAACTTCCGCCGTTATTTCAATAAAATATTTTTGTCGTTTTCTCAATCCGGACAATAATTTCATTATTGGGGTCCACCAATGATTGAGTCGTTGTGCGAATATTCCACGCTAAACCGAATATTCCCCGACCCAATCGAATATAATATAACCACTTGCATACTTTGTAAAATTTATAAATACTACCCATAACTATAATATTATCTCAAATTCACACCATAATATTAAAAAATTACTTCAACAAAATTTAAATCTTTATTGATAAAATCTGGGGTCTCACATGTGTGTCTGTATTTAAGCATTTAAAGAGGAAACTAACTTCAGCACCAGTGATTACTGCACTAGATTGGGATTTGCCATTTGCGATGATGTGTGATGCCAGTGATTACGCCGTAGGGGCTGTTTTGGGGCAAAGGAAAAAGAAATTTTTTCATGTGATTTATTATGCCAGCAAGACCCTTACAGATGCATAGTTGAACTACACCACCACAGAGAAGGAGTTATTGGCAGTGGTGTATGCCTTTGACAAATTCCGAGCATATTTGATTGGTACGAAGGTGATTGTGTACACGGATCACGCGACAATTTGAAATTTAGTGGAAAATAAGGATGTTAAGCCCTGGTTGATCAGATGGATTTTACTACTGCAGGAATTTGATTTGGAAATCAAGGGCAGAAAGGGGACTGAAAACCAAGTGGCAGACCACTTATCTCGACTAGAGAATCCGGAAAGGGAAGGAAACGATAAAGTCATGATTAACGAATCCTTTCCAGATGAGCAGTTATTTGTGGTGAAAGGGGAAGTGTCATGGTTCGCAGACTACGGGAATTATCTAGTGAGTAAGATGGTACCTGTCGACGTCGGGATTTTTGGATGTCCCTTTCCGTTACTTGTTCTTTGGTGTTCTCATTTTAGGTGAGATTTGTTTGAAAAAATAAGTGAAAAAGGTCTGACATGTATAATGTCGACGATGGATGATAAGAGTCGCCATTTGGTTTTTAAATGGTTGTACCAACACAATCGAGAAAAGGTTTGCACATTGACCCAGTGATGTGACATTTGCTATACCGGTCGGTGAAAACCAAAGATTCATTAGGGGTCCGGGGACTTGACATCCGTGTTAGGCACCCCACATCCGGTGTTACCACGGTGGCCGCCTCTTTTCAAGAAGTATTATCCTCGAATGTGTGTGTATGTGGGTCAATGTCTGTTATTTGGAAGTAGTGTGAGGCCTCGTTCGAACCTATATACACAGGGTTTGAATTTATGTAAAAATTCAATTTTAAGCAAGATATGGCAGTGATGTTTTATAAAAAGGTTTTTCAAACCCTGATGCTCAATAGTAATTGAGACCTTTTACACTCCCATTTTATTAAGTGATCGGCATGATTGATTTTATTTGACAGATGCGAGGCATCCATACGAAAATAATATACAAAATAATGCCGACTTCCTCGTGGGTATGGAAACCATATGAGGAAATTTAGACACTACAGAATAATTTACAAGCTGCTCACAGCTGAAAATGTCCATCACGGGAACCGAATCTAGATCCAATAGGCTGAATCTGTGATCACATGATTCCTAGGCGCCTGAAATCTTCGTAATTTGTATGAAAGCGATGGCGGTATATATATAAAAAGTCATGTATATATATATATCTGAGACATGATCACCAACCACGAAGCACCTCCATGGGGGATCAGAAATGTAAATAAAACTGTTAAAAGCTATCAACTGCCACGGATGAAACTCGGGCGGACACAAAAGTAAATAAAAAGGCATATAAAAGCGATCAATCGCCACGAAGTAAACTCGAGTGCGGGAGAAAAACGTAAATAAAGCTGCATAAAAGCGATCAACTCGCCACGAAGAGAACTCTAGGAAGGACGAAACGTAAATAAAGCTGTAAAAGCGATCAACCACCACGAAGTAAACTCCAGGTGGGACGAAATATATATATATAAAGCAATAAGCGCGCTTTGGATGTAAAATCCGGGCTCATCGAATAGAGTTCAACCACAGTTCATATATATATATATATATATATATATATATATATATATAAGCGAATAAACGCACTATATATAAAATCGGGCTCATCGAGCAAGAGTCCTAAATACACGGTTAATATATATATATATATATATATATATATATATATATATATATATATTAAAAGCAAATAAACGCTCGGATCAAAATTAAAGGCTCATCGAACAAAGTTCGACACACGCTTAATATATATAAATGTATATATATATATATATATATATATATATATATATATATATAAAAAGCAAATAAACACTCGGATCAAAATCTAGGCTCATTGAACAAAGTTCGACACACTTATAATATATATAAATGTATATATATATATATATATATAAAAGCGAAGCGCGCATTGCATCAAAGTGTAGGCTCATCGAACAAAGTTAAGACACTACGAATAATATATATAAATGTATATATATATATATATATATATATAAAGCAAATAAACGCTCCGAGGCAAGTTCAGGCTCAATCGAGGCATAACTCGATAATATTAGTCAATATATATGTAAATATATATAATATATATATATACAGACTGAAATGAAACCACGGACCGAAGTTCGGGCAAAATCAAGCAACACGACTCTCAATATGTAGAAGTGTGTGTGCATAGATGAAGAGAAAGACTCTAAAGTGTGTGAGAAGGCTTACAGCTGACTGCCAAAAAAGACTTCTATATCTTTAGAGTGGGTAAACACTGACTTTTGTAGGTACAAAAGGGCTATATATGAGCTCACATGTGTTTAAAAGGGGAAAGTACACTACATGGGGTGAGTGCAGAGCAAATTGGGCAGGGCTTCCTCACCTTTTTCTCTTGCAAAATGGGCAGCCCAAGCCCTCTATTTATAGGCATTTTAGCCCATGAGTGTACACAATGGTGAGCCATGAGTGTACCAAAGGCAACCCGGGTGGGCCCGGGTTTTTCGAGTTGGGTCGTCTCGAAGTACGTGCACTCAGACACTGTAATGTCCACTCGAACTTTCAGAACTGCAATCCGGGCATCCGTTTGAGGTATATTGGACCTATTTCGGACCGCCATTGTTGAGAGTTATACGATGGCATGGGATTAGAGTTTGTACAAAGTCATTGAAGATGGGACAATGCCCTCCGGTCTTCAAGCTTCAACTTTCATTCGTTACCCTACAGAATAGTCACTGGGGATTGGTTAGTCTTGTGGGACATCATTGCGTAGAGATGTTAAGACGACGTGATGTGGCATCGTGTTGACGAGATAACGATGTTGCCCCTCAACGGTGTTATTGCTGGATTGGGCTGATAAAGCAGACGTTGCTCAGACTTCGCTGAGATTGGTCTACTACAATTATTAAAGGTCCCCATTGTCACCTTTGAGGTGTGCCTGTCTTCCCGATGTTATTGCCGGGTTGGTATAGTGTATCTTGTTGTGAGCGCTGAGATTGAAGCTGGTCGCATTTGAAACAAGTATTTCCGGGGTTATCGCCGAAACTACATTCATTGGGGCTATCACTAAGGTTGGTGGCTATTCTCATGGTTGGGACTGAGACTGGATACCTTGGGGTTATCTCCGAGATTAATCGGTCTTCTCCAGTGTGTGTTCCGGTATTAGATCTGCACACCTCGGGGTTACATCCGAGGTTGGAATTGTTACTCCCAGAGTGTGATCTGGGGTTGATGCTAAACTTCCGGTAGTATCCGGTATGGATTTGGATTGTCTTTCAGGGTTCTCTCTTAAAGACGAATCTGTTCTCCTGCAATGTTAGTGACAGTATTACAGAAAATTTCGAGTGTCTACAGATGCCCCTCTTTATCATACTCATGCATGGCGATGCATGGGTGGGATAAAGAATCCTAGACACTTGAAACGCAACAAGACGAATATGGTACTATGGGTAAAAAAATGATGCAAATGTATGATGCATGTGTATGGGGTTGTAGCCCAACACGCTGGGGATGATTGCTGGCTCCCTGTTGCTTTAACTGGGAATTGGCAATGACGACCAGATTTGATATGTAATCTAAATCTGTTAGGGTGTTGATATTGGAGTTATCACCAAATTTTTGGTTCTTTGATTATGACTTGATCCTGAAGATGTACCTCTTATGTGTAAGAGATATGTGGGGATAAAGCTTGATCTGTTTGAGGATGTGTATAACATATTCCATCATCTATCCTCTTTAATAACATTAACTTTTTTTTTGGTTAGTATCGTCAGAGTATGTCAAGATCCTGTCGGATTTACTGCCAATAACAAATGTTGTCAGGGGTGCCTGACCTTCATCGATATGTGAATCACCGGCTGAAAAATCCTATGGGATAGATTGTCAAGGTTGCTTGACCTTCGCTGACGTGTAGATGAATGGATCATTCTATGTGTAGATTGTCAAGGTTGCTTGACCTTCGTTGATGTGAAGATCAACGGAGCATTGCGTTGTGACCCCACCGGGGGATATCTTTGAGAATCTGACGATGGGTGTGAAAACCTTGAATAGCTCTAGAGCTCTGATAGGTTTAATCGCTATCGGTGAAATAACGTTAAAATTTGCTTGACCTTCGCTGATTTGTGTGTCAACGGATGAGCATGCGTTGTTACTCTCGCCGGAGATATACGTTGTAATCCCCATCGGGGACTCATGTTGTAACCCCCGCCAGGGACTCACGTTGTAACCCCCATCGGGGACTCACGTAGGGTAACGACCTGGAGTCGGCGGCATCGGACCTGTATAAGGTATTACCGTATGTGATTCGTGACAACTAAGATCATCGGTAGGGTATACCTTGTGTTCAGGAGACTACCAATGAGTGACGTATAGATTCAAAGTCTCATCTGAGAAGACCAGGATTGTATGCTGTTTTGCTCAATCGCGTGGCATTTTTATTCCTGATTTGACCTTTCTAGTCCGTAAGAACTCCTTTGCAACTCGAACTGGACCGAGCCGGAGGGGTGGGACCCACATAGGGGTGCCGCAGGTAGTTGTTGGGTGTATGTGACCCATTTCCTTGTATTTGTAGCTGTACAAAGCTGATGTATTAGATGATGATATACTTAGGAATGTATGCACAATTTTTCCATTCCCTATATCATATTGTCATCCATTATCTGTTATATATATCATGTTATGCATATGTATGTATGTCCAGAGATATTCAGCATTGACCCCTGGATGGTCTTATGACACGGCCCATACAGATGTCTTCTTCGATAGTTAGCCGTATAGATCATACCCCACCGTCAGTGGTGGTATTGGGTATGCGATCGTGGTATGATAGCATATCACCACCGAGACGGGGTATTTATAGATCGATTCTTTATGACATACCATGACTTTATTGATGTTTCAGGTTCTTGCAGGGTTTGTAGACGGGATGCTAGAGCATTGGCTATCGGATAGGTAGGTATTCTGATTTGGTACCCATGAGTTGACTCCTACTTTGGAGGAGTATACACGTTTGATGCTGCTGCCTTTAGACAGACCTTGCGTGCATCTGTCTTTGGGAGACTTGAGTAGATGATTCATGACTCTCACAGGATTGCGGCACAGAGTAGTGCAGGATGAGTTGACATCTAGCCACGTGATATCCCAGCATTTTTTATACGACAGATTTGGCTCGGAGGATAGCTATTCACGATATTCCGGGGATTTCACCGCACCGGAGGACCACTGGCGTTTGGCCAGAGTTGATGTACTGTTGCTATGCGTATTGTCGTATGTCTATATGCCATGATATATAGACGAGATAGACATTGGTGTCATCATGGCTGTGAGAGCTCTTAGAGAGGGTCGTACCATTGTACCTATGATTGTAGCAGAGACCCTGCGCTCAGCGTCCTATTGTTGCACTTATCCTATAGGAGTGTTTACTGGGAGTTCGGTCATGCTGTATGTGTGGTTTATATCACACTTGAGACCGGTTGGTACCCTTAGACGACATGGGTATTGGTTCACCCATGATGTAGCCATGTCATACTCCTTTCAGCCGTCAGAGTGTATAGATGCTCTGTCTTGGTCTGCATTTTTGGAAGATATCAGAGATCCATTCAGCATATTGTCGTGCTCGGGGCTTTGCTCACCATACAGCTTCATTACTCATGCTTCGGGCATGGACTTCCTCCCTCTGGCTGGCTTGATGGGCGTGACTACTTATCACCCACTGGCCGTGATGTCGCAGTTCGACAAGTTCCAGGATTTTCATCCTTTCGATGGGGCGATAGGTCAGCGTTCAGCTTCTCGATATCTCTCAGCAGAGGAACGATCCCGTGTGTATGCTTGTTGGGATCAACGTGAGATAGCTTCTTTTTCTGTCAGTCATCCAGGTTGTTCTTCAGAGTATTCCGCATGGATGGAGACAAAGATTTTATCGGCTGCAACAGTATCTGCAATACCGGATAGCGAGTCAGACGATGTAGAGCCCATGGAGGACATCGATACATACATCGAGGTTGAGCCCGCTGCTGGGTTGCCAGCATTTCTTCCGGATTCTCCTAGTACGATCTTATTGTGATTCAACACTTTCGACAAAGATTACTTAGAGCAGAGTCTTCATCTGATGACCTTTGAGAGAGATCAGGCTCGATCTATGATGTTGACTGCCCTTGATGGGAGGGATGCAGCTCTATTAGAGAAAGACGAGGCATTAGATCGCAGAGATACCGCTGTTGTTGAGCGGGATGAGGCCATATCAGCCAGAGATATAGTGATAATTGAGCGGGATAGTGCTATATCTGCCTGGGATGTAGGTATCACAGATAATACTGCTGTGAGGTCCCTTACCACTGTCATAATCGCAGAGATAAGCGCATATATTGATGATCATATGGTCACCATGCAGATGGCTGCAGATATGTTGGGTCGTGTGGATATTCTCGTATAAGAGACCACAGCTTCACCTCCTTCCTCTGAGAGGGACGCCATGTTGGGCTTGTTAGCTCGCATATACCCTGACTTGTAGATGAGCTTGTATTTTCCTGCACTGACTAGCTTAGCCATTTTGTCATGTAAAGTTTACATTGTATATATATCAAACAATATTATATATGACAGTGAAATTTATTTTTGGATCACTTCCTTTTTAGATATACCTTGCTATTTGCTTGATATTTTGCCTGCTGCTTTAGGGCTTGTGGTCTTGATGTATTCTAAATTCCTCCTGGGTGGATGGTCATTGAGTTGTCTCTGGATAGTTCAGAATGGATCATCGATCTCTGTGTATCCCTACCATCTTTGGTGTCTTGACTGGTTTACGGATGGAAATGTGGAGAGGTGTGGCTTTCCTCTCTCGAGATTGACCGCTTTCCACGATGGTCGCCAATGCTACTTCTATTCAGGAGAAGCCTAGTCAATTCCACCTCTTATGGATTGGTGTTGCTCTTCAAGGTATGACCGCAGCTTAGATGGTCGCCGAATGAAATGTAATTCCATCCCTTTGGTCTGAAGCCAAATGAAATGTAGTGGATCGAAGGATGATCCCAGTACCAACTGACAAGGGTTTGTGTTTTGGTAGGGGGTGAGACCGCACCATGAATGGTACGCCACGTACTCTATTGAAGAGGAGATCAGGTCTGCATAGTTCGAACCTGGTGTAAGAGGTTCAACGTTGTATATGGCATACATGGTGTAGGAATGTTTTTGGTTGTTTTTGTTTTTGTAAGGGTAGAAATTTTTTTGTTGTTTTTGTTTTATTGCGGAGAAGAGGGTATAAATGTTTTTGTTGTTTTTGTTTTATTGTGACCGGGCCATATGAAATGGTTGCCTACGTACTCCTATTGAAGAGGAGATCAGGTCGACGTAGTTCGCCCCTCAGGACGAGAAAAAGTGTAATCCCATGTGCAGGTCAGAGTGCGGGGAAGAGAAAGTTTAATCCTAGGTTGAGGATAAACTGCGGATATGAGAAGTTTGATCCCATGTATGGGTTGCCAAACTGCAAGTGCGAGAGGTTCAATCCACGGTGGGATGACCTAAGTTGTAGGAACGCAAAAAAGAAAGCCAGGCTGCTGGCCTGAAAGTATGTTTCCCTGATGGGAAAAGTGTGGAAAAGTTGTTTGTGGTAAAGGGTTAAAGAACCGGAATGACTGGTGATCTGATGGTCCGACACCAGGGTGTTTGCAAATTACTTCAGACATAATACTGTTTCACGGCGTCTGAGTCGATGAGTTGTGGAAATTCATCGCCGTCCATTTCTTGAAATCTGAGAGCGCCTCCTGTCAATACTTCTTTGACAACAAACGGGCCTTCCCAGTTAGGAGCGAATTTTCCCTTAGATTGATCTTGATTGTCAAGAATTTTCTTCAAAACCAAGTCATGTTGTTTAAACTACCGTAGCCGGACCTTTTTGTTGTAGGATCGGGCGATCCTTTGCTAATATAACTGACCATGGAAGATAGCCGCGGTTCGCATTTCATCTATTAGAGACAATTGGTGATACCTGTCTTGTACCCATTGGTCTTCATCCAGCTGAGCGTCTATCAACACTCTAAGGGATTCCATTTCAATTTCTATGGGGAGCACTGCTTCCATCCCATAGGTTAATGCGTAGGGGGTTGCCCCAGTGAAAGTGCGCATTGAGGTTTTGTAGGCTAACAGAGTAAGAAGCAATAGGTCAGGCTAATCTTTGTGGTTGGCGGACAACTTTTGCATAATCTTCTTGATGTTTTTGTTAGCCGCTTCAACAGCACCATTCATCTTTGGACGGTAGATGTAAGAGTTAAGATGTTTGATGTGGAATTTACTGCATAATTCCTCCATCATTTTGTTGTTGAGGTTCTTAGCATTGTCTGACACAATCACCTCTGGTTGTCCATATCGACAAACGACATTATTTCTGATGAAAGCAATGATGACTTCTTTGGTAACCCTGGGGAAGGAGGCTGCTTCTACCCACTTGGTGAAGTAGTCGATCATGGTGAAGATAAATCGATGACCATTACTGGCTTTAGGCTCAATGGGCCCGATAACGTCCATTCCCCACATTGAGAAGGGCCAAGGTGAACTCATATTGTGCAGTTCTCGTGGAGGGGCGTGTATAGCATTCCCATGAATCTAGCACTGAAGCATCTCCTGACGTGGTTATTGCAATCAGCTTTGAGAGATAACCAATAATGTCCCGTCTTGAGGAATTTTTTGATAAGGGGGGCCACTCATGTGGGGGCCAAAGACTCCACCATGGATTTCATCCATAAGACTTTGGGCTTGATCTTTTTCTAAACATCTGAGGAGACCTAGTCCTGCATCTCTTTTATAGAGCGCATCTCCACTCAGGTAGAATTTCATAGCAAGTCTATGGATCCGCCTTTTCTCAGTCGGGCTCGCCTCAGCGGGTGTAGATCCATCTCGTAGATATTCCTTGATATGCTGATACCAAGGATGTTGGATGGGAGGTAGCTCATCCGATAATTCTCCAATGTAATTCCCATAGGCTGGGGCCTTGTGCAGGGAAATTGCGACTTTCGGCAAGTGTTCCTTGTTTGATATGCGAATCAAGGAGGCCAAAGTTGCTAATGCGTCCGCAAAGTCATTCCTATTACGAGGAATATGCAGAAAGGAGATTTCTTCAAACTCTAAAGCCATCTTCAAAACCTGCCGATGGTAAGGCAACAAATGTAGTTCCTTGGTTTGATATATTCTGGTGGATTATTTGATTACCAACTCTGAATCTCCAAAGACAGTTAACCGCCTGATGCCCATTGAACGGGAAAGTTTTAGCCCCATGAGACAACCTTCATACTCAGCCGTATTATTGGTGTTGACAAACTATAATTTGACGGCAACTGGATACTGCTCCCCCGTATCAGATACTAGAACTGCTCCCGCTCCAGAACCTTTCATATTAACAGCTCCATCAAAATACATCTTCCATGATTGGCGCGTATCACACTAATGGTGTTGCTTCACTATCATTACTCCTTCATCAGGGAAATATATTTCCAAGGGTTTGAAATCCCCTGAAGGTGCGGCGGCTAGTTGATTCGCAATTCCTTGACCTTTGATGGACTTTTGAGTCACATATACGATGTCAAATTGTTGTAGGATCAACTGCCATCTGGACAGCTGACAATTTAACATGGGTTTATTGAACACGTACTTGAGAGGATCCACGCGGGATATAAGATGGGTTGTGTGACCATGGAGGTAATGTTGTAACCTCATGGAAGCCCATGCTAAAGCACAACACGTCTTTTCGATCAAAGTGTACTTGTGTTCACTACTGCTGAACCTTTTGCTGAGGTAATAGATAGCTCGTTCTTGGCCTCTATCGTCTTTCTGTCCCAGCATGCAGCCCATGGCATTGTCACTTATGGATAGGTACATGAACAGGGGAACATCATCCCTGGGTGGTACCAACACGGGAGCTTTGACTAGCTGTTTCTTGATTGTAAGGAAGGCATTTTGACACTCATCATTCCATTTCATGGAGGAGTTCTTCCTTAATAGCTTGAAGATTGGCTCACAGGTTGCTGTGAGTTGAGAGATAAACATGCTAATGAAGTTGATTCTTCCCAAAAATCCCCGTATTTCCTTCTATATCTGAGGAATGGGCATTTCTGTGATGGCTTGGATTTTGGCAGGATCCAGCTCAATCTCTTTGTGGCTGACTAGAAATCCTAACAACTTTCCCGATTTAACACCAAAGGCGCATTTAGCTGGATTCAACTTCAAGTTATACTTACGCAACCTGTTAAACAACTTTCTGAGATGGTCTATATGGTCATCCTCCTCCCGGGATTTGACAATGATGTCATCCACATAGATCTCAATCTCTTTATGCATTAAGTCGTGGAAAGGAGCCATTATAGCTCGTTAATAGGTGGCTCTGGCATTGATGAGGCCGAATGACAACCGTCTATAGCAAAAAAGTTCCCCAAGGAGTGATGAAAGCAGTCTTCTCACGATCTTCCTCAGCAACCATAATCTGATGATACCCCGCAAAGCAATCAGCAAAGGAGTACATGTCGTATTGTGCAGTATTGTCAATGAGAATGTGGATAAATGATACGGGAAAGCTATCTTTTAAGCAAGCTTTGTTCAAGTCCCGGTAATCCATGCAAACTCGCACCTTCCCTCCAGGTTTAGGCACGGGCACAATGTTAGATATCCACTCAGGATATGTAGACACCATTATGATGCCAGCTTGAAATTGTTTCACAATTTCTTCTTTCACCTTTAAACTCCATTCAGGTTTCAATCGCCTGAGCTTTTGCTTGACTGGCTTAAATCCCTCTTTAATGGGAAGGCGATGAAGGACAATGTCAATGGACAAACCCACCATGTCTTCGTGAGACCATGCAAACACATCCTGGAATTGGGTTAATAGCGTAACCATGTCATTCCGTTGGTTTGGGGTAAGGTCTGAACCAATCTGGATTAACTTAGGGCTTTCTAAGGTTCCGATATTAAAAGAAGTGGTTTGATCAAGGTTGGGTTTGGGTTTGTCTTTGACCCATTCTTGAATTTCTGGAGGCACCTCAATGTCATCCTGTATATCCATCAAGGCTGAATTCATCTCTACATCAAAGGTACAATCCTTGTGGAGAAGCGGCACCGTATCAGCAAGTACATGCACATCTAAATTCAGAGTCCTGAAACAAAATATGCTTTCACTTAGTATATATGAAATGTGTTGATCATACACAGTGTTAGAATATACTGGCAAAATAAACTGCTAATACTTTATGCGAAAAAAGTAGCGGTTATTATATCTACACGGCGAGAAAGAGTTTACGCGCTTTACCTTGATGACCAATGCAAGGAATTACATTTCCAATTGGCGAGGGCAAAGTCCGTGGACCTCGATGATGGAGGGATTGTCATCATCCTCCCCATCCCGAATGATGGCCATTACGTGCGGGTAATCATCGTGCAGGGTGTATTTGTTGGTATGTTCATCATGAGCGATGATGCGTATACCGCACATCATCCGTATGACGTCTTGCTTAATTCTTCGTTCCTCTTCTCCCACTGCGGGATTTGGACCAAAGACTTCTTTCTCCTTTCTGAGATGCTTTGGGACATAACATAGCCATTACATTGGTGGCACCTTCTACGGGGAGGTTATGCGGACTCGAGTTTGAAGGCGAAGATAAACGCCACATGGTTAAAGCTGAAGGAATCTGCTGATGTTTATGAGGATTCCTGTGACTAGAACTGTCAGAATAGCCTAGCCCAGCTGTTCCAGTTTGCCTGGTTAAGCGAATTGGGTACTTGATACCCTGGCAATCTTTACCCAACCCTTGTCCCGGCTTATGACCCAACGACATCATTTATTGGGTAGCCGACATTACCTCAACAGAAATCTTGGGTTCGGGCAATGGTGTTCCAATAGCATGGTATTGGGTATTGCTTATTTCCAAAGCATGAAAATTGACCGGTTCCACATCTGCATTGGTATTGATGAATGGCATGTCTCCGGGCTGAGGAATCTCCGATTCAACGTTGATTGTGACCGTGCTATTGTTGATAATGTATTTCAACCATTGGTGAAGAGTGGAGGGGCCTTGACCATATGAATCCATGGTCATCCCAAGAGCAGGTTGTATCCCGAATCTATCTTGAGCACATGGAAAGATACGCAGAATGTGTGAGGACCAATTTCGATTGGCAGCTCAATTACTCCGAACGAATTTCGTCGGGCTCCATCAAAAGCTTTGATGATAGTATGCCTACTCCGAATTCGGTTGAGATTAATATTCATCTTCACCAAGGTAGCGTATGGGCAGATATTCAGCGAGGAACCTCCATCTATTAAGACTCCAGCTACCATATATCCGGAGGACAAGACCGCAATGTGCAACGACTTGCAATGACCAGTCCCTTCGGGTGGTATGTCATCATCAGTGAAGGATATCACATTGTTGTTGAAAATGTGATCAACTAGATGTTGAAACGTTTCAGTATCCACTGATGTCGGGAGATAGGCTTCTTCTAAAACCTTTAACAAGACCTTCCGGTGATTCTCGAAAGTTAGGACCAAGTCCAAAATTGATATTTATTGTGGAACTTCTTTCAAGCTTAAAACCACCGTAGCTTCATTATGACCCACAGCGCGGAGGAATTCTTTAATCTTCTCCATGGGTATTTTCCCCTTTGATTTGGTGGTGGGCTTCATCACCCGGTGGGGAAGATACAGTGGATTTTCCTTCGACACTGTAGCAGTTGTATGTGAGGTGGATTCTTCACCTTCTCCATAATTCCACAGAATTGTGTGCAAGCTAACAATAGGATATTGTGCTCTGCACGACAAGTTGATTGGCTCGGGAGCGGCCACTTTCAAAGGATTGTTGCCTCCCTTGAGTTGAAATGTTGGCGTTGTGAGTAATGTATTAATCCCATCATTTTCAGTGGATATGACTGCTACCACACTTTTTCACTTAGTAGGCCCTGCATTCTCACTTGCACGTAACACAGTATCGTCGTCCGCTAGGTGCAGGACACCACTGTCGATTAGATTTTGAATAAGGTGATGGAGTGCCCAACATTCTTCTGTGCTGTGACCGCGAGACTGGGAATGATATTGACACACTCCATCAGAGTTGTACCGTCCTGAACGGGGGTTGATTAGAGGTAGAATGGAACTGATCCTTTCTTCAATGATTAACATATGAAGGATTTCCTCCATAGGTTGGCCTAGATAGGCGAATTCCCTTTTATTGGCGAAATCCCGATGGGCTTTGGCATTTGCTCTCTTTGTCACTTTGTCTTCCAATATTTCATTTTCTGAAAGTGATGAGAGAATATTCATGACAATAGGTAGGAGACTGGCATGCTCCTGGCTGATTAACTGACGAGTCACTTGATGTTGATAAGTCACCAGTTCCGCCAATTGCTCAATTTGTTTGCAGAGAGCTTTCATCTTTCGTTCCATTATGAACTGGAACTTGGCATAATCCCATTTGTCATCACCGTCTTTGAGGGTCTGGGAAGATTCACAGCTGAAATTGGAACTCTGTCCATTGCTCCAATTAATCATGTTGACCTCTTCTTCTCTGTGTTGAGGAAGATGGTTGTCTTGAACATGAGGTTGATCTAGTTTGGTGACCACGATCTCTCCGTTGTCTATCAGGTCCTAGATCTTGTGTTTTAAGGCCCAACAATCCTGAGTATCATATCCAGGTGCCCTGGCATGATAAGCACATTTCCTAGCAGAATTGAAACCCCCGTCCTTTAGGGCTGGCTGGTGGAAGAAGATGCGTAATTTTCTTCTGTGTTGTCAGAAGATTTAAAATGTTCTCGAGGGTATCCCCTAAGGGTGTAAGCACTCGAGGGCGTTTGACTTCTCCACCTTTTGGTATTGGAGGGTTTACAGACTGTCAAAATTTCTAAGTCTTAAGAGTATTTAGAATTTATGTAATCATGCTTTTGTTTTTTTCCTTTATCCTACTAATAGTGGCATTGCTTCTGTAAAATACTGAAGCAATCCCCATAATCTAAACAAAGATGAGTACTTGATAGTTGGTCACCCATCCAAGTATTGAATCAAATGGTTATATTGTCTTGTTTTTGGTCATTCTTTCCTTTCTAGCATTTAAATTGGCATCATGGAGTTGCAAAACATGCTTCAAATTGGTATTTTCTATTTGAGTATTAAAGAAGATTAAAAATGTTACCTGTTTTTTACAATTTTGTTTGTTTGTTATAGTGCAACCGATTTTTGTGACTTGAAGAATTTGCTTAAGCTCAGCTCAGTCCATATGCCTTGGAGAATACAGAACAAATTTATAGTGAATTTCTCAGTTGAATTCTATTTTACTTCCACTGGAGGGGAAGATGAGAATCACTACACATGGCTAATAATTCACAGAATAAAACTGTTATAAAAATAGATTCACTAAGAATTGTGGGAAAGTATGTTTTTGTATAATCGTTTACGAATTAGTGAATCTTACTAATTGATGTTCATTGTCCATAGCTTATGAAATTTACTGTGTAGGTACAATCGTTTCAACTGCACAATCATCGACCAATGGATGATCTATATAATAAAACAAGACCAAATTTGAATCTAAAGCACAATAGCGGCTGAGATTGTATCTCAATTTTTAGAACTTAATCCAAAGGCTGACATTTCATTTCACAAAAAAAACTGCCCAAATCTTACAGCTTTCCCTACACGCTACTTAAATCCTGCCCTGCCCCTTCTTATTTCTCCTTCTCTTTCATTTATAAAAACTGAGTGGTACTGTTGCACGTCTCTCTCTCTCTCTCTCTCTCTCTCTCTCTCTTCTAGCAACGGTCTCATCATCTCTCTCTCTCCTACTCTCCCGCCGACGTAGCAACTGTTCGAAGGAAAATTGACGCCAGAGCTCTTTTCCTTGGATGCTGGCCATACCTTATGTTGGCATAACTTTCATTTTTGCCTTTGTCAAGACCATTCCCAAATTCAATTCTCGCACAGTTGCGCCTCAAATTGGTCAGTCTATTCATACACCAGTTGTTAGTTTTTGGCTTATGTTGGCATAACTTTAGTTTATGATTTTTGGCTTAAGCAATTTCACAAATTTGTTATGATCCACCACTACACAGACTGTATTGCTTAAAGCATTTGAAAGGGCATTCTATTTCAGTATTACACAGACTGTATTGGCTTATGTGCTTTTTTTTCCTTTATAATTTATCTTTTCCTCACCTCACCAAACAGCTTGATGGGCAATAACCCAAACAGCTTCAGGTGTTATTGAAATTTAACGAAATAATTAGAGAAATATCCTATTTGAGTTATATGATACGTGAGAATAATTAGAGAATTTAAGACTTCTGTACAGTGTTTGTAAGTTTTAAAAATCAGGTTTGTTTGAGGCAAGTGGTGTTCTTTTCTTATCAAAAAGAAGAGTATGTGATGTCCTTACACTTTGTTTAGTAATTAGGATAAATAACATAACTGAGAGAGCAAAAAGAAGCAAAAGAGAAAAACCCATTTGGTAGGGGTGTGTGTATTGATACATGAGAGGAGAAGGAAAGTTTCAACCTTTTCTTACTAGGCACTTGGCAGTTTATGAGAGAGAGGAATAATTGGAGCAGAAAGGTTCTATTCTTTTTACTCTAATTTGTCAAAATAAAGTACTATTGACTTTGCAAATAAATTGTAATGTGCGTGTAACAGGTTGATTTTAATGTAAGTGCAATTGTAATGTGTGTGTTACATTCTGTTCATCAATATACTGTTACAATCGCGTGCTCCAAAGTCAATAAACTAGAAAAAAAATGACGGTCTTTAAATTGCAATAACACCATGTAGTATATATATAAACATGCCCATATATCAGTGTATGCTTTTGGAAACTTGAGTGTATAACCTTTACATCGTTTCATATTATTTTGTTATGTTCAAGAGCTTCAAACACATAAACGGTCATTTATGAAATAAAAAAATTCAATTTATTGACTTGATTAAAATCAACCTGCTCACTAAGAATTTCTTGAAGGAATTCATTCACTGCATTTTATCGATTGGGTTTGATGGTTTAACATTTTCATATTTTTGTTAGATGCTGAACTATTGATTAAAATGGTTGTTTTTTAAAGGTTGAGTGACTCCGGGTTTTGTATATTTCGGTTGATCGAGGTTCCAATTTGGATGGGTTTGGTTTTTTGTTCAACTTTTATGAGGTTTAATGTGTGATTAGGAGTTAGGACAAATTGGTATTTTTTTTTAATCTTGATGTTTTTTAATTTCAGTATATTATTTAGGCTATGATAATATCTTTGTTATTTTTTCATTTATTTAAGCTCAAAATTGATTGTTATTTGTATTTATTTGGTACAGGAAAATGAAGTTTTAGAAGTTAGTTGCATTCTTGAAAGTATTTACTGCTCTACTTCTGTAAGCCCTGCTCATTGTTTTGATTGAATGATTATTATGTGTATACATGGTGTTAATGACTGCTTTAAGTATCAAGATTATTATTGCTTTTGCGCAAAAAAAATAATTATTACTCGTAAAAGTATCATTATTACTGTTGAATGATGGTCAATACTGATACTTTCCTTACATCTTATTTGAACTGAATATACTACTGTTGTGTCTCACTACTGGCCTTATTTGCAAATTATATTGACTTGATTTTGGTGCTGACAGTATATGTGTTCAAGGAGAGTAAGACACGACGTAACGATCCAAAGTTAAACTGAAGTTGTCGGAAATACCTAACCTTAATTAGGCAGATCCCTCATTTTTATTAGTACTATTAGTATTTTTCTCTATGATCATTTGGAAGAAAAAAAGAAAAAAAAGATATACATTTGGATAAAACAATAAAGGTGGGGTAACATAACTTTTCCTAATCTGTTAATAAAAATAAATTTCTTGAAATTAGTAGCGACTAGCTTGATGTTTTGGTGGTTGGATGTGTTGATGATTGAGTATGTATTAATTTCTTCATGTATGTATTTTTGTTCCGTATTTTGTAAAGTTAACTAATTATACATGGTTATGATGATTTTGGGTATGGAATGATTGTTTTTTTGGTGGTTTGGATATGTATGGATGATTGTAAGTTTTATACACAGGTTTATATTTGTCTGGATATCTATTTTGTCGAATTTTTTTAAAATTAGTAGCGATTGTTTTTTTGATGGTTTGAATATGTATGGATGATTGTAAGTTTTATACACAGGTTTATATTTGTCTGGATATTTATTTTTAAAGGAAACTCTGTCGAATTCTTTTAAAATTAGTAGCGACTAGCTTGATATTTTGGTGGTTAGATGTGTTGATGATTTTTTGGTGGTTTAGATATGTATTGAAACATTGGAAATTAGAGTTTAGAATTTTTTAGATACTCTGGTTTTAAAGGAAATTCTATCGATTTTTTTAGAAATTAGTACCAACTAGCTTGATGTTTTGGTAGTTGGACATGTGTTGATGATTGGGTATCTATTAATTGTTGTGGTGGTATGGTGAATTATGGTGGTATGTGTCTTTAGGTAATGTAATATTTTTCAAATTTTAATTTAATTTTTTTTACGCCGTGCCTTTAGGCACGGGCATATACTAGTATGTAAATATATATAATATATATATATATATACAGACTGAAATGAAACCACGGACCAAAGTTCGGGCAAAAGCAAGCAACACGACTCTCAACGTGTAGAAGGGTGTGTGCATAGATGAAGAGAAAGATTCTAAAGTGTGTGAGAAGGCTTATAGCTGACTGCCAAAAAAGACTTCTATATCTTTAGAGTGGGTAAACACTGACTTTTGTAGGTACAAAAGGGCTATATATGAGCTCACATGTGTTTAAAAGGGGAAAGTACACTGCATGGGGTGAGTACAGAGCAAATTGGGCAGGGCTTCCTCGTCTTTTTCTCTTGAAAAATGGGCAGCCCAAGCCCTCTATTTATAGGCATTTTAGCCGCAGGTGTACCTGCGGCTGAACCGCAGGTGTACCAGAGGCAACCCGGGTGGGTCTGGGTTTTTTAGGTCGGGTCGTCTCAAAGTACGTGCACTCGGGCACTGTAATGTCCACTCGAACTTTCAGAAGTGCAATCCGGGCATCCGTTTGAGGTATACAGAACCTATTTCGGATCGCCGTTGTCGAGAGTTGTACGATGGCATGGGATTAGAGTTTGTACAAAGTCATTGAAGATGGGACGATGCCCTCCGGTCTTCAAGCTTTAACTTTTATCCGTTACCCCGCACAATAGTCACTCGGGATTGGTTAGTCTTGTGGGACATCATTGCATAGAGATGTTAAGACGACGTGACGTGGCATTGTGTTGACGAGATGACGATGTTGCCTCTCACCGGTGTTATCATCGCCGGATTAAATTTGATAAAGAGACGTTACTCGAGACTTACCGAGATTGAAATTTCAGCTGCAATTGTTGAAGGTCCCCATTGTCACCTTTGAGGTGTGACTGTCTTCCCGATGTTATTGCCAGGTTGGTACAGTGTATCTTGTTATGAGCGCCGAGATTGAAACTGGTCGCATTTAAAACAATCATTTCCGGGGTTATCACTGAAACTTTATTCCTTGGGGCTATCACCAAGGTTGGTGGCTATTCTCATGGTTGGGACTAAGACTGGATACCTCAAGGTTATCTCCGAGATTAATCGGTCTTCTTCGGTGTGTGTTCCGGTATTGGATCTACACACCTTGGGGTTACATCCGAGGTTAGAATTGTTACTCCCAGAGTGTGATCTGGGGTTGATGTTGAACTTCCGGTAGTATCCGGTATGGATTTGGATTGTCTTTCAGGGTTCTCTCTTAAAAGATGAATCTGTCCTCTTGCAATGTTAGTGACAGTAGTACAGAAAATTTCGAGTGTCTACAGTACCTTCTGACTTGGTGGTTTATTAAAAGAAGAAATTTCTGCATGATGTCAAATGGTATATATGGGATGAGCCTTATTTGTTTAAACATTGTTCTGATCAAGTGATAAGAAGGTGTATTCTGTATAGCGAGACCGAGGGGATTCTGCAGGATTGTCACTCTACTATATATGGAGGTCACTATGGTGGTGAAAGAAGAGCGGCTAGAGTATTACAAGTAGGATTCTACTGGCCGACAATGTTCAAGGATGCATACAGTTTTGTCCAGCAGTGTGATAGATGTCAGCGAGTGGGGAACATCTCCAAAAGGAATGAAATGCCATTGAATATAATCCTTGAAGTAGAAATTTTTGATGTGTGGGGAATTGATTTCATGGGGCCTTTCGTTTCTTCCTGCGGAAATCTCTACATCTTGCTCGCCGTGGATTATGTCTCGAAATGGGTAGAAGTGGCAGCTCTTTCGACAAATGATGCCAAGGTCGTCCTCAGATTTTTACACAGAAGTATCTTCACGAGGTTTGGGACTCCAAGGGCTATCATCAGTGACGAAGGCAGTCATTTCTGCAATAGGCAGTTTACAGCTTTGTTAGCTAAATATGGGGTGAACCATCGCATTGCTACAACGTATCACCCACAAATGAATGGCCAAGCTGAAGTGTCGAATCGAGAAGTTAAGAGAATCCTAGAAAAAAGTTGTGAATCCCACGAGGAAGGACTGGTCGTTAAAGTTGGATGATGCAGTATGGGCTTATAGGACGGCATATAAGACTCCGTTGGGTATGTCACCTTTTCAACTCGTGTATGGAAAAGCCTACCACCTTCCTATAGAGCTAGAGCATAAGGCATATTGGGAAATTCGAAAGCTCAATTTTGATTTGAAAGTTGTTGGGGAGAAACGCCTACTCCAACTCAATGAGTTAGATGAATTCAGATTACATGCATATGAGAATTCAAAGCTGTACAAGGAGAATGTGAAGAAATGGTATGACTGAAAAATCATTGAGGGAAAATTTGAATCGGGACAAAGGGTTTTGCTTTATAACTCCAGACTTAAACTTTTTCCCGGGAAGCTGAAATCGAGGTGGTCAGGGCCATTTATAGTGAAGACAATTTTTTCGCATGGTGCAATTGAAGTATTTGATACGTTGCAAGACAAGCCTTTTAAGGTGAATGGACAGCGCTTGAAGCATTACTTTGGTGGTGAGGTAAACAGACAGAAAGTCGTCTCAATTCTTTCTTCGACATGAGAATCGGAGACAGTCAAGCTACTTGACTATAACGTAGCGCTTGATGGGAGGCAACCCATTATCTCTATCTCTATTTTCTTTTTATTTATTCAGTAGGGTATTTAGTTAGTTTATCTTTATTTCATTCTTAATAGATGGCTATGTTGAGCATAAGTAAGTGTGTAATAAAGTCTGTATTTGACAGTGTTTTAGTATTGTATAGAATCTACTAGTTCATTTATGCTTATTCCGGAGTTCACACATTGATACGGGTAAATGGTGTGATGTAGGTATCTTCAAGTGAAATCTCATTGATAGGCAGTTTGGGAGTAAACTCAGCAGTGCATGAAGCAGGGTCACGCGGTCGCGCAATGACTACATCACAAGACCACGCGCCCGCGCGCTACACATCTCAGACCAGTAATGCCACTCACTCGCCCGCGCCTGAAAACCATTGCAAGGCCGCGCGGCCGCGCACGACACTAGGCATGGAAATTTTTTTAAAGTTTAAAAGAACCGAGTCGTGGTTTATTTGGTCTCTCACTTGACATAATAGAAGTGTATTCTTCTGTTCTCCCATAATCATAAGACTCCTCAGCTCTCATCAAAGTTCATACCCACGATTCTCTCCACTAGCATAAATCTAGGGTTTCTGCTTGGGTTGTGCAGCAGTAAGTTTAGGGGTACGCTCATCAAGTAATTTATCTGCATTCTATCTATCATCTGTACATGGGTCCAAAATGAGCACGCTCAATCTCCATCTCATCCTCATCAGCATCTTCCTCTAATAACCAAGAAGAGGATGTCGTGGACCACAGGAAATTTATCAGTTTGGAGGCCCAGCAGGAATATTATCGGATTGTGGCCAAATCTTTTGTGAAGGAACGGGGACTTAAACCTGAGAAGCAAGACAGCCAACTATGGTATATGATACGAGAAAGAGGCTGGGTTGGCTTGACTGCAACTCTTATGCCTATTTCCATGGGGATTGTTCGAGAGTTCTACGCGAATGCTAAGGAAATGACAGGAGGGATAACGCTAGTTCGAGGAATGCAGGTGGATTTTCGACCTCCAGCGATCAGAGCAGTTTTCAGAATACATGACGCACCACCCACCGGGTCTGCTAATTAGGTAGAAGGTGCGCATTTAGAAACAGATCTGGCAGTAGTGATTACTGAATTATGTATTCCGGGCACCAAATGGAATTATAAGGCAGGGACAACTAAGCCAAAATCTTTTCCAGCATCCGCCTTGAATCAGTATGCCAAAGCGTGGAATTTGTTTATCTGTGCCAAACTAGTTTCGTCAGCTCACCAGCATGAAATAACCACTGAGCGTGCTATGATTTTGTGGGGCATCATCAAAGGCAAGTACATTGATGTAGGCCATTTAATTCATCAAAACATGCGGCGTTATTTGTCGGGGAGCACTACTGGGAGTATTCGGCATGCATCTGTGGCAGCCATGCTTTGTACCCAACAAGGAGTCCCATGGAATAATGAGCAGCTGCAGAACCTGTGCCACGACATCACTCATTCTAATATTGCCAAGTTCAAGGATTGGACGGGTGGTGAACCGCATCCGTGAAGATTAGGTTTTATCATTCAGCCTACTTTCCCAGAGCTGTCATTGCAGCCCCCTCAGACAGATGAGGTAGGCCCGTCCACACAAGCACCTGCTGCCCATGGTGATTGCCAGCTCCGACGGTTGGAGCGAAAAGTCGATGCCATGTACGATAATTTCAGAGCGTTTACGACGGGACTCACGAGGGCCTTGGCCGAGGCTTTTGTGCATCAAGGAATGATGCTAGAGTGGCCTCAGTTCGGGACAACAGTTCCATATCCACCACCAGATTCACCACCCAAGGAGGGTGGTGCCACTGATCATTAGGGGAGTTTTCTTTACCCTTTACCTTCATTCAATAGGGCATTGAATATTATAAGTTTGGGGGTATTGGGGTAGTAGTATAGTTGCATGTAGTATTGGCATGATTAGTTTAAATTTTGCATGTTCATGTTTAGTTTATTTGTTTATGTGTTAGAATTTTTTTTTTAGTTTGCATGTCTCACAGTTCTTGCTGTATGGAAATTTTTGTCTAGCCGATGATGATAGTTAATTTTGAAAGATTTTTGAGTATGTTGGATAACATGAACCTAGCTATAATCTTTTACACGATGAAATTCATGTTGCTGTTTAAATGCTTTCGGTTTGCACGAATGTGTTCACAATCACTTGTAGGTATAAGAAGTATGTGTTGTATTGCTCGATAGAAAATGTAGTGTCAAAAAGAGAAATATATGGAACATGGATGTAGACTTGCAAAACATTGACATTCAAACTTTGGGAAAACATGAGTATACTATGTATAAAAAAAAAATCAAATAGCAATAACGTGGCTAGTCTTATTTCGGGACCCTGGCTACTTGAGTAAGTACGCCCGAGGAGATTGTCTCTACACCTAGCGCCCTAAGGTCTTTCATGGTCTGGGAGTCATTGGTTGAAAGCTCGTTAAGGGGTAGCAGTGTTGCCTAATGGAATAAGACATTGCACAGTCATGTGAGAAAAGAAAAAAAATAGCAATAAACACCGCGGGAAAGAGCGAAAATCGCCCTCGTGAGTAGTAATAAAGTAGTTAAGCCCATTGTTGAACCTCAGTTTGTTTTGATATGTTGGAATAGTATTCGTTGCATATGTATACATGAGTCTTGATTTAAACTATAATTTTCTATTTTGAGCAATTTAGCATGTGTATTCTTTGCTTAAATCAAGTTTTGGGTGAACACAACACACACACACAACATATCTATAACATGTATGAATTATCTGAGTGTATGATATTATGCCTATGGTTCGGTTTGAATTTGTATTCTTAACTCTGGATAATTTGCTGAGGCATTTTGGACCAAAATTCTGATAGAGTTGGAACAATGTGAGATGAGTTGCATATTAAGTTAGTTGCATAGTAGTGCTTTTGCATTTTCATTGTTATTTAGCATGCATTGCTTGAGGGAAAACAATAGTTCAAGTTTGGGGGTATTTGATAAATGGGTTTTACACCTACTTATTGGATATTAATTCACGCGAACTATGCCCATCTCAAGTATATTTTAGTGTGTTTTTAGTTGCATTTCATGATATTTTGCATTGCATTTACTTAAAACTCCTTTGGTGTAAAATTGCAGGATATGGCATAATTTGGTGATGTAAATGGCATGAGGCTGTTGGATGCATGGCATGAGGATCAAGTGGGAGCAACAGATTAAGCATGGATGGACAAAGGAATGTGCAGCAGAACAAATCAGATGCAGCAGCAGAACCAGAACTCAAAGTTCTGAAGCCATGGCATTATACTATCTGACAAGCTAACCTGGCCTTTGCGCTGTACGACCACCCGGCTAGACCAGACATGGCACACTACAAGTCGCAGCGCGCCATGAGAATTATTAAAGGCGGCCTTCACGTCACGATGGCTGATGCTTCTTTGAAATGTTTATTTTAATATCTAATTTTAACGGTTATAATGAATTAAAAACAATTTCTGACTTGTGTCAGACGTATAATTCATTAGTTTTTACGTATTTTCATATTAGTAACTAGGGTTTACACTTTGAGCGAGATTCCAACGTAGAACGAAGCCTAAACTCCAACTTTTCTAATTCTTCTTGGGATTTTCTATCATTGTGGATAATTATTAGTATTTTGCTGGATTTATATGAGGATTTGAACGTTACTAGGGGATTATAATCAGCAATTGGGTTTGATCGTTTCTATCCTTCATCTTTTAATTGTTCACTTATTCGCCATGTTTAGCTTTGATCCCATAATGGCTTTTGGTTCAGTCATGAACTAAACTCGATTATGGGATTCTAACAGATTTTAATATGTAGTTTAGTTGCATCCTTGAATGCTGGACTATTTTACATATCATATGAGATTTCTATCATGGTTGTTTTGCATGTATGAATACTTGATCACCATTCGTTTTCAGTACTTGTATGGAATTGATAATGAACATGCAAGTATGGATTGTAATCATGATAAGCATACGATATATAGAAAATTTTTTGTGACTTGTGGTATTTTGTGAATCAGATAGACATATATTGTTTCACCGTATGAGTTAGAATAAGGGCTTGTGCTTAAATTCAATATGGTTGCAATTTCACATAGACATATAGTGATTTTTGTTATATTGATGATTACATGGAGTCTATCGCTTATGGATGGTGTGTAAGTCGGTCATAGTACATTGAAAAATGGCTATGACTCTATTAGTGCTCTTGGCTACTTTCCTGTGATATGTGAACAATTCTTGCATGATAGTGGTGATTAGATGAAGTATTAATTGAAGTTAGGATCCCATTACTTTCATATTTAATTTATTACATTTTTATTCTTATTTTAGTCGTTATTTGCAATTAGAGTAATTCACCAATCATATTCATTAGTTTGAGCATATAAATATAGTGATTTAATTGATGCATAATGATTTGAATTAGACAACTTTCTCTGTGGGATCGATACTTTACTTACTTTGTATTACTTGTTGACACATGTATGCTTGCATGAGTTAGAGTTCTTTTGTTAGAACTGAAAAAGAGGCAACACATGGGAGCCTCTCATAGGCCCAAAACTGCAACCACAATGGCAAAACATCTGCGGTCAGTAAACACTCTTAACCTATAAATGGGAAATGACAAGAGAAATACTCACCCGCAGGAATGGGTAGAATCCTAGCCAAGCCTCAATCAAACCCTGTGAGCGCATATACATGCCCCAGAGGAAATAGACAAAGGTATAGGAACCCCAATCATACTCTCCAATACGGTCCACATGACGAGTGGCGTTGATCAAAGCGAACGACACCATAGAAGAGTTATCTGCTATGAAGCAGCCCCTAATGATCATCAGGAACAATCACCGAAGAATGCGATCCTTGACTCTAACATCATCAGACATGGGCTCACTAAAAAGCCTGCTCATAGCATCTACAACTCTCGACAACGACGGTCCGAAATAGGTCTTATATACCTCAGTTGGATGCCCGGATTGCAATTCTGAAAGTTCGAGCAGACATTGCAGTGCCTACGTGCATGTACTACGAGACGACCCAACCCAAGAAACCCGGGGCAACCTGGGCAGCCTCAGGTACACCTGCGGCTCTCCCCTCTATAAATAGAGGGCTTGGGGTGGCCATTTTGAGAAGAGAAAAAGCGAGGAAGCCCTATCAAATTTGCTCCGTACTTGCTATATACTGAGTGCTTTCCCATTTTAAACACTTGTGAGCTCACATATAGCTACTTTTGTACCGCGCGGGAGCCGAGTTTCATCCACTTTAAAGATATAGAAGTATTCTTTAGCAGCCCACTGTAAGCCTTTTGGCACACTTTAAAGCCTTTCTCTTCATCTTTGCACACACCCTTCTTCACGTTGAGAGTCGTGTTGCGTGTGTTTGCCTGCACTTGGTCATCCGTGGTTTTATTTCAGTTTGTATATACATATATATTTATATATATGGACTAACATTATCGAGTTATTCCTCGATTGAGCCTAGACTTCGGTCTGGAGCGTTTATTTGCTTTTATATATATATAAACTGTGTAGAGGACTTTGTTCGATGAGCCTAGACTTCTGTTTGGAACGTTTATTGCTTTAATATATATATATATATATATATATATATATATTAATCGTATGTCGAACTCGCTTGATGAGCCTAAATTTTACATCCAAATGCGTTTATTCGCTATATATATATATATATATATATATATATATATATATATATATATTGTGTTTAACTCGCTCGATGAACTCATATTTTACATCCTATGCGTTTATCTCTTATATATATATATATATACATTTTCGTATCACCTAGAGTTTACTTCATGGTGGTTGATCGGTTTTACAGCTTTCTTTACGTTTCGTCCTGCCTGGAGTTCACTTCATGGCAGTTGATTTCTTTGTACAAGTTTATTTATATTTCATCCCGCCTGGAGTTTTCTACATGGCGGTTGATAGCTTTTACAGCTATATTTATATTTCAGATCCCCCATGGAGGTGCTTCGTGGTTGGTGATAATGTTTGTATATATGTATATTTATAACTTTTATATATATATATACCTGTTTACTGCTTTTATACAAATTGTAGTATCATGTGCGCCTAGGAATCATGTGATCATAGATTCAGCCTATTGGATCTAGATTTGGTTCCCGTGATGGACATTTTCAGCTGTAAGCAGCTTGTAAATTATTACGCGGTGTCTGAATTTCCTCAGATGGTTTTCATACCCATGAGGAAGTCGACATTATTTTGTACATTATTTTCTTATAGATGCTTCGCATCTCAGAAATAAAAACAATCAAGCTGAACACTTAATAAAATAGAAGTGTAAAAGGTCTCAATTACTATTGAGCATCAGGGTTTGAAAAACCTCTTTTACAAAACATCACTGCTATATCTTGCTAAAAACTGAATTTTTACATAAATTCAAACCCTGTGTATATAGGTGCGAACGAGGCCTCACACTACTTCCAAATAACAGCACATTGACCCACACACACACACATTTAGATAACAGTTTCTTGAAAAGAGGCAATCACCGTGGTAACACGGATGTCGGGGGGTGCCTAACACCTTCCCTCCGCATAATCAAGTTCCCGGACCCTAATGAATCTCGGTTTCACCAACCCGTTTAGCAGTGTCACATCACTTGGTCAATGTGCAAACCTTTTCTCAGTTGTGTTGGTATAACCATTTAAAAAACCAACTGGCGACTCTTAACAGTCTATCGTCGACATTATACATGTCGGGCCTTTTTCACTTGTTTTTTTCAAACAAATCTCACCTAAAATGAGAACACCAAAGAACAAGTAACGGAAAGGGACAATTAAAAATTCCGACGTCGACAGTATTCTTTCTAAGTCCGGAGGTAATGCTACCACGTAAGCTACCTCTCCTTCCCTTTTTAATATCTCGAAAGGTCCTATAAACCTTGGACTTAAATTTCCCTTCTTTTCAAAGCGTATCAAGGGAGATACCTTTAGAAATACATATGAACCTACTTCAAATTCTATATTCACACGATGTAAATTTGTATATTTCTTTTGTTTATCTTGCGCTACTACGAGACACATCCGTATCAGCTTCACTATATCTGTTGTCTGATGCACCAGTTCATGTCCTAGCATTCGGCGTTCTCCCACTTCATCCCAACACAATGGTGTTCTATATTTCCGTCTGTATAGAGCTTTATAAGGCGGCATGCCTATGCTCGCATGATAACTGTTGTTATACGCATATTCTACTAATGGTAGATGATCATCCCAACTACCCTTGAAATCCATGACGTAAGATCTCAACATATCTTCTAGCGTCTGAATTGTTCTCTCGCTCTGCCCATCAATTTGTGGATGATAAGCCGTACTTAACTTCAATTGTGTTCCCATCTTTTCTTGCAGACTCCTCAAAAGTTCGACGTGAATCGTGGATCACGATTTGACACAATAGAAACTGGTACTCTATGTCTGGAAATGACTTCCTTAACATAAAGTTTAGCTAATTGGTCTAAGTTATACTTAACCCTGATTAGCAAAAATTGAGCCGACTTCGTCAATCGGTCCACTATTACCCAAATTGCGTCATACCCCTTCTGAGTAATTGAAAGTCCAACCACAAAATCCATCGTGATATACTCCCACTTCTATTCCGGAATCTCTAATGACTGTAACAAGCCACTTGGTCGTTGATGTTCGGCCTTAACTTTTTGACAATTCAAGCACCTACTCACATACTCTGCTATTTCCCTCTTCATGTTTGGCCACCAAAAACTCTATCGAAGGTCTTGATACATCTTAGTACTACCAGGATGAATCGAGAACCTCGAACTATGAGCATATAAATATGGTGATTTAATTGATGCATAATGATTTGAATTAGACAACTTTCTCTGTGGGATCGATACTTTACTTACTTTGTATTACTTGTTGACACATGTATGCTTGCATGAGTTAGAGCTCTTTTGTTAGAACTGAAAAAGAGGCAACACATGGGAGCCTCTCATAGGCCCAAAACTGCAACCACAATGGCAAAACATCTGCGGTCAGTAAACACTCTTAACCTATAAATGGGAAATGATAAGAGAAATACTCACCCGCAGGAATGGGTAGAATCCTAGCCAAGCCTCAGTCAAACCCTGTGAGCGCATACACATGCCCCAGAGGAAATAGACAAAGGTATAGGAACCCCAATCATACTCTCCAATACGGTCCACATGACGAGTGGCGTTGATCAAAGCGAACGACACCATAGAAGAGTTATCTGCTATGAAGCAGCCCTTAATGATCATCAGGAACAATCACCGAAGAATGCGATCCCTGACTCTAACATCATCAGACAAGGGCTCACTCAAAAGCCCGCTCATAGCATCTATGCTCAAAGGACCTGCACGGACAGTCCTGCCCTTGAGCGCCTCCGTCGGAACTCCTAACAAGGATCTGATGGCAGTAGGGGAAATATTCGCCATGCAAGACACTGGTGCCCCTCCAAACTCCATACCTATGATAAACCGCCAATCCATCGGCGTAATCATCACCTCACAGTCAAACAAATGGAGTGACTGAGTCTGATGAAACCATCGCTCAGACAATGCCCTGAGGTAACCCCAGGGACAACGACGGGGAAGGATGGAGAAGAATACCCTGAATCCCTAATCATGCACTACCGCTCTATAGTCAGGATGAAGAGCCTGATACATGGAGTGTATGTTAAACCAATTCCCTTGAGGTTGTGTAAAGCCGGGAACCTGCATGAAATGCAGATTAACATCAGAATCCTTTACTCCTCTTCAATAAGAAAGAAGGAAGATAAAGATCTAACGTCATACCTCGTTAGCATGCAGGTACATCGAGGGATGTCTGCTCAAGTCACCCAGAAGCTCTGGGTTTGCCACCTGAATACAAGGGAACTCCCTACGGGGAACATGTGCAGCAGGAGCGGGGTCCTCAATCGGAATATCCTCATCCTCGTCCTCGACGTCCGGCACATCAGCCCGGACTGGACGTATCACTGCCTCCACCAATCGACGAGGCTGTATAATAGAACGAGGTCGAGGCACTTCAGAAGCCCTCCTCCGTATACCAGAAGTCGACCTACGGGAACTACTCGGCTGATCTGGATCCATAATATCTGTACAAAAAGTCTCCAAATCACCTCAGAAAGGGTGTGGTATTTCCTGACTTGGAGCTTTTCAAAATGCATTTTATGACTACATGCATGCATGCATTACTTTAACATACATCTACAGTACAGTTAAAAATGCATGACTAATTAAATGCCTACATTTTGAAAAAATTTGCCATAGTCCCCTTTGTAAATAGGACTATCCACAAGCACATAGGCATGACTAGGTGGCCATTCAGTAGCACACCTGCCCCAAAGTCATATACATAATATATGCATTAAAAATCAAAAACATCAATCCATAAGGTTATCCTCAATACCAGGAGTACTTTGCCTTTTATCTTTTGTTCATTTGTCCTCAAATAGGATAAGAAATAGCAGAAAAAGGTGCCAATTTGACATCAATCCTGGTCTTCTCATATGGAACTTTGAGTCTATACATCACTCATTGGTAGTCACCCAGACACGAGGTATACCATGCCAATGATCTCATTTGTTACAAATCACATTCGGCAATACCTTGTACAGGTCCAATGTCGCCAATTCCGGGTCATCACCCTAAAAGATCAACGTGATCCCCGACGGGGGTTATAACTTAGAACCCCAGTGGGGGTTACAATGCATGTTCATCCGTTGACACACACATCAATGAAGGTCAAGCAGCCTTGACGTTATTTTAGCCGATGGCAATTAAACCCATCGAGGCATCGAAAGCTATTCGATGATTGGATATGTTGGTATTCATAAGTCCCCAGTGGATCCCCGTCGGGGGGCACAATGCAATGTTCCGTTGATTCACACATTAACGAAGGTCAAGCAACCTTGACAATATGCTCACAGAGTATCAGTCGTTGATTCACACGTCATCGAAGGTCAAGCAGCCTTGACAGTCAACCCCAAAGGGTTTTCATCCGTTGATTTACACGTCGGTGAAGTACAAATCAATGAAGGTCAGGCAATCCTGACAGCATCTGCTGTTGGCAATAGATCCAACAGAGTCTTGACATATCCTGGCGATACAAACCAGGAAAGGTCAACATCATCAAGGAGGATCGATGATGGAATATGTTATACACATAATCAAACAGACAAAGCTTTATCCCCATAGATCTCTTACACATAAAAGGTACATCTTCGGGATTAAGTCAGTATCAAGAATTCAGGACTTTGGTGATAACTCCAACATCAACATCCTAATAGATTTGGATCACACATCTGATCAGGTCAGAGTTGTCAATCCTCGGTAAACATTACAAGGATTCAGCAATCATCCCCAGCATGTTGGGCAACAACCCCGGACACATGCATCATACATTTGCATCATGTTGCTACTTATAGTATCAGGTTTATCTTATGGCATTTCAAGTGTCTAGGATTCTTTATCCTACCCATGCATTTCATTTCATGAGTATGATAAAGAGGGGCATCTGTAGACACTCGAAATTTTCTGTACACCTGTCACTGACTTTGCAGGAGTACATATTCATCTTTCAGAGATAACCCTGGAAGACAGCTCATATCCATTCCAGATACTACCAGAAGTTCAGCATCAACCCCGGAACACACATCGGGAGTAACAATTCAAAACTCGGAGATAACCCCGAGGCATGCAGATCCAACACCGGAGAAGACCGATTAATCTCAGAGATAACCCCGAGGTATCCAGTCTCAGTCCCAACCATGGGAATAGCTACCAACCTTGGTGATCACCCCCAAGGAATGCAGTTCCGGCGATAACCCCAGAAATGCTTGTTTCAAATGCAACCAGCTTCAATCTTGGCGCTCACAACGAGACACCCAGTACCAATCCGGAGATAACCCCGAGAGGACAGGCACACCTCCAAGTTGACACTGAGGACCTTCAACATTTGCAACAGTCCAATCTCAGCAATAACCCTGAGCAACGTCTGTTTTATCAGCTTAAATCGGCGATAACCTCGGTGAGGGGCCAATGCATCATCTCGCCACTCTAAATCCACATCACGTCGTCTCAACATTTTATACACACATCTTTACACAACGATGTCCCACAAGAATCAAGGAAAACCAATCCTGAGTGACTATTGTGCAGGGTAACGGATAGAATTTTGAAGCTTGAAGACCAGAGGGCATCGTCCCATCTTCAATGACTTCATACAAACTCTAATCCCATGCCATTGTACAACTCTCGACAACGACGGTCCGAAATAGGTCCTATATACCTCAGTTGGATGCACGGATTGCAATTCTGAAAGTTCGAGCGGACATTGCAATGCCTACGCACGCGTCTTCTTAGACGGACGACCCAACCCAAGAAACTGGGGCAACTGGGCGACCTCGGTACACACTGACTCTCCCTCTATAAATAGAGGGCTTGGGGTGGCCATTTTGAAAAGAGAAAAAGCGAGGAAGCTCTATCAAATTTGCTCCGTACTTGCAATATACTGAGTGCTTTCCCATTTTAAACACTTGTGAGCTCACATATAGCTACTTTTGTACAGCGCGGGAGCCGAGTTTCATCCACTTTAAAGATATAGAAGTATTCTTTGGCAGCCCACTGTAAGCCTTCTGGCACACTTTAAAGCCTTTCTCTTCATCTTTGCACACACCCTTCTTCACGTTGAGAGTCGTGTTGCGTGTGTTTGCCCAGACTTCGCTCCGTGGTTTTATTTCAGTTTGTATATACATATATATTTATATATATGGACTAACATTATCGAGTTATTCCTCGATTGAGCCTAGACTTCGGTCTGGAGCGTTTATTTGCTTTTATATATATATAAACTGTGTGGAGGACTTTGTTCGATGAGCCTAGACTTCGGTTTGGAATGTTTATTGCTTTAATATATATATATATATATATATATATATATATATATATATATATGAACTGTTGTCGAACTTTGTTCGATGAACCTGTATTTTACATCCGGTGCGTTTATCTCTTGTATATATATATATACATTTTCGTATCACCTAGAGTTTACTTCGTGGTGGTTGATCGGTTTTACAGCTTTCTTTACGTTTCGTCCTGCCTGGAGTTCACTTCGTGGCAGTTGATTTCTTTGTACAAGTTTATTTATATTTCGTCCCGCCTGGAGTTTTCTACATGGCGGTTGATAGCTTTTACAGCTATATTTATATTTCAGATCCCCCATGGAGGTGCTTCGTGGTTGGTGATAATGTTTGTATATATGTATATTTATAACTTTTATATATATATACATGTTTACTGCTTTTATACAAATTGCAGTATCATGTGCGCCTAGGAATCATGTGATCATAGATTCAGCCTATTGGATCTAGATTCGATTCCCGTGATGGACATTTTCAGCTGTAAGCAGCTTGTAAATTATTATGCAGTGTTTGAATTTCCTCAGATGGTTTTCATACCCATGAGGAAGTCGACATTATTTTGTACATTATTTTCTTATAGATGTTTCGCATCTCAGAAATAAAAACAATCAAGCTGAACACTTAATAAAATAGAAGTGTAAAAGGTCTCAATTACTATTGAGCATCAGGGTTTGAAAAACCTCTTTTACAAAACATCACTGCTATATCTTGCTAAAAACTGAATTTTTACATAAATTCAAACCCTGTGTATATAGGTGCGAACGAGGCCTCACACTACTTCCAAATAACAGCACATTGACCCACACACACACACATTTAGATAACAGTTTCTTGAAAAGAGGCAATCACCGTGGTAACATTTGATGTCGAAGTGCCTAACCCTTTCCTCCGTATAATCAAGTCCCCTGACCCTAATGAATCTCTTGTTTCACCAATTCATGAGCAAGCAGTGTCACATCACTTGGTCAATGTGCAAACCTTTTCTCAGTTGTGTTGGTATAACCATTTAAAAAACCAACTGGCGACTCTTAACAGTCTATCGTCGACATTATACATGTCGGGCCTTTTTCACTTGTTTTTTTCAAACAAATCTCACCTAAAATGAGAACACCAAAGAACAAGTAACGGAAAGGGACAATTAAAAATTCCGACGTTGACAGTATTCTTTCTAAGTCCGGAGGTAACGCTACCACGTAAGCTACCTCTCCTACCCTTTTTAATATCTCGAAAGGTCCTATAAACCTTGGACTTAACTTTCCCTTCTTTTCAAAGCGTATCAAGGGAGATACCTTTAGAAATACATATGAACCTACTTCAAATTCTATATTCACACGATGTAAATTCGTATATTTCTTTTGTCTATCTTGTGCTACTACGAGACACATCCGTATCAGCTTCACTATATATGTTGTCTGATGCACCAATTCATGTCCTAGCATTCGGCGTTCTCCCACTTCATCCCAACACAATGGTGTTCTATATTTCCGTCTGTATAGAGCTTTGTAAGGCGGCATGCCTATGCTCGCATGATAACTGTTGTTATACGCATATTCTACTAATGGTAGATGATCATCCCAACTACCCTTGAAATCCATGACGTAAGATCTCAACATATCTTCTAGCGTCTGAATTGTTCTCTCGCTCTACCCATCAATTTGTGGATGATAAGCCGTACTTAACTTCAATTGTGTTCTCATCTTTTCTTGTAGACTCCTCAAAAGTTCGACGTGAATCGTGGATCACGATCTGACACAATAGAAACTGGTACTCCATGTTTGGAAATGACTTCCTTAACATAAAGTTTAGCTAATTGGTCTAAGTTATACTTAACCCTGATTGGCAAAAATTGAGCCGACTTCGTCAATCGGTCCACTATTACCCAAATTGCGTCATACCCCTTCTGAGTAATTGAAAGTCCAACCACAAAATCCATCGTGATATGCTCCCACTTCTACTCCGGAATCTCTAATGACTGTAACAAGCCACTTGGTCGTTGATGTTCGGCCTTAACTTTTTGACAATTCAAGCGCCTACTCACATACTCTGCTATTTCCCTCTTCATGTTTGGCCACCAAAAACTCTGTCGAAGGTCTTGATACATCTTAGTACTACCAGGATGAGTCGAGAACCTCGAACTATGAGCTTCTTGTAACACTTGATCCTTTAATTCTGTCTCATTTGGAACCCAAATTCTTCCTTCAAATCTTAATAATCCCTCATTATCAAGACTATACTTTAAATCTTTTTCATCAGTTAACAGCTTCTTCTGGTCACACTCTTCAGTTCGGAGTTGCACCTCCTTGACTCTCTCTACAATGGTAGATTGAATCTTTATTATAAATAATCTCTTCCCCGATTCACTCGGTAACTTCACCTCCAACTCCATCCTAGCCATCTCGGTTATTAACTCAGTTTGAGCTGTTAACATAGACAACTTTTCCCGACCCTTTCTACTTAAGGCATCATCCACTACATTTACTTTTCAAGGGTGATACAAGATTTCACAGTCGTAATCCTTTATCAACTCAAGCCATCTCCTTTGTCTCATATTCTACTCCTTTTGTGTGAAGATATATTTTAGACTCTTATGATCCGTGTATATCTCATATCTCTGCCCGTATAAATAATGTCTCCATATCTTTAAGGCAAACACTACCGTGGCCAGTTCCAGATCATGAGTAGGATAAACTTTCTCATAATCCTTCAACTGTCGTGATGCATACGCAATGACCTTTCCATGTTGCATGAGCACGCAACCAAGTCCTCTATGCGAAGCATCGCTATAAACTACAAAATTTCCTGTATCGTCAGGTAAAGACAATACAGGTGCCTCACTCAATCTTTTCTTCAGTACTTGGAAACTGTCTTCACACTTCTCCGTCCACACGTACCTCACCGTCTTCCTTGTCAGGTTAGTCAACGGAGTAGCTATCTTTGAAAAATCTTGGATAAATCTTCGATAGTATCCTGCTAATCCTATGAAACTCCGCACCTTGGTCAGCATTTTCGACTGTTCCCAACTCATCATTTCTTCCACCTTCGTTGGGTCTACTAAAATCTCCTCACGGTCGATAACATGACCCAAAAACTGTACCCTTTCCAGCCAAAATTCACACTTAGTGAATTTTGCGTACAACTTCTCCTTCCTTAGTGTCTCCATCACTACTTTTAAGTGTTCAGCATGATCCTCTGACGTCTTCGAATAAACTAGAATATCATCGATAAACACAACGATGAACTTGTCCAAATATTGTTTGAACACTCTATTCATCATATCCATAAATGCAGCTGGTGCATTAGTTAACCCAAATGACATCACCAAAAACTCGTAATGGCCGTAACGAGTCCTGAATGTCATCTTAGGTACATCCTCACTTCTGACCTTTAACTGATGATACCCCGTTCGCAAATCTATCTTAGAAAAATACTTTGCCCCTTTCACTGATCAAAGAGATCATCGATCCTGGGAAATGGGTGTCGTTAACTTGTTCAACTCTCGATAGTCGATACAAAGTCTTAATGATCCGTCCTTCTTCTTCACAAACAGTACCGGTGCTCCCCACGGTGAAACACTCGGTTGAATGTACTTCCTATCCAACAGTTCTTATAACTGTACCATCAACTCCTTCATCTCCACTAGAGCCATACGGTACAGTTGTGACGACCCCAAATCCGGGTATCTTCCAACCCGACAGATGGTGCTCCACGATACTACATTTCATACAATCATTCCATTGAAATAACAACAAAATGAGTGTAATTACTATCTTTGTATTACATTTGTAATAAATCCTTTCTCAGGTTCATAACCGAATACATTCATTGTTCTTCATAAGTATATTATATACAAACATACTAGTCTATTATAGGACGATTAATTGTCCATCTTAGCCTTGGCTTTATCTCTCTTAGAACTCTCATTTAGTTTCGCTTTTAGCCGCAAAACATATGGTTCAAGCAAGAATGAGCATAACTAGCTCAAAAAGTCTTAACAAATCTAATCATATGAATATCACCTCAACAAATACATGCTTTAATTCTATATCTGAACAATTATCTATGAAGCATTATGAAACATTTGACTAATACTTCTCATACAAAGATTCCAGAGCATAAATAATAGCTTAGGAATGATGAACCGTCAATAGACCATGAACATACTTGCTTTTCGTTTTCATACTTGAAAAGGATATCCAAAGACTAAGGCCATCCATCCGTCTTTACTTACGAGCACTTCTAGGTGATCACCTATTGTACTCTATGTTGATGTTGATCAACACTCTTACGTTAAACGTATTTACGTTCAACATTTGGCAACCTCGCGTGCCCATCGAATAATCGATGAAAATACTTTTGTTTGTTCATAGACAAACTTACCTTCTCATCCGTACCAACTACTTGGCATAGGATAGCGTTAACAGTTCTATATCAACAGACTTGTAAACAAGTCAATCAACTCTCTAATACTTGTCTAGCCAGAATAAAACAGGCATTGACCCTTTCCTTATTACCATTCCTGCATTGTATAACATGCATCATGTAAAAACTTGGCTAGCACGAAGGTCAGACAAGCGTCAAGAAAGACTTTCCTTTAAGCGTCTTCGAATTTATAATTCAACTATTCTCAGTCTTTACAGGATCTACATGATACATTCACATAGCACACTGTAATTAGTTATCAAACAAACTAACTTTACGGTTCTAACCAACTTCTTTCTCTTCTATGTTTTATTTGAATTAACTTCGTTATTAAAGTCGATTCAACTTTTTATCCTTCGTTACGTTTCATTAATGTTCTTACGTCATTATTAAACCAACATTCGATTATTATTGGTGAACTAACACGTTGAACGTCATTCACGGTTCACTTATTATGTCTTTATGTTCTTCGTTTAATTACTATTGAACCTTACTAGATCTTCTTACATTAACATCTTATAAGTGAGTTAAGGTAAGTCTCATAATGTACATTAAGTACCTTCGTTGTCTTATATTAAGTCAACATTCAAAATGGAATGAAAACCAACTTGGTCAACACTTTTCTACTATTCGGTCTTTGGCAAGGCATCTCTCTTACACTACAATTGGTGTTGCATGGCGTCACTCTCCGTGAGGTTTCAGGGCATCGGCATGTCATGCGGGCGAAAGTCCATGCACAAACTTTCGTAACAAGTAATGCAGTCTCTAGACCTTTTATTTTCTCCTGCCATAATCAATTTGGCAAGGATGTAAAACACAGGGTTTAGCGTCTGCTGCCCAACCTCAATACACCAGTTAACCAAAATAGTTTGGTTTCTTAATGAAACTCTTGGCTTCCTAATTTGTTCGTTTTACATCCGAATTGATCCATTCGAATTCCTACAAGTCACAAATTACATTCTTTACGTGTTCGTATAAGAATTTTACCTTTTTGAATCTGTTAACTCGGAATTCACCTTTAAGTTCATTTTTTAAGCGTATGTTTAACATTTTTGTCTGTTCAATACTAGTTTTTTTCGTTATAAGTCGGAAGCCCTCTGAAAAATTGATATCCTACTATAGAGCCAGGGTTTTAGGCCCTGCTCAAACATACGAGCCTTCCTCTCCTCTGTGTCCACTTGGTGTGGTGCGAACCTTGCCAATTCATTGAATTTGTCTGCGTATTGGGAAACAGTCATGTCCCCCTGCTTAAGTTCTAAGAACTTAATCTCCATTCTCCCTTGTATGCTAGTAGGGAAATAGGTTTCGAAGAATACCTTTTTAAATTATTCCCACGTAACAGCTTCCACTCTAGCCCCACCCTGGTGAGCCTCCCACCAGTAGTTGGCTTCCCCCTTCATCATATAGGTCGCAAAAGAGGTCTTTTGCTCCTCAGCTATGTTTGTAATAACAAACGCCTTTTCTATTTCCTTGACCCATGTTTGGGCCTCCATTGGGTCCGTCGTTCCCTTAAATTCAGGTGAACCTACACTTTAAAATTCCTTAAAGGTAGTCGTTCGGGCTACCCTAGGTCCTATGGGTGCTCTAACAGCTTAGTTAAATGCAACCGTTAATAAATTAACGAACTCCTGCATTGGGTTATTAGGACCCCCCCCCCCTCGTTCTCATTATGCGATTCTGCTTCTTGGTTACGTTGTCTTCTTCTTGGCGGCATTTCTGATTAAATAAATAAAGTTTAGTTATTACTTATTTGCTTATTTCGTTATTAGTCGTCAACCATCTGAACAATAACTCATACACAACAAAGAAAATTAAAATAAAAACTTGCTTATATTAAAATGCTTCTTTATAGTTCAAAACTATTTATAAGTTGCTTTTCATAGCACAAAAGCTATTACATATACATCCCGCGATTGACTTCTACAAAAATTGGGATTTACAAAAAGACTACCCTTTAATTATACAAAAAGAGGGTTTTCGTCACTACACAAAAGTATTTACCATACTACTCCTAATACTGCCTAACAGCATTCTCATGCTTCTAGTTCGCCAAAATCGACACAATATCTCGACTTATAGTATATCGAGTCTGTCCCGACTCAATAGAATAACAAGTTATCTTAAGATTGAAATCCTCGTGCGCACTGTCATTTATATATGACATTTGTGCTATCTTCTGGTCTTTTTCAACCAGTTTCTTATGAAGTTCCATGACCTCGTTCTTATAGTCCTGGGCCTTGTCAGTCATGAGCACTTTTTCATCATGCTCTATCTCATAGTCTGACTCTGCAGACTCTTTTGCCCTATAGAGATCACTAATCTCTTCTTTCTGGTGTTGCACCATATTGTGCAGTTGCACGTTACGGTCAAGCACTGAGAGGTACATTTCCCTCATAGTCTCTGTAGGTGTCGACTCTAGGGCAGACATCACCGTATTAATCGATGTCACCTCCATGTCATCCTCCACATCAATCATCATATTCAAATATGATGATATTCCCATGGTCTCCTCAGAATAGTCCTCCTTCGAGTAATATTCCTCGAGCTCTGACTCCTCTAGATTCACTATGTGTATGTCTGCTATATAAACATGTGCACTCCTCAACTTGGTTCACGGACTCCTCACTGATCACATGTATATCCCTATACATCAAGTTATCAACCGACATCTACAATAACACATAAAAAATTGATTAGTACATAATACACAATAATATAAGCACAAATCACATTTAATCCATTTAGGGTTACTTTCCATCTTTTAAATCTTTTGGTACTGAGTTTCCTCAATACATTATTAACTCATTTAACTCGAGTTAACTTTCTTCGGACTCTTCCTTTCCTACGAGGTTATTAGCCTAAGGTCCTTCCCCCTTAAGTTTTATAACCTAATGCTTTGATACCAACATGTGATGCTAATGGCACTTTCAACCATAGCACCTCACAAGGGTACCTATCAATTTGCCACTGACTTGCTCGACGCCCCCTACGGAAAGTCTGGCTGCGGTGTATTCCCTTAAAGGGACGTCACTAGCAAAAGGCTCGGGGTTCTTAACGCATTGCGATTATAGCTTTGATACCAACCTGTGACGCCCCCAAATCTGGGTATCTTCCAACCCGACAGATGGTACTCCACGATACTACATTTCATACAATCATTCCATTGAAATAACAACAAAATAAGTGTAATTACTATCTTTGTATTACATTTTTAATAAATCCTTTCCCAGGTTCATAACGGAATACATTCGTTGTTCTTCATACGTATATTACATACAAACATACTAGTCTATTACAGGATGATTAATTATCCATCTTAGCCTTGCCTTTATCTCTCTTAGAACTCTCAGTTCGTTCGGCTTTAGCTGCAAACATATGGTTCAAACAAGAATGAGCATAACTAGCTCAGCAAGTCTTAACAACGAATTATATGAATATCACCTCAACAAATACATGCTTTAATTCTATATCTGAACAATTATCTACGAAGCATTATAAAACATTTGACTAATACTTCTCATACTTTAATTTGAGAGCATAAATAATAGCTTAGGAATGATGAACCGGGCAATAGACCATGAACATACTCTTTTCGTTTTTATACTTGAAAAGGATATCCGGCACTAAGGCCATCCATCCGTCTTTACTTACGAGCACTTCTAGGTGATCAGCCTATTGTACTCTATGTTGATCAACACTCTTACGTTAAATGTATTTACGTTCAACATTTGGCAACCTCGCGTGCCCATCGAATAATCGATGAAAATACTTTTGTTTGTTCACAGACAAACTTACCTTCTCATCCGTACTAACTACTTGGCATAGGATAGCGTTAACAGTTCTATATCAACAGACTTGTAAACAAATCAATCAACTCTCTAATACTTGTCTAGCTAGAATAAAACAGGCATCGACCCTTTCCTTATTACCATTCATGCATTGTATAACATGCATCACGTAAAAACTTGGCTAACATGAAGGTCAGACAAGCGTCAAGAAAGACTTACCTTCAAGCGACTTCGAATTTATAATTCAACTATTCTCAGTCTTTACAGGATCTACATGATACATTCACACAAAGACAATCGTAATTAGTTATCAAACAAACTAACTTTTACTTCTCTAACCAACTTCTTTCTCTTCTACGTTTTATTTGAATTAACTTCGTTATTAAAGTCGATTCAACTTTCTATCCTTAGTTACGTTTCATTAACGTTCTTACATCATTATTAACCCGACATTCGATTATTATTGGTGAACTAACATGTTGAACGTCATTCACGGTTCACTTATTACGTCTTTATGTTCTTCGTTTAATTACTATTGAACCTTACTAGATCTTCTTATATTAACATCTTATAAATGAGTTAAGGTAAGTCTCATAATGTACATTAAGTACCTTCGTTGTCTTACTTTAAGTCAACATTCAAAATGGAATGAAAACCAACTTGGTCAACACTTTTCTTCTGCCGGCGCTGCGGCGCGGCATCTCTTACACTACAGTGGCGCTGCGGCGTCACTCTCTAGAGGTTTTGCCCGGAATCGGCGTTGTGGCGTGAGTCCATGCACAAACTCTCGCGCTGCGGCGCGAGTCTCTAAACCTTTTTTATTTCTCCTGGCCATAATTGGCTCTGCGGCGTGACAGAAAACACGGGGTTTGGCGCTGCAGCGCCGAACCTGTGCACCAGTTTGCCAAAATAGTTTAGTTTCTTAATGAAACTCCTGGCTTCCTAATTTGTTCGTTTTACATCCGAATTGATCCATTTGAATTCCAACAAGTCACAAATTACATCCTTTACGTGTTCGTATAAGAATTGTACCTTTTCGAATCCGTTAACTCAAAATTCACCTTTAAGTTCATTTTTTAAGCGTTCGTTTAACGTTTTCGTCCATTCAATACTCGTTTTCTTTGTTATAAGTTGGAATGCGACGATTCTTTCGCCAACGACTCTTAATTACCTTATCTCACATGTTGACATTGGAAACCAATATTTTCAAGTCACACGGCAACTTTTGACCATTAATTCGGGCTTTATACGTTTTCAACGTTTAACGTCTATTTTCGCAAAATCTGCCATAACTTCGTTACTAATGTTCTCTAATCAAAATCACATGGAATACTCCATGGACTTCATATTTACATCCTAACCAAGCAATAGGCACATTCCTTAGCTATATCGATTCTTAAACATTCATTCAAAACTAAGTTCATGTTCAAGACTTTTTATGGTTTTAACTCACGTAACCACTTACGATTTCTATTTGGTCATGTCCTATCAATGATTTGGTCATTACTAGGCATCCTTATCTCTCCTCAATAAACATGCCCCACCCATCTACGATTCTTCTATGAGAAAGAAATCGAAAAAGATGAAGATTACGGTTTATGAGAATTTACCTTGAAGTAGTTAACGTTCTTGATAAACGTCTAATGGTTTGCTTGGAAGTAGAAGGATTATAAGTTTCTAGCTCTTTTCTCTCTCTCAAATATGTTTGACAAGCTTTGTAAAATAACAAAAATCCAAACCTAGCTTTCTACTTATAGAAAACCAAATGAGGGGCAAAAATGTCCAATTCTCCACCTCCTTACTTAGTTACCACTTTGTCACCAAGTAAAATACTTGGTGACCAAGTGATGTGCTTGCCTTACACACCAAGTGGCCGGCCCACCTTGCCCATGAGTCATCCCCATGGGTTGCCCCATGGGTTTTACCCATTCGATGACCCACCGGTTCGATCCACGGTTCGATTTTCTTGCATTGGGCTTAACCAATCTAATATTGGGCCTTGACTTGGGCTTACCACTTAATCCCTTGGGCTTGCTCATTCAATGGATTGGGCTAAACATAATCCAACCAAATGAATTAACATTAAGTTTTAACTTAATTCTAGAATACGAATCGTATTCCCTACATATACTTCACGTATTCTTTCCGTATAATACTAGTATGATTATCATATTGTACTTCGTATTAACTCATCATATTATACATAGATACTAAATAGTATCTTAATTGTATAACATATGCCTTAACCCTAACGCAATTACTTCCATGTGTTTCATTTCCTTCTCGAAAATCAATATACTCAACCCTTAGGTTTTAAGTCCGCAGGTGAAAACTTCGTTTGCCATAACGGAATTATTATTGGATATTCTATATTATCATAATATTCTAACATTATGTGTTTCTGAGAATTTCAAACCCTAGCTCCGAACGAAATCGGATGAATAATGTTTTTACGCAAACATTCTCGGAAAACCTTCGTTCTCGTCTTGATAATTCACAACAATTAATTCTAGCACAAAGCCAGAATACTAACCACATCCGCTTATTCTAGGTCATAAAATGACCTTCGAACATCATTCTCACATAATTACTCAATTAAATTCATTTAATCCACATAATCAAATAAAAAATTTAATTCATTAAAAATTCGAAATTCTCGGGCGTTACAACGGTGCCCTAGAAACTGGTGCCGCTCCTAGCACAATTTCTATCATGAATTCGGTCTCCCTATCCGGTGGAAGACCCGGCAATTCACTTGGAAATACATTCGTGAATTCTTTCACTATAGGTATTTGTTCCATCGTTACTCCCACTCTCTGGGTATAAACAATATGGCACAAATAGCCTACACATCCCTTCCTTAACAACTTCCTCGTTTGTGTCATGGTAAGACAACACGAACGTCCCGGCAATTTATTACCGTAAAACATTATATGAGGTTGACTCAACGTTCTAATGTTTACACATTTCTTTTGACAATCTATTATTGCACCATAGTTAAATAACCAATCCATCCCTAGAATTACATCGAATTCTCCCAACTTTATCGGTATCAGATCTACCGATAACTTACAACCTCATATTTCTATGAAATAACTCCTATGAATATCTTCAACAGGAATTATTTCTTCGTTCGCTACCTTGATATTCAAAGGTATAGGCAATCTTTCGGGAAGTAATCCTAAATGTCTAGCAAAATCACATGCTATGAAAGAACAAGTAGCACCTGAGCCAAATAACACGTAAGCATTTATGTCGTTTGTGACACCCCCAAATCCGGTACTTTTTACCTCAGATCTAGTACATCATTTCTATAACTATTGCTGAAGATATAAACATAAATTATTTATACATTAAACTTTTACACATCATTCCCAAGGTCTACAACCTTAACTAAGTACATACCTTCAATATCTAAAAAGGTTTACAATACTATTTTGTTCAGAAAATTTAATAGATCTAACTGCACCATAATTTAATCTTACACTTTGTCTTTGCTTCTGTCTTTACTCGAGCTTTCATCTTAATCTGAATTTTTTTATCATGATATAGCAAGGGTGAGCCACAAATTTGCCCAGCAAGTTTTAAATACAATGAAGATATATCATGATTGAAAAGAATGAATAAGCTTTCAAGTTTACAACAATATAATAATTATGAAATAACATGAATCAAGTTTCAATAATTACATGACTAAATCAATAATGTTTGAAGGTCAACAATGATCATAAACAATTTAACTGAACCTTATGGTAATGAAGGTGATCAGCCTTTCATACCTGATGAACATATGCAACATGCATTAAGTGCGAATCAATAATCAGTATAGACGCGAATAATCAACAACAATTATTCACTATCATGCTTTGAACATACAACTCAAGTTTGAGTTAGGAAAACTTCCATGTACCGCTGATTACCGCTAAGCAATCTAATTTAATCTCTCATGAAAGACCTATCAATTATAATATTGATCTTTCAATAAGCATAACATACTTGTTTGCTCATAATACTATTTCTTTATCCGTAAATTATCTAAAACTTAATCACAAAAATCAAATATTAGATAACAGTTTAACACATAAGTATTATTATCATCCTTTGATAATTCGTTAATCGCTATATCATATACATTATGATTTAACACTTAATCTTTCATATTATAAGTTCTTTTCTATAATCCAATAGGCCAAATACTAATATTATAATCTGGATTATTTAAACATATCAATCTAGCAACCCAGATTTGTAATCCAGCAAACTAGATTCTAAATCCAGCAAACTGGATTTCAAATCCAGTGACCTGGATTCAACAGTTTCCAATCCAATAAGCCTGGATTCGCCAATCCTTCAATCCAGCAAGCTGGATTCATAATCCTTCAATCTAGGAAGCCTGGATTCATAAATCTTTCAATCCAGCAAGCTGGATTCAATATCCTTCAATCCAGCAAATCCTGGATTCATAAATCCTTCAATCCAGCAAGCTGGATTCCATATCATTTTCACGAAAATACCAAATCAACAATTATATTGAAAAATAACATAAATCTCTTATTTTAATCTCCTGTCGAATATTATTAATTATGTAATAATATTTTACGCTAAGGTTATTAACTTTTTAATAACATTCCAGTCGAATACTACTAATAATATCTTAATCCAATATTATTAGTCATATAAAAATAATTTAAGTCATTAACCACATTAATAAATAATTTATTTCAATTATTTTCCTTTTAATAATTAACTTGTTTAAGCATTCTAAAATGCCATAAACTTCATAACAATTCAAACCCGACCCACAACCTTCGTCACAAATCTGCATAAATCATGCTTAAGGGTCTCAATTCATAAATCATATTTTTCATATTTTTGGACATCATATATTTAATTAAATCTATTTATCATCATTTAGATAAAAAAAAATACAAAATCAGTCCCAAAATTATTTCTTTTTTGAGATTTGACAGCATGTAGTTCCATATTGAACATATATTTTTCCCGGAATTTTTAAAATAGATTTACTATATTTAAATAGTCCATAATAGCCAAATATTCTCATATTTTTCATAAATCGAGATTAACTCCACAAATTCTGAAATTTTTACTGTATGTTCCTGTTATACACATGTACTTCCAGTAAAACATTTGTAATTTTTGGACTTATACACAGAGAGTTATTCGGGTGGCTTCATAAAAATAGCCCTTCACCGTAAAATCTAAATCTCTCAAACCGTATGGCCAAAAATTCTCAAATTTTTACACAACCTTCATAACTTCTGATATTACCACTCCAAAGTTTTCCAGAATTTTTAAAGCACAAACAGTGGACAAAATCACCCCCATTTCAGACTGATCCAAAACAGTACCAAAACAATGAGACCGTTTTTACCCAAATCCACACCAAAACTTTTAGAAACGTAATTTTTGAGTTCTACTACTTGAGTTTACTAGTCAACACATATATCTTACACCTCTCTTCGACGGATCATAAAAATAAGTGTAGATCAAAAACGGTAAACATTCAAAGCACCTAAAAGTTAGGGTTTTCAAAACTAGAAAAAATAATTTTTCTTTTCTTTTGCTTTCCAACTAAATCAACACCCAATATGGGTAAATCCATACTTGAATCTATGAAAAACACATAGATCATAGGGGTTTGAACTTCCAAATCAAAAACCCCCTTTCATCAAATTAAAAAAAGAAAGAGAATAAAGCTTAGGAAGAAAAAAAATTAATTTTATACCTTTTTATTTTTCTTCTTCCTCTTCCTCTTCTTCTTCTTCTTATTCTTCTTCCTTGGAGAATCTTCTATCTCCTCTTCTTCTCCTTCGTGGCTTTGGCCACTCTTCCCTTTCTCTCCCTCATCCTCTTCTTCTTCCTCTTCCTCTTCTTTTCCCGTCTCTTTCTTTTCTTTTTCTTTTCCTCTTTCTCTTTCTTCTTTTTTCTTTTTATCTTCTCTTTATTCTTATATTCCAAATCCTTATTTTATTTTAATTGTTAATTTACTTAACAAATAACCAAATAGCCCCTCCTTAAGTGAGTCAAAAAATTGGGCCACTTATTAATCTTTTGGGCTTTTACTTTTATTATTTTGCTTACTAACAAAATAAATTTGGGTATCCACCCAAAATTTAATTGGGCCATTATAATACTTGTCTCACACATAATATATTGGGCTAGATTAACAATTTAATCGCCCTTAATCACTTTATCCACAAGTCACATGCTTAATTATTTAATTAGACTTGTTTAAATAATATAACCTCCTTAGTCCATTAAATCTAATTCTCTTGGACTCTATTTAAATTCTTGGGATATGACCTTATTATAGTCCATTACTTTTAATTTTATTCCATTCTACCCTTATCATTTAATTAGGGTTCCACTACACATTTGTAAATAAATTCCTTACTCATATATCTTTAATTCCATAACCCAATTAAACTTTGATTATAACATTAATTATTTGAGATATATAAAATAAATCTCTTAATGTTAGAATACATATTTATATACTAATATTCTCCCATATTATAATCTCTTAGGTTATTCAATTATCATACCTAGTATATATATTAGGTTATATAACTTAATTCTTATTTCACTTTTACATATAAAATAAATGTATACACATTATATAATGTATATTTATCTAAGCACACACATAATTCACATAATCATAACATATTTTACTTCTCGCACTAATTTTGACTTTTCTCCATAAAAAGTCAACTGTTGACTTTGACCAAAGGTCAACCTTTACACATTTTGTGTTTAATGTCATTTCTGACTAAACTTGACGTTCCGGACGCAACCGAGCAGTCTGTGCTTCAAAATTCTATCTCTAACTCAAAATTTGATTTTTAAATTACTCCCTTCTTATTGCTAATCGTATTAACTAACGACTTTATAATTATTCAAATTCTAATTTGCCAGTCAAGGCCAACGTTCAAGCTATGTTAATTACTAACATAGTTTTATCTTGATCCTTATATCATTAACTTAATTCATCATTCCTCTTGCTAAAATATATATAGCACCTTACTGAGTATATATATTTCTTTATATATACTCATCTTCGTTTATCCTCATAGCATCTCTTCATGTGAAATCTTATCTTCTTAATAAAATTTCCATATGTACTTATATAACATTTCTTAGACTATTAAATTCACATCGAATTAACAGGTATCGTAATACCTTATTCTTGATATTCCTTCAAGCACATATTAATTCATTTCTAGGGTTTTGGAATTTTGTAACCCATATTTTCTCTATTCTCATTCGAATAGCAAACCATATAGGTTTTACTTGAAAATTTTAAATAAATCCTCAAATTCTCATCTAGGTTTTATTCTTTAACATTTATTCTAATCATTCAAGATTTTATAAATTTTTGGGTTATCACATTCACCACTTCTTCTAAGAATTTCGTCCTCGAAATTACAGTCTACTAATCACCACTCTTTTTATTCCTCAAAACTAGGTTTTCAAAATAACCTTTACTTGATTTCATGCTCAATTTAATGAGTACATCTTGCTTCCTACTATGAGGAGCTCTATTATCATCATATTCTTCCATGACTTCTCTCTAAGGAGTTAAAACTTTTCAAATCTGGCTGAGGGGTCATATAGACTGTGAACTCTAAAGTTTAACGGTATTCACCATAACCAAATCTGTTAACCATGTTATACTTGGTAAGTTTACAATCACGAAGAAGGTAAACTACCGGTGCGGTTACTTTAGATGATCAATCTATTGTACCTTAGTCATCTAAACGACTGTATACATTCTTAGATTAGAATATTTTATCCAATTAGTATATCCCCATTTTCCGGGGTTGTTCACCTCAATCATAACATCAGAGTCCGTACCAAAGCAATTTGGCCCGGGATAAAATTCTCAAAGAGATACTTGAATTTTTCATAACCATTCGTCTAGCTGAATCAATTAACTTAGACGTATACCAATAATTCGAATATCAATCGAAACATATATCTGGCCAAATTTAATTGACACTTAACTTTTTTTTAAAATTAAAAATTTATTTTATGACGTCATTATACCGCACTGTATTTACAGTTCGTTTGAGGATTCAGTCATTTTATGACTTTGTCATACTACATCATTCCATAATGGGCTGATGATCCTTAGATCACATCCAACACTAAGTAATTCTGCATTGATAACTCCATCATTTTTCTATCATCTTTACACTAGGTTGCATGATGCATTAATGATATAAAAATACATTTTGATCATTCAAATCATTTTTGTCTAGCCGAAAAAAATTAGCGTAGACTCTTCTTTAAACAACTCAAAATCATTGAAAATCATGTTTGATGCTATCATGCCGCAACAGGTAACGATGTGCTAGAAGTACGAAGCTCACTTCTACACAGTTGTAACCCTGTGTTGCTGATAACAAAAATTCATTTTATTTCAAAAGGCACATCAGTGCAAATTTAGCTTGATGTCAAAAATTTGATATCTAGCACAGCTAGAAGATTTAGAATACTTATGCTTCCATCATCAACTTCAATTTCTTTAATGATCCATTGCTTAATAAATTTATCTATTCTATCATCCTCAATTCTCCATTCACACATAACTATACCCAGTTCGTCAAACTTACCACACATTATGAGTTCAAGAACTTTCCACAATCATATGAGTTTCGAAACTTATCCTAGTCAGACCATAGGTGTTCATTCGTTGAGGGGTTCAAAACATACCATATGATATGAGTCATGAACTTACCATAAGTATGAGTTTTAAGAACTCGCAACTAACCTTATATTCTCTACCTATTCGTTATACACATGAGAAAAGAATTACCTTATCAACATGCATATAGCAATTAGTGCAACATCACGTTCCAATGATTATCAATGTAAGAAACTAAGTGGTTGTCAAACCAAACTCGGCCACTAATCAATATAGGAAGCTAAGCGAACAATTCCCTGCTCATACAAAGAATTGGTCAACCTAACCATTATATCGACCAGGAAGCTAAGTGATTCTAAAACCAAGTACAAATTCCCCGCCAATACAAGGAATCATACAACTCAGTTGCTGACATGAGTCCTTAATTGAAATCCCACACCATTCTTACTTTATCTTTTCTTAATACAAATTTTCTTTAATTCGTATCTTAACATTTACCACTCTTTTTCGAGTTTACATCGTACCATTTCATAGTACCTTCTCTTTATAGCGTCAAGCTATATCATTCCAATCACTTAACATATCATATATTATTCAACGATTTAATCTGATCACGTCGTGATCTTATTTTGTAATCATTTCTCCTTATACTCACGATCGTTTTATACTACGATCTTCTTATTCTTCTCTTTAATCATCTCATATCGTGATTTTATTAACACTATTCATCTTATAGACCTTGTCTATTTGTTATTATTTTTCATCTTCATCATCAGAGTTAGGTAACTCTGTATCTTTATAACATTTCAAGATTCTTCTTTGAATTTTATTTATCTTCTTCTTTACTTAATAATTAATTTCCATAAATTCATCTCTTATCGCTTAAACTCTATTCGAGTTTATTGCTTATCATCATCTCTGCGGTTATAGCCTAAGGTACACCTACCTAAGGTTTATAACCTACGTCTTTGATACCAACCTGTGACCCCCCAAATCCGGTACTTTTTACCTCAGATCTGGTACATCATTTCTATAACTATTGTAGAAGATATAAACATAAATTGTTTATACATTAAACTTTTATACATCATTCCCAAGGTCTATAACCTTAACTAAATACATACCTTCAATATCTAAAAAGGTTTATAATACTATTTTCGTCAGAAAATTTAATAGATCTAACAGCACCATAATTTAATCTTGCACTTTGTAATTTACTTCTGTCTTTACTCAAGCTTTCATCTTAATCTGAAAATTTTTATCATGATATAGCAAGGGTGAGCAACAAATTTGCCCAGCAAGTTTTAATTACAATGAAGATATATCATGATTGAAAAGAATGAATAAGCTTTCAAGTTTACAACAATATAATAATTATGAAATAACATGAATCAAGTTTCAATAATTGCATGACTGGATCAATAATGCTTGAAGGTCAACAATGACCATAAACAATTTAACTGAACCTTATGGTAATGAAGGTGATCAGCCTTTCATACCTGATGAACATATGCAACATGCAATAAGTGCGAATCAATAATCAGTATATACGTGAATAATCAACAATAATTATTCACTAACATGCTTTGAACATACAACTCAAGTTTGAGTTAGGGAAACTTGCATGTACCGCTGATTACTGCTAAGCAATCTAATTTAATCTCTCATGAAAGACCTATCAATTATAAGATTGATCTTTCAATGGCATAACATACTCGTTTGTTCATAATACTATTTCTTTATCCATAAATTATCTAACACTTAATCACAAAAATCAAATATTAGATAACAGCTTAACACATCATTATTATTATCATCCTTTGATAATTCTTTTATCACTATATCATATACATTATGATTTAACACTTAATCTTTCATATTATAAGTTCTTTTCTATAATCCAGTAGGCCAAATACTAATGTTATAATCTGGATTATTTAAACATATCAATCCAGCAACCCAGATTTACAATCCAGCAAACTAGATTCAAAATCCAGTGACCTGGATTCAATAGATTTCCAATCCAGCAAGCCTGGATTCGCCAATCCTTCAATTCAGAAAGTTGGATTCATAATCCTTCAATCCAGCAAGCCTGGATTCATAAATCTTTCTATCCAGCAAGCTGGATTCAATATCCTTCAATCCAGTAAGCTGGATTCCATATCTTTTTTACGAAAATACCAAATCAACAATTATATTAAAAAATAACATAAATCTCTTATTTTAATCTCCCGTCGAATATTATTAATTATGTAATAATATTTTACGCTAAGGTTATTAACCTTTTAATAGCATTCCAGTCAAATACTACTAATAATATCTTAATCCAATATTATTAGTCATATAAAAATAATTTAAGTCATTAATCACATTAATAAACAATTTATTTCAATTGTTTTCCTTTTATTAATTAACTTGTTTAAGCATTCTAAAATGACATAAACTTCATAACACTTCAAACCCGACCCAAAACCTTCGTCACAAATCTGCATAAATCATGCTTAATGGTCTCAAGTCATAAATCGTATTTTTCATATTTTTGGACATCATATATTTAATTAAATCCATTTATCCATTTATCATCATTTAGACGAAAAATACCAAATCAGCCCCAAAAATATTTCTTTTTTTGAGATTTGACAGAATATAGTTCCATATTGAACATATATTTTTCTCGAAATTTTTAAAATAGATTTATTATATTTAAATAGTCCATAATAGCCAAATATTCTCAATTTTTTCATAAATCGAGATTAACTTCACAAATTCTGAAATTTTTACAGTATGTTCCTGTTATACACATGTACTTCCAGAAAAAATTTGTAATTTTTGGACTTTTACACAGAGAGTTATTCAGGTGGCTTCATAAAAATAGCCCTTGACCGTAAACTCTAAAGCTCTCAAACCGTATGGCCAAACATTCTCAAATTTTTACACAACCTAACTTCTAATATTACCACTCCAAATTTTTCCAAAATTTTTAAAGCACAAACAGTGGACGAAATTACCCCCGTTTCAGACTGATCCAAAACAGTACCAAAAAATGAGACAATTTTTACCAAAATCCACATCACGACTTTTAGAAACGAGATTTTTGAGTTCTACCACTTGGGTTTACTAGTCAACACATATATCAAACACCTCTCTTCGACGGATCATAAAAATAAGGTGTAGATCAAAAACGGTAAACATTCAAAGCACCAAAAAGTTAGGGTTTTCAAAACAAGAAAAATTAATTTTTCTTTTCTTTTGATTTCCAACCAAATAAACACCCAATATAGATAAATCCATACTTGAATCTAAGGCTGTAAACGAGTCAACAACATTCAGGCTCGACTCAAAAAAATACGAGCGAGATTCGGATTCGTTAATAATAAAATTCGAATTTGAGCATTAAAAATAGTTCAAATAAAAATATGAGTAGAATTTGAGCAAGGCTATACTCGACTTGTTTAATATTCAAACTACTCGAATTTTTTATTGTGATTCAATACATACTCAGTGTAGACACTCAAAAAAAAAATTTCTGTTACTAACTATATAGGAGGGCAAAAGTGTCTTTTTCACATTCCAGAGGTAACCCTGGAGGACCACAACATCAATTCCAACCTCATAGATAACCCCGAGGATATTCAAAATCAACAACATGACAACCTCAGTGATAACCCTGAGAAAAGACTACTGCAACTGCGCGAACACCGGAGATAACCCCGAGAGGGGCAAAATGGTCATTTTGCCAACTCAACTTCACTTCAAATCAAATACACTCATTTCAACTCAAATTGCTTCCAAAGAAGTCCAACAAGAACCATATCTTAACTTCAGAGTGCAAACTACGCAAAATAGCTCACCAGATATCCTGACGGAAACTCAGAAAAGCTATTTCGGTCATGGACCCATCTTCCTGGAATCAAAAAAGGTCAAATCTTATGTCATTGTGTAGCTCTCGGAAAGAGCTTTCTGGAATGGTATGGCACGCTTCCATCGGACTCTTAGATTGAAAATTATGAAGGACCGAGCGAACAACGCGTTGTCCGAAAGTGTACGATTTCGACCAAAGCAGGACCCACATTCTTGAAATCTCGCCGATCGCGGTAGACTGCACCACCTCTCTATATATAGAGGGCTTGGGGTGGACTTATTTGCAGAGGAAATAATGAGGAAACCCTGTCTAATTTGCTTTGTGCACCCTATAAACTAAGTGCTTTCTCATTTAAAACACTTTTGAGCTTATATTCTGTCATATTTTTACCGGCGGCAGCCTAGTGTTCATCCATTTAAAGTTATTGAATTCTTCTTTGCCAGTCCATTGTAAGCCTTCTTACACACTTCAAAGTCTTTCTCTTGATCTTTGCACACACTATTTTTCACGTTGAGAGTCGTGTTGCGTGTGTTTGCCCAGACTTCGGTCTGTGGTTTCATTTTAGCTTGTATATATATACTTATATATATATATAAGAATCGGATCCTGTCCGGACTCCCGGATAGGTTTAAAATCCGGTCCTTTTTTTTTGGTTTTTTTTAAAACACATTAAAAAAAAAAAAAAAAAAATATAGAATTGAAATTTTTTCATAATACAGTGTTTTGGGTGTGATTTGGGTACGTATAAGATAACATGTATGTATGCATTGCATGCATCGTACCACCATTTTTTGGTATAGGTATTCAAAACACGTCCAAAACATTGTATTATGGAAAAATTTCAGTTCCATAAAATATTTAATATTTTTTTTAGTTATTTTAAAAATGAGACAATTTTTACCAAAATCCACATCACGACTTTTAGAAACGAGATTTTTGAGTTCTACCACTTGGGTTTACTAGTCAACACATATATCTAACACCTCTCGTTGACGGATCATAAAAATAAGGTGTAGATCAAAAACGGTAAACATTCAAAGCACCAAAAAGTTAGGGTTTTCAAAACAAGAAAAATTAATTTTTCTTTTCTTTTGATTTCCAACCAAATCAACACCCAATATAGATAAATCCATACTTGAATCTAAGACTGTAAACGAGTCAACACCGTTCGGGCTCGACTCGAAAAAATATGAGCGAGATTAAGATTCGTTAATAATAAAATCCAAATCTGAGCATTAAAAATAGTTCAAATAAAAATATGAGTAGAATTTGAGCAAGGTTATACTCGACTCGTTTAATATTCAAACTACTCGAATTTTTTATTATGATTCAATACATACTCGGTGTAGACACTCAAAATTTTCTTTTTCTGTTACTAACTATGTAAGAGGGCAAAAGTGTCTTTTTCACACTCCAGAGGTAACCCTGGAGGACCACAACATCAATTCCAATCTTAGAGATAACCCCGAGGATATTCAGAATCAACAACATGACAACCTCAGAGATAACCCTGAGAAAAGACAACTACAACTGCGCGAACACCGGAGATAACCCCGAGAGGGGCAAAATGGTCATTTTGCCAACTCAACTTCACTTCAAATCAAATACACTCATTTCAACTCAAATTTCTTCCAAAGAAGTCCAACAAGAACCATATCTTAACTTCAGAGTGCAAACTACGCAAAACAGCTCACCGGATTGCCTGACGGAAACTCAAAAATGCTATTTCGGTCATAGACTCATCTTCCCGGAATCAAAAAAGGTCAAATCTTATGTCATTGTGTAGCTCTCGGAAAGAGCTTTCTGGAATGGTATGGCACGCTTCCATCGGACTCTCAGATTGAAAATTATGAAGGACCGAGCGAACAACGCGTTGTCCGAGTGTACGTACTTAGACACAGCGGGACCCACATTACTGGGCATCCTGTCCAGCCCCAGGTAGACCTGTGGCACCCCCCTCTATATATATAGAGCTTGGGGTGGCCTTATTTTCAGGGGAAATAATGAGGAAACCTTGTCCAATTTGCTTTGTGCACCCTATAAACTAAGTGCTTTCTCATTTAAAACTCTTTTAAGCTTATATTCAGTCATATTTTTACCGGCGGCAGCCTAGTGTTCATCCATGTAATGTTATTGAAGTCTTCTTTGCCAGTCCACTGTAAGCCTTCTTACACACTTCAAAGTCTTTCTCTTGATCTTTGCACACACTATTTTTCACGTTGAGAGTCGTGTTGCGTGTGTTTGCCCAAACTTCGGTCTGTGGTTTAATTTTAGCTTGTATATATATACTTATATATATATATATATAGGAACCAGATCCTGTCCGGACTACCGGACAGGTTTAAAATCTGGTCCTTTTTTTTTGGTTTTTTTTTTAAAACACATTAAAAAAAAATTATAGAATTGAAACTTTTTCATAATACAGTGTTTTGGGTGTGATTTGGGTACGTATAACATAATGTATGTATGCGATGCACATGCATCGTACCACCATTTTTGGTATAGGTATTCAATACACGTCCAAAACATTGTATTATGGAAAATTTTCAGTTCCATAAAATATTAAATATTTTTTTAGTTATTTTAAAAAAAAAGCAAAAAAAAAAAAATTGGGTCCGTTTTTCCCGGACCTGATCAGTGTTGTATATATATATATATATATATATATATGGACTAATATTATCGTGTTATGGCTCGATTGAGCCTGAACTTGATGCAGGCGTTTATTTGCTTTCATATATATATATATATATATATATATATATATATATATATATATATATATATACATTCATCCACTTTGAGTTTACTTCGCATATGGCGGTTGCCTTTATCTTCTTTTTATTTACTTTTCGTCCCGCTTGGAGTTTACTTCGTGGCGGTTGATGGCTTTTACAGCTTTATTTACATTTCTGATCCCCCATGGAGGATATATATTTACAACTTTTATATATATATACCTGCTTACTGCTTTGTTATCAATTACGGCATCATGTGAGCTTAGGAATCATGTGATCACAGATTTAGTCTACTGGATCTAGATTCGGTTCTCGTTATGGACATTTTTAGTTGTAAGCAGCTTGTAAATGTTTTCACGGTGTTTGGATTTCCTCAGATGGTTTTCATACCCACGAGGTGTTAGGTTTGTAATATTCTTGAATGCAATCAAATTGCATAATTAAAGCGGAAACGTATAAAAATCAGAGTTTAAAAAATTTACAAACCATATACCCGGATCACCCTTTATGCACAATTATTAATTAAACGAAAAGATAAAGAATAAAATCATACCCTTGAAGATCGAGCTTCCTCAGGTACAAGTTCACCTCCAAATCCTTTCGCGTTCAACTTGAATCCACCGGGTTTGGTTCCTTCCTTTGATCAACGTTAGCCACCCATATGTTTGGCCTCTAGAGGTGATCCATGTAAGACCCCGGAATTTTTTTAAATAAAAAGGAATTTCCTTTATTTATTATTTTGAAATAGTAAGGGTTGATTTGATTAATGTGGATAGTTAAGGGTTAAATACGCAAATATTTCAAAATAAGCAAGTGGTTATAAAATATTCATTTTTGTCGGGGAATATTCGTTTTGGTCGTGGAATATTCAGATCTTTGTCGGGAATATTCGTATAACGGCAAGCGACATGTGTGGGCCCCATAACTAAAAAACGATTGGATGAGGAAAACGACAAAGTTTGGGTGGTTATAAATAACAGCGTAGTTATTCTTACAGATTAAGACTCGTTGGAATACCCGGTGGTTTAAAATACGATGTCTGGCGTGGTTGCATAAAGAAGTACACCCAGTATTGCACAAAGATTGTTGAATTATTGATTCTTACGTAAGATGGCACTACTCAATAATTTTCACACGAGAGATTCTTGCTCAATATTTTATTTTATTGATTCAATAATTGCTTTGCGTTGATATTTTATATTATTGTTGTTCAATAATTGTCAACCGCATGATTTCCCATTATCGGATCAATAATTCATATTATTTGAATAATATTATTAGATAAAATTATTGGCAATGTCTAGAAAGTTCTGTCTAAGGAGAGGTTTGGTCACCTAATTGCGCTACCATAAGGAGAGATCCTTATTGGAAAGCCCCTCTTTCCCAAGAACGACTGGTTGGTTGTCATAAATGTGATTTTGTAATATTATTTGTGAATAATTAATTATTGATTCATATGATAAGGAAATATTTATTTTATATGAATATAAATGATGGATTTATTTATGTGGTTATTAATGAAGGAATTAATCTTTGAGATGTTTTATCTCGTATTTTGTCGGATTGGAGGTATTAAAAGATCAAATCGGTGTTATTACTGACTTTATTGTGTGAGTTATAATATTTAATCCGAATCGTTGGATTGTGGTAATTTTTTGGGAATGTTATACATACATAAGTTGAGTATATGTCCACAAATTTTGAACCGTTAAAAATGCACGAATGATTTGTTGTGAATTTTAAGAGGTGTCGGATTCGAAATTAGGTTTATAATTGATTTTGGTGGAAAATTCTAGAATTGAGTGGGCCCCACTTGTGGTTGGTGAAGAAATGTGCTGAATTTTATTTCAAATGTGGTGGGTGGCAATAGTAGTGGCGTAAAAAGCCATCGTAGCAGTCAAGTCTGCTTTTGCGGCTAACATTTTCCTATAAATAGAGGCTAAGTTAGAATTGAAAATCACACCGAAACAAAGTTTTCTCTTTCTCTCTCTATATTATTAAGCGTATTTTGTGAGTATTTAGATACTTTGAGAGTCTTTGTTCAAAGACAAGTTTCATTCAAAGATCACTTGAGCCCTTTCCTTCCGGTCTTGATTCTTTGAGGTAAGGGATATTATTTTTTTTCGTAATGATATTATTTCTTCAATATCATTATCTTTGAAATGTTGATCTGAAGTTTTTATCAAATTTGGAACTTTTTCATGTTTGAGTTACTATTCATGAGTTACTATTCACGAGTTACTATTCATGAGTTACTATTCACGAGTTACTATTCACGAGTACTATTCATGAAGCGTGAAGATGTTTTTTGTGGAATTTCTATCTTTTGGTGTTCTGAGTTACTATTCACGATACTCAAGACTATTCACGATACTTCTGACTATTATTCACGAATATTTAACTATTCATCGAAAAATGAAAATTTTTCTTTTCGCCTAAAATATCTATTCGGATACTAGCTTTGATTGTATCCATGTTTTGATCATTCTTGAATTTTACACCACTATGATTATTTTTGAGGTATTGTTGGACATGGATAAAACAAAGTACGAATCCTTAATCCTTAATCCTTGTCATTTTGTTTCACCGGATTCGTTTCTTTAAAATATTTTTCATCATCCTCGGTCTTAAATGATGATATTATTGAATATCTTTGGCTCAGTAGTAAAGATGAATGATTTCTGAAGAATATCTTTGGCACAGTAGTGCAAAGATGAACAGTGTTGAGATGAACATGACCGATTGATGAATATCTTTGGCTTGTAGTGCAAAAGATGAATATTTGATTTGAGATGAATATTGATTGATGTTACAGGATAAAATATTGATGATGGACCTGTTAAATTCATAGATTATAGTAGATTTCATTCTCTCACGTAACTCTTCTATGAATTATTATTTCCGCCACTGAATATTGATCCGAAACTTGTTGTACATTGTATTCTATCGATTTTTCCCTATTGGAGACTAACGATAATTTGTTGTATATTATCTTAGTCATAATATTCTTTACTGGGCTAGTTGAGCTCACCCTTTTCCTTGTTGTTCCATTTTTCTTCTCAGGAGGCGAGAATGTAGCGAGTACTAGTCGGGTATGGAATGAAGGTTCTAGAGAGAGTTGTTTAGTAGTCCTCACCATTTTTGTAAAATAATGTATCAATAAATGTGATGAGGATTTATTTGAGTATAGATATTGTCTAGAAGATAATATTTGTATTTAAACTCACAGTATATATTGTCGTATTTCACACGACATTTGTATTATTGAAGTTGTAGTTTGCTTCTTGTACCATGTATTTGGCGACTCGTAATGGGTGTTGTGTATACCTATTTTGGGGGCGTCACAGTTAATATCGAGCTATAAGTAAAACCCCGAGCCTCTCATTGGTGACTTCTGTTGATGGGGGATGCACCGGCTTTACTCTCCGTAGGGGACGCCTGCTCATGGGTAAACCGATAGGTACCATCAGTGAGGTCTTTGTCCACGGTTGGGACATGAGTTACAGTTTGGTATCGAGCTTAGGGATATGATCTCTGGCGGAGATCGGGGAATAGAACTAGGAGGGAGAGACGAGTAAATCCTTCGCTAGTGTGTCCTACCTAAGCTTATTTGTTGGTTGGTCATATTATAGGGTATTATGTGATTTGTTAATTTATTTAATTAACCCTTGTTTTATGATAGTTTTTTTTAGAATGGTCACGAGAACGCGTTAACAATGGAGTGAATGAGATCGTGGAGACACCTCTAATCGCCAACCGTGATAATGTGATGTCGGTGAAGAAGGAATTAGAGATATCCATGTGGTGAGTGAAGAATTGATAGTTGCACCTTTAGATAGTCGCAGAGGTAACAAATGAGAGTGAGGAAGAAGAGGAAGAAGAGGTACCAAGAGAGTTTATTAGAGGTATTTTATGATCAAAATGTAGAATTGCAAAATCGTATTCATGAGTTAGAAGAGCAAAATTTGAAGAATTGCAGGCGATGTGGAGCAAAAGGATGCAACGATTCAAGCTTGTGTTACCCGATACGTGATGCTTGAATGTAAGCACTCTTTGGCGAGTATAAGATGATAAAGTCGAATCTGAAATGAAAGAAGAAATAACCGAACGAGTGAGAATGAGTGATGCATGGGTAAAAGTCGCATCGACGCGTTGATATTATGGAAAGAGATGTCCAATCTAAAAAGAGAAGATTTAACGATGACGGAAGATCGTCGGCGAAGAACATCAAAGCACCATCAACAAATTCTAGGGAAGAGAACGATCGCCGAGTTAGATGCTGCTCTGAGATGTGGAGAGGAGGGACATATAAGGTCAAACTGTTCAAAGCCTTCCAAGGTATGCTATAATTGTGGAAAAGAAGGACATATCGCTCGAGATTATGCGATATCGAAACCCAGATCCAGCGTGAATGGTGACTCAATAAGGATGTCCCGTAAAAGTCAAAGTCAACGGTTCTTGGAAGAGCGTTTGTCGTGGCCGGTCAAAAATGCGAGAACCCGAACGGTTAGCACGGTGACTCTCGTAGAGATACAAAATTCGAATGGAGCAAGGAATGTGGGAAGAGCTTGAAGAACTCAAGAGGAGACTCATTTCAAAGACATGTTACGACCATGCCATCCTGGAAAAGCGAGCGTGGTAGTGGCGTGTTGAGTAGAAGATCGTATACAAATACGAGTACGATATTGTCAAAGACTAATTTCGTATAATTTACAAATAATAGAGATGGAGATGAAAACACTAGGTACCCACGTGATGATATACGAGTATAATCGACTTTAGTTAAAGCTGCTCAAGCCACCGAATCTTGAGTGATGCGCGTGAAGAAGAAGAAAGTACAAGAAGGAGCTATTCCTAAGCGAGAATTGATGAAGAAGGAATACTTCGAGTCCACTCTAGACTTTGTGTTCCTAACGACTTTGATTTGAGGTACAAGATTATGATGGAGGCACACAATACACCATTTGCAATCCATCCTGGAAGTACTAAAATGTATCGTGATCTTCGACATACATTTTGGTGGAACAATATGAAGAGAGAGATTGCAAAGTTTATCTCGATGTGTTTAACTTGCCAACGTGTAAAGGCGGAGCATCTAGTACCTAAGGGTCCGTTGCAACCACTTGAGATTCCGGAATGGAAGTGGGAACACATTACTATGGATTTCGTTACGGGTCTTCCTACGGTTTCTCAAGGTATCAATGCTATTTGGGTTATTGTTGATAGATTAACCAAATCGCTCATTTCTTCTTGTCGACACGGAGACTTATTCCCTTGAACGTCTTGCTAGTATGTATGCGTGAATGAGATTGTGAGGTCGCATGGCATGCCCGTATCCATAGTTTTGGATCGTGACCCAAGATTCACTTCAAGATTTTGGGTTAACTTGCAAAAAAGCTATGGGGCACGGATTTGCGATTTAGTTTGGCTTACCATCCTCAAACGGATGGGCAATCAGAAAGGACTACTCAAACTCTTGAAGATATATTAAAACTCTGTGTCCTAGATTTCAAAGGAAGTTGGGATAAGTACTTGCCATTGGTGGAATTCTCATACAACAATAGTTATTAAACAAATATAGGCATGGTTCCATTCGAAGCATTATATGGACAAAAATGTCGTTCTCCAATATGTTGGGATGAGGTGGGTGAAGCAACATTGTTGGGACCCGAGTTAAGTACGTATTTACTCACCGAAAAGATCCAAATGATTCGACAACGATATACAAACGGCATAAGATCGACAAAAGAGTTATGCGGATCTTCATCGAAAGGACGTGGAATTTAGTGTAGGGGATCATGTATTATTATGCGAGTTGCTCCATGGAAGGGAGTTACAAGATTTGGGAAGAGAGGAAAGCTCAATCCACGATTTATTGGTCCATTTCAAATTCTTGACCGAAGTAGGAAATGTGTAGCCTATAGACTTGCGTTACCTCCAAGTATGTCTCGTGTTCATAATGTGTTTCACATATCCAGTATTTCAGAATATGTGAAAAACCCAAACCACGTTATTGAGTTAGAACCGGACGAGATAGCCAAGACTTAACGTATGAGGAGGTACCGTCAAGATTTTGGATAGGAAGGAGCATGTCAAACGCAGCAAGAAAGGTCATACCACAAGTTAAAGTTTTGTGGAGGAATCATGCTATAGAGGAAATGACACGGGAATTGAAACGAAATGAAAGCGAGGTATCCTCATCTTTTCGAAACACACAGTACGTCACGCCAATTTCGAGGACGAAATTTCATAAGGAGGGAGGTTGTAAGACCCCTAAATTTTTTAAATAAAAAGGAATTTCCTTTATTTATTATTTTGAAATAGTAAAGGTTGATTTGATTAATGTGGATAATTAAGGGTTAAATACGCAAATATTTCAAAATAAGCAAGTGGTTATAAAATATTCATTTTCGCTTGGAATATTCGTTTGGTCGTGGAATATTCGTGCTCGTCGGGGAATATTCGTATAACCACGACCATGTGTGGGCCCCATAACTGAAAGCGATTGGATGAGGAAAACGACAAAGTTTGGGTGGTTATAAATAATCTGGCGTAGTTGTTACCGATTAAGATCATTGGAATACCCGGTGGTTAAAATACAAGAATACGTGGCTGGCGTGGTTGCAAGATAGCACACCAGTATTACGCGATTGTTGAATTATTGATTCGCACGTAAGATGGCACTACTCAATAATTTTCACAAGAGTTACTGCTCAATATTTTATTTTATTGATTCAATAATTGTCATATTGATATTTTATATTATTGTTGTTCAATAATTGTCATTTGCACAAATATTTCCCATTATCGGATCAATAATTCATATTATTTGAATAATATTATTAGATAACATTATTGGCAATGTCTAGAAAGTTACTCGCTCTAAGGAGAGGTTTGGTCACTTAATTGCGCCCAAGAAGGAGAGATCCTTATTGAAAGCCCCTCTTTCTGAGGAGAACTGTTTCGTCATTATAAATGTGATTCTGTAATATTATTTGTGAATAATTAATTATTGATTCATATGATAAGGAAATATTTATTTTATATGAATATAAATGATGGATTTATTTATGTGGTTATTAATGAAGGAATTAATCTTTGAGATGTTTTATTTGTATTTTGTCGGATTGGAGGTATTAAAAGATCAAATCGGTGTTATTACGACTTTATTGTGTGAGTTATAATATTTAATCCGAATTGGATTGTGGTAATTTTTGGGAATGTTATACATACATAAGTTGAGTATATGTCCACAAATTTTGAACCGTTAAAATGCACGAATGATTTGTTGTGAATTTTAAGAGGTGTCGGATTCTAAATTAGGTTTATAATTGATTTTGGTGGAAAATTCTAGAATTGAGTGGGCCCCACTTGTGGTTGGTGAAGAAATGTGCTGAATTTTATTTCAAATGTGGTGGGTGGAAATAGTAGCGTAAAGCCATCGTGTGGCAGTCAAGTCTGCTTGCTTACGGCTAACATTTTCCTATAAATAGAGGGCTAAGTTAGAATTGAAAATCACACCGAAACAAAGTTTTCTCTCTTTCTCTCTCTATATTATTGAGCGTATTTTGTGAGTATTTAGATACTTTGAGAGTTCTTTGTTGTTCAAGATAAGTTTCATTCAAAGATCACTTGAGCCTTTCCTTCCTTCTTGATTCTTTGAGGTAAGGGATATTATTTTTTTTCGAATGATATTATTTCTTCAATATCATTATCTTTGAAATGTTGATCCAAGTTTTTATCAAATTTGGAACTTTTTCATGCTCTGAGTTACTATTCATGAGTTACTATTCACGAAGTTACTATTCATGAGTTACTATTCACGAGTTACTATTCACGAGTACTATTCATGAAGCGTGAAGATGTTTTTTTGTGTGGAATTTCTATCTTTTGGTGTTCTGAGTTACTATTCACGATACTCTGGACTATTCACGATACTCAACACTATTCACGAATCATTTCAAGACTATTCAATAAAAATGAAAAATTTTTCTTTTCGTCTAAAATATCTATTCGGATACTAGCTTTGATTGTATCCATGTTTTGATCATTCTTGAATTTTACACCACTATGATTATTTTTGAGGTATTGTTGGACATGGATAAAACAAAGTACTAATCCTTAATCCTTAATCCTTGTCATTTTGTTTCACCGGATTCGCTTTTTAAAATATTTTTTCATCATCCTCGCCTTAAATGATGATATTATTGAATATCTTTGGCCCAGTAGTGCAGATGAATGATTTCAAGAATATCTTTGGCCTTTAGTGCAAAGATGAACAGTGTTGAGATGAACATGACCGATTGATGAATATCTTTGGCCTCAGTAGTGCAAAGATGAATATTTGATTTGAGATGAATATTGATTGATGTTACAGGATAAAATATTGATGATGGACCGTTAAATTCATAGATTATAGTAGATTTCATTCTCTACGTAACTCTTCTTACTATGAATTATTATTTCGCCACTTAATATTGATCTCAAAACTTGTTGTCTCATTGTATTCTATCGTATTTTCCTCGTTGGAGACTAACGATAATTTGTTGTATATTATCTCTTAGTCATAATATTCTTTATCGGGCTAGTTGAGCTCACCCTTTTCCTTGTTGTTCCATTTTTCTTCTCGGAGGCGAGAATGTAGCGAGTACTAGTCGGGGTATGGAATGAAGGTTCTAGAGAGAGTTGTTTAGTAGTCCTCACCATTTTTGTAAAATAATGTATCAATAAATGTGATGAGGATTTATTTGAGTATAGATATTGTCTAGAAGATAATATTTGTATTTAAACTCACAGTATATATTGTCGTATTTCACACGACATTTGTATTATTGAAGTTGTAGTTTGCTTCTTGTACCATGTATTTGGCGACTCAGAATGGGTGTTGTGTATACCTATTTTGGGGGCGTCACAATCCACCAAAGAAAACTAAAGAATTCAAGAAGATGGTGTATTTGGCTCAAACCCTAGTTTTCTATCTCTATAGAAAAGGGTACTCTCCAACAAATTAGAATTATGTCGTTGTAAAAGTCAACAACCTCCTACACCCATAATAAGACTCCTCTTATTTATAGATGTGGGCAACCCACCTTAACAATTAAGGAATTGGGATTTATTTTAATTAATTAAATTCTTTTAATTAATTAAACTCCCTAATCTTATTAGGGATAATTAATTAAACTCCTTTAACTAATTTTCCTTCCTAATCCAATTAGGAATAAATGAGAGTACTTATATTAAATTAATTCCTAAACTCTTTTAGAAATTAAAATAATAATAATTGTAATAATATTAATAAGACTCCTCTTATTAATTTATATTTAATATTTCTAAAATATTAAATAATAATATTAAGCTATTTAATTTATTCTATCACCATAGATTAAATTAAATATACTTAACATATTATTACGATTATGCCATTAACTTCTTAAATAATTATTCTTCCTTTTATGGTGTGACCCTTTAGGTTCTCCATATTAAACCTATTGTGAATAAATAAATTAGAACAATTCTAATCTTATTTAAATAAATAAATTAAACAATTAATTTATTTAAATAAATAATATTTATTCTACAATAGGATAAGCCTCCCTAATGATCAACGACTTTCCGTATAATATAGATTTCAACATTAATCATAAAAGAACCTTTGAGTAAATAGTTACCGTATAATTCAATCCTTCCACCATACAATGTCCCAATTAAATATAAGATATGGAATTACCGTCAAGTCTTATTTTATTTAATTATATGTATTTCGATCCTTAAATGCACAACTCCAAATAATGCAAATTAGAAACTCCTTTCTAATTTCATTCTCATCTTCGCCAAGGACTACTGGGTTGTCATTTATCGAATCACATAGACATTTCTCTTCTTTATTAGAAGTGGTAGATTCTTTATCGATCATACATTATCTCCATGTACAACTTATTATACCCAAGCATACCCTTTGATATACCCTAAGGGTCTTAAGGAATAAGTCAAAGTATAACTCATCATACACAAGATACTATGATGATCTCAAGTCCAAGGATTACTTGACTACTATCACTACAGAATTCCTATCGACAGCAAATAAAACTCCATTAGGTATTCCTTAGCGAGCCAATGCTCAAAGAACTTAATCTCTAATAAGCACCTACATACTTGCTTTTAGTGTCTCCACACAAATGATCATGAGATCAATCATCCTCATCCAATGAGCAAGCAACGTATGTACCAATCTATCCGGATTCACTAATCCCCAATTTAGTAATCCAACGATTGGGAACTATTTTAGTTTTAAGCTTTCAAAGAATTTAGATCTCATTAGAATGATCATCATCATTATTCTAAAAGTATTGCTTAAAACTATGGGTTTATCACATATTATAAAACAAAGATCATGTAGATAATTAAAAGCCTTTAATAATTAATACTTTTTATTAATAAATGAATAAGATTGTTACAAAGTATATGCTTTATCATCAAACATGATCGGCTTGTGTGCATACTACTTTCAATCTCCCACTTGCACTAAAGCCAATCGTCATGGTATCTTATACTCTTCTTCTCTAAGTGACGATTATCCTCGCCGTTGGATAAGCTTTAGTTAATGGATATGTAATGTTGTTCTTGAGAGTCCACTATCTCTATAGTGATTTCCCATCTTTCAATGATTCTAATAATCAAATGAAAATGCCACAACACATGTTTAGATCCAAGATGAGACTTGGGAACTATTCCTAGTTCTCAGAATGAACTTTTTAATCTAAACAATCAACTTGCAGCCTTCATTTATAGCTATATACTTTGTCTTTATCACTAAACCAAAGAACTCTTTTTCATTGTTTGGAACCTTTCCAATTCAACGCACCAATCGCTCAAGATAACGCTTTACCTTAAAGTGGATTTTCATCATCTTGATCCGTCTCAAAAACTTGAGTCTGTTAAGCCCTCTAGTTTTAATTCGCACCCACCATCAATATGATCACATCCTTAGTGCCTAAGTAAGCACTTTAAGATGTTTTTCACTGACTAATAGTGAACTTCTCCAAGATATGACTGATCAACATCAGGTCTCGTATATTTCATTGCATTCATGATAGTCACTCATGCGACCTCTCTTTTCAGGAGTCTGTGGGGACTATTAAGAGAGATACACTCCATAGCTCATCGACATGAGACATCTCTTGGAGTTTGCCATGCTAAACGACTTTAGCATCAAATGAATATACGTTCCTTAGGTTAAGTTGAGCATCCTCTTAAATCTATCTATATAGATTTATATCCCCAATTAAGATACTCTTCCAAATCATTCATGGAGGAATGATTAGACAACTTTATCTTTACCGATTGTAGCATTGGTATGTCATTCCTTATCCGTAGTAGATATCAACATATAGTACTAGGAATGTCACGATGCTCCCGAATCGACCCTTTTGTACACACTAGGTTCATTCTTATTTTGATAAAATCAAACTCTTTTGATCGCCTCATCAAAATGAATGTTCCATATTTGAGAAACTTGCTTCAATCCATTTCTCTCGAGTGTTTACAACACTTACCTCATCGATGTAACTCGATCATCATCTTCTATGATGTGTACTCTCATCATCATCATCTATGATGAATCCATACCTCCCGTGTATCTTCTAGACTATTCCGCAATTACGATTCAGCCAGTGGTATAATAGGTCTATCTACGTGTTCCTCTTATTTGATTTATAGTGTTTTGTGGTTCTTGAACTCTTCAAGATCTATTATTCTCCCACTAGCCCCTTCAATGATAAACACCTTTATCTTAGAAGGCGCGTGTTTCAGAACAAACACCTTTTCTAAGTAGAATTATAGAACATATACCCTAAACTTACTTTAGGATGTCCCACAAATCAGACATGTCAAATTTTGTCCCAAGCTTATCCTTTGAAACCTTTTCACATAAGTTGACAACCCTTATCTTAACATACTTAAGATTAGGAATCCTCCCCGTCCATAACTTTTATGGAGTCTTGGGGCTGGATTTTGAGGTTACCTTTTGTAGATATGTAGCCATTTCTAGGATATGACCCTGTAAGGATACCGGAATGTCGGTAAAATCATTATGGACCGCACTACGTCCAACAAGGTACGATTTTTCATTCAGATACATCAATCAATTATCACAGATCGATGTGTCCATTATGAGAAAACCATTTGAGATGATCTAGAAACTTATCAGACAAGTATTTATTCCTTGATCTAATCAAAGAATCTTAATACTTTGCCAATTTGTTTCATTTCAATTCTTTGAACCTTTCAAATAATTCACAATCAGATTTCAAAGAAATACACACATTCAACTCTTTGAATGATCATCTCCTTTTCTTATACTAGTTTGTTCAATTTGTAAAATATATTTTCACGTAAGTCAAGTATACAAAATCCATTAAGTGATATTCCAAATTTATACAAAACATTATTATTATAAATAAAACAATTGTTGTTCTTAATTATAATACCAAAGATTTCATTGTCCAACAATAAAATGGAAATAATATTTTAACAAGAACTCGAATACAATAACAACTTATCGACTTAATAGATTTTCCCAGTAGTATTGCTAAACTATAAGTTTCTATGGCTAATATGGCAACCTTTGCTACATTTCCCGCATTATAGATAACTTATATTTGTTTAGCTTTCTACTTCTTGGTCCCTTCATAAATCTATATTTATGATAACCAAAGTCAGATCCAATACCCAAGTATAACCTCGACTTAAAGAAAAATTTATTTTAAATCATAAACAAATTTGTATTTGTAACCAAAACTTCACTAAGCTTCTTTGGTTAGCCTCTCGCAAGATGCTTCTCGCAGCTTTCTTTCCAAAGTGTCCAAAGCTTATAGCAAAGGGAAGCAAGCTCCTTTGCTATCCGTGACGTCGGATTGTTCTTATTATCCTTTGTTTATGCCTTTCTATTTACCTTCTTTGAATCGTTCTTCCTTTTTGAAGATCCTTTGGCCCTACCAAGAAGACTCGGTCTTTCTTGGTTGAAAGTGACTCTCAACATTTTTCAACATGATAAGCAAATCAATGAGGTCGATATCTAGCTTGTTTATATGAAAATTCACAACAATTGTGAAAGGAGTCCGGAGTGAGTGCAAGATCAAATCTTGCTCAACTCTCCATCCACGACAAAACCAGTTTGTCCTAATTGATCAATCAAATTGATTATGTTAAGAACTTTTTGTCTGCATTATAGTGCCATTGGCCATTCTAGATCTAAGAGCTCCTTAGATATCTCGATATCTATCGGTCCTACTTTCCTCACCATCAACTACTTGATGTGCGTGAATATAGTAGAGAGCATCCATAGTTTCATGCCGACGTCAAGCTCATTACTCATGGATGCGAGCATGATGCATCGAGCCAATCAGGCATCATCTTGCCACTTTCTAAAAGTAGCAATCTCTTCCTCGTAGGCATTGTTCTGCAACCATCAGGATAGGCGATTATGACATAAGATAGCTTTTCACATATGAGAACTATTCTCAAATTCCTTAACCAATCCGCTTAATTCTGGCCCGTTAATTTAGCATCTAATATGCTTCGCAAAGATAGTAATTTTAGACATTGTAAAATTCTCAGAAATGAATTTGTAATTAACAACATTTTAACATACATTCTTTTATTAATTACCAAAATAATTTAGGTCTTGTTTTAAATTGGTATCTCCCACTATTTTCTTCAAAATATATTACCTCACTTATATAGTTCGCAAAAAATTTAATTAAAGATTTGCTAGTGAGAATAAGGATCCCATTTTAAATGTATATAGCCTTGTGGTGACACAACAAACTATATATAAATAAATAGGTAGACAATTTTTGTCAATTACATCAACTATGCAACTCCTTTTCTTTTGCCTCTTAGATTAGTTTGATCAAGTGGTGGCACATCCGAATCAAAATTATCCAAGTTAAGTCCGACCTAGCACTCCATATATTCAAAAAAGAAAATATCATCCTTGTGGTGACACAAACAAAACAATATTGTTCAATTTTCTTTATAAGCATCAAATGTGATAATTAACATCTTAAATACTTAATACTTGCCTTGTGGTGTCACAACAAACTCATATTAAATATTTAATACTCTATTAATTTTATCATGCTAGAAGGCTACGCTCGATATTCCAAATATCTTTGAACGCTTAGGACTTAATATAAAAAATTTGAGGGATTTATTATTAAATTTGTCTCATCTTGTTTAGCGCCATTTATTATATATATATAAAATACGCCATATATTAATTAACATGCTAAGCATGTTTGCATAATATATAATATATATAGTATAAGCATGCACATATAGAATACTATATTCTACCCGATTGATTATGGACTTTTATTCTAGTTTGGTTCACTAGAGCCACCAAGTGAACCAAAAGGTCAAACCCTAGGGGTGCAAGAAATGATATTTAAATATAACTATTATATTTAAACCCTGCTCCATTACAAACGGTCTTCAAGCGCCTCCTTTTTCCTTGATCTCCAATTTTTCAAAATTAATTCTAACTATTCCTATTACATAACTATTTTAAAATAAATAGAAACCTTGATCGCTAAATAGGGGAAGTACATAGAGGGGGATAGAATTTACATTCGTAAAAATTAGAGAAGACGAGGCACGCAGACCCCATTTAATAAAACCCATACATTCATGCATCCAACTAAAATAAAATCCAATCACATCGGGTCAATAATCCATAATCAATCCCATTTTTATCATACACATCATCATACGCATCAATAAATAACATTCATCCTATGAATAATAAACATTTAATATATATATTGATATCATTTAATGGGCAAATTTAGTTAGTATAAAATCTATTTTTGAATCAAAATAAACTCCTTTATTTTAATCCAAATTTAAATCAAAATAAAACTATTTTATTTTAATTTATCCTATTTTGAATAAAATAAACTATTTTATTTTAATCAAAATCTTTAATCAAAATAAACTCCTTTATTTTAATTAATTATGGAATCCAATTCCATGTAAAAAAAAAAATAAACTTAATTAAAATAAACTCTTTTATTTTAATTAATTATGGAATCCAATTCCATGTAAAAAAAATATTAAAGGAAACACTTGATTATCTTTCCTATTCACAAATAAACTCCTTTATTTTGAATAATATAAAATCTTATTTCATATTTAAATAAACTCCTTTATTTAAGGAAACATGATTCTCTTTCCTATTCACAAATAAACTCTTTTATTTTGAATAAAATGAAATCTTATTTCATATCTAAACAAACTCCTTTATTTAAGGAAAGATGGATTTACTTCCCTATTCACAAATAAACTCCTTTATTTTAGGAAAAATAAAATCCAATTTCAACTCCAATTAGTTAGCATGGAATCCAATTCCAACTCTAATTAGTTAAGATGAAATCTAATTTTTAAAATTAAAATAAACTTTTTATTTTAAAATTAAAATATATCTTTTATTTTAAAATTAAAATAAACTTTTATTTTAATTATAAAATGATTAAAATATATATATATATATATATATATATATATATATATATATAATCTAAATATATTATATATATATATATATATATATAGCTCTCGATCCCTTAAAAAAAAACGTGTAACCTTTTTTTTTTTTTTTTTTTTTTTTAACATGGTCATGATTACTTTAATCATTATATGCTAATGATTACTATAATCATTACAAGTTAATGATTATTGTAATCATTAAGGTTTTTTTTTTATATATATATATATGGTCATGATTACTTTAATCATTACATTCTAATGATTACTATAATCATTACAAGTTAATGATTATTGTAATCATTAAGTTTTTTTTTTTATAAGAGTTTGCGGATGGAAAAAAAAAAAACGTGTGACCTTTTTTTTTTTTTTTTTTTTTTTTTTCATCATGTTAGAAAAAAACTCTCAAAAAAAAAAAAAAAAAAATCAGTATGCCATTTCCGATTTTCATATAAAGCAAATAATTCATGATTTTTTTTTTTTTAAATAAATTTTATACAATAAAATTATGCCCATTTAAATTGTTCTAAACACATATCAATATAGATATTAAATTAAAATAATTAATAATTTACATAAAGGTTTGGCTCTGATGCCACTGTTAGGTTTGTAATATTCTTGAACGCAATCAAATTGCATAATTAAAGCTAAACGTAAAAAAATCGAGTTTAAAAATTTACAAACCATATACCCGGATCACCCTTTATGCACAATTATTAATTAAACGAAAAGATAAAGAATAAAATCATACCCTTGAAGATCGAGCTTCCTCGTGTACAAGTTCACCTCCAAATCCTTTCGCTCAACTCAATCCACCGGTTTGGTTCCTTCCTTTGATCAACGTTAGACACCCATATGTTTGGCCTCTGAGGTGATCCACCAAAGAAAACTAAAGAATTCAAGAAGATGGTGTATTTGGCTCAAACCCTAGTTTTCTATCTCTATGTAAAAAAGGGTACTCTCCAACAAATTGAATTATGTCGTTGTAAAAGTCAACAACCTCCTACACCCATAATAAGACTCCTCTTATTTATAGATGTGGGCAACCCACCTTAACAATTAAGGAATTGGAATTTATTTTAATTAATTAAATTCTTTTAATTAATTAAACTCCCTAATCTTATTAGGGATAATTAATTAAACTCCTTTAACTAATTTTCCTTCCTAATCCAATTAGGAATAAATGAGAGTACTTATATTAAATTAATTCCTAAACTCTTTTAGAAATTAAAATAATAATAATTGTAATAATATTAATAAGACTCCTCTTATTAATTTATATTTAATATTTCTAAAATATTAAATAATAAATATTAAGCTATTTAATTTATTCTATCATCATAGATTAAATTAAATATACTTAACATATTATTACGATTATGCCATTAACTTCTTAAATAATTATTCTTCCTTTTATGGTGTGACCCTTTAGGTTCTCCATATTAAACCTATTGTGAATAAATAAATTAGAATAATTCTAATCTTATTTAAATAAATAAATTAAACAATTAATTTATTTAAATAAATAATATTTATTCTACAATAGGATAAGCCTCCCCTAATGATCAACGACTTTCCGTGATAATATAGATTTCAACATTAATCATAAAAGAACCTTTGAGTAAATAGTTACCGTGACAATTCAATCCTTCCACCATACAATGTCCCAATTAAATATAAGACATGGAATTACCGTGTCAAGTCTTATTTTATTTAATTATATGTATTTCGATCCTTAAATGCACAACTCCAAATAATGCAAATTAGAAACTCCTTTCTAATTTCATTCTCGCCGCCAAGGACTACTGGGTTGTCATTTATCGAATCACATAGACATTTCTCTTCTTTTATTAGAAGTGGTAGATTCTTTATCGATCATACATTATCTCCATGTACAACTTATTATACCCAAGCATACCTTTGATATATACCCTAAGGGTCTTAAGGAATAAGTCAAAGTATAACTCATCATACACAAGATACTATGATGATCTCAAGTTCAAGGATTACTTGACTACTATCACTACAGAATTCCTATCGACAGCAAATAAAACTCCATTAGGTATTCCTTAGCGAGCCAATGCTCAAAGGAACTTATTCTCTAATAAGCACCTACATACTTGCTTTAGTGTTCCACACAAATGATCATGATCAATCATCCTCATCAATCATCCTCATCCAATTCACTAATCCCCAATTTAGTAATCGAACGATTGGGAACTATTTATCCTTTCAAAGAATTTAGACTAATTAGAAATTTATCAATTATTCTAAAAGATTGCTTAAACTATTTTTATCAGTATTATAAAACAAAGATCATGTAGATAATTAAAGCCTTTAATAAATCTACATTTAATAATAATCAATCATTATTCTAAAAGCATGCTTTATCATCAAACTATTGGGTTTATCACATTCTACATTATAAATATTTTATCAAAGATGCTTGTAGATAAAAAAAAAAAACAATCTTAATAAAAAAAATTAATCTCACTTTTTATTAATTTAAAAACCTGAATAATCTTGATTGAATTTTTACATAAATTCAAACTCTGTGTATATATGCTTTCGCGACTATTCAAATAACAAACACACACACGCATTCATATAATAGTTTCTTGAAAAGTGGCGGTGCTTATACTACTTTCACCTTCCCTCCGCATAATCAAGTCCTCGAACCCTAATGAATCTCGGTTTCACCGAATTCGCTTAGCGAAGGTTGTCATATCATCGGGTCAATGTGCAAACCTTTCTCTAAGTTGTGTTGGTACAACCATATAAAAACCAATCAAGCGACTCTTAACAGTCCATCATCGACATAATACATGTCGGACCTTTTTCACTTATTTTTTCAAACAAATCTCACCTAACATGAGAACACCAAAGAACAAGTAATGAAAAGGGACAAATAAAAATCCCGAGGTCGACACTCGGTTAATACATATTCGATTAGATGTTTGATATACTCTCTTATAATATATACAAATTTAAATCAAATTAGGATAATTAGTTATTATTTTGTTTTGTTTTTAATTTTAATTGTGATTTTATATTTGTAAAGTTTAATAATAAATATATTTTCTCATTTTAAGTAAAATAACAAATTCAATTTATAATTATATTTATTATAAAACTAGTTATTATATGGAGACTCGAATTCGAGCTTGAATTTTAAGCTCGCGAGTAGTTTGAATAAATATTCGAGTCTAGTCGGATCGAATTCTAGTAATAAATATTCGAGTAGAGTCGAATGTGAGTAAGATTTTTTAAATATAATTTGAATTCGAGCCGAATTCGAGTACGAATTTATCATTTCGAGTCGAATTCGAGTAGCTCTCTGTTCGTTCCAGTTTGACTCATTTACACCCTTACTTGAATCCATGAAAAATACATAGATTATAGGGGTTTGAACTTCCAAATCAAAAACCCCCTTTCATCAAATTACAAATAGAAAGAGAATAAAGCTTAGGAAGAAAAAAAATTAATTTTATACCTTTTTTTTTCTTCTTCCTCTTCCCCTTCTTCATCTTCTTCTTCTTCTTCATTGGAGAATCTTCTCTCTCCTCTTCTTCTCCTTCATGGCTTCGACCACTCTTCCCTTTCTCTCCCTCTTCCTCTTCTTTTCCCGTCTCTTTCTTTTCTTTTTCTTTTCCTCTTTCTCTTTCTTCTTTTTTCATTTTATCTTCTCTTTATTCTTATCTTCCAAATCCTTATTTTATTTTAATTGTTAATTTACTAAACAAATAACTAAATAGCCCCTCCTTAAGTGTGTCAAAAAATTTGGCCACTTATTAATCTTTTGGGCTTTTACTTTTATTATTTTGCTTACTAACAAAATAAATTTGGGCTTCCACCCAATATTTAATTGGGTTATTATAATACTTCTCCCACACATAATATATTGGATTAGATTAACAATTTAATCGTCCTTAATCACTTTATTCACAAGTCACATACTTAATTAATTAATTGGACTTGTTTAAATAATATAACCTCTTTAGTCCATTAAATCTAATTCTCTTGGACTCTATTTAAATTCTTGGGCTATGACGTTATTATAGTCCATTACTTTTAATTCTATTCCATTCTACCCTTATCATTTAATTAGGGTTCCACTACACCTTTGTAAATAAATTCCTTACTCATATATCTTTAATTCCATAACCCAATTAAACTTTGGTTATAACATTAATTATTTGAGATATATAAAATAAATCTCTTAATGTTAGTATATATATTTATATACTAATATTCTCCCATATTATAACCTCTTAGGTTATTCAATTATCATACCTAATATATATTAGGTTATATAGCTTAATTCTTATTTCACTTTTACATACAAAATAAATGTATACATATTATATAATGTATATTTATCTAAGCACGCACATAATTCACATAATCATAACATATTTCACTTCTCACACTAATTTTGACTTTTTTCCATAAAAAGTCAATTGTTGACTTTGACCAAAAGTCAACCTTTACACATTTTGTGTTTACTGTCATTTCTGACTAAACTTGACGTTCCGGACGCACCCGAGCAGTCCGTGCTTAAAAATTCTATCTTTAACTCAAATTTTGAGTTTCAAATTACTCCATTCTTATTGCTAATCGTATTAACTAACGACTTTATACTTATTCAAATTCTTATTTGCCAGTCAAGGCCAACGTTCAAACTATGTTAATTACTAACATAGTTTTATCTTGATCCTTATATCATTAACTTAATTCATCATTCCTCTTACTAAAATATATATAGCACCTTACTGAGTATATATATTTCTATACATATATTCATCTTCGTTTAACCCCATAGCATCTCTTCATGTGAAATCTTAACTCCTTAATAAATTTTTCATATGTACTTATATAACATTTCTTAGACTATTAAGTTCACATCGAATTAATAGGTATCGTAATACCTTATTCTTGATATTCCTTCAAGTACATATTAATTCATTTCTAGGGTTTTGAAATTTTGTAACCCACATTTTCTTTATTCTCATTCGAATAGCAAACCATATAGATTTTACTTGAAAATTTTAAATAAATCCTCAAATTCTCATCTAGGTTTTATTCTTTAATCTTTATTCTAATCATTTAAGTTTTTATGAATTTTCGGGTTATCACATCGTTGATCGGGATAATACCTGCAACTACATTCCCGGATGCAACTGCATCTTGGACCTTCATGTTAAATGTGTGGGCCATCGGCCTACCCATCTGTGCTGGACCACCAATAGCTAACTTACCACTATTAGCGCCCTTATTCTCGTACTTCCCCTTCTTTGGGCAGTTCTTTGCCATGTGATCAGTTGATCCACACATGAAGCATCCATGGTTTTTCTTTAGACTTGGACAGTTAGGCGAAATGTGCCCCTCCTGTCCACAGTTGTAACATACGGCCTTCCCCTTGAGACAGACTCCTAAACGCGTCTTCCCACAGTTCTTTCATGCCTCCATCCTCCTCTTAGGATCCCCTTACTTTGCTCTAGTATTCCCAGAGTTAAATCCCTTCCTCTTCTGGCCTTCACCACTACCACTGGCTCCCTCGATCTTTACTCCCCCGTCTACCTTTCCCTTGTTCTTCTTCTCCTTGTGGTATTGGCTTAGAGCCTCGTTACCACCTTCGGTAATTATTTCTTTCTCCAGTATTATCCCAAAAGAGTTTTTTTGGAACACAGATATACGGCTATAGAGCACGGGTTTCAAGCCCTGCTCAAACCTCCTAGCCTTCCTCACCTCGATGTCCACCTGATGTGGAGTAAACTGGGCCAATTCATTGAATTTGGCAGTGTATTAGGGAACTGCCATTTCCCCTTGTTTCAACTCTAGAAATCATATTTCCATCCTCCCCTGCATATTCGTGGGAAAGTAGTTCTCAAAAAAATCTCCTCGAACCGCGTCCACATTAAGTTCTCTATTCCGACCCAATCCTCGCTCGCCTCCCACCAGAAGTTGGCCTCCCCTTCATCATATAAGTGGCAAAAGCAACCTTTTTGCCCATCATTGACATTTTCAATTACAAATGTCTTATCTATTTCCTTCACCCAAGTCTGGGCTTCTATGGGATCCGTAGTTCCTTTGAACTCCGGCGGACCGACACTCTTAAAATCCTTAAAATTAGTAGCTCGTACTACTGCTGGATTTACGGGTATATTAGCCCCATTCCTATTAAAAGCGGTCGTTAACAAGTTAACGAACTCTTGCATTGGGTTAACTAAACCTTCCTCTGGTTGATTAACATTAGCATCTTGATTTCGTTGCCTCCTTCTTGGCGGCATTTTGCTGTTAAGATAAACAAAACGTCATTATTACTTTCTTCTTGTTAGTTAGTTATTATTCATTACTTAAATAATAACTTCAACTCATTGCCCAATATGTTCCATAAAAAGGCTTATATTGATTTGCTTGCTTGTAGTATAATACTACATCATTTGTTCATTACATAGCCTTAGTTGATTACATTTCTATCTCGCAATTGCTTTCCAAAAATTGGGATTTACAAAAGACTACCCTTTGATATACAAAAGAGGGTTTTACGTCACTACTAGATACATCACATGTACATATCTAACTTAACTCTAGCTACCACTAGGTTACATCTTCCTTATGGCATTCTCAAAATTTGCGTTGGCCAGACTGGTAATAATATCTCGGCTGATAATATGTCGAGTCTACCCTACCTCTATCGGATACCCATCTACCTACTGCTGGAAATCCGCATGAGAACTCCTATATATATAGGACATCCTCCCTATCTTCTGCTTCTTGACCTTTAGCTCCTGCCTGAGCTCAAAGGTTTCCAGTTTCAGCTCATAGACCTTGTCCTTCGCCGAAACACGTTCGTCATGCTCTTCCTCCCACATATTCTCCATACTTTTCTTATCTTCCAGGATTTCATGGACCTCTTCTTTCAATTCCCTAACCTCCTTTCCCAGTTGGATATTTCTATCCAATAAGGCCATGAACAATGTTTTCATTGCCTCCCCAGGAGCCACCTCCTCTTCAGGTGTTACGGTGTTAAAAGGCGCCACCTCTACCTCCTCCTCCGACATGCCATCGAACATGGACACGAGGTCTAAGCTTTCAGAGTCTCCAAACTCAATTACCACCACTTCCGGCTCTTCTGCTTTAGGGTTCGGTAGGATCTCTATTTGATTCACCGACTCCTCACTTACTACATGTATATCCCTATACATTTCATTTTCTCCTGACATCTACAACAAAACAATTTAGTTTGATTAGTACACGTCAGTAGAATAATAAAAACACATATCATATTTAATGTATTTTTAAGGTTAACTTCATCTTTTACTTCTTTAACTTTTCTAAAGGTTATGACTTAAGGTTCTTTCCCCCCCCCCCCCTAAAGTTTTATAACCTAAGGCTCTAATACTAACATGTGACGCCCCCAAATTCGGGTATCTTCCAACCCGACAATTGGTGTTACACGGTGCTACAGTTCACACATTCATTCAATTAAAATACCTCAAAAGAGTGAAAATGTCTCCTATATATTCCAAAACAATATTATTATTCCCAGGTTCTTTATAACCATTACATGTTTGCTTGTCATAATATCAAATAATTATAACATTACAACTATACTATTACAAAGGAAAATCTACTGATTCGTCATAGCCTTCCCTTTATCTTTACTAGATGCTTCTGTTCGTTCGGTCTTAGTTGCATTCATATGGTTCAAACAAGAATGAGCATAACTAGCTCAGCAAGTATGACAATTTCATTTAACAATATGCTTGAAACATACAAATCGTATATCTTTAATAACTGAACAATATTTATGAAGTACTATCGATAATTCAAAATAGCACTTCTCTTTTCTTTAAAACGTTTCACAATGAACAATACTCATTAAACATCAATATCGGTCCAAGACCTTGAGCATTTCATTCTTTCTTTGAAAAGGACAACCCGACACCAAGTCCGTAAGTCATGAAGTACTATCGATAATTCAAAATAGCACTTCTCTTTTCTTTAAAACGTTTCACAATGAACAATACTCATTAAACATCAATATCGGTCCAAGACCTTGAGCATTTCATTCTTTCTTTGAAAAGGACAACCCGACACCAAGTCCGTAAGTCCGATATAACTTACGAGCACGTCTAGGTGATCAGCCTATAGTACTCTATGTTGTATAACACTACTTTCTTTAAACGTATGTACGTTTAAGGTTTGGCAACCTCACGTGCATGTCGTTTGATGACAAAACATTTGTTTATGCATACTCAGTCTTCCTTTGAAAACCATAACAAATTATTTTGGCAAAACATTGACAACAGTTTGATAGATTATAGGAAAACCAAAGAAACATCTTAAGTCTAGCCGAAGGAATTGGCTTCGACTTCATCATACATCAATTTATGTGTAAGGTACATGAATTACAAAGCTTGTCCAAAGAATTTAGACAAGGGTCAGAATACTTGCCTTTAGCGTCTACTACTATTTTAATACTTTTCCTTTGAGTCTTTAAGGTTTCTACAATACATGATCACATAACATCCATATTAGGTCATATATAATCAACTAAGTTTACTACTATACCTTACCCTTCTTCTCAATCTAATCATGCCTTAGATTGTTTAACATTGTTTTGTAATCGTTCATCAACCTTTAGTTGAGTTCTAATCATCTTTAAGGATGTCATTTCAAGTTAATCAAAGATATAGTTTATAGTTAATTAACTTCATTCCTTCTTTATACACTTAGTCATTCTTCTCTACCTCTCCTCTAGTGTTGGTGTTTGCGGCCCAACTTCTTCTATATACAACTCATGTTTATGTAGCGCTTCATCAATGTTTATGGTCCTGGACTCTACATGAGTCCTTTGTTAATTATCAGACAAAGAAGACCACTTTTCGATTGGTGATGGGCAAGTCTAGCGCTGCGGTGCCATCCTTTAAGCCTTGGGCGGGCCACATAATGCCGAATTTCAATGCCACACAGCAACTTTGACAGATAATTTCTTATGTGAAATTCTCAGGCTCATAACTTCTTTGTTATAAGTCCGAATTGACTCATTCAAAAGTCGTTAGCTCACAAATTACATGCTCTAAGTGTTCGTGTAAGAATTTTATATTTTATAATTCGTTAACATAGAATTCACCTTTTAATTCATTTTTAACGAAAATGATAAACGTTCGTGAACTTTCACAGCCCATTTCTTAGTTCTAAGTCAGAATTTGGTCATTTTCGAGTCTGCAACTCTAAAATGTCAATTGAGACTAATCTCCATCGAAAAAAAATGTTTCTAAGTTCAATGTTAACTTTTGACTTCCATTCCGAGAATTTCACGATTTCGACGATTATCGTCTAATCTCGTAAATACCACCATAACTTCGTTACTTAAGATTTTTACATCGTTTCAAATGGATTCATTACATCCTACTAACATCCTAACCAAACATATTTCATTATGTATACATGCTAAATTCTTTTATATTCTTCATGAGTTCATAAATTCCATTATTGTGCTTATCTTACAATATGACTTATTAAAGCTTAAGTCCTTTGATTAGTCATTATCATCACTTCTTAGCATACAAGTTCTACCACTACTCACTTCTCTAACAATTGAAGAGGGGGAGAATCATGGTTTAAGATCATTACCTTTGATGGTCTCTTGGTTAATCTTTGTTCTTCCTTCTTGCATCTTGAACTAACAAAGTCTAGCTTTTCTAACTTTTTCTCGCTAACAAATAAGCACTTAAGTTGTTGGTGAAAATCTAACAAGTAAATAATGAAATCAATCTCTCATATTTATAGGAAAAGCTAAGTGAGGGCTTAATGGACATTTAAGCCATCCACCTCCTTATTTCACTTCCTTAACCACCTCCTTACTATTCATCTCTTGGTCACCAAGTAAAACCACTTTACTTGGTCACCAAGATGGTGCCATGTGATCATGGGGCCCACATGGGTTTCCCCATGAGTCATTCTTAACCATTGGATCGATCCACGAATCCAGTTCTTAATTTGGGCTTTAGGTTTAATTAACTTAACTTTTTCTTTGGGCTTGCATTTAACAAACATTTGGGCCTTAACAATACTTATCATTGGACTCTAACCATTCCTACACTTGGGCTTGTATAATTCCTACCAAATCCTACAAGTCCAATCCAATTGGCTTAAAACCTTATAACGTATTATACACGTATTCTTCTCTTACACTAACTCGTATACTCATGCATAATATACGACATACCATTATTCATACATACTCGTATGATACTTCATATTATATGTATATTCATTACCTCGTACAATACTTACATATCACACGATCATCGTTTATTCATTAACGCTTTACTTTCACTAACGTTCTCAAATTTAGTACGCAGGCGAAAAACTGTGTTTGCCATACTTGAGTTATTATTACATAATCCATCCTCCCTTATTATTCTATCGTTATGTATTTCTCGGAAGTTCAAAAAATAAGTCCTGAGCAAAAATCCGTGAATAGTATTTTCAGAAAATTTCTCGAAAAGATTTTATTTTCATCTTGGAAATTCAAACACTTTAATTCCCTCACGTAGTCAAAATACTATGATATTCCGATATAATTAGGTTATAGAACAACCTTCATCTTACTAACACATAATAATAACATATAAAATAATTTTATTCATTATTTAATTAAATAAAATCATTTTACAATAAATCTAAATTTTTCGGTCGTTACATTATAAACGTTAAAGTCCTCGGGAGTCCCAATGGAACAACAATCATCCTTAGTATATAATAAAGAAACGTATTGAAGAAGCTAAGGAAAGTACTATGGGTCAGTAGAAAACACTTTTTTAGGTGTTAGGTGAGATAGCGATCACATTTGTGTCGATTAGGTCGATCGCTAATCGGTTATGCAAAAGTCTCCATCAAAGCTCAGAAATGTCAAATGCATTTAATACTTCAACGGATAAATTTCAAAGGCCTCATATATGCAAAACATAAGCAGATAAAAAAGTTTAAGCAAGCACTAAAAAAAGGCTGAAGAACACTCAATGCTCAACTCTACGATCTGAAAAAGAAAGCTTGCTCAGCTACTCAGTTCTTTCAAACACAAGCTTAACGGCAACTGAGTAGTACCATTCAAGAACTCAACTATTATCAAGTGAAGTAAGAAGTTCCAAGTTAGAAGGACTTGAAGAGTTCTAAGTGAACTGAGAAGTACCAAGTCTACTGGACTTGAAGAGTTTAAAAGTGAACTAAGAAGTTCTAAGACTGCTGGTCTTGAAGGAATCTGTAAGATTTAGAGTTTGTAAAGATATCCTTAGCGGATTTCCTACTCGAGGAGTAGAAGAGTGGACTAGGAGCCTTGAGTGCTCTGAACAACTTAAAATCATTGTGTTCCTTATATTCTTACCATAGCTACTATAACTGCCATAACTGCTTAACTTTTATTAACTCGTTATATCTTAAAGGGAAAACAAACAAATCTCAATTCCACTGTGATTAAATCATTATCAAAACTAACAAGTATTTCAAAAAGAATTTTTAAAATATCTATTCAACCCCCCCCCCCCCCCCTTCTAGATAACTATTGTGCCTCTAGGAACTAACAAAATGTTTTCATTGAGTTATGCTTTAACAGTGGAACAAGTTTGTAAAGCAATTAATTTTAAACATGGTCACTTGTTTCACATTTTAGAAACAAGATATCAATTTAAACATACTGAGTGGCAACAATATACCAAGAACTTTCTTTTTCTTTTCAAAAAGGTTCTATCAAAAAATTTATATGTGAACCGATATGGTCTTACAAGCATGATAGATGATTAGCCCTTTATGCCCTGTATTGATCAATACTATCTAAACGGAACAATTTCTTTTAGTTCCTCTTTGCCGTCCCGAGGACGCAATATATAAAATAATCCCATATTAGGGAAGTTCTTGCTCAGTTTAAAATCCATCTAAAAGGAATAAAAAAAATGGACAATTTTATTTACTCAATAATATTTCAAGACTTAATATAAAAGAACTGAAACATTTAAATCTGATGTCTAGTCAAAACAAATGACTTAGACTACTTTCAACTGCACATGTGTACCAAATATTAGATAGCACACATAATCTCATTCGTTTTTCAAAGTTGATTGGAATAAAAATCCAATTTATTCTACATTATATATAAATAAGAAAAAATAATTGTTTGTATATAATTAAACTTGAAATCTTACTCCAAATGAGTAATTTAACATTTACATGTTCGCACAAATAAAATAATGTTACAGGTTTAAGTATTTGATTATATAAAAATCCATTGCATGAAATAAAAGCAACCCTTAAAATAAACTTACTTGCACAATACCAATTGCATAAAAAAATGCAAAGGTTTAAGAAACTTGCCTTATTAGGAGATTATCGCAAAAAATTAATATAGTGTTACTGCACAATTCCTACAAATTATTTTTACACGCACACACATATTAGATAACGAAATATGCCACAAAACATGCATATATATATATATATATATATATATATATTCATGATCATTAACTAGTAGTTTATAAAAACTAATATTATTTAATCTCAACTCAAAACCAATGTTGGTTTAATCAGAAATTTAATTCATTTAAATCTTACAATACCAGATAAAGCTTCTCACACTTTTAATGTATAAACATTTTACATTTAAAACTTAAATCATTTATATCCCACTTCAGGAATATTTTATTCTTTTACTTCTTAATTCGGGACTTGAACAGCTAGTAAATAGCTTATATAGTAAAGTTCAATTTAGTATATTATTTCTTTAATAATAATAATTTTTATATCATTTTGTCTGTTCATGAGTCAACTTGGACCATTTCCTCATATATAAGTATTTTATCCCATTAGCACATTCAATTCACTTAACCATTTTGCAATTCTTCGCATTATCATCTAATATATATATTCCGCTATATAAATCTCAGCTCAAAAACTCCATTTTGAGCCCCGAAAATCTTCATTGTACCATTTTTATGACTATTACAATTTTTTAATAATTTTCCACTTTTCGATACATTATGAAACCATTTTTCATTCCAACCCCGTCTTACTTTCGCTTAAATATGAAAATTCATATTTATGATATATTTTTATTGCATTATTTATGCCTGAAAGGAAGTTTCATGGAATAAATATCATTTATTGTCAAAACTTATCTCTTGTTACTTTATTAGTCTCAACATATTTTAAAATTTAACTTAAAAGCCATCTGGAACGTTGAACGTTAAAAACAGCCTGTCATGGCTACCCTCAGCGTCGCTGAATTTTTAAGTTCTGACAAGCCTATTCGCCTATTTTAATTTTCAAACCATTAATCCAATAACAGTTAAATTTTGATATGTTATAGACCTTATGTCATAGTATTTTAGAAAAATTTCAAACCGCAAAAATAGATCACGGAAACTAATCAAAACAGCGCATGAAATGGATGTCAAATCGCCCAAAGACAACGTCATTGCGTTGCGATGCTCGACAGAGTAAATGGCGCGCCATCACGCTTCTTCATTTGCTTTCTGTTGTTGTTGCTTCTCAAATCAACCACTTTGTGAATTTCGAACTCGCTGCTCGTTAATCAGATTAATACCAAATTTGGATATATTATACATGGCATATCAAAATATTTTAAAAAAATATTACCACTGAAATTCGGGTATCTTAAGTTGTCTAAACAATGTGCTCAAAGTGGCTATTCGCACTAGTTTTTCAACGACACGATTTTAATTCAAAACTCGCCACGTTCCGTTCTAACCCGATTCGCTTTATCATTAAGCCTTAATTAACATAATAAGACTTGTCTAATGTATCGGCTTCTTTAAATTCTAAAATTTTATTCATTTTTACACTTTATGGCCATTATTCAAACATAATGCACGCGATATTCGTTCGAATTTATTAGTGATTTTGCCCCAATTTCATCTTTATTACATCCCACAACCCAAAGCTATCCACCAAATGTCTATATCCATGAATTCAAACATAATTCAGGCACAAAATCAATCCAAAAATGAATTTTAATAAACAAAAGTTTTCTAACATAACTCAATTTGATCTTTTTGGTTCAAAAGAAAATCCAATCCCATATTACATATACATAAATCAAAAATAGATTTATTACAAAGAAATCCCATCAAAAATTACATCATAAGCTACTAAACTCCCAATAATTAAAGTTTAGCAATAAAAATTACACCATTACATAACTTTGATAAAATTCGAAATTAAATAAGAATTTATACCGTAAGCTTATTAACTTCAATTAATCCAAGCTTGATATCATTTAATATATCTTAATCTTTGGTTCCAATTTTGCTACTCCCTCAAACTCACAGTTTCATCACTTAATCATTTTGGAAAAATTTTAAATTCCAAGTGTTGGGCCATAATACTTTAGACATGTTGGGTCGTGGTCTTGAAAGTATTGGGTCGGTTCAGTGGCCATACCCATTAGGTGAATACTATCTTTATTTGGGCTTTGACTGGTGATCATTACATGGATGAACTTTAATTGTTATCCCTGCAATGCATTAATGAGGATTGGATAGAGTCGGACGGCGGTGGAAAAAGGTGATGGGAAGAGCAGGTAAACTGCCGACATTGGGATGGGGTCGAGGGAGGTCGGTTGCATACAGGACAAACATGAGAGTATATGAGGAAAAACATAACATAAATGAGGTAACTGATATTTTTTTATCAAAACACTAGACTTTATCAGCTCTGTTGTTATCCTTGTATATGCCTGTACTGACTCTCACGTCGGAGCTATCCCCGACGGTCCAAGCCGTAAAGCTTCTGGTATTGACTTGTTTACTGTGCAAGATAGGACATACTTTTAAGTGATTAAGGCGCGTGGAACGATCTTGGCGTTAACATTGGCGCTAGAAGGAGAGTTTTTTTCTAGTGTTCTTGAGTTTTCAATCACAAATTTTAGTTGTTCTACATCAGAAGTCATGGTGAGGAGTAGAACGGTTACCCCTGAAGGACAGCTGATGGCCGTGAGTTCATCTATACAACGAGTCTCTGTCAAAGATAGGTTGGGTCCTTCAAAAAGCAAACATGGTAGTATGACATCACGGGAAGTTTCTGAAGGTTCTCATGCAAAGTTTCACGGTGATGTCAAAAGAAGATTAGTTTATATTGTTGATAAAAGACTTGACCAAGATCGGAAAAGGGTAGAACGCACACCGCCTAGAACCCAACACCGAAGTGGTCAGGATGATAGAGCATCAAAGTTGGCTATGATGGCCGAAGAAGCTGACAAAGCTCTAGAAGTTCTCCTGAAGCAAAGGGAAGAAATTGTTGAACATATGGTTCATTTGGCTGAAATGGAGGATGAAGCATCTAGCCATGCTCGACCTAAAGAATGAGGTAGATCTATGGAGAGACGGTCTAGAAGAGGAAAAGAGCATATGCACTCTGGGGGAGTATCTCGAAGTCACTCTTGTGACCGAAGAAGATCAAAGAACCATACCCCTGAGGATCCGAAGAGGGTACACCGCCCTATAGATTCTCGGGAATATGGTCGAAGTAAGCAAAGGAGCAGGTCGAGAGGACATACCCCCGAGAATACAAAGAAGGCACCTCACCTTGAGTATTCTCACCATAGCGAGAGAGCTCAATGTCGAAGCAGATCCAGAAGTCGTACTCCTGGGAATCTGAAGAGAATATACCACCCTACGGATACTCATCATCGGGAAAGTTCATCTAAAGCTACAGGTTCAGTTGGGAAAAGCCAATATGTTCAGAAGAAAGAAGCTTCCCCACAACCAGAAGGAGTGGATTTCTTGGTTAAGGAACTAAAGGAGCTTCGGAAGCAGCTAGTCGAAGTTCAACAAGTAAAAGACACTTCGGGCAAAAAGGCGTCTCCTTTTTCCTCGGATATTCTTAAAGAGAAGGCTGACCCTACCAAAAAGCTTCCTCACATGGAGAGTTATGATGGATCTGGGGATCCCTATGACCACAGTCAGGCGTTTGATAGGTTGATGGATTATTATGATTTCACGGATGCAGCCAAGTGTCAAACGTTTATGACGACCTTAAGGAAGGATGCAAGGAAATGGATGGGAACTCTACCTTCAGATTCAATTTCATCTCGGGTAGATCTATGCAGCAAGTTCCATCCTCATTTTGGAAGCAACAAGAGGAGAGGAAAGCCTACTGGCTCGTTGGCTCAAGTTCGCCAATTTTTGAATGACTCTTTGAGTCAGTATATGAAGTGATTCAGTGAAGTTGTTGGCCAAGTGTCTGATCTCAATGATCTTCAGGCTGTGGGGCTGTTTCAGAATGGGTTGGACCTGATCAAGTCAGAGAAGCTGGTGAAGAAGCTGATGTTCCACCATCCGAAGTGTTTAGCCAAAGCCTTTGATAAAGCAGAGGGCTATATTGTGGTAGAAGAAGCTATGAACAACTTGAAATGTCCTTCTACGGATAGGCTAAAGGAGAAGGACAAAGACAAAGCTGAAGGAAATCAGAAGAAGAATGGTGGGAATAATCATCGGTCAAAGAGTGGTTCTAAGAGATACAACAACTGGTGTCAGGGAGGAGGTCGTCCGCCTGTTCCGAACCAAAAGGTGAACAAGGTGTACACTCAATTAAATGCGGATAGGGTTGTTATTTTGGATCGGATCAAAGACCAACCCTTTTTGAACCTCCTCGTGACAATCTTAATCCTGGATCGGGTAACTCTCGCAAGTACTGTTATTATATCCAAGCCTCTGGGCATGATACGAATGATTATTGTAGTTTAAAGGAGTTCATTAAAAAGAATGTCCAAAGTGGTAGGTGAAAGTAGTATGCATACAAGCCAATCATGTTTGATGATAAAGCATATACTTTGTAAACAATCTTATTCATTTATTAATAAAAAGTATTAATTTATTAAAGGCTTTTAATTATCTACATGATGTTGTTTTATAATATGTGATAAACCCATAGTTTTAAGCAATGCTTTTAGAATAATGATGATGATCATTCTAATGAGATCTAAATTCTTAGAAAGCTTAAAACTAAAATAGTTCCCAATCATTGGATTACTAAATTGGGGATTAGTGAATCCGGATAGATTGGTACATACGTTGCTTGCTCATTGGATGAGGATGATTGATCTCATGATCATTTGTGTGGAGACACTAAAGCAAGTATGTAGGTGCTTATTAGAGAATAAGTTCAATTGAGCATGGCTTTCATGAAGGAATACCTAATGGAGTTTTATTTGCTGTTAATAGGAATTCTGTAGTGATAGTAGTACAAGTAATCCTTGGACTTGAGATCATCATAGTATCTTATGTATGATGAGTTATACTTTGACTTATTCCTTAAGACCCTTAGGGTATATCAAAGGTATGCTTGGGTATAATAAGTTGTACATGGAGATAATGTATGATCAATAAAGAATCTACCACTTCTAATAAAAGAAGAGAAATGTCCTATGTGATTCGATAAATGACAACCCAAGAGTCCTTGGCAAAGCGTAATGAAATTAGAAAAGAGTTTCTAATTTGCATTATTTGGAGTTGTGCATTTAAGAGTCGAAATACATATAATTAAATAAAATAAGACTTGACAGTAATTCCATGTCTTATATTTAATTGGGACATTGTATGGTGGAAGGATTGAATTGTGCGGTAACTATTTACTCAAAGGTTCTTTTATGATTAATGTTGAAATCTATATTATCTGGAAAGTCGTTGATCGCTAGGGAGGCTTATCCCTATTGTAGAATAAATATTATTTATTTAAATAAATTAATTGTTTAATTTATTTATTTAAATAAGATTAGAATTGTTCTAATTGATTTATTCACAACCGGTTTAATATGGAGAACCTAAAGGGTCACACCATAAAAGGAAGAATAATTATTTAAGAAGTTAATGGCATAATCGTAATAATATGTTATGTATATTTAATTTAATCTATGGTGATAGAATAATTAAATAGCTAAATATTTATTATTTAATATTTTAGAAATATTAAATATAAATTAATAAGAGGAGTCTTATTAATATTATTACAATTATTATTATTTTAATTTCTAAAAGAGTTTAGGAATTAATTTAATGTAAGTACTCTCATTTATTCCTAATAGGATTAGGAGGGAAAATTAGTTAAAGGAGTTTAATTAATTATCCCTAATAAGATTAGGGAGCTTAATTAATTAAAAGAATTTAATTAAATAAATAAATCCCAATTCCTTAATTATTAAGGTGGGTTGCCCACATCTATAAATAAGAGGAGTCTTATTATGGGTGATATGGGTTGTTGTTGACTTTTTCAACATACGACATAATTCCAATTGTTGGGAGAGTTCGCCCTTTTTCTATAGAGATAGGAAAAACTAGGGTTTGAGCCAATACCCCATCTTCTTGAATTTTCTTCTTCCTTGGTGGATCACCTCTAGAGGCCAAACATTTGGGTGGCTAACGTTGATCAAAGGAAGGAACCAAACCCGTGGATTCAAGATTGAACGCGAAAAGGATTTGGAGGTGAACTTGTACGAGAGGAAGCTCGATCTTCAAGGGTATGATTTATTCTTTATCTTTTCGTTTAATTAATAATTATGCATAAAGGATGATCCGGGTATATGGTTTGTAAATTTTTTAAACTCTGATTTTTACTCGCTTCCGCACTTTTATGCAATTTGATTGCGCACATGAATATTACAAACCTAACAGTAGGTTGGTTCAGTATGTAGCAAGGAGAGAGCATCAAGGAGAACAATTGAAGAATATAAGGATTTTTCAGGCTATCAAACCAGTTCAACCAGCACAACCAGCTCCGAATCAGCCAGCTAGGCACGCCATTGATGTGATTACTTAGGGAATTGTTAGTAAAATAATCAGGAAGAAAAGACATGGATACTTGGCTTTGGTTATGTCAGTGGCGGGTACACTCCCGAAGACTGACAGACCGTATCCAGGGACGGTAATTTCCTTTATCGATGAGGATTACCCTTCTGAGCCCATCGAACCCCATGAAGGAGCCCTGGTAATTACAGTACAAGTGGGTTCAGTGGATATGAAGTGGATGATGATTGATAATGGTGTTAGGTTTGTAATATTCAAGAAGCAATCCAATTGCATAAAAGTGCGGAAGCGTGGTAAAATCAGAGTTTAAAAATTTACAAACCATATACCCGGATCATTCTTTATGCATAATTATTAATTAAACGAAAAGATAAAGAATAAATCATACCCTTGAAGATCGAGCTTCCTCGTGTACAAGTTCACCTCCAAATCCTTTCGCGTTCAATCTTGAATCCACCGGGTTTGGTTCCTTCCTTTGATCAACGTTAGCCACCCATGTGTTTGGCCTCTGAGGTGATCCACCAAGGAAGAAGAAAATTCAAGAAGAAGGGTGGTCACTAAACCCTAGTTTTTCTATCTCTATAGAAATGGTGTACTCTCCCAACAATTGGAATTATTACGATATGTTGAAAATCAACAACCCATACCCACCCATAATAAGACTCCTCTTATTTATAGATGTGGGCAACCCACCTTAACAATTAAGGAAATTGGGTTTTATTTAATTAATTAAATTCTTTTAATTAATTAGGCTCCCTAATCTTATTAGGATAATTAATTAAACTCTTTTAATTAATTTAACTTCCTAATCTAATTAGGAATAAATGAGAGTACTTATATTAAATTAATTCCTAAACTCTTTTAGAAATTAAAATAATAATAATTGTAATAATATTAATAAGACTCCTCTTATTAATTTATATTTAATATTTCTAAAATATTAAATAATAAATATTAAGCTATTTAATTTATTCTATCACCATAGATTAAATTAAATATACATAACATATTATTACGATTATGCCATTAACTTCTTAAATAATTATTCTTCCTTTTATGGTGTGACCCTTTAGGTTCTCCATATTAAACCTATTGTGAATAAATCAATTAGAATAATTCTAATCTTATTTAAATAAATAAATTAAATAATTAATTTATTTAAATAAATAATATTTATTCTACAATAGGGATAAGCCTCCCTAGCGATCAACGACTTTCCGATAATATAGATTTCAACATTAATCATTAAAGAACCTTTGAGTAAATAGTTACCGTCTAATTCAATCCTTCCACCATACAATGTCCCAATTAAATATAAGACATGGAATTACTCACAAGTCTTATTTTATTTAATTATATGTATTTCGATCCTTAAATGCACAACTCAAATAATGCAAATTAGAAACTCTTTTCTAATTTCATTCTCGCCTGGCCAAGGACTCACTGGGTTGTCATTTATCGAATCACATAGACATTTCTCTTCTTTATTAGAAGTGGTAGATTCTTTATCGATCATACATTATCTCCATGTACAACTTATTATACCCAAGCATACCTTTGATATACCCTAAGGGTCTTAAGGAATAAGTCAAAGTATAACTCATCATACACAAGATACTATGATAATCTCAAGTCCAAGGATTACTTGTACTACTATCACTACAGAATTCCTATCGACAGCAAATAAAACTCCATTAGGTATTCCTTAGCGAGCCACGCTCAAAGAACTTATTCTCTAATAAGCACCTACATACTTGCTTTAGTGTCTCCACACAAATGATCATGAGATCAATCATCCTCATCCAATGAGCAAGCAACGTATGTACCAATCTATCCGGATTCACTAATCCCCAATTTAGTAATCCAACGATTGGGAACTATTTTAGTTTTAAGCTTTCTAAGAATTTAGATCTCATTAGAATGATCATCATCATTATTCTAAAAGCATTGCTTAAAACTATGGGTTTATCACATATTATAAAACAGCATCATGTAGATAAATAAAAGCCTTTAATAAATTAATGCTTTTTATTAATAAATGAATAAGATTGTTACAAAGTATATGCTTTATCATCAAACATGATTGGCTTGTATGCATACTACTTTCAATCTCCCACTTGCACTAAAGCCAATCGTCATGGTATCTTATACTCTTCTTCTCTAAGTGACGATTATCCTGCTGTTGGATAAGCTTTAGTTAATGGATATGTAATGTTGTTCATGAGAGTCCACTATCTCTATAGTAATTTCCCATCTTTCAATGATTTTAATAATCAAATGAAAGTGCCACAACACATGTTTAGATCCAAGATGAGACTTAGGAACTATTCCTAGTTTTATAATGAACTTTTAATCCAAACAATCAACTTGCAGCTTCATTTATAGCTATATACTTTGTCTTTATCACTAAACCAGCAACTCTTTGCTGTTTGGAACCTTCCAATTCACTGCACCACCGTTCAAGGTAACACTTTACCTTAAAGTGAATTTTCTGTCGTCTTGGTCTGTCTGAAAAACTTGAGTCTGTTAAGCCCTCTAGTTTTAATTCAGACCCACCATGTATGCTCACATCCTTAGTGCCAGTTAAGAACTTTAAGATGTTTTTCAGTGACTCATAGTGAACTTCTCCAGAATATGACCGATCAACATCAGGTCTCGTACATTTCATTGCATACATGATTGTCACTCATGCGATCTCTCTTCTTTGGAGTCTATGGGGACTATTAAGAGAGATATACTCCATGGCTCATCAACATGAGACATCTCTTGGGGTTTGCCATGCTAAACGACTTTAGCATCAAATGAATATACGTTTCTTGGGTTAAGTTGAGCATCCTTTTAAATCTATCTGTATAGATTTGCATCCCCAATTAAGATACTTTTCCCAAATCATTCATGGAGGAATGTTTAGACAACTCTATCATTACTGATTGTAGCATTGGTATGTCATTCCTTATCCGTAGTATATCAACATATAGTACTAGGAATGTCACGATGCTCCCCCAGAGACCATTTTGTACACACTAAAGTCTTACCTCATCGAATGTAACTCGGATCATCATCTTCTATGATGCGTACCTCATCATCATCATCCATGATGAATCCATACCTCCTGGTATCTTCTTGTACTATTCCAGATTTACGATTCTTGGTTGTGGTACAATAGGTCAATCTACGGTTCCCTCTTATTTGACTTATAGTATTTTGTGGTTCTTGAACTCTTCAAGATCTATTATCCTCCCACTAGCCCCTTTTAATGATAAACACCTTTATCTTAGAAGGCAGCGTGTTTCGTAACAAACACCTTTTGCTAAGTAGAATTATAGAACATATACTCTAAACTTACTTTAGGATGTCCCACAAATCTATACATGTCAAATCTTGTCCCAAGCTTATCCTTTGAAACCTTTTCACATAAGTTGGACAACCCCTTATCTTAACATACTTAAGATTAGGAATCCTCCCATCCATAACTTTTATGGAGTCTTGGGGTTTGGATTCGAGGTTACCATTTTCGTAGATATGCAGCCATTTCTAGGACATAACCCTAGAAGGATACTAGAATGTCGGTAAAATCATTATGGACCGCACCATGTCCAACAAGGTACAAATTTTCCATTCAGATACATCAATCAATTATTGCGTATCAGGATGTTTCCATTATGAGAAAACCATTTGAGATGATTTAGAAACTTATTGCACAAGTATTTATTCCTTGATCTAATCAAAGAATCTTAATACTTTGCCAATTTGTTTCACTTCTGAATTCTTTGAACCTTTCAAATAATTCACCCTTGTATTTCAGCAAATACACACATTCAACTCTTTGAATGATCATCTCCTTTTCTTATACTAATTTGTTCAATATGCAAAATTATTTTCATGTAAGTCAAGTATACAAAATTTATTAAGTAATATTCCAGTTCTATACAAAACATTATTATTATAAATAGAACAACAATTGTTCTTAATTATAATAACAAAAATTTTATTGTCCAACAATAAAACGGAAATAATGTTTCTAACAAGAATTGGAATACAATAACAACTTATTGACTTAATAGATTTGCCCGTAGCGATGCTTAAACTATAAGTTTCTATGGCTAATGCAAAGAACCTTTGCTTCATTTCCCACACATAGGATTACTTATATTTGTTTAGTTTTCTACTTCTGTTTGGTCCCTTCATAAATCTATATTTATGATAACCAAAGTCGGTATCCAATACCCAAGTAGAACCTTGACTTAAAGAAAAAATTTATTTTAAATCATGAACAAATTTGTATTTATAACCGAAACTTCACTAAGCTTCTTTGGCTAGCCTCTGCAAGACGTTTCTCACAGTTTCTTTCCAGTGTCCAGGCTTATTGCAGTGGAAGCAAACTCCTTTGCTATCCGTATCAGTTTTGCTCTTATTATCCTTTGTTTATGCCTTTCTATTTACCTTCTTTGAATCGTTCTTTATTTCAGAAGATCCTTTGGCCCCTACCAGTAAGACTTGATCTTTCTTGGTTGGAAAGTGACTCTCAACATTTTTCAACATGTTAAGCAAATCGTGAAAGTCGATATCTAGCTTGTTCATATGAAAAATTCACAACAATTGTGAAAGGAGTCCGGGAGTGAGGGCAAGATCAAATCTTAGCTCAACTCTCCATCCATGACAAAACCTGTTGTCCTAATTGATCAATCAAATTGATTATGTTAAGAACTTTTTGTCTGTACTATAGTGTCATTGGCCATTCTAGATCGGAAGAGCTCCTTAGATATCGATATCTATCGGTCCCCACTTTCTTCACCATCAACTACTTGATGTGCGGAATATAGTAAGAGCATCCATAGTTTCATGCCGACACTGAAGCTCGTTACTCATGGATGCGAGCATGATGCATTGAGCCAATCAGCATCATCATCTTGCCACTTTCTAAAAGTAGCAATCTCTTCCTCGAGGCATTATGCGCAACCATTGCGAGGATAGGCGACATGGACATAAGATAGCTTTTCACCATGAGAACTTTTCTCAAATTCCTTAACCAATCCGCTTTAATTGATTACGGTTAATTTAGCATCTAATATGCTTCGCAGATGATAGTAATTTTAGACATTGTAAAATTACGTAAATGAATTTGTAATTAACAAAATTTTAACATACATTCTTTTATTAATTACCAAAATAAATTAGGTCTTGTTTTAAATTGGTATCTCCCACTATTTTTCTTCAAACTATATTACCCTCACTTATATAGTTCGGCAAAAATCTAATTAAAGATTTGCTAGTGAGAATAAGGATCCCATTTCAAATGTATATAGCCTTGTGGTGACACAACAAACTATATATAAATAAATAGGTAGACAACTTTTGTCAATTACATCAACTATGCAACTCCTTTTCTTTTTGCCTCTTAGATTATTTTGATCAAGTGGTGGCACATCCGAATCAAAATTATCCAAGTTAAGTCCGACCTAGCACTCCATATATTCAAAAAGAAAAATATCATCCTTGTGGTGACACAACAAAACAATATTGTTCAATTTTCTTTATAAGCATCAAATGTGATAAATTAACATCTTAAATACTTAATACTTGCCTTGTGGTGACACAAAACAAACTCATATTAAATATTTAATACTCTATTAATTTTATCATGCTAGAAATGACGTTCGATATTCCAAATATCTTTGAACGCTTAGGACTTAATATAAAAAAATTGAGGGGTTTGTTATTAATTTGTCTCATCTTGTTTAGCGCGCATGCACATATATATATATAAATACGCGTCATATTAATGAACATGCGAAGCATGTTTGCATAATATATAATATATATATAGTATAAGCATGCACATATAGAATACTATATTCTACCCGGATTGATTATGGACTTTTATTCTAGTTTGGTTCACTAGAGCCACCAAGTGAACCAAAAGGTCAAACCCTAGGGGTGCAAGAAATAATATTTAAATATAACTATTACATTTAAACCCGGGCTCCATTACAAATGGGTCTTCAAGCGCTCCTTATTCCTTGATCTCCAATTTTTCAAAATTAATTCTAACTATTCCTATTACAAAACTATTTAAAATAAATAGAAACCTTGATCGTGATCGAGGGAAGTACATAGGAGGAGATAGAATTTATATTAAGAAAAATTAGAGAAGGCGAGGTACTGCAGAGACCCCATTTAATAAAACCCATACATTCATGCATCCAACTAAAATAAAATCCAATCGCATTTAATCAATAGTCCATAGTCAATCCCATTTATTATCATACACATCACCATATGCATCAATAAATAACATTCATCTCATGAATAATAAACATTTAATATATATATTGATATCATTTAATGGGCAAATTTAGTTAGTATAAAATCTATTTTTGAATCAAAATAAACTCCTTTATTTTAATCCAAATTTAAATCAAAATAAAACTATTTTATTTTAATTTATCTAATTTTGAATAAAATAAACTATTTTATTTTAATCAAAATCTTTAATCAAAATAAACTCCTTTATTTTAATTAATTATGGAATCCAATTCCATGTAATAATAAAAAATCTCTAATTAAAATAAACTCTTTTATTTTAATTAATTATGGAATCCAATTCCATGTAAAAAAATATTAAAGGAAACACGGATTATTTTTTTTTTTTTTATTCACAAATAAACTCCTTTATTTTGAATAATATGAAATCTTATTTCATATTTAAATAAACTCCTTTATTTAAGGAAACACGGATTATCTTTCCTATTCACAAATAAACTCCTTTATTTTGAATAATATGAAATCTTATTTCATATTTAAATAAACTCCTTTATTTAAGGAAACACGGATTTTCTTTCCTATTCACAAATAAACTCTTTTATTTTGAATAATATGAAATCCTATTTCATATCTAAATAAACTCCTTTATTTAAGGAAAGATCAATTTCAACTCCAATTAGTTATCATGGAATCCAATTCCAACTCTAATTAGTTATCATGAAATTCTAATTTTAAAATTAAAATAAACTTTATATTTTAATATTAAAATAAACCTTTTATTTTAAAATTAAAATAAACTTTTATTTTAATTATAAAATAATTAAGAATAATATATATATATAACTATTATATATATATATATAATATAAACCGTAAGTTATATATATATATATTATATATAAATCGTAATATATATATATATTATATATATAAACCGTACAAAATCAATTCTGATTTTCAATTTCCTTGACAAGCTGCTATCTCGATTTTTTAAAGTATCTAATACTTGATTTCCGCTGCCTTTATTTCCGTTTCTTGAATTCCGTGCAATCTTCCATCAATTGCAGTATTATATATATACTACAATGATGAAGTGCGACTTGATTGCCTTTTTTTTTTTTTATTAAATAAATTTTATACAATAAATTATGCCCAATTAAATTGTTCTAAACACATATCAATATACATATCAAATTTGAACAATTAATAATTTGCATAAAGGTTTGGCTCTGATGCCACTGTTAGGTTTGTAATATTCAAGAAGCAATCCAATTGCATAAAAGTGCGGAAGCGTGGTAAAATCAGAGTTTAAAAATTTACAAACCATATACCCGGATCATCCTTTATGCATAATTATTAATTAAACGAAAAGATAAAGAATAAATCATACCCTTGAAGATCGAGCTTCCTCAGGTACAAGTTCACCTCCAAATCCTTTCGCGTTCAATCTTGAATCCACCGGGTTTGGTTCCTTCCTTTGATCAACGTTAGCCACCCATGTGTTTGGCCTCTAGAGGTGATCCACCAAGGAAGAAGAAAATTCAAGAAGAAGGGTGGTTGGCTAAACCCTAGTTTTTCTATCTCTATAGAAAGGGTGTACTCTCCCAACAATTGGAATTATTACGTATGTTGAAAAATCAACAACCCATACCCACCCATAATAAGATTCCTCTTATTTATAGATGTGGGCAACCCACCTTAACAATTAAGGAAATTGGGTTTTATTTAATTAATTAAATTCTTTTAATTAATTAGGCTCCCTAATCTTATTAGGGATAATTAATTAAACTCTTTTAATTAATTTAACTTCCTAATCTAATTAGGAATAAATGAGAGTACTTATATTAAATTAATTCCTAAACTCTTTTAGAAATTAAAATAATAATAATTGTAATAATATTAATAAGACTCCTCTTATTAATTTATATTTAATATTTCTAAAATATTAAATAATAAATATTAAGCTATTTAATTTATTCTATCACCATAGATTAAATTAAATATACATAACATATTATTACGATTATGCCATTAACTTCTTAAATAATTATTCTTCCTTTTATGGTGTGACCCTTTAGGTTCTCCATATTAAACCTATTGTGAATAAATCAATTAGAACAATTCTAATCTTATTTAAATAAATAAATTAAATAATTAATTTATTTAAATAAATAATATTTATTCTACAATAGGGATAAGCCTCCCTAGCGATCAACGACTTTCCGGATAATATAGATTTCAACATTAATCATTAAAGAACCTTTGAGTAAATAGTTACTGCACAATTCAATCCTTCCACCATACTGATGTCCCAATTAAATATAAGACATGGAATTCTTCACAAGTCTTATTTTATTTAATTATATGTATTTCGATCCTTAAATGCACAACTCCAAATAATGCAAATTAGAAACTCCTTTCTAATTTCATTCGCCTTGCCAAGGACTCACTGGGTTGTCATTTATCGAATCACGTGGGACATTTCTCTTCTTTATTAGAAGTGGTAGATTCTTTATTGATCATACATTATCTCCATGTACAACTTATTATACCCAAGCATACCTTTGATATACCCTAAGGGTCTTAAGGAATAAGTCAAAGTATAACTCATCATACACAAGATACTATGATGATCTCAAGTCCAAGGATTACTTGTACTACTATCACTCTGAGAATTCCTATTGACGACAGCAAATAAAACTCCATTAGGTATTCCTTAGCGAGCCACGTTCGATGAACTTATTCTCTAATAAGCACCTACATACTTGCTTTAGTGTCTCCACACAAATGATCATGAGATCAATCATCCTCATCCAATGAGCAAGCAACGTATGTACCAATCTATCCGGATTCACTAATCCCCAATTTAGTAATCCAACGATTGGGAACTATTTTAGTTTTAAGCTTTCTAAGAATTTAGATCTCATTAGAATGATCATCATCATTATTCTAAAAGCATTGCTTAAAACTATGGGTTTATCACATATTATAAAACAGCATCATGTAGATAATTAAAAGCCTTTAATAAATTAATGCTTTTTATTAATAAATGAATAAGATTGTTACAAAGTATATGCTTTATCATCAAACATGATTGGCTTGTATGCATACTACTTTCAAATGGGTCTTATGTTGATATTCTATACGCATATGCTTACCAGAGGATGCATTTGGATGGACAAAAGTTGGAGGTTGGGCAGGAGGCCACTTTGTATGGCTTTAGCAACGATCCTGTCAAGGTGGCGGGGACTATTGAGCTACCAATCATATTTGGTACAGCTCCACAACAGGTAGAAATAATGTCTAAATTTTATGTTGTGCATGTAGATTCGGCCTACAACGCCATTCTAGGGAGACACAACTTGACTGCTCTTCAAGCCATATCGTCAATTCCCCTCTTTAAAATTAAATTCCCGATGTCTCATGGAGTTGGTGAAGTGGATGGGGATCTTGATTTAGCTAGAAGGTGCTATCGAAATGCTGTGATTTCTTCTGGAGTAGGGGTTAGTAAGCGAAAGCAGACTCTGGCTATCGAGATCGAGCCCTTTACTGAAAGAAATTCAGAGCCGTTAGTCATGCAAACTGGAGAGACTGAGGAGTTCAAGCTGATTCCAGGTAAGAAGGACAAGACGGTGAAGATAGGTTCAGGTCTGTCGGAACCTCTTCGGATGAATCTAATAGAACTACTTTGGTGTTATGCTAATATCTTCGCATGGGTACCTAGTGATATTCATGGGGTAAGTAGAAAGGTTATGGAACATCGACTATATGTAGATCCAGCGAAGAAACCAGTTCGACAGAAGAGGAGGATATTTTCACTAGAGCGACAAAGGATTATTGATGAAGAAATAGCCCAGCTTTTGGTTGTTGATTTTATACTCGAAATAGATTATCCTGAGTGGATGGTGAATGTGGTTCTGGTGCAGAAGCAGAACGGGAAATGGCGAGTCTGCATTGATTACATGGATTTGAATAATGCTTGCCCGAAGGACTTTTATCCCTTACCTCACATTGATTAGCTCATCGATGCAACTTCTAGGTATGCCTTGCTTAGCTTTATGGATGCTTTTTCTGGTTATCACCAAATTTCTATGTGTAAAGAGGATATATTGAAGACGGCGTTCATTACGCATCAGTCAGTATATGCTTATAAGAAGATGACGTTTGGTTTGATAAATGCGGTAGCCACATACCAAAGGATAATGAACTTCGTCTTCACGAGACAGTTGAGACAGAATATGGAGGTCTACGTTGATGATATGATCGTCAAGAGTATGATAGTGCAAGGGCATTTGGATGATTTAGAAGAGTGTTTCTAGATAGTTCGTCATTACAATCTAAAGCTGAATCCTACCAAATGTACCTTCGGTTTAGGTGCAGGTAAGTTTCTGGGTTATCTGGTTAGCAAACGGGGTATAGAAGAAAATCCGAAAAAGATCCAAGCTATTCTGAACATGAAGACTCCTCAATCTTTTAAAGATGTTCAACGTCTAATGGGAAGAATTACAGCTTTGAGGAGGTTTATGTCTAAATTGGTAGAAAGATGTTTACCATTCTTTGATACGCTATAAGGGCCGAAGAATGCAAAGATGTCATGTCTACTATATAAGCCATGTCTTTAGGGATGCTGAAACAAGGTACCCAAATATTGAGAAGTTTGCCTTTGCTTATATAATAGCTAGTCGAAAGCATAGGCAATATTTTCTAGGTCGGTTGATAGTAATATACACAAATCAGCCTCTTAAGAAGGTTCTAGGTAAACCTGAGGTTTCGGGGAGACTTGCTACTTGGACGATGGAGTTGTCTCAATTCTTCATAGAGTATCATCCCTGGACGGCTATTAAATGGCAAGATTTAGCTGATTTTATGGTTGAGTGTTCATTTTCTGAGGCTGATGATAGTTTAGGGGAAGCTGAAGATTCTAACAAAGCAGTTGTAGTACTTTCGCAGAAGCAGAATTTGTGGACGATGTATGCAGATGGATCTTCTAATTTGTACACCAGTGGAGCAGGGATTATTTTAACAAGTCCTGAAAGATTCAAAGTGCAATAGGCTATCAGGTTCGGATTCAGAGCAATGAACAACGAGGCAGAATATGAAGCGGTGCTAGCAGGATTTCGACAGGCAAAGAGTCTTGAGGTTCAGAGGTTAATCATTTACAGTGACTCTCATTTAGTCATCAAGCAGATTTTAGGGGAATATGAAGCTCGAGATTCAATAATGATCAAGTATCTTGCCGAATTAAAGGATCGACTTTAATATTTCCTTTCTTATGAGTTTCAGGGAGTTGATCGCAATGATAATTCCATTATCAATGCCTTATCAAACCTGGATACTACGGATGCAAGTACTTTTGATGGATCGGTGTATTTGGAGACTCTACAACAACCTAGTATCGAGCATGAATCAATAATGTTTGTCGAGCGTTCTAACTGCTAGATGACTCCATATCTGGAGTATCTAGTAGATAGTGTTCTTCTTTCGGATCAGATGCTGGCTAAGAAAGTGAAGTACAAAAGTGCTAATTTTGTGCTTATTAATAGGGATCTATATTGAAGAGCTTTTTTATCTCCGCTATTGAAGTGCTTAGTTCCTTCAGAGGCTGAATATGCTCTCTGGGAGGTTCATGAAGGTATCTGTGGCGACCACATGGCTACAAAGTCTTTAGCTTACAAAGTTTTTTAGCAGGGGTATTATTGGCCTACAATTTTTAAGGAGGCTACTGAGTACGTGAAGAAGTGTCAGAAGTGCCAATTGAATAGTCTGATCCCACATCAGCCACCAGAAGAGCTATATTCGATTATATCTCCTATACCTTTTGCTGTTTGGGGGGTAGATATACTAGGTCCATTGCCAAAATCTAAAGGTCAGTTCAGTTTTGTTATAGTAGCAATTGATTATATGACCAAATGGGTCGAGGCAAAGCCATTGAGGTTGATAACAGAATAGGAATGTTTAAAGTTTCTGAAGGAGTCAGTGGTATATCGTTTCGGTATCCCAATATACAACGACGAAGGATTGAAGGTCAATATGGACTTGCTGGAAGAAGTTAGAGAGACAGCTTTGATAAAGTTGGCAGCCTATCAGTGACATGTGGCTAAACACTATAACAAAGGGGTAAAGCTTCGAAGGTTTAAAGTGGTAGATCTTGTCCTCAGGGAGGTCGAAGCTTCTATACCTCAGAATTTAGGAAAGTTGATGCCGAATTAGGAAGGTCCTTATGATGTTATTGAAGCATCGAAGCCAGGGACTTATCGGTTGAAAGCTTTAGATGGATCGAAAATCAAGAATATTTGGCATGCTGGTAGGCTTCAGAAGTATTTTTAGTAGAGATAATGTCAGTCTACCAAAGTCTATAATTATTTGAATCATCATCAATAAAAGAAGTTTTTTCTCCAATGATGTTTTGTTCGGTGGAATTTGTTAGGCCCTTCGTTGGTAAAAAAAGTTCAAATGGTGTAAGAAGGTTTGGTTGGACTCATTCGACCATTAGATGGCGAAACACATTGTTCGATGGAATTTGTAAGGCCCTTTGTTGGTAAACAAAGTTCAAATGGTGTAAGGAGGTTCGGTTGGACTCATTCGACCATTCGATGGAAAAACACATTGTTCAGTGGAATTTGTTAGGCCCTTCGTTGGTAAAAAAAGTTCAAATGGTGTAAGGAGGTTCGGTTGGACTCATTCAACCATTCGATGGCAAAAAACATTGTTCAGTGGAATTTCTTTGGCCCTTCATTGGTAAACAAAGTTCAAATGGTGTAAGGAGGTTCGGTTGGACTTATTCGACCATTCGATGGCGAAAAAAATTATTCGGTGGAATTTGTTAGGCCCTTCGTTGGTAAACAAAGTTCAAATGGTGTAAGGAGGTTCGATTGGAATCATTCGACCATTCGATGGCGAATTGGAATGATACAGATCTATCTCACACTTTGGTAATGAATAAGTATTACATTACTTTATTACTCGATTTTAGTTAAATGTTCAGTTCGGATTATGTTATTGCTCTATCTTATCTGTTATATAGTTTACTTGATTATTAACTAACGGTTTAAGATAAGTTTAGAAGAAGCTTGTACATTTTTTCAAGTTGATTGATGGTGAATTATTGAGAAGAAATAATCATAAAGGAGCAATAAAGAATAAAGTTGATAATCATTCCTTGATATTTAACTATTTACAAAAAAGTTAGAAATTTTTACAGAAGTTCTAAGGCTAAGGGTAAAGGGAGTCATCTTCAAGCATCATCTTCGCCTTCGGAGGAATTGTGAGACCCCCAAATCCGGGTTACCTGACTCCCGAGTTTGGTATTCATGATCCACAATATAATAACCTCTAACTACCCATTCATATAGAAATAGTAATACATAAGTCATTAACAGAGATTGTTAATACATTAGTCCCAGGTTCTCTTACCTTAACATTACAAACATACCCTTTAGATAAACAAAAAGGGTTCACAAATACAACATAATAATAATAATGTTCATTAAACTATTCCAGCAACAAGCCTTTGCCTTTGATCTTCACAGCACCTCCTGCCACTTCGTTCCTAGCTGAAAAGTTTTATTTAGCAAGGGTGAGCGACAAATTTGCCCCACAAGTTAAGATATACAATGAATGTATAAGTATCAGAATAATAGACTATCTATTTTGATAGAATGACACCAAAGTTCGGGGAACTTTGAAATAGCTGAACAAATCGTTAATCAATAACAAGTCTTCTCGTATTCTAGGCAACGCAATAATATGATAATAAAAGAGTACAACGCTTTCAAAGTTTCTACGATATTCTATTGAATAAACAAGAATAAATTCTACGCAATAACAAATGTTTTCAAGATTTATGCTGAGCGATCCATTGGATCTAGAACTTCTACTTTCTCGAGTATCTATCAAAGATTTACTTTGATAAATACGCATGAGTATCAGATAACCATAAAGATTAAATCATACCCCTCTGCAAGTATAACAAGTGATCAGCTTTATTATACCTTATATTATGCATAATACTTAACAGTGCGCAATGGCCAAATATACAACCTAAAATGTTCCCTTTATATAAAAGGTTGTTCTTCTCAATCTTTGAATCCAAAATTTGATTTAACAACGAAACGCAATGATTTCAATTTCTATTTACTTATCGATCTAGCCGAAATAATTGGCATCGATCTACCAATAACAATTGAATTCTTTTCTCGAATTTATCAAGTTCTAACAAATGTTCGTCTAGCCAGAATAATTAGCAAAGACATTTCTCAACATAATTTGACAATAAACAGGAATTATTTGTACTGTCAATTCTATCTTCTACGAATATGAATATCCAACAACAGTTATTCTACAAATGTATATTTTCCGAATCAGTAATTCAATTTGAATTATTAATCATGCACTAACTGCGAATAATCAACAATAAATTCCCTGGACATGGTATAATTAGCAATAATTAACCATTATAATAATTGAATGAATATAACTCAAGGTTGAGTTAGGAAACTTGCCTTCTCCGCTGATTACAGCTACACAATAAACTTAACTGCGTTTGAAAGACCTACAATCACAATATCGGTCTCACAATTAGCACAACAATTCATAACACACAACACTGCAGTTCACAGTCAATATGTCCTAGGCACATTACCACATAACCACATTAGTGTTTATAACCTATATAAACACTTAACAAGTCTAACTATTTTGGTCTGGTTGGACTTCGGTCTATTCTCGGTGTTCTGGTCACTCTATCCGATAATTAACACAGTTATTGTCAATTAAACTTGGTCTCAAAGCTTCAATATTATTTTAGATAAGTCAAATATCGTTTATAATATTTTTGAGAAGCTTTTAATAATTTATAAACAATTATTATAATTTATAATAATTTTTCAAACACTTAAATAATTTTTAAATGATTTAATTATCAAATAATCTTATTAACATTAATATTTAATAATATATAAATATTAATGTTTTACTTGTCAAAATATTAAAGTTATTTTAATAACTTAAAATATTTTTAAATCATCAATATTCAACTTAAATGATTTTTAAAATAATTAAAATTATTTTTAAATCATCACCATTAATATCTAAATATTAATGAAATTATTATCAAAATATTAAAAGTCTCTAATTATAACTTAAAATATTTTTAAATCATTTTTCTTATTATTAAATGATTTTTAAATCAAAAAAACTATTTTTAATTAATCTATTTAATATAACAATTAAATAAATGTAATATCATTAATATTAATTTATTAATGAGAATTCTCCAATAATATTGAAAATTATATTTTATAATTCAAAATATTTTCTAACACTTTAAAATGATTTTTAAATCAATAAAATCATTTTTATCTTATTTATTTAATTTAATAAATAAATAAATCTAATATCATTAATATTAATTTATTAATTAAAATCCTCCAAAAATATTAAAAGTCACTTTTGTAACTCAAAATATTTTTAAATACATTATTCATATTTAAAAGGATTTTTCATAATATTAAATCATTTTTCTCTAATTTATTTAACACACTAATTAAATAAATTAAATATCATTTTTATTCAAATAATTATAATTATTAAAGAAAAATGTCCCAAATAATTAAAAGTTATTTTCCAGAATTTAAAATGATTTTTAAAACTATTTTTGGTAATTTTTATAATTTAATTTCTATTTTTAATTAATTACCGGAAAAATCAGAAAATAAATTAATTAAACCGTCGCTAATGGCCTATAGCGACACTTAGCGTCGATGTTGGTGTTCTTGAGCTCAAGAACACTGACAGCCGACAGTATAAGGTTCAACGTTTAACCGTTCATAGATTTTAATCAAGTGTGTTTTTCGGACTATTTTGTGCATTGATCTTGTAGTATACATGTAGTACTACAATAATCAATCACTAACTTGGTCATACAATAACTTTCGATTCCGGATCCAAGCCTTTGAAATCGTTGTCGAGTGCATCTTTGCTGGGATTTACGGGTAACTACAAAACCCGTGCGGGTCTCGAGTAGGCATATTCTAGCTCCATTTAATCTAGGGTCTGTCCATCCAATTGGTGTTTTTAAGGTTCATATCGATATTCCTTATATGAAAGAACATCACTAAAGCAACAGATCGGTCCAACCACAATACAATATCCAAATTTCGCTCGGTCAAAGGATGTCAGAGAACTTGCTCATAAGGTTTATGGGTTTTCCAGAAACCCAGAATCATTCTTGGTTGGCTACTTTGACCATCATCCCTGTTCGATATGTTGATAGTTTAAAGGATCTTAAAGCATGGTTCTCTGAAAAAGACAACAGGCTAAAATAAATTTCAACAACATCAACAACCAACATCATAATCGGCTCGATATGGGCCTTGCGAGGAGTTGTCGAATATTTGGAAAAACCAATTACAGGTTACCCAGAATCGACCGGTCATGCCCATCAACGGGTTTTGACCACGAATAAAATTAAATCCGGACATGTGATGACCGTGTTTTACTTCCGCATCACGACCACATATCCAAATATAGATCTAAAACATAAAACATCAAAAATCAAAAACATGAAGAGATCTCTACGACCATCGACATTTCTTGTCGAGACCACTATGAATGTTCTTGAGCAGTTTTTGTAAAACTCATTTTTAAAGCATTTTGATGATATAGATCTATGTTAGATCAACATAGATCATCATAAAACATCTTCTAGCATTAATCTAAACACATAAACACAAAAGTTCTCTTAGTAACTTGGATCAAAAATAAAAATTAGGTTTATACCTTTTCTTGAAAAATCTTAGATCTTGGCTCTCCAATCTGTTATTAGATGACCTAGGGACTGATATTGTGACTGATCTACCTTAGAAATTTTGGAGTCTTGAGTGAGAGGGAGTTGGTAGGAACTTGGAGAGAAAATAAACAAAATGGGTACACTTTCTCTCTCTCAATCTTATATATTATGATCTAGTGGATGTTACTGAGATTGCTGGCCAACAATGACTGATTTGCTAGATGTTTTGTGTCACCAAGTCAAATGGTTAGGTAACCTACTAAAGCTCTTGTCATTTTTACAAGTTACCATTTAAAAAAATGAAAAAGGGTATTTTGGTCTTTAGCAAAATAATTTAATGGCATTCTAGATTTTTGTCCAAACCCTTAGGGTTTAACCCTAAGGTCCTAACCCTTAGATTTTAAATACTCAAATTCTTAAATTTTCTAATTAGGGTTTAAAATAGAAAATTAAGAATTTCAAAAATGTAATTATGGTTTTAAATAGAAATTAATATTTCTAAAGTATAATTAGGGTTTTCTAATTATATTAACACATACTAATCACTTTAGGCTTGCTAATTAGGATTAGGATTTCCTAATTAGGGTTTTTAATTAGAAAAATTAAAAATTAAAAATTACAATTAGGGTTTCCTAATTAAATTAACATTTATTAAACACATTAAGCTCACTAATTAGGATTAAGGTTTCCTAATTAGTGTTTTAGGATTCCCGAATATGAAATTAGGGTTTCCCGGCTTTCGATTAGGGTTTCTAACGGTATATTAGGGTTTCTAATCTTGAGATTAGGGTTTTTAATCTCTTATTAGGGTTTATTAATTTTAAACCTTATCCGATCAATCATTGATCAATATCTCTATACAGTACAAATACATACTCCTTAATATAATTATTTTAATTATATTTTCTATCGAATCCTTATTCAAAAATTAGGGTTAGGGTTTCTAAAGCTGTTAAGCACAACTCTACTCTAATTTATTAGTCAATATACAAATTGACCTTCTCGAGACTCATATCACAGATACTTGTCGCAAAATTGATAATCAATATTAATATTAATTAAAAAAAATTAATCGTAAAATTTTAATTATTCGAAATCCTGGGTTATCACATTCACCCTCCTTAAAATGATTCCGTCCTCGGAATCACCGCTTTCTTATTCTCTACAATCTTTTCAAGTTGTATCATCAATTCATTCTTAACAACATAATATTAATTTGTGTTTCAAATTATAACATGTGACTTGAATCTATTAAAAGAAAGCACTTCACAGAAATATCTAACTCATATTAGTTGCGTAATTTAAGTGTTAAGCTAAATCGTCACAGAAATATCTAACTCATATTAGTTGCGTAATTTAAGTGTTAAGCTAAATCGTTACCGGTCGCTTCTTCATGGGCAGCTGCTACATTTGGAACTGTCATGCTAAAAGTGAATGATGTTGGTCTTCCTATTTGGTGATTCTTTAATCACCGTGGTTTTGCTCTGGGTCCCTTGTTGGCACTTCTCCTCTCTATATTTTTCTTGGACAATTACGGACCCGGATGATCACTGATCCACACGCATGAAAATAACCTCGTGTCTTCTTTGGAATGGGACACTTGGGGTGACATGTGTCCCTCTTGACCACGGTTATATGAGACTCCTTTTTCTTCAAACAAACTCCTTGATGACGCTTCCTCAAGAAACTACACACACATGCCTTTCTTCCTAATCAGATCAGATTATTTCCTGAATTAATATCACCATCCCTCTTACGTTTATTAAGATTACTACCTCCACTAACACCTATCATAATATTTCCTTCAGCTTCCTTTCTTTGTTCTTGACTATTCTTTAATACAGCTTCAATTTCTCCTTCAGCGATAATGGCTTTTTCTAATAATGCTGAAAATGAACTAATTTGCAGCACATCCAGCTTCTCGAGTACCAACAATTTCAATCCGTTCCTAAAACATCGTGTTTTAAGCTCGTCAGTGTCCATTCGATGTGGAGCAAATTTTGCTAACTCGTTGAACTTGACAAAATATTATGTCACCGTCATATTTTCCTGCTTCAGATTCACAAATTATTCTTCCATATTTCTCTTTAGACCTCCCTTCCTTGGCGGCATTATCTGATAAAAATCTTACATTAATTCTCCTTCTCTACACAGATTCTTATTAATAACATAATAAGAATTTAAAAAAAAAATCTCATATAATCGCATAAATAGCACACAGTACATCTAGCACTTAACACATAGCACTATCCCTTTTTAAATAATATCAGGATTAACAACACAACTTTAAACAAAAGTTTTAACTCTCCATTCACACATAACTATTCCCCAGTTCATCAAACTTACCACACCTAGGGGTTCAGGAACTTGCCACAATTATATGAGTGTATGAACTTATCCTAGTCAGACCTTTAGCGTCCATTCGCTAAGGGGTTCAAAACATTTCATATAATTATGAGTCATGAACTTACCATAAGTATGAATTTTAAGAACTCAAAAATTAATCTTAATCTTATATTCATATAGAAAATAAAGATTTCACTCATACAAACATATATATTTATACATATGTTCATACATCATTCTTGATATTACAACCGTTAATATCATACACTATCAAAAGATACTATCGCTTAAACTTTAAGCTATCTACCATCCACTCCCTTCACCAGTCTTCTTCTTACTGGGACACTTGTTGCCTTCGGCTTAGGACAATATAGGAAAATATGTCCTTCTTGCTTAAAATTGAAGCACACGTTCTTCCACATCATGCATTCTTCCATGTGAGTCTTTCCACACTTGCTGCAGACTTGCTCCTTCTTCGGGTTTGAATTATTTTTTCAGAGTTGTCATTGTCGTTGTCGTTGTCCCTCTTTCTCTTATTCTTGCTCTTCTTGTTGCTTGATTGTTCCTTCAGATGACCCACCACCTTCAGTCTTCATTCTTTCCACCTGCGCCTTGAGCTCATTCTATTCTTCAGTCATTTCGTGTAACGCTCGCTCTGTCTTCCATAACTCCTCCAAGAGAAATACTTTTCTCCGGAGTTCTTGAACTTCTACAGATACTTGATCTTTTTCTCCAACTTTGATCTTATTCTCTTTCTCCACCTTAACTTCTTCGGACTCTGCCTCCTCATCACCACTCAGATACATCTCGGGATAATCGTCATGATCGCTCCCTAGATTGACCATAGGTTCATCTTCTCCCACCTTCTCAACTGAATCGCTTTGCGCTGGCACCTCGGCTACTGGAACAGGTGCAACAGCCGCTAAAATCTCCGCACTCATTTCATCTTCTCCAAACATCCTACAATCAGTCTAAATGACTTGATTAATACTTCTCCAATACAAACTTCTCGCACTATGTGTCCACATATCTCACTATCGATATATTTCAGCAATCCCTCACTTAGTACTCTACATGAGTATTCTAGATTTCGCTTATGGTTATAATCCTAGGGTTTTCCCCACCCCACTTAAGGTTTATAACCTACAACTCTTCTGCCAACTTGTGACACCTTGGTCACTACAGCTTTGATACCAACCTACGACACCCCCAAATCTGGGTTACCTGACTCTCGAGTTTGGTGTTCACGATCCATAATATAATAACCTCTAACTACCCATTCATATAGAAATAGTAATACATAAGTCATTAACAGAGATTGTTAATACATTAGTCTCAGGTTCTCTAACCTTAACATTACAAACATACCCTTTAGATAAACAAAAAGGGTTCACAAATACAACATAATAATAATGTTCATTAAACTATTCCAGCAATAGGCCTTTACCTTTGTTCTTCACAGCACCTCCTGCCACTTCGTTCCTAGCTGAAAAGTTTTATTTAGCAAGGGTGAGCAACAAATTTGCCCCGCAAGTTAAGATATACAATAAATGTATAAGTATCCGAATAATAGACTATCTATTTTGATAGAATGACACCAAAGTTCGGGGAGCTTTGAAATAGCTGAACAAATCGTTAATCAATAACAAGTCTTCTCGTATTCTAGGCAACACAATAATCTGATAATAAAAGAGTACAACGCTTTCAAAGTTTCTACGATATTCTATTGAATAAACAAGAATAAATTCTACGCAATAACAAAGTGGAATGTTTTCCAGATTTATGCTGAGCGATCCATTGGATCTAGAACTTCTACTTTCTTGGGTATCTATCAAAGATTTACTTTGATACATACGCATGAGTATCAGATAACCATAAAGATTAAATCATACCCCTCTGCAAGTATAACAAGTGATCAGCTTTATTATACCCTGTATTATGCATAATACTTAACAGTGCGCAATGGCTGAATATACGACCTAAAATGTTCCCTTTATATAAAAGGTTGTTCTTCTCAGTCCTTGAATCCAAAATTTGATTTAATAACGAAACACAATGATTTTAATTTCTATTTACTTATCGATCTAGCCGAAATAATTGGCATCGATCTACCAATAACAATTCAATTCTTTTCTCGAATTTATCAAGTTCTAATAAATGTTCGTCTAGCCAGAATAATTAGCTAAGACATTTCTCAACATAATTTGACAATAAACAATGTAGACACTCGAAATTTTCTATACTATCGTTACTAACATTGTAGGAGGACATATTCGTCTTTTAAGAGAGAACCCTGAAAGACAATCCATATCCATACCGGATACTAACAGAAGTTCATAATCAACTCCAGAACACACACTGGGAGTAACAACTCCAACCTCGGATGTAACCCCGAGGCATGCAGATCCAATACCGGAACACACACCGGAGAAGACCGATTAATCTCTAAGATAACCCTGAGGTATCCAGTCTCAGTCCCAACCATGGGAATAACCACTAACCTTGGTGATAACCCCAAGGAATGCTGTTTCGGCGATAACCCCGGAAATGCTTGTTTTAAATGACCGACTTCAATCTCAATCTTGCTCTCACAACGAGATACACTGCACTAACCAACCCTGATAATATCGGAAGACAGGGCACACCTCAAAGATGACAATAAAGACCTTTAACAATTGCGTGGTCAATCTCAAAGAAAGTCCGAGCAACGTCATGACATCATTAATCCGTGATAACACCGGTGAGGGGCAACATCGTCATCTCGCCAACACGATGCCACGCCACGTCGTCTCAACATCTCTACTCAACGATGTCCCACAAGACTAACCAATCCCGAGTGACTATTGTGCGGGGTAACGGATGGAAGTTGAAGCTTGAAGACAGGAGGGCATCGTCCCATCTTCAATGACTTCGTACAAACTCTAATACCATGCCATCATACAACTCTCGACAACGGCGATCCGAAATAGGTCCTGTATACCTCAAACGGATGCCTGGATTGTACTTCTGAAAGTTCGAGTGGACATTACAGTGCCCGAGTGCACGTACTTCGAGACGACCTGACCCAAAAAACCTGGGCCCACCCAGGTTGCCTCTGGTACACCTGCGGCCCAGCCGCAAGTACACCTGTGGCCCAGCCGCAGGTACACCTGTGGCTAAATTGTCTATAAATAGAGGGCTTGGGCAGCCCATTTTGCAAGAGAAAACGGGGAGGAAGTCCTGCCCAATTTGCTCTGCACTCACCCCATGCAGTGTACTTTCTAATTTTAAACACCTGTGAACTCATATATAGCCCTTTTGTACCTACAAAAGCTAGTGTTTACCCACTCTAAAGATATAGAAGTCTTCTTTGGCAGTCAACTGTAAGCCTTCTCACACACTTTAGAGTCTTTCTCTTAATCTCTGCACACACCCTTCTTCACGTTGATATATTAACTAACATTATCGAGTTATGCCTCGATTGAGCCTAGACTTCGGTCTGGAGCGTTTAATTGCTTTAATATATATATATATATATATATATATATATATATTTATATATATTAACTGTGTGTCGAACCTTGTTCGATGAGCCTAGACTTCGATCTAGGCGTTTATTCGCTTTTTATATATATATTTATATATATGAATCGTGGTCGAACTCGCATTACGATGAGCCCAGATTTTACATCCTAGTGCGTTTACTCTGCTTTTTATATATATATATATATATATATATATATATATATGAACTATGGTGGGACTACATTACGAGCCCGGATTTTACATCTCAGTGCGTTTACTCTGCTTTTGTATATATATATATATATATTTATGAACTGTTGTCTAACTCGCTTCGATGAGCACGGATTTTATATTGATGCGTTTTTTTCTTATATATATATATATATATATATATATATATATATATATATATATATATATATTACGTCCACACAGAGTTCACTTACGTGGTGGTTGATCGCTTTTACTGACTTTCTTTACGTTTCATCCTCACTCGGAGTTTACTTACGTGGCGATTGATCGCTTTGTATACAAACTTTCTTTACATTTTGTCCCGCTTTGGAGTTTCCTTCGTGGCGGTTGATTGATATCTCTGACTTTATTTACATTTTGTCCCGCTTTAGAGTTTCCTCAAGTAAGGCGGTTGATAGCTTTACACTTTATTTACATTTTGTCCCTTTGGAGTTTCCTCCGTGGCAGTTGATAGCTTTTACAGCTTTATTTATATTTCTGATCCTCCGTGGAGGTGCTTCGTGGTTGGTGATCATGTCTGTATATATATATTTACAGCTTTTATATATATATATATATATATATATATGTTTACTACTTTCTTATAAATTGCGGTATCATGTGCGCCTAGGAATCATGTGATCACAGATTCAGCATATTGGATCTAGATTCGGTTCCGTGATGGACATTTTCAAATTATATGCGACTTATAAATTATTCTGCATGTCTCAATTTCCTCGAGATGGTTTCCATACCCACGAGGAAGTCGGCATTATTTTGTACATTATTTTCGTATGGATGCCTCGCATCTGTAAAATAAAATCAATCAAGCCGAACACTTAATAAAATGGGAGTGTAAAAGGTCTCAATTACTATTGAGCATCAGGGTTTGAAAAACCTTTTTTATAAAACATCATTGATATATCTTGTTAAAAATGAATTTTTACATAAATTCAAACACTGTGTATATAGGTTCGAATGAGGCCTCGCACTACTTCCAAATAACAGCACATTGACCCACACACACACACATTCAGATAATAGTTTCTTGAAAAGAGGCGATCACCGTGGTAACACGGATGTCGGGGGGTGCCTAACACCTTCCCTCCGCTAAACCAAGTCCCCGGACCCTAACCAATCTCGGTTTCACCGACCCGTTTAGCAGTGTCACATCACTGGGTCAATGTGCAAACCTTTTCTCGGTTGTGTTGGTACAACGATTTAAAAAACCAACTGGCGACTCTTAACAGTCCATCGTCGACATTATACATGTCGGACCTTTTTCACTTGTTTTTTCAAATAAATCTCACCTAAAATGAGAACACCAAAGAACAAGTAACGGAAAGGGACATCTATAAATCCCGACGTCGACAAGTGGCGACTCTGCTGGGGACTCCAGTAAGAGGACTTAAGCCGCTATTACAATCTTTTCAAAACTGTTATCTGCTTGTGTGTGGATGTTGCATTTACATTTGATGAATGTGTACGAATGCATTTCCTTATTGCACTTAGTGCTTCACACCATAACTGCTTGAGATATTAGTGCTTCGCACCATATCTGCTTGTGATATTAGTGCTTCGCACCATATCTGCTTATGATATTAGTGCTTCGCACATGTCATCATTTTCATACGGTGAGACGCGATGTATGTGAATGTATGTTGTGTGGTCCCTCCACCAGGAGGCTATCCCGTCGGTGTTTGATTACTGGACTCGTGAGAAGACTAATTCTCCGAGGCTCAGGAAAGGCACCACCCAAATTCACTCCAGTTGAAAGACCGGATTAACTTCCCGTCAAGTAGATTGCGATGATTTGGGAACCTTCATGCCAAAAATCCGCGAGAGTAACCTAAGATAGGTCAGCCTCTGATAAACCCAAAACGGAGGAAAGTCTCTTCATGCTCTCATTTCAAAATTACTTGTAAACACAATTACTTGTAATTTCATTCCATATCTATCTCCATGTAATGAGAAATATGAAGAAATGTGTACACATACATATTTTAATTAACATGCTACAAACAGCTGACATCCGTTTTGCAGGATAAAATACCTAAAATGGACACATCACATAGCATGTTATTATACACATTCCCTAAAGACTAAACTATGCAAGTCTTTCGCAGGGAACCAATCGAACCTACTACCCGGTCAAAGTCCAAAAGGCAACAGGCCTACAGTCAATCATGTCGTCATCCGACCAGACTGAACTTAATCCAGTTTCTCACAAAGAATTCGACGGATTAAGCAAACAAATTATAGATTTGGTTGTTCTACTCAAAGAATTACACCAGTCTACACAGGGTCAAAAATACCCGTACATGCTGAATCCTCCACACAAGGAGGAACCCAGGTCATTACAATACCTGAACTGCAGTTGGATACGACCAACAAAACTCATGATGCTGCCCATCTTACTGGAGATCCAGACACTAGTGACATCAAAAAGAAAGTCCTCCAAATGGAAGAGACCCTTCGTGCTATTAAAGGAATTGGAACACACGGGAGTGTTTCATATGCTGATCTTTGCATTTTTCCTGGTGTTCATTATCCAGAAAAGTTTAAAACTCCTAACTTTGAAAAATATGACGGGTTAGGAGATCCTTACACACATTTAAAGGTGTTTATTGGGGAACTTGGATCTTATGCAGAGGACAAAAAGCTTAGAATGCAATTGTTCCAAAAAAGTCTAACTAGAGAAGCTCTGTCGTGGTACACAAGATTAGAAAATTCAAAGATCCATAGCTGGGAAAAGCTAGCACATGTTTTCCTCACTTAATACAGCTTTCGAACTCAGATGGATCTTGATCAGTATCAAATTACCAAGATCAAGAAACAGTCTAACGAGTCTTTCAGAGAGTATGCTCAAAGGTGGAGATGACTGGCTGCCCAAGTTAGTCCTTCCATAACAGAATCAGAGATGGTCATGAATTTCATAGACATACAAGAAGCTCCGTTCTATGAGAGAGTTTTAGCCGGCATCGGCAAACCATTTTCTGAAATGGTCAAATATGGGGAGATGGCTGAGATGGGATTGAAGTCCGAAAAGATTCAAGACCTAGCTGCACTCAAAGTTGTTGCTGATCACATCTGGTCCAGAAATTATGGGAACAACCCCCGGAGGGTCCATAAAAAGAAAGAGGAAGATGTTTCCTTGATACTACAGGGGCAAAAAGGCAATCAGAACATGCCTATTCAAAGGAGAAACTACACTCCCTTTCAAGAAGAGTCTGTAAACCCTCCAATACCAAAAGGTGGAGAAGTCAAACGCCCTCAAATGTTTACACCCTTAGGGGATACCCTCGAGAACATTCTAACTCTTCTGACAACACAGAAGAAAATTACACATCTTCTTCCACCGGCCAGCCCTAATAGACAGGGTTTCAATGCTGCTCGGAAATGTGCTTATCATGCCGGGGCACCTGGACATAATACTCAGGATTGTTGGGCCTTGAAACACAAGATCCAGTACCTGATCGACAACAGGGAGATCGTGGTCACCAAACCAGATCAACCTCAAGTTCAAGACAACCCTCTTCCTCAACATAAAGAAGAAGAGGTTAACATGATCAATTGGAGCAACGGACAAAGTTCCAATTTCAGCTGTAAATCATCCCAGACCCTCAAAGACGGTGATGACAGATGGGATTATGCCAAGTTCCAGTTCATAATGGAACGAAAGATGAAAGCTCTATGCAAGCAAATTGAGCAATTGCGTAATCGGTGACTTATCGAGATCAAGTGACACGTCGGTTAATCGACCAGAGCATGCCGGGTCTCCTACCTCTTGTCATGAATATGCCCTCGTCATTTTCAGAAAATGAAATGCTGGAAGACAAAGTGATAAAGAGAGCAAATGCCAATGCCCGTCGAGATTTTGCCAACAAAAGGGAATTCACTTATTTGGGCCAACCTATGGAGGAAATCCTTCATATATTAATCAATGAAGGAAGGATCAGTTCCCTTCTACCTCTAATCAACCCCCGTTCAGGACGGTACAATTCCGATGGACTATGTCAATATCACTCTTAGTCTCGCGGTCACAGCACAGAAGAATGTTGGGCACTCCGCCACCTTATCCAAAATCTAATCGATAGTGGTGTCCTGCGCCTAGCGGACGACGATACTGTGTTACGTGCAAGTGAGAATTCAGGTCCTACTAAGTGGAAGAGTGTGGTAGCAGTCATATCCACTGAAGCTGATGGGGTTAAAAAATCACTCACAACGCCAACAATTCAACTCAAAGGAAGCAACAATCCTTTGAAAGTGGCCGCTCCCAAGCCAATCAACTTGCCTTACAGAGCACAATATCCTATTGTTAGCTTGTGCAAAGTTCCATGGAATTATGGAGAAGGTGAAGGATCCACCTCACATACAACTGCTGCAATGTCGAAGGAAAATTCACTGTATCTTCCCCAAAGGGTGATGAAGTCTACCACCAAATCAAAGGGGAAAATACCCATGGAGAAAATTGAAAAGTTCCTCCGCACTATGGGTCATAACGAAGCCACGGTGGTTTTAAGCTTAAAGGAAGCTCCACAACAAATATCAATTTTGGACTTGGTCCTAACTTCCGAGGATCACCGAAAAGTCTTATTGAAGGTTTTAGAAGAAGCCTATCTGCCGACATCAGTTGATACGGAAAAATTTCAACATATGGTTGATCACATTTTCAACAACAATGTGATATCCTTCACTGATGATGACATACCGCCCGAAGGGACCGGTCATTATAAGCCGTTGCACATTGCGGTCTTGTCCTCCGGATACATGTTAGCTGGAGTTTTGATAGATGGAGGTTCATCTCTTAATATCTATCCATATGCTACCTTGGTGAAGATGATTATCAATCTCAATAGAATTCGGAGTAGCCATACTATCCTCAAAGTTTTTGATGGAGCCCATCGTAATTCGGTCTGAGTAATTGAGCTGCCAATCGAAATTGGTCCTCATATATTCTGCGTATCCTTCCATGTGCTCAAGATAGATTCGGGATACAACCAGCTCTTGGGACGACCATGGATTCATATGGCTGGGGCAGTCCCCTCCACTCTTCACCAACAGTTGAAATACATTATCAACAATAGCATGGTCACGGTCAACGCTGAACCAGAGTGTCCTCAGCACAGAGACATACCATTTATCAATGCCAATACAGACGTTGAGCAAGTCAGTTTTCATGCTTTGGAAATAAGCAATACCCAATACCATGCTATTGGAACGCCATTACCCGAACCCAAGATTTCTACTGAGGTAATGTCGGCTACTCAAGAAATGATGTCATTGGGTCATAAGCCGGGACAAGGGCTGGGTAAAGATTGCCAGGGTATCAAATATCCAATTCGATTAACCAAGCAAACTGGAACAACTGGTCTAGGCTATTCTTCCAGTTCTAGTCATAGGAATCCTCATAAGCATCAGCAGATTCCTTCATCTTCAACCATGTGGCATTTATCTTCGCCTTCAAACTCTGAGTCCGCACAACCTCCTATAAAGGTGCCAGCCAATGTAATGGCTATGTTATTTCCCAAGTCGGTACCGGTAAAGGAGAAAGAAGTCTTTGTTCCAAATCCCCCAGTGGAAGAGGAGGAACGAAGAATCAAGCAAGACGTCATCTGAATGATGTCAGGCATACGCATCATCGTTTATGATGAATATACCAATAGATACACCCCAGACGATGATTGCCCAGACGTAATGGCCATCATTTGGGATAGAGAGGATGATGACAATCCCTCCATCACTGCGGTCCACCCGGACTTTGCCCTTGCCAATTGGAACAACATTCCTTGCATTGGTCGTCAATGGTAAAGCGGTAAAACTCTTTTTCTACCTCAGAGATATAATAACCGCTACTTTTTTTCAGACATACGAGATTAGCAGTTTATTTTGCCAGTATATGCTAACTCTGTGTATGACTAACACATTTCATATATACTAAGTGAAAGCATATTTTGTTTTAGGACTCTGAGTTTAGATGTGCCTATACTTGCTGATACGGTGCCTCTTATCCACAAGGATTGTACCTTTGATGTAGAGATGAATTCCGCCTTGATGGATATACAGGATGACATTGAGGTGCCTCCAGAAATTCAAGAATGGGTCAAAGACAAACCCAACCTTGATCAAACCACTTCTTTCAATCTCGGAACCTTAGAAAGCCCTAAGTTAATCCAGATTGGTTCAGACCTTACCCCAGACCAACGGAATGACATGGTTACGCTACTAACCCAATTCCAGGATGTGTTTACATGGTCTCATGAAGACATGGTGGGTTTGTCCACTGACATTTTTCTTCATCGCCTTCCCATTAAAGAGGGATTTAAGCCAGACAAGCAAAAGCTCAGGCGATTGAAACCTGAGTGGAGTTTAAAGGTGAAAGAAGAAATTATGAAACAATTTCAAGCTAGCATCATCATGGTATCTACATATCCTGAGTGGATATCCAACATCGTGCTCGTGCCTAAACCTGGAGGGAAGGTGCGAGTTTGCGTGGATTACCGGGACTTGAACAAAGCTTGCTTAAAAGATAGCTTTCTCGCGCCATTTATCCACATTCTCATTGACAATACTGCGCAATACGATATGTACTCCTTTGCTGATTGCTTTGCAGGGTACCATCAGATCATGGTTGCTGAGGAAGATCGTGAGAAAACTGCTTTCATCACGCCTTGGGGAACCTTTTGCTATAGACGGTTGTGATTCGGCCTCATCAATGCCGGAGCCACCTATCAACGACCTATGATTGTGATGACCCCAAAATAGGTCCATTCCATCCAACCCATTCTGAGTCGCCAAATACATGGTACAGAAAACAACTACAACTTTATTACAACAATTGTCGTGCAAAATACAACAACTCATGTGTTGTGAGTTTTGATAAATATATATATCAACTGTGACTCTTGACACCAACTTGGGTAGCATGTCACCATGACATCTTACATAAAGGTATAGTCAAAAACTGTTTTAGAAATTAAAACCTTTGGAAAGTGCTCAAGAAAACCTTCGTACATGGGAGGCCATGCGTCTAGATTATTATAGATATCATATCTCCACAAAATTATCCTTGGTTGACCCAATAGACCCAAAAAAAATGAGAAGATTACTATCATATTCTTTCCAAGGGTGAGTCTTCTCTTGACATATCATTATCTCCATTGTCTCTAATTGAGAATTATACTTCAAACAAATACCAAGATTATATAGGTAGTGATCGTAAATATACTCAGCAAGTGGATGTGCACAACCCTGTCTTATGATGATACGAGGTTGTATGTCGTTAGACATCTTGTATGACAGTGGCAAAACACCCTTCCAACGTTGGGTTCGCTTCACCCTATTTGATTCACCAAATATAACTACTAAATGATGACCACCGTTCTATTCCCCTGTTACCCCCCTCTCGAACCCAGCTACACTCTTATTACCTGAAAGGAATTGTGAAGCAAAAGGGTGAGCACAACTAGCTCAGTAAAGAATATCATGACTAAAGATAATTAAATTATCAATAGCCTTCATCAATAATAAATCAGAGATTTAGAACATATGGTAGATGATAAAAAATTTCAACCATAGTTGCAGCGGAACAAGCAATCCATTAGAAGAGTCAAATAGACCATAAAGTCTATTATCTTCTCCATGTTAAAAATCCACCAACAATGTTTTATTCCTATAACATTAATCAACAATTCTGGTCCACAGTCACATGTATAACTCATAATCGTAATTGTAGTTCTAAATTCCTTTTCTCATCCAGGACAAAGATAATTTTCATCACCTGAAACATCAAAGATCATGGTTATACCAAATCACAGTTCATGTTCATAATCATACTAATAAATTTATCTTTGCACTACGGGCCAAAGATATTCATCAACAAGTCATCTTTGCACTACAGGCCAAAGATATTCAACAACAGGCCATCTTTGCATTACGAGCCAAAGATATTCATCAACAAATCATCTTTGCACTACAGGCCAAAGATATTCAACAACAAGTCATCTTTGCATTACGAGCCAAAGATATTCATCAATAATTCATCTTTTACTACAAATTTAAAGATATTTATTATCATTTCATCTTTTTCTACAGAAAAAGATATTCAACAACAGATCATATTTGCACTACAGGCCAAAGATATTCAACAACAGGTCATCTTTGCACTACGGGCCAAAGATATTCATCAATAATTCATCTTTGCACTACAGGCCAAAGATATTCCTCAACAGTTCATATTTGCACTACAGGCCAAATATATTCATCAACAGTTCATATTTGCACTACAGGCCAAATATATTCATATCTCAAAGAAATATATAATCATTTCAGAATTTATATAAACAATAATTATAACCATGTTAATCAATTCATCTTTACACTTAAGCTAAAGATATTCAATTATAAATTCAATGGTCATGATCATACCAGTTAACAATTCATCTTTGCACTACTGGCCAAAGAGAACCCATAGTCACGATCATACCAATAATCTACCCATCTTTACACTCAAGTGAAAGAGAAATTCAACATCAGGGTTATAAAAATGTTATATATGATAATAAAAATAATATGATCAACAACTGCATTTATTTTCAAGAGCAACAATCATAAATCAACGATAATTTGGTCAGAAAAAGAAACCAATTTTTTCATGAATAGTACCCGTGAATAGTAACTCGTGAATAGTAACTCGTGAATAGTAACTCATGAATAGTAACTCGTGAATAGTAACTCATGAATAGTAACTCGTGAATAGTACTCCGTATTCGTACATAGTACTGTATACGTAAATAATGTCATATACGTAAATAGTGCCATATATATGAATAGTGCCGTATACGTGAATAGTAACCCCGACTCAAAAAGGTAGAAATTCCACAATAAAATCCGTACCAATATTCCAGTATAATGATATTGAAAGAATAACATCATTATGAAGAATATAACATCCCTTAATATCCCTTACTATCCCTTACCTCAAAAGAGCAAAGACTTACATTTGGATATCGAATATATGATTTGAAGGAAACTTGCAGTGATGAATAGCAACTTACCAAGTATCTAAATACTCACAAAATACACTCGATAATCTAGAGAGAAAAAGAGAGAAAACTTATAAATTCTGGTGTGATTTTCAATTCTAACTTAGCCCTCTATTTATAGGAAAATGTTAGCACATCGAAGCAAACTTGACCTGCTACCTGATGGCTTTACCTGCTACTATTCCACCCACCAAAAATCAGCCATCTTCCCCAACAACTAAAAGTGGGGCCTACCCATTTCTAGAATTTTCCACCAAAATCATTTATAAACCTAATTTCTGAATCAATCACCTCTTAAAATTCATAACAAATCATTCGTTCATTTTTAACGGTTCAAAATTTGTGAACATATACTCAACTTATATATGTATAACATATCCAAAAATCACAACGATCCAACGGTCAGATCAAAATTATAACTCACGAAATAGAGCTTTAAGAACACCGATTTGATCTTTTAATACTTCCAATCCGACAAAATACTGATAAAATACCTCAACATTAATTCCTTCATTTATAACCACATAAATAAATCCATCATTTATATCCACATCAAATAAATATTTCCTTATCATATAAATCAATAATCAATTATTCACAAATAATATTACAGAATCACAATAATGACAACCAGGCAGTTCCCAGGAAAGAGAGGGCTTTCCGATAAGGATTTCTCCTTACTGGCGCGCAATTAGGTGACCAAACCTCTCCTTGACAGAACTTTCTAGACATTGTCAACAATGCTATCTAATAATATTATTCAAATAATATGAATTATTGATCTGATAATGGAGATACTGTGCAGTGACAATTATTGAAACAACAATAATATAAAATATCAACGCAACAATTATTGAATCAATAAAATAAAATATTGAATAATAATTCATCGTAACAATTATTGAGTAGTGCCTTCTCACGTAAGAATCAATAATTGAAAAAATTATGTGCAATCTGGTGTGCTCTTTGTCTGACAACGCGTATTACTTTACTTTACCAACTGGGTATTCCAACGATGTTACTTGATAGAATGATTACGCTGTTATTTATAAAAACTCAATTTTGTCATTTTCTTCATCCGACGCTTATTACTCATATGGGGCCCACAATGGTTGTCTTGGTCGCATTTAATATTCCCCGACAAAAAGAATATTCCACGACCAAACGAATATTTCCCGACAAAAATGAATATTTTATAACCACTTGCGTATTTTGAAAAATTTGCACATTTCACCCATAACCAAAGCATTATATCAAATTAACACCTTATTATTCACAATAATAAATAGAGAAAATTCGATTTTATTCATTAAAAAGTTGGGGTCTTACAATGATGGCTCTTTTCCACGACTTAATGCACAAAGAGATCGAGATCTACGTGGATGACATCATTGTCAAGTCCCGGAAGGAGGATGACCATATAGACCATCTCAGAAAGTTGTTCAACAGGTTGCGTAAGTACAACTTGAAGTTGAATCCAGCTAAATGCGCCTTTGGTGTTAAATCAGGCAAGTTGCTAGGATTTCTAGTCAGCCACAATGGGATTGAGCTGGATCCTGCCAAAATCCAAGCCATCACAGAAATACCCATTCCTCAAACAAAGAAGGAAATACGGGGATTTTTGGGAAGAATCAAATTCATTAGCAGGTTTATCTCTCAACTCACAGAAACCTGTGAGTAAATCTTTAAGCTATTAAAGAAGAACTCCTCCATGAAATGGAATGATGAGTGTCAAAATGCCTTCCTCACAATCAAGAAATAGCTAGTCAAAGCTCCCGTTTTGGTACCACCCAGGGATGATGTTCCCCTGTTTATGTACCTGTCCATAAGTGATAATGCCATGGGCTGCATGCTGGGACAGAAGGACGATAGAGGCCATGAACGAGCTATTTATTACCTCAACAAAAGATTCAGCAGCAGTGAACACAAGTACACTCTGATCGAAAAGACGTGTTGTGCTTTAGCATGGGCTTCCATGAGGTTACAACATTCGCCCCATGGTCACACAACCCATCTCATATCCCGTGTGGATCCTCTCAAGTACGTGTTCAACAAACCCATGTTAAATTACTGGCTGTCCAGATGGCAATTGATCCTACAATAATTTGACATCGTATATGTGACTCAAAAGTCCATCAAAGGTCAAGGAATTGCGGATTAATTGGCATGCTTTTCGGAGAGATTTCAAACCCTTGAAACATATTTCCCGATGAAGGAGTAATGACGATGCGAAACACCATCGAGACGATCTGCGCCAATCATGGAAGATGTATTTTGATGGAGTCATTAATATAGAAGGTTCTAGAAGCCGAGCAATTCTAGTATCTGTGCGGGGGCAGCGATATCTCGTTCTTGGTAATTACGGTTTATCGGCACCAACAATACGGTTGAGTATGAAGGCTGTCTCATGGGGCTAAAACTTGCTCATTCAATGGGCATCAGGCGGTTAACTGTCTTTGGAGATTCAGAGTTGGTAATCAGACAATCCACCGGAATCTATCAAACCAAGGAACTACATTTACTGCCCTACCATCGGCAAGTTTTGAAGATGGCTTTGGAGTTCGAAGAAATCTCCTTTCTACATATTCCTCGTAATAGGAATGACTTTCCGGACGCATTAGCAACTTTGGCCTCCTTGATTCGCATATCAGACAAGGAACGTTTTCCAAGCGTCACAATTTCCCTGCACAAGGCCCCAGCCTATTGGAATTACATTGGAGAAGTATTGGATGAGCTACCTCCCATCCAACATCCTTGGTATCAGCATATCAAGGAATATCTGCGAGATGGATCTACACCCGCTGAGGCGAGCCCGACTGAGAAAAGGCGGATCCATCGACTTGCTATGAAATTCTACCCATGTAACGACCGAGAAATACGGATCTTATTGTAAAATGATTTTATTAAGTTAAATAATAATAAAATCATATTCCATGTGTTATCAAGATGGTTGTCATTGTATAACCTATTAATGTTAGAATATCGTAGTATTTGGGCTACGTGGATGAATTAAAGTGTTTGAATTTCCAAGACAAAAATAAAAGTTTTCCGATAAATTTTTTGAAAAACACTATTCATCGGTATTTGCTTGGGATATAATTTTGAGATTTCGAGAAATACGCAATGATGGAATAACAAGGTAAGATGGATTATGTAATAAAAATCTAGTTATGGAAAAAGTAATAATTAAACATGGACTTAAATTATAAACGTTAAGTAAAGCGAAGTGTTAAAGAATAAGTAATAATTGTATGATACTTGGTATTGTACGAAGTAATGAAAACGAGTATAATATGAAGTATTATACGAGTTTGTATGAAGGATGAAATACCGTATATAAATTCTATAAGAATTAGAATACGAAAATAGTACATCAACAATATGTATTAAGAAATGTTAATGGACTTGGATGATTGGTAAACAATTATATACAAGTCCAAGTGAATTAGAGAGAGAAGCCCAACTAATGAATTAATGAACCAATTAGTGTTTGTTAAAGTAAAGCCCAAGGATTAATTAATGTAAGCCCAAGATGGAATCCATGAGTGGTATGATCCATGGGGAAAACCATATTAATATGGTTGAATGTGGTGACCAAGTAATGTAATGACCAAGTAATGTGTGATGACCAAGATATGTGGTGACCAAGTTAGGAGTATTGACCAAGACTTTGAATTAATGGCCAAGTAAGAGATAGGAGAGTGGCTAGCAAGTAATGAATAGTAAGGGGGTGGCTTAAGGAGGTGGGATGTTTTAAAGACCAAACTACCCTAACCTTGGAAAGTCTATAAATAGAAGAGCTTTGCTAGTCATTTGTTGGTTGATCAAATAATCCAACACTTCTAAGGTGCTTAAGTGTTAGAGAGAATAAGCTAGCAATAAGTCATTTCCATAAGCTAAGAAGAAGAAGCAAGCTACTTACCAAGATAACAAAAGAGTAAGACTTCTTCTCCAATTATCTTCTATCTCTATTCATGATAGGATGATAAGAAAGGTTGGATTAAAAAACATGAATGAGTAAGTAATGAACTTAAGCCAATTAAGTTGGTAATAAGTCATTTAAGCTAGCATAAGTTATAAACTTATGTGAAAATAATATGAACTTGTAAGAAGTTTATTAAGAGAAATGATATGAAGGTAAAAGAATTTATATGATCATATGTATCATGTATACCCAAGTTAAGTTATATGTTAAGAACATATAAGAAATGATGTTTAAGAAACTTTAACTTGTCATAAGTCATTAACGATGAAATCTTAAGTAGTTTATAAATGACAAGTTATAAGCTCTTGAAGAATAAGTCCAAAAATCCAACCATGAATATAAGTTGTTGTATTAAGGATATTAAAATGTTCACATGATGAATGGAGTTCATTTGTAATGTTGAACAAATCATAAGAAGGAAGAATTGCCGGAATTTGCACGATTGGACGATAATCGTCGAATACGTAAAATTCTCGAAATGGAAGTCAAATTTTGTGTTGGATCATGAAACCATTGTTTTCCAATAGAAACAAGTCATAATTGGCATTTAAGAGTTGCGGACTCGAAAATGATCGGATTCTGACTTAGAATGAAGAAACGAGCGTTGAACGTTCACGAACGTTTATCGTTTACGTTAAAAATGAACCAATAGGTGAATTTTTAGCAAACGAAGTCAAATTAATAAAATTCTTGAATGATCATATAGAGTACGTAAATTGTGAACCGTAGGCTTTTGAACGAGCCAATTCGGACTTATAACGAAGAAGTTATGCGTCCGGAAGTTCACAAAATTTCAAAATTGAAATTGATATTCGGTGCCGAGTTGGCCATTGCTGGGCCAACCCTAGGCAAAAGACCCGTATTGACATGCGAATAGTAATTGAGCCTCTCAGCAGAGTTCGGCCGCAACATGAAACCTTAGTTCAATAAGTGGTAAGCAGCCACCATGTACCGCACTCAAAATCCTTCGAGTGTGGCGGCATGCAATACGCCCATTAAGTAAGGACTCAGCCCACGAAGACCAAGTCCGGATAGTTATACATTAAGCTCATACACAACACGATGATGTAGAATATAAAAAAAATACATGCCCAGATCTCGAGCGAAGATAGTAATGAAATTTTCTAAGTATAAAGAAAAGAAATGGAAGTAAACATAACTTAAGGAAGGTAATGTAACATTGATTAAACATTGTTAAACCTTAAGGATGATGTATAAAGGTTGAGATAACCTAGTCAAGTACAATGCAAGCATAATGATAAACCAGAACGAATATTAAATGAATCTAATACACAATTAGATTGAAATAAAGAGTATGATATAGTCATATACATACTTGATTATATGTGACCTAATGTAAGGCATTATGTGATCATGTATTGTAGAGACTTGAACGGCTTGAACATAAAGTTAATATGCCATAGCAGATGCTAAAGGCAAGTATTCTAACTCTTGTCTCAGTTCAATCTGAAATAGTTTTTGAGGTTCACGTATTTTTTCGCATGAATTGAAGTATGTTGAAGTTGAAGCCAATTACTTTGGCTAGACTTGATGTATTGATAATCTATTATTGTATTATCAAATGTTGTTATCTTTTGTCAACTACTGGATATGGTTTTCAAAAGAAGACTGAAATGTTAAACAAATGTTTTGTCGGTAAAACGACAGGCACGTGAGGTTGCCAAATGCTTAAACGTGCATATGTTTAATGGATGTAGTGTTGATCAACATAGAGTACAATAGGCTGATCACCTAGAAGTGCTCGTAAGTGATATCGGGCTTACGAACTTGCTTCCAGGTTATCCTTTTTCCAATAAAGAATGAATACTCGAGGTCTCTGACCGGAGTGAATGTTTTACTAAATATGGTTGTTATTTTAAAACATTTTGAAGGAAAAGATGAAGTGCTATTTTCAATTATCAATAGTACTTCATAACTATTGTTCAGTTATCGAAGATATACAATTTGTATGTGTCAAGCATGTTGTTATTTAATTGTTATATTTGCTGAGCTAGTTATGCTCACTCTTGCTTGAACCATATGAATGCAAATTAAAGACCGAACGCTCAAAGGATCGAAAAAGGATAAAGGAAAAGCTAAGGCAGATTATTAAGTTGTCTTGTAATAGTATAGGTCTATTGTTGTAATTTAACTGATATTATGACAAAGAACCTTTTGTAACGGGTTTAGAACTTGAGAAATGTAAATATTACTTTAAATATATAGAAGTTATGTTCGTTCTTTCGGACTTTTCAATTGAATGAATGTATGAAGGTTGTACAGTATAGCACCATCTGTCGGGTTGGAAGATACCCGGATTTGGGGGCGCTACAACCTGAGTAGAGATGCGCTCTACAAAAGAAATACATGACTAGGTCTCCTCAGATGTTTAGACAAAGATCAAGCCCAAAGGCTTATGGATGAAATCCATGGCGGAGTCTGTGGCCCCCACATGAGTGGCCCCCTCCTTATCAAGAAAGTCCTCAGGATGGGACATTATTGGCTATCTCTCAAAGCTGATTGCGATGACCACGTCAGGAGATGCTATCAGTGCCAGATTCATGGGAATGCTATGCATGCCCCTCCAAAAGAACTTCACAATATGAGTTCACATTGGCCCTTCTCAATGTGGGGAATGGACGTTATCGGGCCCATTGAGCCTAAAGCCAGTAATGGTCATCGGTTTATCTTCACCATGATTGACTACTTCACCAAGTGGGTAGAAACAGCCTCCTTCCCCAGGGTTACCAAAGAAGTCATCATTGCTTTCATCAGAAACAATGTCATTTGACGATACGGACAACCAGAGGTGATTGTGTCAGACAATGCCAAGAACCTCAACAATAAAATGATGGACGAATTATGTAGTAAATTCCACATCAAACATCTCAACTCTGTCATCTATAGTCTGAAGATGAACAGTGATGTTGAAGCGGCTAACAAAAACATCAAGAAGATTATGCAAAAGATGTCCGCCAACCACAAAGATTGGCCTGACCTATTGCCTCTGACTCTGTTAGCCTCTGAAACCTCAATGCGCACTTCCAGTGGGGAAACCCCCTACGCATTAACCTATGGGATGGAAGCAGTACTCCCCATAGAAGTTGAAATAGAATCCCTCAGAGTGTTGATAGACGCTCAGCTGGATGAAGAGCAATGGGTACAAGACATGTATCACCAATTGTCTCTTATAGACGAAAGGCGAACCGCGGCTATCTTCCATGGTCAGTTATATCAACAAAGGATCGCCAGATCCTACAATAAAAAAGTCTGACTACGGCAGTTTAAACAACATGACTTGGTTTTGAATAAGATTCTTGACAACCAAGATCAATCTAAGGGAAAATTCGCACCTAACTGGGAAGGCCCATTTGTTGTCAAGGAAGTATTGACAGGGGGCGCTCTCAGATTACAAGAAATGGACGACGATTAATTTCCACAACTCATCAACTCAGACGCCAAGAAACGATTCTATGTCTGAAGTAATTCGCAAACATCCTGGTACCGAACCATCAGATCACCAGTCATTCCGGTTTTTTAACCCTTTACCACCTACAACTTTCCTACACTTTGTCCCTTAGGGAAACATACATTTCAAGCCAGCAGCCTGGCTCTCCTTTGCTTTCCTATGACTTAGGTCATCCCACCGCGGATTGAACCTCTAGCACTTGCAGTTTGGCTACCCATACATGGGATCAAACTTCTCATACCTGCAGTTTATCCTCAACCTAGGATTAAACTTTCTCCTCCCCGCACTCTGACCTGCACATAGGATTATACTTTTCATCTCACCTTGAGGGGCGAACTACGTCGACCTGATCTCCTCTTCAATAAGAGTACATAGGCAACCATTTCACATGGCCCGGTCGTAATAAAACAAAAAAAACAAAAACATTTCTACCCTTACAAAAACAAAAACAACCAAAAACATTCCTACACCATTTATACCATATACAACGTTGAACCTCTTACACTAGGTTCGAACTACACAGAACTGATCTCCTCTTCAATAGGAGTACGTAGGCAGCCATTCATGGTTCGGTCTCACCCCCTACCAAAACACAAACCCTTGTCAACTGGTACTAGGATTATCCTTCAATCCACTACATTTCATTGGCCTCAGACCAAAGGGATGGAATTACCTGAACTCCTCCCAAGTAGGAGATTCGGCGACCATCTAAGCTGCGGTCATAACTTGAAGAGCAACACCAATCCATAAGAGGTGGAATTAACTAGGCTTCTCCTAAATAGAAGTACTGGCGACCATCTGTGGTGCGGTCAATCTTAGAGAGGAAAGCCACACTCCTCTCCACATTTTCATCCAGAAACCAGTCCCAAGACACCAAAGATGGTAGGGATACACAGAGATCGATGATCCATTCTGAACTATACAGAGACAACTCAATGTCCATCAACCCGGGAGGAATTCATAATACATCAAGACCACAAGCCCTGAAGCAGCAGGCAAAATATCAAGCAAATAGCAAGGCATATCTAAAAGGGAAGTGATCCAAAAAATGTATTTCCCTGCCATATATGTAATGTTGTTTGATATATACAATGTAAAATGTACATGACAAAATGACTAAGCTAGTCTGTGCAGGAAAATACAAGCTCATCTACAAGTCAGGGTATATGCGAGCTAACAAGCCCAACATGGCGTCCCTCTCAGAGGATGGAGGTGAAGCTATGGTCTCCTGTACGAGAATATCCACACAACCCAACAGATCTGCAGCCATCTGCATGGTGACCATATGATCATCAATGTATGTGCTCATCTCTGCGATCATGCCAGTGGTAAGGGACCTCACTGCAGTACTATTTGTGAGGGCCACATCCTGGGCAGATATAGCACTATCCCGCTCGACTATCACTGCGTCTCTAGCTGATACGGCCTTATCCCGCTCAACAACAGCGGCATCTTTGTGAGCTAATGCCTCATCTCTCTCTAATAGAGCTGCGTCCCTCCCATCAAGGGAATTTAACATCATAGATCGAGCCTGATCTCTCTCAAAGGTCATCAAATGAAGACTCTGCTCTAGGTACTGTGACGAGTACTGAATCACAATAGTACTAGTACTAGGAGAATCCGGAGGAAATGCTGACAACCCAGCAGCGGGCTCCTCCTTGATGTATGAATCGATGTCCTCCATGGGCTCTACATCATCTGACTCACTATCCGGTACTGTGGACACTACCGCAGCCAATAAAATCTCTGTCTCCATCCATGCGGAATACTCTGCAGAACAACCTGGATAACTGACAGAAAAAGAAGCTATCCCACGCTAATCCCAACAAGCATACACGCGGGATCTATCCTTTGCTGAGAGATGTCGAGGAGTTGAACGCTGACCTATCGCCCCCTCGAAACGATGAAAGTCTTGGAACTGGTCAAACTGTGACATCACGACCAATGGGTGATAAGTAGTCACACCTCTCAAACCAGCCAGAGGGAGGTAGTCCATGCCCGGAGCATGAGTAATAAAGCTGTATGGTGAGCTAAGCCCCGAACACGGCAATATGACAAATGGATCTCTGATATCCGCCAAAAATGTGGACCAAGACATAGCATCCGTACACTCTGATGGCTGAAAGGAATAGGACATGGCTATATCGTGGGTGAACCAATACCTATGCCTTCTAAGAGTGCCAATCGGTCTCAAGTGTGACATAAACCACACATACAGCATGACCGAACTCCCAGTGAACACTCATGTCGGATAAGTGCAACAATAGGATGCTAACCGCAGGGTCTCGGCGACAATCATAGGTATAATGGTGCGACCCTCCCTAAGAGCTCTCACGGCCATGATGACACCTATGTCTATCTCATCCATATATCGTGGCATATAGACATATGACAGTATGCATAGCAGCAGTACATCAACCCTGGCCAAGTGCCAATGATCCTCCGGTGTGGTAAAATCCCCGGAATATCGTGAATAGTTATCCTCCGAGCCAAATCTGTCGTACAAAAAATGCTGGGATATCACGTGGCTAGATGTCATCTCATCATGTACTACTCTGCGCCGCAATCCAGTGAGAGTCATGAATAATCTACTCATGTCTCCCAAAGCCAGGTGCACGCAAGGTCTGTCTAAAGGCAGCATCATCAATCGTGCATACTCCTCTAGAGTAGGAGTCAACTCGTGGGTCCCGAATCAGAAAACCTACCTATCCGGTATCCAATGCTCTAGCATCCTGTCCACAAACCATGCGGGAACCTGAAACGTCAATAAGGTCATGGTATGCTGCAGCAAATGATCTACAGTAACCCTATCTGGTAGTGACATACTATCGTACCACGATCGCATAAGACCATCCAGGGGTCAATGCCGAATATCTCTGGACATACATACATATGCATAACATGATACATGCATAACAGATAATGGATGGCAATATGATATAGGGAATGGAAAACACATATACATTCCTAAGTATATCATCATCTAATACATCATCTCAGACAAACTACAAATACAGGAAATGGGGCACGACGCCTTACTACTACTACTAACAAGGCCTATCAAAAGATATAGCGAGAATGGTGCACGTACCACCCAATATCTAACAGAGGTCTATCAAAAGATATAACGAGAATACACATCAGAAGAAGACAAGGGTGTCGATGTCCACATCATCAATCCTGTCCACCAGATGTAACTCCTCCTGAGTCAGCGGATCTCTATCAACAGGGATGTCAGGCCTATAAAGAGGAGTATCTGCTCTGGCAAAACTGAATGGGTCATCTGAGGGGCCTGATCCGCCTCTGCTGGATCTCTGCCCAAATGCCGGATAAATATATGTGTCTGGTCCAACTGCCGGGTCAAACTATCAATCTGGGTCATATGAGTCGGATCTCGGACACAAGCTATCCAATCCGTCATCATCAAGGATCCTGGAACCATATCCCCCATAAACTGTGTGGCGCTGGATTGGGCTCCAATAGTGCGAGGGGACCACCACCGCTGGAATGTCTCCTGGGTACATGGACCTTCTGACAATGCAAAACCGTCAACCCCCAACAATGGGATATCAGTGAAGGGTGACTGCAATGCAGGCCAATGACGCCTGGCAGGAGGCAAGATTGGCATACAAATCTCCCCTGTGGTGCTCCTTATAGCACGCTCTCCTAAATAGAGCTCCCAACCTCCATCTGTGAAGAGAGGAACTCTCCTGGTGGAAATCACATACTCGACTCTAGTGGGGTATCCATCCTCAAAGCCGATGGTCAAGTGTTCCCCATGGCAGTGAGTGAAGCCCTCAGCTACAAGGACCTCCACCAATACTACGTGATTGAGCAAAACAGCATACAATCCTGGTCTTCTCAGATAAAACTTTGAGTCTGTACATCACTCATTGGTAGTCACCCAAACACGAGGTATACCCTTCCAATGATCTCATTTGTCACAAATCACATCCGGCAATACCTTGTACAGGTCTGATGCCGCCAACTCTGGGTCGTTACCCTAAATGAGTCCCCGACGGGGGTTACAACGTGAGTCCCCGACGGGAGTTACAACGTAGATCCCCGACGGGGGATACAACGTAGATCCCCGACGGGGGTTACAACGTAGATCCCCGATGGGGGTTATAACATGAAGCCCCGGCAGGGGATTATAACGTATATTCATGCCATTGACACACATATCAACGAAGGTCAAGTAGCCTTGACGTTATCTTAGCCGATAGCGATTAATCCTATCAGAGCTCTAGAGCTATTCGAGGATTTCATGCTCGACACATATTCCCAAATGGATCCCCCATGGGGTCACAACGCAATGTTCCGTTGATTCACACGTCAGCGAAGGTCAGGCAACCTTGACGATCTACTCACAGAGTCTCAGTCGTTGATTCACATGTCGGTGAAATACACGTCAACGAAGGTCAGGCATCCCTGACAGCATTTGTTGTTGGCAGTAAATCTAATAGAATCTTGACATGTCCTAGCGATACCAACCAGGAAAGGTCAATGTTATCAAAGAGGATAGATGATGGAATATGTTATACACATCCTCAAACAGACCAAGCTTTATCCCCACAGATCTCTTGCACATAAGAGGTACCTCTTCAAGATCAAGTCGTTATCAAGAACACAGGAATTTGGTGATAACTCCAACATCAACATCCTAATAGATTCGGCTTACACATCAAATCTGGTCAGCATTGCCAATCCCCATTTGAAGCAATAGGGATCCAGCAATCATCCCCAGCATGTTGGGCTACAACCCCGTACACATGCATCATACATTTGCATCATGTTGCTACATACAGTACAATGTTTGTCTTGTTTTATTTCAAGTGTCTAGGATTCTTTATCCTACCCATGCATCGCCATACATAAGTATGATAAAGAGGGGCATCTGTAGACACTCAAAATTTTCTGTACTATTGTTACTAACATTGCAGGAGGACATATTCGTCTTTTAAGAGAGAACCTTGAAAGACAATCCATATCCATACCGGATACTACCAGAAGTTCAGCATCAACCCCAGAACACACACTGGGAGTAACAACTCCAACCTCGGATGTAACCCCGAGGCATGCAGATCCAATATCGGAACACACACTGGAGAAGACCGATTAATCTCGGAGATAACCCCGAGGTATCCAGTCTCAGTCCCAACCATGGGAATAGCCACCAACCTTGGTAATAACCCCAAGGAATGCAGTTTCGACGATAACCCCAAAAATGCTTGTTTCAAATGCGACCAGCTTCAATCTCGGCGCTCACAACGAGATACACTGTACCAACCCGGCGATAACATCGGGAAGACAGGCACACCTCAAAGATGACAATAAAGACCTTTAACAATTGCAGCAGTCCAATCTCAGCGAAGTCTGAGCAACGTCTGCTTTATCAGCCCAATCCGGCGATAACACCGGTGAGGTGCAACATCGTCATCTCGCCAACACGATGCCACGCCACGTCGTCTCAACATCTCTACTCAATGATGTCCCACAAGACTAACCAATCCCGAGTGACTATTGTGCGGGGTAACGAATGGAAGTTGAAGCTTGAAGATCGGAGGGCACCGTCCCATCTTCAATGACTTTGTACAAACTCTAATCCCATGCCATCGTACAACTCTCGACAACGGCGGTCCAAAATAGGTCCTGTATTCCTCAAACGGATGCCCGGATTGTACTTCTAAAAGTTCGAGTGGACATTACAGTGCCTGAGTGCACGTACTTCGAGACAACTCGACCTGAAATACTCGGGCCCACCCAGGTTGCCTCTGGTACACCTGCAGCCCAACCGCAGGTACACCTGTGGCTAAATTGTCTATAAATAGAGGGCTTGGGTAGCCCATTTTGTAAGAGAAAATGGTGAGGAAGCCCTGCCCAATTTGCTCTGCACTCACCCCATGCAGTGTACTTTCTCATTTTAAACACATGTGAGCTCATATATAGCCCTTTTGTACCTAAAAAAGCCAGTGTTTACCCACTCTAAAGATATAGAAGTCTTATTTGGCAGTCAACTGTAAGCCTTCTCACACACTTTAGAGTCTTTCTCTTCATCTCTGCACACACCCTTCTTCACGTTGAGAGTCATGTTGCGCGCATTTACCCAGACTTTGGTCCGTAGTTTTGTTTCAGCTTGCATATATATATATATATTATATATATATATATATATTTATATATATTGACTAACATTATCGAGTTATGCCTCGATTGAGCCTGAACTTGATTCTATTCTCGAGAGTTTATTTGCTTTAATATATATATATATATATATATATATATATATATATATATATATTAAAGCGAATAAGCGATTCGAATCGAATTAAACTCATCAAAACAAGGTCGACACACACGCTAATATATAAATGTGTATATATATATATATATATATATATATATATATATATATATATATAATCTGTGTCGTAACTCTTGTTCGATGAGCCTGAACTTTATTGCAGAGCGTTTATTCGCTTATATATATATATATATATATATATATATATATATATATATATATATATATATGAACTGTGGTGGACTTTCTATTCGATGAGCCCGGATTTTACATCGATATGCGTTTACTACTGCTTTTATATATATATATATATATATATATATATATATATATATATATATATATATATATCTGTTGTCGAACTCTCGTTAGATGAGCCTCGATTTTATATCCGGTGCATTTATTGCTTTTATATATATATATATATATATATATATATTAAATCCCACACAGAGTTCACTTACGTGGTGGTTGATCGCTTTCTGACTTTTTTTTACGTTTACATCTTGCTTGGAGTTTACTTCGTGGCGCTTGATCGCTTTGTACTGACTTTCTTTACATTTTGTCCTTTGGAGTTTCCTTCGTATGCGGTTGATAGCTTTACTGACTTTATTTACGTTTTGTCCCACCGAGTTTCCTCCGTGGTGGTTGATAGATTCTGACTTTATTTACGTTTTGTCCCTTTGGAGTTTCCTTCGTATGGTTGATAGCTTTTTACGACTTTATTTACATTTCTCGATCCCCATGGAGGTGCTTCGTGGTTGGTGATCATGTCTCAGATATATATATTTACACTTTTATATATATACCGCCATCGCTTTCATACAAATTATGATATCATATGCGCTTTATGAATCATGTGATCACAGATTCAACATATTGGATCTAGATTTGATTCTGTGATGGACATTTTCAAATTGTAAGGCGACTTTGTAAATTATTCTGCGGTGTCTGAATTTCCTCAGATGGTTTTCATACCCACGAGGAAGTCGGCATTATTTTTTACATTATTTTCGTACGGATGCCTCGCATCTGTAAAATAAAATCAATCAAGCCGAACACTTAATAAAATGGGAGTGTAAAAGGTCTCAATTACTATTGAGCATCAGGGTTTGAAAAACCATTTTTATAAAACATCATTGCTATATCTTGTTAAAACAGAATTTTTACATAAATTCAAACCCTGTGTATATAGGTGTGAATGAGGCCTCGCATTACTTCCAAATAACATCACATTGACCCACACACACACACACACATTCAGATAATAGTTTCTTGAAAAAAGGTGGTCACCGTGATAACACGGATGTCGGGGGGTGCCTAACACTTTCCCTCCGCATAACCAAGTCCCCGAACCCTAACGAATCTCGATTTCACCGATCCGTTTAGCAGTGTCACATCACTGGGTCAATGTGCAAACCTTTTCTCGGTTGTGTTGGTACAACCATTTAAAAAACCAACTGGCGACTCTTAACAGTCCATCATCGACATTAAACATGTCGGACCTTTTTCACTTGTTTTTTCAAACAAATCTCACCTAAAATGAGAACACCAAAGAACAAGTAACGGAAAAGGACATCTAAAAATCTCGACGTCGACAAACAGGAATTATCTGTACTGTCAATTCTATCTTCTACGAATATGAATATCCAACAACAGTTATTCTACAAATGTATATTTTCCAAATCCGTAATTCAATTTGAATTATTAATCATGCACTAACTGCGAATAATCAACAATAAATTCCCTGGACATGGTATAATTAGAAATAATTAACCATTATAATAATTGAATGAATATAACTCAAGGTTGAGTTGGGAAACATTCCTTCTCCGCTGATTACAGCTACACAATAAACTTAACTGCGTTTGAAAGACCTACAATCACAATATCGGCCTCACAATTAGCACAACAATTCATAACACACAACACTTTGATTTGACAAATAATCATCTAGGCACACTACCACATAACCACATTAGTGTTTATAACCTATATAAACACTTAACAAGTCTAACTATTTCGGTCTGGTTGGACTTCGGTCCATTCTCAGTGTTCTGGTCACTCTATCCGACAATTAACACAGTTATTGTCAATTAAACTTGGTCTCTAAGCTTCAATATTATTTTAGATAAGTCAAATATCATTTATAATATTTTTTTAGAAGCTTTTATAATTTATAAACAATTATTATAATTTATAATAATTTTTCAAACACTTAAATCATTTTTAAATGATTTAATTATCAAATAATCTTATTATCATTAATATTTAATAATATATAAATATTAATGTTATACTTTGTCAAAATATTAAAGTTATTTTAATAACTTAAAATATTTTAAATCATCAATATTCTACTTAAATGATTTTTAAAATAATTAAAATCATTTTAAATCATCACCATTAATATCTAAATATTAATGAAATTATTATCAAATTATTAAAAGTCTCTAATTATAACTTAAAATATTTTTAAATCATTTTTCTTATTATTAAATGATTTTAAATCAATAAAACCATTTTAATTCATTTATTTAATATAACAATTAAATAAATCTAATATTATTAATATTAATTTATTAATGAGAATTCTCCAAAATATTGAAAATTATATTTTATAATTCAAAATATTTTTAACACTTTAAAATGATTTTTAAATCAATAAAATCATTTTTATCTTATTTATTTAATTTAATAATTAAATAAATCTAATATCATTAATATTAATTTATTAATTAAAATCCTCCAAAAATATTAAAAGTCACTTTTTATAACTCAAAATATTTTCACATACATTATGCTTATTTAAAATGATTTTTCATAATATTAAATTATTTTTCTCTAATTTATTTAACACACTAATTAAATAAATTAAATATCATTTGTATTCAAATAATTATAATTATTAAAGAAAAATATCCCAAATAATTAAAAGTTATTTTTCAGAATTTAAAATGATTTTTAAAACCATTCACTACAAAAAAATTGGCCTTTAGCAACGATTTTTCGGGCAACGACTTTATAAGTCTTTGCTAAAAGTATATGTTTAGCAACGAAATTTGTCCTTCGTTGCAGATTGTGTCAGGCTTTCACTTTTTGCAACGAAATTCATAAGTCGTTGCAAAGTTTCGTTACTAATTCATTAGCGGGAAAAAAAACGTTAGAAATGCGTTGCAAAATTTTCGGCCACTTGCTTTCTCGTTATCGTGGGCAACAAAGGTTTTTTTGTTGCTAAAAATGGGGCTTTAGCAACGATTTTTCAGGCAACGACTTAATAAGTCATTGCTAAAAGTGTATGTTTAGCAACGAAACTTGTCATTCGTTGCAGATTGTGTCAGACTTTAACTTTTTGCAACGAACTGTAATAATAATAATAATAATAATAATAATAATAACAATAACTGTAATAATAATAATAATAATAATAATAATAATAATAATAATAATAATAATAATAATAATAATAATAACAATAATAATAATAATAATAATAATAATACTAATAATAATAATAATAATAATAATAATAATAATATTAACAATAACAATAATAATAATAATAATAATAATAATAATAATAGTAGTAGTACTAATAATAATAATAATAATAATAATAATAATAATATTAATAATAATAATAATAGTACTAATAATAATAATACTAATAATAATAATAATAATAATAATAATAATCTTAAGAGTCAAAATAATAATAGTACTAATAATAATAATAACAATAACAGTATTAATAATAATAGTAATACTAATAATAATAATAATAATAATAATAATAATAATAATAATAATAATAATAATAATAATAACTGTAATAATAATAATAGTAGTACTAATAATAATAATAATAATAATAATAAAAGCCATAATAATAATAGTACTAATAATAATAATAACAATAACAGTAATAATAATAATTGTGACGACCCCAAAATAGGTCCATTCCATCCAACCCATTCTAAGTCGCCGAATACATGGTACAGAAAACAACAACAACTTTATTACAACAATTTTCGTGCAAAATACAACAACTCATATATTGTGAGTTTTGATACAAATATATATATCAACTGTGACTCTTGACACCAACTTGGGTAGCACGTCACCATAACATCTTATATAAAGGTATAGTCAAAAACTGTTTTAGAAATTAAAATCTTTGGGAAGTGCTCAAGGAAACCTTCGTACATGGGAGACCATGCGTCAAGGTTATGATAGATATCATATGGCCACAATTAATTATCCTCGGTTGAATCTAATAGACCCCAAAAGAAAACGAGAAGATTACTATCATATTCTTTCCAATGGTGAGTCTTCTCTTGACATAACATTATCTCCACTCGCTCTCTAATTGAGAGTTATACTTCAACCAAACACCAAGATTATATAGGTAGTACTTTCAGATATACTCAAAGAAGTGGATGAGCACAACCTGTCTTATGATGACACGAGGTTGTATGTCATTAGACATCTTGTATGATAGTGGCAAAACACCCTTCCAACGTTGGGTTCGCCACACCCTATTTGATTCACCAAATATAACTACTAAATGATGTATATAACACCTTTCTATACTGCTTAGGGAGAACCTCCACAGCTAGAGACCACCGTTCTATTTCCTCGTTACCCTCGCTCGACCCAGCTACACTCTTATTACCTGAAAAGGAATTGTGAAGCAAAAGGGTGAGCACAACTAGCCCAGTAAAAAATATCATAACTAAGATAGTTAAATTATCAATAGCCTTCATCAGTAATAAATCAGAGATTTAGAACATATGGTAGATGATAAAACTTTTCAACCATAGTTGCAACGGAACGAGCAATCCATTAGAAGAGTTAAATAGACCATAAAGTCTACTATCTTTTCCACATTAAAAGTCCACCAACAATGTTTTATCCCTGTAACATCACTCAACAGTTCCTTTCCACAATTATATGAATAACTCATAATCATAATTGTGATTCTAAATTTCTCTTCGCACCCAAGACGAAGATAATTTTCATCACATGTCTTTACCTGAAATATCAAAGATCATGGTTATACCAAATCACAGTTCTTGTTTATAATCATACTAACAATTTCATCTTTGCACTACGGGCCAAAGATATTCATCAACAGACCATCTTTGCACTACAGACCAAAGATATTCAACAACAGTCATCTTTGCACTACTACGGGCCAAAGATATTCATCAACAATTCATCTTTGCACTATGAGCCAAAGATATTCCTCAACAGCTTCATATTTGAACTACAGTGCCAAATATATTCATCAACAGTTCATATTTGCACTGAGCCAAATATATTCATCAACAGCTCATATATTTGCACTACAGCCAAATATATTAATATCTCAAAGAAATATATAATCATTTCGAAATTTATATAAACAATAATTATAACCATGTTGATCAATTCACCTTTGCACTTAAGCTAAAGATATTCAATTATAAATTCAATGGTCATGATCATACCGTACATGACGCCCCCAAAATTAGGTATACGTCACCCATCTTGAGTCGCCACTTACATGGTACATAAATTCAAATACAACTTACTAACCTAACGTAGGTATACAATACGACATAAACCGTGAGTTTGAATACAAATATTGTCTACTAGATATTATACAAACTCAAAAGGAGTCCTCATTACAACTATTATCACACTATTTCACGTAATAGTGAGGACTACTAATGCTATCCTCTCGACCATTACTTCGTTCCCGACTCGTCCCAAATTTATGTTCTCATTTCACAGAGAGAACAAAGAAAGAAAAGGGTGAGCTCAACTAGCCCAAGAAAGAAATATTATGACTAAGATAATGCGTAATAAATTATCATTAGCCTTAAACAATGTTAAACCGATAAAATACAATAGACAACCAGGTTTAATCAGCAATGGAATATGCAATCCATTAAAAGAGTCAAGTAGAAAATAAAGTCTACTATCTTTTAGGTTTTAAAATGTTTTCATCAATTTTATCACGAGACTCAACAATAAATAAACCACCACATCTAATCATTCCTGTATTACTTGCCAAGGATTTTCATCAAATTATCAATGGTCATGACTATACCGAATCACCCCGGTCATAATCATACCAAAATTATCCATCAACGCATTACAGTGCCAATCGAGGACTTTTATCACATCATTTATAACAAGCCATGATTATACCGAATGATCCCTGGTCATAATCATACTAAGTTCATCTATGCACGTAAGCCAAAGATAACATGATATATCATGAGGATGATGACAATGACATAATAATTCAATAAAACAAGTTCAAGAATTATTTAATCCATGAATTATTAACGTCCAAATTGTCAACATGATACTGTTTTGTAGAGTAAAATTCAAGAATGATCAGAAGAATATTTTCATGAAAAGATACTGGATGAAACGCAAATATCAAGGATATTCCACTAATTTCATGGAGTATAGAAGTCAAAGTTTTAACCAACTGGGTATAATAAAGAATGGAATAACAAAAGAAATCACCATGCATGCGGTATTTCGCGATGTATGTGTTATTCCAATGTATAATAATAACGGAACGGTCGTGAAATTCACACCGCAAGCGGGATGTTCCAACGTAATAATAAAGATGGAACCGCATCCGGTGTAAAACACACGATAGGATATTCCAACGTAATGATAAAGATTTTAACCGTGTCCGTGTAAAACACACAGATGTGATGTTCCAATAGAATAATAAAGACGGAACCAGTCCAAAGGTAAAACACACATGCATGTGATGTTCCAATGAATAATAAAGATTTTAACCAGTCCGATGTAAAACACATGCATGCATGGATGTTCCAACAGAATAATAAAGATTTTAACCAGGTCCTGTAAAAAACACACGATGTGATGTTCCAAATGAATAATAGAAGAATGTCACCAAGTATAGGGTAAACCATTTACACAAGTTATTCCAATGTAATAATAAGCAATGGAATAACAACAGCTTCTCTTCATGAATAAGAAAGAATAACACCCTTTACCGTAAAAAAGAACCTAATATAGAAGTAGTGAAGTAGCGCGAGAATACTCTTCTTCTTTCTATAATTTTCTCTCTATAGCTTCTCTCTATAATTTCTCTCTCTAGAGTTTCAATGAATTAAGTAAGAAAATAATGAAGGAATGAGCTTCTATTTATAGGAAAATGGAATGCATAAGAATTAATCCATGAACGGTCCAGATTGATTTACTTTAATCGACGGTCCATATTTAAAGAAAAATCTTTTAAATAAAATATAATATATTCTATTTATATAAAAACATTTTACTATGCAAACACTATGCAATACTATGCAAAACACTATGCAAAAACACTATGCAACACTATGCATAATAAAATATAATATATTCTATTTATAGAATAACTTTAATAAAGTATTCTATTTTATATAAAAGATGTTTCGCTTTATTACGTTAATAATACTGAATAAAACAAAACGTCATTATCGCTATAATAATTCATATTATTAATCGACAATAATGGAATCAAACCGAGTGACTTCTCACATAAGCATCAATAATCAATACCGTGTGCTACTATGCAACCACACGACATCGTTACTTTTACTACCGAGTAGTTCAACAAAGATCAACCAGTAAAACTTCCGTCGTTATTTCAATAAAATATTTTTGTCGTTTTCTCAATCCCGATAATAATTCTATTAGGGGTCCACCAATGATTGAGTAGTTGTCTCGAATATTCCTCGCTAAACCGAATATTCCCCGGACCAATCGAATATAATATAACCACTTGCATACTTTGCAAAATTTATAAATACTACCCACAACTATAATATTATCTCAAATTCATACCATAATATTAAAAATTATTTTGACAAAATTTAAATCTTTATTGATAAAATCTGGGGTCTCACAATACCAGTCAACAATTCAACTTTGCACTACTAGCCAAAGAGAACACATAGTCATGATCATACCAAAAATCTACCCATCTTTACACTCAAGTCAAAGAGAAATATCATCATTAAAGTTATAAAAATGTTATATATGATAATAAAAATAATATAATCAATATATAGATTTAATCTCAAGAGTAAGATTCATAAATTAACGATAATTTGGTCAGAAAAAGAAATCAATTTTGTCGTGAATAGTAACTCGTGAATAGTAACCTCGACATGAAAAAGGTAGAAATTTGGCAATAAAATCCATACCAATATTTCGGTATAATGATATTGAAAGAATAATATTTCTTAAGCTTATAAACAATTTATTTTAATTGTTTACACTTTACTAAATAATGCATTTAATCATCCTAAAATTCCAAACTCATAAGATTTCATTACCAATAACCAAAACCCTCATCAAAAATATGCATATACCTTATATAGGATTCTCAAGCCATAAAATCCGTTATTTATAAAAACTCAAATTTGTCGTTTTCTTCATCCGACAGTTATCAGTTATGGGGCCCACAAATGGCTGCGCCTTCGTATGAATATTCCCCGACAGAAAGAATATTCCACGACCAAACGAATATTCCCCGACAACAATGAATATTTTATAACCACTTGCGTATTTTGAAAAAAATTTCATATATCACCCTTAACTTTAACTTTTTATCAATTTAACCATTTACTAATTGTAATTATAAGAAAAATTGAATACTTTTATTTCATAAAATTCGGGGTCTTACAATCTCCCCTCCTTATAAAATTTTGCCCCCGAAATTTACATACCTAGTATTTCAAAGAGTTGAGAATACCTTGCTTTCATCTCAGATTCCATCTTCCATGTCATCATGATTTCTCCATTGCTCATCTCCTATATTTCAGATATCATTCTAGAATACAGCTTCAAAATAAAGGTTAATTGACATATCACAATTTGTCAACTTAAGTAAAAATTTTAGCTTAGGTAGGACACACACTAGCGAAGGATATTACTCGTCTCTCCCTTCCTAGTTCTAATCCTGGATCTCCGCCAGAGATCATATCCCTAAGCTTTGATACCAACTGTGACGACCCCAAAATAGGTCCATTCCATCCAACCCATTCTGAGTCGCCAAATACATGGTACAGAAAATAACTACAAATTTATTACAACAATTGTCGTGCAAAATACAACAACTCATGTGTTGTGAGTTTTGATATAAATATATATATATCAACTGTGACTCTTGACACCAACTTGGGTAGCACGTCACCATGACATCTTATATAAAGGTATAGTCAAAAACTATTTTAGAAATTAAAATATTTGGGAAGTGCTCAAGGAAACCTTCGTACATGGGAGGCCATGCGTCTAGGTTATGATAGATATCATATGGCCACAGAATTATCCTTGGTTGACCCAATAGACCCCAAAAAAAATGAGAAGATTACTATCATATTCTTTCCAATGGTGAGTCTTCTCTTGATATATCATTATCTCCACTGTCTCTAATTGAGAGTTATACTTCAACCAAACACTAAGATTATATAGGTAGTGCTCGTAGATATACTCAGCAAGTGGATGAGCACAACTTTGTCTTATGATGACACGAGGTTATATGTCATTAGACATCTTGTATGATAGTTGCAAAACACCCTTCCAATGTTGGGTTCGCCTCACCCTATTTGATTCACCGAATATAACTACTAAATGATGTATACAACACCTTTCTATACTGCTTAGGGAGAACCTCCACAGCTAGAGACCACCGTTCTATTTCCTCGTTACCCTTGCTCGACCCAGCTACACTCTTATTACCTGAAAAGGAATTGTGAAGCAAAAGGGTGAGCACAACTAGCCCAGTAAAGAATATCACGACTAAGATAATTAAATTATCAATAGCTTTCATCAGTAATAAATCAGAGATTTAGAACATATGGTAGATGATAAAAAATTTCAACCATAGTTGCAGCGGAATGAGCAATCCATTAGAAGAGTCAAATAGACCATAAAGTCTACTATCTTCTCCACATTAAAAGTCCACCAACAGTGTTTTATCCTCAGTAACATCACTCAACAGCCTTTCCACAATTATATGAATAACTCATAATCATAATTGTGATTCTAAATTCCTCTTCGCACCTGTGATTTAAAATAATTTTCATCACATATCTTTACCCCGAAACATCAAAGATCATGGTTATACCAAATCACAGTTCTTGTTTATAATCATACTAACAATTTCATCTTTTGCACCACGCCCAAGAGATATTCATCAATGCACCATCTTTGCAATACATGCCAAAGATATTCAACAACAGTCATCTTCAGACTACGGGCCAAAGATATTCATCAACAATTCATCTTTGCACTACAGCCAAAAGATATTCCTCAACAGCTCATATTTGCACTACTGTGCCAAATATATTCATCAACAGCTTCATATTTTTCACTACAAAGCCAAATATATTAATATCTCAAAGAAATATATAATCATTTCGTAATTTATATAAACAATAATTATAACCATGTTGATCAATTCACCTTTTCAGACTTAAGATAAAGATATTCAATTATAAATTCAATGGTCATGATCATACCACCAACAATTCCACTTTGCACCATCGCCAAAGAGAACACATAGTCATGATCATACCAAAATCTACCCATCTTTACACTCAAGTCAAAGAGAAATATCATCATTAAGGTTATAAAAATGTTATATATGATAATAAAAATAATATAATCAATATATAGATTTAATCTCAAGAGTAAGATTCATAAATCAACGATAATTTGGTCAGAAAAAGAAACCAATTTTGTCGTGAATAGTAACCCCGACATGAAAAAGGTAGAAATTCAATAATAAAATCTATACCGATATTTCGGTATAATGATATTGAAAGAATAATATTTCTTAAGCTTATAAACAATTTATTTTAATTTTTTACACTTTACTAAATAATACATTTAATCATCCTAAAATTTCAAACTCATAAGATTTCATTACCAATAATCAAAACCCTCATAAAAAATCTGCATATACCTCATATAGGATTCTCAAGCCATAAAATCCTATTTTTCAATTTTCTTACTTCACATAACATATTTAATTCATTTACTCATAACTAGTCCATTTTCATGAAAAATACCAAATCAAGACAAACAAATTTTCTTTTAAAGATTTAGTAGAATATAGTCCCATATTGAACATATATTTTTCTCGAATTTTTAAAATTTATTTATTATTTTCATATGGCCAAACCGCCAATATTTAGACATTTATCACAAATTGTACTTTTATCTAAAATTCAAATTCACAGTAGTACATCGATATTATATAGATGTACTCCCAATAAAAATTTCATTAATTTTGGAGTTAACCACAAGGAGTTATAAGCGGTTATTTTTAAAATAGTCTTTTCTTATAAAATTCATAACTCTTAATCTATACATCCAAAAATCACCATTTTTGGACACAATCAATAAAACTCATCAAAATATAATTTCCAATTTTTCCAGATTTTTTCGAAGGCTCAAGAAGTACGAATCAAAAACATAACAACCCTTAAAATCCCTTACTATCCCTTACCTCAAAAGAGCAAAGACTTCCGATTGGATATCTGATATGACAACAAGGAAATTTGCAATCGATGAATAGTAACTCACCAAGTATCTAAATACTCACAAAATACACTCGATAATCTAGAGAGAAAAGAGAAAAACTTATGAATTACGGTGTGATTTTCAATTCTAACTTAGCCCTCTATTTATAGGAAAAATGTTAGCACGCCAAGCGCACTTGACTTTGCTACTACGATGGCTTTACCTACTACTATTCCACCCACCAAAAATCAGCCATCTTCCCCAATAACCAAAAGTGGGGCCCACCCATTTCTAGAATTTTCTATCAAAATCATTTATAAACCTAATTTCCGAATCACCACCTCTTAAAATTCATAACAAATCATTCGCTTCATTTTAATTCGTTCAAAATTTTTGAACATATACTCAACTTATATACGTATCACATATCCAAAAATCACAACGATGCAAATTCACGATTAAAAAATTATAACTCACACAATAAAGTCAGAAGAACAATCGATTTGATCTTTTAATACCTCAAATCCGATAAAATACTGATAAAATACCTCAACATTAATTCTTTCATTTATAACCACATAAATAAATCCATCATTTATATCTATATCAAATAAATATTTCATTAACATATAAATCAATAATTAATTATTCACAAATAATATTACAGAATCACAATAATGACAACCAGACAGTTCCCAGGAAAAAGGGGGCTTTCCGATAAGGATTTCTACTTATCAAGCCAAGCAATTAGGTGACCAAACCTCTCCTTGATGAAATTTTCTAGACATTGCCAATAATGCTATCTAATAATATTATTCAAATAATATGAATTATTGATTTGATAATGGAGATATCAGCAAAGGACAATTATTGAAACAACAATAATATAAAATATGAACGCAACAATTATTGAATCAATAAAATAAAATATTGAATAAGAATTATCGTAATAATTATTGAGTAGTGCCTTCTCACGTAAGAATCAATAATTAAAAAAATATTGTGCAATACCGTAATGCTTCTTTCGCAACTACACGTACATCGTATTTTAACCACTGTGTATTCCAATGTTAGGTTAATTCGTGAATAACTACAATCATTATTTATAAAAACTCAAATTTGTCATTTTCTTCATCCGACAGCTTATCCGTTATGGGCCCATAAATGGTCAAGGCATGAGTAAATATTTAATATTCCCAAGCGAAAGAATATTTCATGACCAAACGAATATTTTCCCGACAACAATGAATATTTTATAACCACTTGCATATTTTGTAAAAAATTCATATATCACCTTTAACTTTAACTTTTTATCAATTAACCATTTACCGAATTGTAATTATAAGAAAAATTGAATACTTTTATTTCATAAAATTCGGTCTTACAACAACAACAACAACAACAACAACAACAACAATAATAATAATAATAATAATAATAATAATAATAAATAATAATAATAATAATAATAATAATAATAAATAATAATAATAATAATAATAATAATAATAATAATAATAATAATAACCGTAATAATAATAATAGTAGTACTAATAATAATAATAATAATAATAATAATAATAATAATAATAATTTTAATAATAATAATAATAATAATAATAATAACAATAATGCAATAATAATAATAACAATTAGTCTAATAATAATAATAATAATAATAATAATAATAATAATAATAATAATAATAATAATAATAATAATAATAATAATAATAATAATAGTAGTAGTAGTAGTAATAATAATAATAATAATAATAATAATAATAATAATAATAATAATAATAATAATAATAATAATAATAATAATAATAATAATAATAATAATACTAATAATAATAGTAATTTCTATGAGGGCCAAGAATGGGGGCACATATATATAGCTGTGTATATTCTATTTGTGTACAGTCTTTCAAAACTGCGTCGTTTTGGCATATTTGTTTTTGATTTCTGATTTGGGAGAAGAGAAGCTGTTTTTTTAATAATAAAAAAAACTGTCAAAACGACATAGTTTTGGCAGACTATGGACAAATAAATTATACACAACTGCGTATGACCATATTGCTCTATATATTAACTTACCAAATTATAATTATTTACTTGTTACAATTTTTTTACTTAAAAAACTTAATTGCGATGTCGAGAGGCAGGAACAATAGATAATATAATTTTTTTTTAAAAAAAATTAAATATTCAATATAATTAATGGCTGAGATTGAAAAAAATAAAAAGTATTGCCGTTAAAATTGTAGTGGCAGTAATTACACTTACTAATCTACTAAAGTGTATTATACTGTCGCTACAACTTGTAGCGGTAAGAATTTTATTTTTTTCAAACTCAACCATTAATTATATTGATCAATGATGGAAAACGATTGAGATGATGGTTGTTGGAATAAGTACTCTAACAATAGGTTTGCCATAATTGAATCCATATATATATATATATATATATATATATATATATATATATATATATAGGTATTAGCTGTTACAAATTTTGTACTTTCAAAATTTACTTGCGATAACAGGAGGCAATAACAATGAATAATATAATTTTATTATTAAAATGTATTAGGTTCAATTAATTTAGAATTAATGAACTATACTTTAAAATTTATTATTTTTTTCTTATTCTATTTATAATTGTAATTAGAGCATTCATTTTAAAATTAAAATTTAGAATTTCAAAAATGATGAAAAGTTATTTGAATTGTAATTTAGATTATTGATTTTGTATTTATTAAAAATAAATAAATTAATATTCATTCATTAATACTATACTTTAAAACTCATTATTTTTTTCTTATTCTAGTTATAGTTGTAATTAAAGTATTCATTAGATTATAAGTATTATCTTATTTATTTCATACACAATCTCTTTTACATTCCTTGTAATATAAAATGGCAAATTATTCTAAACGTATTTGATAGTAAATTATTCTCAAATTTATTTGATAGTTTATATTTTAGATATATAAAAATAAATATTAAAAATGTATATTCTTAAATTTATAAATATGAACCCTTCGTAGAATGATTGGAGGGAGTATATTTCATAAAATAAAATTAAAAAAAATCCGACCCAATCAATCACCCACCCGCCACAAACCATTAAATTTAAACAAAAAAAAAAAAATCTCAAATTCATTCAATTAAACACCATGTTTCGATAACAGAGAAGAAATTATAAGGGTTTTGCGACAATCTCTAACCCCAAACTACTAAATCCTCACCATGAAATCACAAACCCAAAAACCCCAATCCACATCTCCATTCCTTTTCGTACACAAGGATCGCCATGGTGCCAGATCTCGCCAATTAGTGGGCTTCAAATCACCAAAACTCTCGGCCCTTTCAATCCTAACCGACATCGCCACTCAGTACCTCCAGTTCTGGCCATGCCCATGCATCCCGCCAATTCCACCGGCCGCATCAAGCCTTGATCCAACCTCCTCAACATCATCGTCATAAATCAACACCGCATTCGATAAAGGGTTTTCCCATGGATCAAATCTGAACCGAGATTTTATTCCGGCCTATTCTTGATATCATCAAGTTTGTAAAGTACAAAGACGAAATTCCATTTGCCAAGCCGTTGACACGACGCCGTTTAGAGGAGGGAGAGGGGTTTGTGGGTTCGGCGAGTGTCTAGAGTTGTCATGTGTTATATGTTGGACAGATTTCAGTTCAACTAGGGGGTTCTTCCATGTGGATATCGGTTTTGTTTTCCGTGCATCCAGATCTGGGCTGATCATATGGTATACATTCTTTGCTTTATTTTCTTCTCACTGGTCTTCATATTATTAAAGAAAATTAGAATGGCATTCTTTGCTCATGTTAAAATATCAAATGTACAATTTTCGTAAATTTTTATTTGTTAATTTTTGCCTTTGTTTTGTCATTTGTAATCTTTGCATACAACATGCTCTGATGTTCTTTCTGGTTCCGGCACAAACTCCCCGTGTCAAGTAAAATCCTTATATTTCTATAATTCCTAAGATATGCAGATTAGTCAACACATGCTTATTAATTTAATGGACTTATATATTTGCTAGTTCTCCATGCTAGAGTTTTAAAATGCCATTGTTTTCTGATTGATAACTGTATTGATGTTGAAGGCCTCAAGTTCTTGCAAGGTTGTTTAAAGTTTTGGCAGATCAGTATAAATGAGGCAAGTTACCCCAAGTAGGTTGGTTAAATGGGTTGAGCTGAATTTAAGCCAATGCAAATTATACAAATGGATCTACCATTTAACGGATAAGAAAACCGGTGGCCAACCTCGTTTCGCCATAATCTTTTATGTAGATGCTCATTAATGAAATTAAATTATTATTATGAGTCTTCAGAGTGTTAACTTAAGTTTTTAAGAATAAATAATCTGCAATTCAATCTCGATCGACACATAACTTTTTTGAAGGATAAAAACTCTTTTGCTCTAGATTAAACAAGAACATAGGTAAGAAAATAAGCAATTAGTCCAACAAGAATTACGTAAAAAATTATTTCTGCTTCCTTGTAGATTATCATAGGTTAATCAATGTAAGCCAAAATAAAACAAAGAAAGTAGTCTACCTTGTATCGTGTATGAAATACCGGTTCCACAACTTCACAGCTCTAAGTTCATTACTCAACCAATTTTTATTTTTTTTTAAGACTTCCAAGAGTAATATATCCCGTGGCTCGGTAGTTCATAAATAGTGATAGAGAGTAAACTAGTTAGTTGATATGGACCGTTATATGCATATATATATATTTCAAACATTATTGCATACCACTATTTCGTGTTTCTCATGTGTGGCTTATTGTTTTACTAGATAATATTGGAGATTAGCCCAACAATTCTTTGTAGATTTGTATTTAGTTTGTTATGGTTATAAAAATATACTACTATACTAGTTAGTTATCTTTGGATTTGTATTGACTTTGTGCTTATATTTTCTAGTGAGAGGAATGATGTACTATAAGGAATCTCTTGAACTTCAATGCTTCCTGGATTTTGCCGGGGATGATGGTTAGTAATTATTCTTTCACTTCTTAAACTCGATCAATAGCTATGATGACTTGAAGTGAAGGCAATTTTTTTTATTGACCACTGATGTTTCTTTTACAGCTATCTTTGGTGGTTACCGAACTATTGATATGAAGGAGGACCATAGAAATCTCAAGGAACGTGCCCAAGCTTTATCAGATTTGAAGTTTACCTATGTTGTTTCTTGTCAGGTCTATGGCGCGCAGAAAAAATCTAGTGATGCTCGAGATCAAAGTTGTTATGCCAACATTTTGAATCTCATGCTAACTTAGGTTACAATATTTGTAGATAATCAGTTGTAATTTATAGTGATCTCACAAATTGACAGTACTTTAGGTATTGTAATAATTTTCAGGTATTCATCTTTACGTGTTGCGTATATTGATGAAAGAGAGGAAACACTCAATGGAAAATCGAAGAAGGTTTATTACTCTGTTCTTGTGAAGGGTGGGGATAAGTTAGACGAGGTAAGTAGTATAACTATTATCAAAAGTTGCAGACCGAGGGGGTTAAGATTGAGAGAGGTTATAAAGGAAAATGAGTTGTTAAATACTTGTTATGATGATGTAGCGTGGCTTGTAATCTGCTACCTATTATTAATAGGGGAAGCCCTGCAGACCATTGACATGAATCAGGTGAGTAACATCTTTTTGCTTTATTAGAAAAGGCTTTATCAAGTGACTAACTCGCTTATATTCGTGGATAATTACTTTGAGGAAGCTTTCAAAATGAGAAATGTATTGGAGGAATTTCTTAAAACTCATCATGGGTAGCGAAGACCAACAATTTTCTTGATTAAGAGCATATTTTCACCGGAAGGTTTGCCTTTACATTTTTCTCTCTAAATTTGATCTTGATGTATGTTTGGCTATCAAGTATTGTCAAATGTAAAAGCAACCCGAGAAAAAATGTGGTAGAGTAATACATTATATTCTTATTTGGCCTCTCTGTTAATTTTGACAAGTGTTTCATCTTTGGCTTGGTTCATGTTCAATCAAGAGACAAGTTTTGTAACTATTAGCCAAAGAGTGTTGGCGCACCCATTAAGGTTATGCTCTCTTTCCCTTACTACAAACCCGTGGTTTTATATTTAATACAAAATACGCTTACATGTGATGTCACTTTGATATGTGCGTCATCTCTAATAGAAGGATCATTGTTCATTTCCACCGGGTTAGAACTGCGTGCTTGTTAAATCGTCTGGAGAATTAAGTGCATCCGGGCCGGGTATCCTTTATCCATCTTCCCTATTAACAAAGTTCATTGCAATTACTCAATGAGTAAATTCATGGAAATTATATCAATGACAAATCCTAACGTATTTGTCCCGATTCCATTGTCTTTTTTATTTAAATGAATAAATATTTGATGGTTCTATAGATTTTAGATTACCGTCTTTTCTCGCCGCTTTAAATCGCACTCTATGGTCAAACGACGATTGTTTTTTCCCTTCACAATTTGTCGTAATATGTCTGAGTTGTATTCTTTGGGTTGGGTAGTGGAAAAATCTTGAGTAATGGTCTTGGGGGTGGTGGTGGATATGGTGGCAAAGGTGGGTATGGATACTACAATGGCGCTTTATTGAGGGTGGTATCACGTGTATGGGAATGCCGATTTACCTGTGAACTTGGTAGTGGAAATGGAAATTACAGATCTTCCCGGTGCAACCGCAGTGGTAGAATAATAGGTAATTGTTTTCATGCAATGATTTTGACCTTGTTTTGTTCTTTATTTGGTTCAGCTAATGCCAAGGCCATAGTAAAACTACTTGAGTGGGCAACCTTGTTGGCTGAAATCCATAGATTAATTATATGGTCTACATCATTTGAAGGGAATTTTGAGGAAATATTAGTTTTAGCCGTTTTGGCAGTCTTTGTTTTCAATCTTAGTATTTTTGCATCTCAAGTATAATTGAATCTTTCCATGTTCTTTCTTTTTCACTTTCGTTGTGGGTTTATATTTGTTTGCTTCAAACATATCTCGCTAGAGTATTCCGTAGCACTCACACCCCCTTTATTTATATGTTTTTCTTGTTATTTAAATCACAACTACCGTAAGATGGTAATACATTCATGATTTTCATTTTTTTTCACCGTCAGATTTCTTGGTGTTTGTGGCCTTTTTTGTTTGGTTTTTAGTTGAATGTTGGATTTACCTCTCTACGGTGGAAGATCTTCTCCTATGTAGTTTTAGGGGTTTTGGTGGAGGGAAGGATAGGAGGATTCTCCGGGTGAGTTTGCTTTGCCATTTTGTGGGGAGTTTGGACCGATGAGGATGATAGGATTTTCAGTGGTTGGGATATGAATGTTGGTTTCCTTTGGGAGGTAGTGTTTTCCTTTTGTTTTAGCTTGTACAGCGGGAGCTTTTCAAGCGGTTCCTTTGTCATATGATATCTTTATACGTATTGGCAGGTGGTGCTTCACTAACCATTTTATCTTGAACATGACAGTTTTGAAAGACAGCTGATTCTGGAAAATGGAGAGAATATTTACCATTTTATGCCATATTGTGACTACCTATTTGTCTTTTTCTGCTTATGAGAAATACGGTGTACATTAGTATCACGTAGCAACTCTATTGTCTTTGTGTATTGATTTTAGCACTAAGTGCCTCTGGTGACCTATTTGCTTCATTTTCTTGACTTGATATTATTTTTAAATATGTGCAGGAAGACTGCTTCTATGACCCGCCTTACAATGTTGGGTATCAAATTTCTGTGCTACGTTTACGGAAGACAAGGGACGAAATTATGAAGTGTACTTTCTCTATATATCTAGATATATACTTTGATTGAAGAACTGTGGTAACTTTAGATGGTTAATTGTAAAGATAATGAATGATTATGTAATGGATGATTTTATTAAGTTAGTAATATTTTAGTTTTTTATATTTTTGTCATTATTTGCTATGGGGACATTGAGCCAGTACATAAAAAGAATGTCAAATTTTGATTTGGCAACAATATAATTCGTTATCAAAGCATTGAACAAGTTTTAATATAGCAATAATTTTTTATACATTTAGCAACAAATTTTTTTTGTTAATGACATTAAAAATATAATATTTGAAAACGAAAAATTAACCTAATAACAACGGAGAGGTTATTGTTGCTAATACTAAAATAAAAGACAACATTTTCTATCATTGTAAAATATATAAACTTTCGTCGCACATATAAAGAAACGACATCATATGATGTCGTTGCTAATCAACGACTTTCGTTGTTATTAAAAAATAACCAGCAACAAACATTTTCGTTGCCGATTCAGCATAATGTCGTTGCCAAATAATATAATCAGCAACGAAAATCGTTGCTAAAAAGTTTACATTCTGCAACGAAAGCAAGCTTAGGCAACAATTTTTATAATTTACTGCAACGAAAAATGTCGTTGCAAAATGGTGTCAATTGCAACGAAAATGCATAGTTGCAAAAAAAAAAAAAGAGTTCATTTCGTTGCCAATTAGAAGGCTTTTGCAATGAAATGGGCTTTTTAGCAACGAAAGTTTAATTATTCTGCAACAATACATTTTGTTGCTAAAGGATCGATGTCTCTGTACGAAAGCCAAATTTCGTTGCAAAATGTATTATTTTTGGCAACGAAAAAAATACGTTCGTTGCGGAATAATTAGCAACGCTCATTGCGTAACGAAAGACGCAGCGACAGTAAAGTCGTTGCCAAAACCCTTTTGCAACGAAATTTGGCACCTTTAGCAACGAAAATTGGTTGTTGCTAAAGCCTCATTTTTTTGTAGTGATTTTTGGTAATTTTTATAATTTAATTTCTATTTTTAATTAATTACAGGAAAAATCAAAAAATAAATTAATTAAACCGTCGCTAATGGCCTATAGCGACACTTAGCGTCGTTGTTGGTGTTCTTGAGCTCAAGAACACTGACAGCCGATAGTATAAGGTTCAACGTTTGACCGTTCATAGATTTTAATCTAGTGTGTTTCTGGACTATTTTGTGCATTGATCTTGTAGTATAGATGTAGTACTACGATAATCAATCACTAACTTATTCATACAATAACTCAGATTCCAGATCCAAGCCTTTGAAATCGTTGTCAGGTCTATGTTGGGTTTTCTGGGTAACCCAGAAACCCAGCCAGTCTCGAGTAGGCATATTCTAGCTCCATTTAATCTAGGGTCTGTCCATCCAGTTGGTGTTTTTAAGGTTCATATAGATATTCCTTATACCAAAGAACATCACAAAAGCAACAGATCGATCCAACCACAATACAATATTCAAATTTAGCTCGGTCAAATGATGTCAGAGAACTTGCTCATATGGTTTCTGGGTTTTCTAGAAACCCAGAATCAGTCTTGGTTGGCTACGTACTTTGACCATCATCCCTGTTCGATATTTTGATAGTTTAAAGGATCTTAAAGCATGGTTCTACCGTCAAGACAACATGCTACAAATAAATTCCAACAACATCAACAACTAACATCATAAATGTCAGATATGGGCCTTGCAAGGAGTTGTCGACGATTGAAAAATCAATTACAGGTTACCCGAGAATCGACCGTCATGCCCGGTCAACGGGTTTTGACCACGAATAAAATGAAATCCAGACATGTGATGAATGTGTTTACACTTCCAGATCACAGACCACATATCCAACTATAGATCTAAAACATAAAACATCAAAAATCAAAAACATGAAGAGATCTACGGCCACTGACATTTCTTGTTAGACCACTATGAATGTTCTTGAGCAGTTTTTGTAAGACTCATTTTTAAAGCATTTTGATGCTATGGATCTATGTTAGATCAACATAGATCATCATAAAACATCTTCTAGCATTAATCTAAACACATAAACACAAAAGTTCTCTTAGCAACTTGGATCAAAAATAAAAATTAGGTTTATACCTTTTCTTGAAAAATACAGTACTTTTCGTCGTTTTTATTTTGTTCGATTTCTGCACGTTTTTCGAGAAAAACTTTTATCGGCTTACTTAACTTTTCACGATATATTATCGTCAAATCTTTCGACGGAAAGTCATTTCGACATACCGAACTCTCGTAAAGGCTTAGGTTATTCAAACTCTAACCCTTAGGTTTCATCGGGTGAATAGTGCCTATTTCGTCTTTTCCCTAGAAATATTTTGTTCCCGGAAAATTTTTATCTTCATCTTGAAAATTCTTACTCGTTCAATCTAGCTCGTAGCCAGAATCCTCCCGATTAATTATCATTCTAGGTTATAAAACGATTAATAAACACATAGTACAGAATAATATTAATAAAAATTTATTTTATTAATAACTAATTCTTTAAATCTTAATTTCTGGACAATCCGAATTTTCGGGTTGTCACAATTTTAGTACATATTATTAAGTTAATAATTTTACCGTAATTATTAAGGTTAAATATGAAGAATAAATAAGATATGGAATCCAAACCCTAATTTTGGATTTTTATCCAGTGATGAGAATAATAATATAATATTAATTATATTTTTATTTTTGGTGCTATAAATATGTATTGTATGTACGTATTGATAATGGTTGGTCAATTATGGTTTATATTTTCAAAACCCTATTATTAATTGGTTAAACCCTAGTTTTATTGGAGGAAACCCTAATTTGGAAAATCAATTGTGAGTTTAAGACTGTTATATAACTGTGTTATATGATTTATGCTTTGTATTATATAATGATTTTATTAATTAGGTAAACCCTAATTTTAGAAACCCTAAATTAATTTTTTAGAAAACCCTAATTTCAGAAATGATAAACCCTAAATTGAAACTCAAATTAGAGTTCGAGATTGGTCGTAATCGTGATAAGGTGATTAATTAACAAGTATTAGAATTATAATTGTTAATCATGAAAACCCTAATTACTAAATTAGAAACCCTAATTTCTATATTTAGTAACCCTAATTAGTAAACCTAATTACTAATTGTAAACTCTAATTGCTAAATTAGCAAGGTTAATGATAATTATATGATCTAAACCCTAATGTTCCTATATAAGGTAATTAGAAAAATAATCATAATTAGGAAACCCTAATTTCAAAATTTTAGAAACTAAAATTTTTATTTTTATTTTTTTTATTTTGTGCAAACCCTAATTGCTAAATCCTACAAATGCTATGTACTAAACCTTAGGGTTAAACCCTAAGGGTCAAACCCTAAGGGTTTGCATGATTACAAGATTGCCATTAAATGTGTTGGACAAAAGAGCATTATACCCTTTTGTGCATAATTAAAGTCTAACACGTAGGTTTTGACAATAGGATGGGTTGGTGACCTAATGTAACAACTCTCTCGACTTTAAATGACAGCAATCAGCCTCTATGCTCAGCCATTACATGCATCTAGACTTGTATATATAGATTAAGAGAGAGAGAAAGCCATATTTTTGCTTATTTTGTTCCAACACTCAACTCATCTCTCCCAAGCTCTCACCTCCGAAATTATTAGCATATCAGTCCCAAAATACTAGCCCCACTAATACTTATAACAAACATTAGATGCCAGAATCAAAGATTGATCATCAAGGTAAAAACCCTAGCTTAAAAAATCTGTCCGTAGATCTGTTGTTTGATGTTTTTTTTTGTGTGTTAAACATGTTAGACATAATGTCTAAGGATGATCTGGGTTGCTAGATGTTAGATCCATAACATCTAGAGGCTCGGATTAGGCATTTTACAAAATCTGGAAAAATAAATTTTTGTCCTCTGACAACGAATGTCAGCCCTTATATCTTTGTGATCTGTAAAGATTTTTGTGTTTTGAAAGCTTGTAGTTGTAGTCGTGTATGTGTTCTTTAGTCTGAAAGTTGAATCAAGGTCATAGCCTGAGTAGATTGCAAGTTATTCTTGGTCAAAGGTCGTTGACCGACCTTGACTAGACCATTTCTGGTTAACCCATAAATGGGTTTTCAGCGTTTGACAAGTTATTTAAGGCTCTATATCGGTCACGTTTTTGGTGTTTTAAGTTCTTTGTTGCATCCATGTTTCGGTGTGTTATGTATCCTTCTGATATATGCTTATAGTACATCTAGATATCAAATACACTGGATTTAGTGACCGGTGAAACTTGCAGGGTCAAGAACAAAAATGATTTTCCGGGTAACCCAAAAAATCTAAGAACACAGTTTCTGACATGCATTGACCGGTCCAGATCTATTGATTCTGTTGATGTTTTGTTGATATTTTGTGTTAGATCTCTTCATTTACATACTGACTACACACTTCAGCTTATATATCACACAAACAACACAAGATAAGTAAGTTGTGGAAGCCCAAAGTAGGCGGTCAGATTGTTTTTCATTTCGGGCAACCTGAAATGAAGAATGTACTTCATGTACCACTTTGAAGGCTTTGATCTTGTTGTGTATTTGTTGTTTGATCATGATGGTGGTTGAATCTTGTAGTATTTCACTATGTCTAGATGATCTGACCATTAGCTTGCCCAATAAAACAATACACAGATCACGATTGCCGGTCAAACCAAGCATCTTGTTAACTGCTATGAGTGTTCTTGAGGGCTCAAGAACACCTACGGCCACGCTTTCTGTCGCTAAAGGCTATAGCGAAAGATTTAATAATTATATTTATTTTAATTTCAAAAAATCATTTAAAAATAGTAAATAAATTCCGAAAATTACAAAATTAATTTTAAAAATTATTTTAAGTTATAAAAATTAACTTTTAATAATTTGACATCTTTTTCATAAATATTAATATTTATTTGCATATTATTGATATTTTATTTATTTAATAAATGCATTAAATAAATTAATTAAAAATGATTTTAATATATTAAAAATCATTTTAAATGATAAAAAGGTATTTAATAATATTTGAAGTTATAAAATATAACTTTTAATATTTTAATGAAAATTTCATTAATTATTTAATATTAATGATCATTAAGTTATTTACTAAATAAATTAAATAAATTAATTAAAAATGATTTTATTATATTAAAATCATTTTAAAAGATAATAAGTTATTTAAAATATTTTAAGTTATAAAATATAACTTTCAATATTTAAAGGTAAATTTCATTAATTAATTATTATTAATGATATTAAGGTTATGAAATAATTATATTAAATAAATTAATTTAAAAATGATTTTATTAATATAAAAATCATTTTAAATGAAAATAAAGTGTTTAAAGATATTTTAATTTATAAAATAAAACTTTTAATATTTAAAGGATAATTTCATTAATAATTTAATATTAATTTATTATTAATGATATTAAATTTATTTAATAATTATATTAAATAAATAGTTTAAAAATGGTTTTATTAACTTAAAAATCATTTAAAAAGGATACAAATGAATTAAAAATATTTTAAGTTATAATTAATGACTTTTAATATTTTGATAAATAGTACATTAATATTTAAATATTAATGATAATTATATAAAAATGATTTTAAATGTTTTAAAAATCATTTACGGATAATATTAATACTTTAAAAGTATTTCAAGTTTTTATAAATAACTTTAACATTTTAGAAATGATTTCATTAATAGTTTAATATTAATTAAATATTAATGATAATAAAATTATTTAATATTTAAATCATTTAATAATGATTCCCGTGTTTGAAAATTCATGCTAAATTATAATAAATATTTTAAAATTATTATAAGTCATTTAAAAATAATATGACTGATACTTACCGATATTGAGTTACAGAATAGAGTCTTAGACTTCGATAATTATTACTGATAAAGTCAGTTTAGATAATCGACATATTTTAGAAATTGATCTGGACATAGATAATTTAATTAGATATGTGATTATTTGTGATTCCATGGTTGTTAAACAAGGGTAATAATGCGATTAGGTTATGTGCTGACTGCGAAATACAGTAATATGCGTTATAGTATATTGTTCTAATCGAACGAATGATCTGATTAATGATAGATCGTGATATAAATGATAAAACTAAGTTGTGAACTGTAAGCAGCGCATTAGGCAAGTATCTTACCTTTGCATTTTGTTTATGCAATGGACATGAGTAAGAATATTTATGAATTATATTATCACTGTACAGATTATTAACCTTATATTATATACGCTCATTGATTATCAACATGTTAGTATATGATAATTCAGATATATATTATGTTCGTTAATTTCTATAAATGGTTATACAAGTGTCCCCACTTGGATAATCATTGTATTTAATCACATGTTGATATACCTTTGTCAATTACCCATATACATATATGTTGAATTATAGATTATTGTTGAACAAGATAAAACCTTTGATTTGGAAACCAGACAAGTATGAACATCCCTACACGGGAAAACTGTTTATGAACCCAAGGTGGACAGAGTGAACGATACCCTCGTTCTTGCATGTAGTATTGATCAATGCAGGGCATAACGGGCTGATCACCCCCGTGCCCGTAAGTTATAACGGGTTGCAGATGAATTTCTGTTTAACCTTTTGGAAAATAAAAACAATGTTCATAGCATGTCACAATAACCCCAGTTATAGTCAATATGTAGTTTCAAAAATTTGAAAGAGAGTTGTTATGATATTATTATCAGTTCAGATTACTTCACAACTATTGACTTGTTGTAGAAGGGTAGTACAAAGAAAACATTTAAATTTCTTTCAGCTTATATATATAATTGCTATTACTTGCTGGGCACTCAAATGCTCATCTTTGCTTAATTAAAATAGTTTTAGCTAATTGTGAACGACCAGAGAGCTCTGCTAAGAACAAGGGAAAGGGAAAGGTTGCTGAATGAACAAAAATGCTATGTTATGTAATAGTTATCTTTATTAAGACAAATATGATATATATTATCTATCATGTGTTGTAATGAATGTTTAAAGGTTACGTACTTGGGATTCAGACTCTGATGAATATGTAAATTAAGTTGATCTTTATATTATTGTTATTATTATTAGTATTAGTACGCTCATAGAAATGATAGAAGACCATGACTTAGGAAAATCTAACAAGAAGAAAGGGAAAAGAATATGTTATCTGTGCGGTTATGAAGGACATACTACTTTGTATTGTTTCGACTACAAACTTGGAGCATGTTTTATCTGTGGGATAGAAGGTCATCAGGCGAAAAGTTGTTCAAGGAAAAGGTGTAATAAATAGGTAGTATAGGTTTTGTTATGTAGGTGTGTTTAATGTAATATATATGATAAGTATGTCTGTGTAATTTAATGTTCCCAACTTTTGTGTTAGTCAAGACTGTAAATCCCGACTTTTGTGGTCATAAAGGGATAACTGATGTTTAAAGCATTATGTGCTATGATATGTAAAATATTCGTTAAATGAATATGAATCTATGTTTGAGTGATGAAACAAGTTTAATATATTAAACTTATGCGATAAGGTTTAGAATGTAAGTTAAATTTATGATTTCATTTAATCAGATAATGCCGCCAAGACGCCGAACTTGCAATTAAAGGGCAGAAAAATCTGTCAACAACGTTGAGGGACAACAACAAGCAGACCCGATGCAACACTTTGTAAACATGGTAGTACAAGCTATGTAGCAAGGAATACCAGTCACTGGGAATCAACCAGATAATCGTTTAGCAAACTTCAAAGACTTTAAGGCTGTAGGACCGCCGGAATTTAAAGGTACAACTGACCCTGTAGAAGCCCAAACTTGGGTTAAGGAGATTGAGAAGGCTTTTGTAATAGCTAGGGTAGCTGAGGGGCAAAAGACCGCTTTTGCCACTTACATGATGAAGGGCGAGGCAAACTTTTGGTGGGAGGCGAATCAGGCGAAGGCAGGAGAAGGTGTGATAACATAAGATAGATTTAAAACTTTTTTTTTTGAAAACTATTTTTCACCTAGTATGCATGCAAGGATGGAGGTTAAATGTTTAGAATTAAAGCAGGAGAATATGACTGTTGCGGAATACGCCGCAAAATTCAATGAGTTAGCTAGGTTTACCCCGCATCAAGTTGATACGGAGGCTAGGAAAGCTAGAAGGTTTGAGCTGGGATTAAAACCATGGCTCTATAACAAGGTGGGGGTGTTTTAGATTCCTACATTTGCAGCACTCATGGAGAATGCTATTATTACTGAGGAGGGGAGTGAGGCTATGAGCCTCTACAACAAGGAGAGAAAGAATAAAGGTAAGGTAGAAGGAGCTGGGAAGGTAGGAATTAATAGTGGGAGCAGGCGTGGAGATAGCAAGAGGAAGGGGAACTACGTTAGGAATGTTCAGATCAAGCAGGAAGGTGCTAAGAAGCCAGCGGTACAGTGCAATACATGTGAGAAGAACCACTCGGGGGAGTGTTTGAAAGGAAAATTTGTTTGTTATAAGTGCGGGCAGGAGCGCCATATCTCTCCCAACTGCCCTAATACTAGGATGAATAGTGGGTGTTTTCTGTGCGGATCGACTGAGCACAAGGTGAAAGATTGTCCGAAGAGGAGGAAAGAAGCAGGAAGTGTGAACACGGGCATTGGCAGCGGGACTTTGACAATCACCGGACCGACTTCGTCAAACAAACCAACAAAATCAACGGCAAGGGTCTCGATGGCAGCTGGAACGGGAACTCCAGGTATTATTCGTCTAACTTTTATTTTCTTATGCATGATTTTCCTATCTATAGTAAATTATTTTATAAAGACATTTTGAGGGAGGAATTTGAGTTCTTTTAGAAATTAAATTTCCGTTTAATCAGAAAGTCAAGTTTTATGTGAATGGTTAAAGATCAGTTCGATCAAATTATGATCCAGATCTACTTGCAAAGATTGTGTATGCTATGTAACCGTATATGTGTAGGTTTTTAAAACGGTGATTCCGGGGACGAAATCTTTATAAGGGAGGGTGAATGTAATAACCCGATATTTTTTATATAAATAAATAAGAAATTTTGCGTATAATTTTTTTTTTTAATATTTTAAGGATGAGGATTTGTACAAGATAATGTGTATATGTAATTATGTGGTAAATAAAAATATATTTATTACATAAATATTTATAAATAATTTTATTTTAAAAATTATTAATTATTATAAAGTATATTCTTATAATAATTAATTTATGGTAGAAATGTTTTATTAATTATTTTCCATGAAAATATAATCATATATTATTTAAATAATTTATGGAGTAATTTTTAGAATAACTATAATAATTATTTTATTATATGAATTTTAGTACATATTATTAAGTTAATTATTTTACCTTAATAATTAAGGTTAAATATGAAGAATAAATCGATATGGAATCCAAACCCTAATTTTGGATTTTATCCGGATGAGAATAATAATATAATATTAATTATATTTTTATTTTGATTGCTATAAATATGTACTGTATGTACGTATTGATAATGGTCGGTTAATTATGGTTTATATTTTCAAAACCCTATTATTAATTGGTTAAACCCTAGTTTTACTTGGGGAAACCCTAATTTGGAAAATCAATTATGAGTTTAAGACTGTTATATAATTGTGTTATATGATTTATGTTGTGTATTATATAATGATTTGATTAATTAGGTAAACCCTAATTTTAGAAACCCTAAATAAAATTTTTAGAAAACCCTAATTATAAAACCCTAATTTCAGAAATGAGAAACCCTAAATTTAAACTCAAATTAGAGTTCGAGATTGGTTGTAATCGTGATACGGTGATTAATTAACAAGTATTAGAATTATAATTGTTAATCATGAAAACCCTAATTACTAAATTAGAAACCCTAATTTCTATATTTAGTAACCCTAATTAGTAAACCTATTTAGAAATTCAACATATAGCGACGAGATATAGCGACGGTTTAACACGGGCCGTCATTTATAGTAGAGATATAGCGACGGTCACTTCCCGATGGTTCAGATAGACCCTCGGGTAGTTTATCATGATTATGGTCATAAAAGACCGTCGGTATAGGAATTTTTTTAAGGATTTTAATTAACGAGGGTCATATAAGGGAGGCGTATCATATACGAGGGTTAAAGGGTCTCTCATATCCTTTCCCCAAATCGACATCAGCGTTCATTCCCTCTGCATCATTCGATTAACATCTTAGTAACTCGATCAAGATCTTCAGCGTTCTCACTCCCTCTGCATCATCTCGTGTATGCGGACTTAAATAGGACTTCGTCGGACTTCGTCTCCTCCATCTCTCCGTCCGGCTTGAAAGGATCATATTGACCGGCTGTTTGAGGAGGTATAATTTCATTCTTTAGGTTTTCAATTTTATTTACCCCTTAGTTGTTATGATTTTCTCTATTTCTCTCCTCCTTCTAACAAGCCCTAAATTTTCTAATTTTGGGACACCCTTACGTAAAAATTATAAATTTTCGTTATGATTGATATGGAATGACTTAGCTTTGCTGTTTTTACGTTCAAATTAATGCAAAGTTCTAATTAGTCTTAGCTATTGATCATGTTTTGAATATTACGGTTTGAATTAAGTCTTTTAAAAATTAGATAGCTAGATAGCTAAATTAGTTTATGCCAAAAAAGATAGCTAGATTTAATACTAGAGAGGTTGAGGGTAAAGCTAGGATGAACACTCACCGATTTATTCATCTAGCAATTTTGCATCTTTGGTCTTGGCAACTTTGCCTCTCTTGTCTTGATAAGTCCAATACAATTTGGAAGTATATATGTTGGGTTGTGAAAATCCAATCTGGTGGGATTTCATCTGAACATTGGTTTTTGTTTTGATGGATTAATTTAGGTAGGATATTTATGTATTACTCGCTAAGTATGCGTATGGGTAAAGTGATGTCGAGTGTGACCTACCGGGATTACTTCATCAAGCGAGAAGATCAAAGATCATTGTAAAAATCCACTAAAAAGCTGTTTTTAAAGTGCGATGATGCTTCTTGAGCTTTTCAGACTATTTAAGTTATTTGTTTCTTTAAGAAACGCAACATTATAGTCACAAGATACAAAATAGTAAAATAAAAAATAAAAATCTCAACGCCTTTGTTGTTTTAAGGCTACATTTGCATGTCCAAAAAAATTAGCGAGGAAGTAATTGTAAAGTGTTGATGGAAACAATATTTGGTGGCATTTTAAGCGTTTAGAACCTAGTAATTGTAAAGTGTTGATGGAAACAATATTTGGTGGCATTTTAAGCGTTTAGAACCTAGATAATACTATTCAAGGTTTTAGGAAGCATTTACGCTTGCTTACATATTAAAGTTATCTAATAGTTAGATTTGTTTTGTGTTAAGCGTATCAATATATTGGTCAAAATTCAAGCGAGAACTAGGAATTATCGATCTAAGCTTCAAAATTTCTTTAAAGAATATTGGTTTCCTTCTACTCCATGTTTTCATATGTAACTTAAGTTTTATGCTACAATTTTTATATTAAGCCTTTTAGTTTTATAGAGTTAGAGCTGACAATATAGGTTGAAAACCACATATCAACCCAATTAAGTAATCATTAAGTAATATTATCATTAAGTAATATTACTAAGTAATCGACAAAACTTTGTTAGTCTATTTTTCTATTTAGCTATAATTGTATCAGATGAAGCCTTAACTTGTGTCATCCTCTTTCCATTAACAATTTGTTTTGATTAAAGAAAAGAGTCTATAATGATTCTTATAGTTCAAGGTTAATAATATACTTTCTTTGATCTGGAAGCGATTAATAGCTCAACTGCATAGAGCCGAAATTTTATAATTATAATAACCAAATTTGCATGTGTTGGTGCTATCGAATGTTACATACATGCTGCATGTACCTCCACAGGTGAAGGAAATAGCTAACAAGGGGTCAACTAATGACTAAACCTTTGTGTCAAATTAGCATCTTGTGTCATTTCCGACTGCGTGTCACAGAATACTTTGTTGATGCGATCTATGCCCGATCCCTAGATAATTCTTGTTTTATAGTCATATTTTTCCTCTTCCTTCTAGCATTTCAAATATGCTAGATATTAAATTTTCGATATTAAATTTTAGTATAAAATTTCAAGTATAGGAATAAACCGTGCATATCTGGTCATTCCACCAGTATTGGGTAAACCTAGATAATTAAATTTTCAATGTCATATTCATATGCTTTGTGTTCCTTGGATAACCTTGTGGCCATTTGGTACTTGGGCTGGGCAATATCATTGAATCCTCGATTACCGGCCAGGACCATTATTTGTTCCCACCTTACGGAGAAGCTAAGCTATTTATTTGCTTAGATTTTTTATTGTTTTGTTTTATAAAGTAGTAGTAGGCGTAACAACATATTATCTATCATTTTGGTGGTATTATATCATTAAGAAGTGACTTTGTTTGTTGTAAAAGCATTTATTTAATAGTAGTAGTTGAACTACCCACTTTAAGCGTATGAGGAGCACTCGAATAGCTAGCATGGCCTAAAAATTATACAAGTAACAAATCAAACAATATCAAAGTCATCTAGTAGTTGGTAAAAATTATCTGAAGTAACCAAATTTCTAAATAAGGTTTCTAAGGATTCTTGGCTGCGGGGGTGAATGAATCGTTAAAACTAGGAAGTTCTGCTTTTATAAAGGGCTAAATTCGATTCTATATCGATATATGAAAGTGGGTGAAAAGAGTTGAGTAACAAAATCTTGTACTTGTTTTAGTTGTATGTAATTAATTGCCTAAAAACCTTGCTATTTTAACAAGCCCTAAGTTTTGAAGAAGTTTTGTTTTTCCGTGGTGGTACAATTTTATGTGTCTTAAAAGTAAATCTAACACCAAATGTTAGTTTGAAATCTATAGCTTTTAGTGATTTAGTACTTGTTTTAATATTTCTCTCTATTGGACTAGAAGGAATCCAACAAAGATGACAAAGCGGGACAAACGTACACAATTAATTTGTAGGAATATTTGAGGCTTATAATTAAAAAGAACTTCCATGTCCAACATTGAGACCTTGAATGTAATGTTTTGGTGTAGTCACCCTTAATTATTACCTACTGCTATTTGAAATTAGTTAATTATGATAATTAATATTTAAATTATCTCGACCTTTTTGTTTTATTTGAGTGAACGGGGAGTTTGGTTGGCATTCAAGGTACTTAATTATGATAATTAATTATCATAATTAATTATGATAATTTCTATCTGCAATATCATTACGATGGTTGTTCAATTTGATTTAGGGACATAATATTATGGATAAGATGTGGATGGAATTACCAAGATATTCTAGAGAATATCTTGCGAGGCATAGAGATATTTACGGACTTTGGTTTGAAAAAGTGGGCATGGTAGCGGGAAAGAATTCCTTGCCCATTATAAGAATTAATGTAAATGGTAGATACCGAGTTAGAGCTACTATTTAGTGAACATTTGATTTGTGATGGATTTATGTTTGGCTACACGAATTGGGTGCATCGAGGGAAGATGTGATTGTCGGGGATGTGAGTAATGATGATGTTCACGAAGAACCATCACAATCAGAAGATGAGCATCGTATGCACGAGATGGTAAATGATATATTTAGGGATCACGGTGTAGATTAAATTAATTTGAAGCTTCAAAATACCAAAAGTACATGTCGAGGCCAATCAACCTTTATATCCCGGATGTGAAAATGAGAGCAGTCCTTTCATTCGTTGTATGGCTTTTCAATCATAAAAATGTTAGCAAATGGTGATGTGTCCTTTGATGGATTGCTCAAGTAAGTTCAGTCATCATTTCCATCATTTGCAAACTTGCACGATAATTTTATGAAATGAAAAAAATGGTTGGAAATTTAGGGTTTGGTTATGAGAAGATTGATGCATGCGAGAATGATTGTATGCTCTTTTGGAGGAGAATGAAAAATTAGAGTCTTATGCGGTTTTGCAAATCATCGAGATGGAAGCGGGCCAAGAGATGGTTGTATCGGAGAAGACACAAATAGATACAAAAAGCGAAGAGGAGCAAAGTAGGCGTGAAGCAATTCGTTATTTAGCGTTAATTAGAGATTACGAGAGGCTATTTATATGCGAAGAAAAGCGCAAAATACATGATGTGGCATCGTATAAAGCGACGGAAAGATGGAGTGAATCGTCGTCCGGTGACTCTGCGCTTGGAAGCATTTGGATACAATGTACCCTACATTCTCTCAAGAACATCGAAATGTAAGACTCGGATTTGTCCCGATGGCATGAGTCCCTTTACCCATGGGTCACCGTATAGTATATGGCGGTGACAATTGTTGTATATAACTTACCACCATGGATGTGTATGAAGCGGGAGTATTTTATCATGCCTTTGTTAATACACAGTCCAAACTCTCCATGTAATGATATTGGCGTGTATATGCAACCTTTAATTGAGGAGTTGAAGATACTATGGAGTAATGGGGTTGAAACGTATGATGCATCTAACGGTACAAAGTTCCAAATCGTGCGCGGCCTTTGTTGTGGACAATTAGTGATTTTCCGACTCTTGCTATGTTATGCGGTTTGAGTACTAAAGGTAAGTTAGCTTGTCCATCATGTCAAATGAACACTCGTTCTTGTAGATTGCAAAGTAAGGAATGTTATATCGGGCATCGTTGTTTTTACGGAGTCGGTCGTAGTTATAGGTTTGATACACGAAGATTTAACGGAGAATGTGACCATAGTGAAGCTCGGTGGTGCCATCGAGTTTGATATTCTTGAACAAGTTAATGCTATTAATGTCACTTTTGGAAAGACACCCACTAGCACGAAGACCATTCCCATGACTCAAAACATAATTGGAGGAAGAAATCTATTTTCTTTGAATTGCCATATTAGCGGAACCTTTTGTTCTTGCACAATCTAGATGGAATGCACATTGCCAAAAACATTTGTGATAGCTTTGATTGGGACATTGTTGAGTGTGCAAGGAAAGTCAAAAGATAATTTAAAAGCACGATTGGACTTGATGACAATGGGTATAAGAAGAGAGCTCCATCGATACCGTGCAAGACAAGCGATTCAAAGTACCTTTTTCTTAAATTTGCAAGCTACTTTCGATGTCTAAGAAAGAAAGACATGATTTCTTGCAAGTGTTGAAAAATGTTAAGGTACACGATGGATATGCTTCAAATATTTCACGTTGCATCAATTTGAAGAAGCGAGATCTCGGTCTTAAAAGTCACTTGCATTGCCATATTTTAATGCAACAATTACTTCCAATAGCAATCGATGTCTCTGAAACTTGCCTAGACATATACGCTCAACAATAATTGAACTTTGTAACTACTTGAGAGAATTATGTTCCAACTATAACACATCGGAAGATTATGAGCGGTTGAACAAAAAAATCCGTTAATACTTTTGCAAGCTTGAGATGGTGTTTCCTCCTGCTTTCTTTGATATAATGGTACATTTGTGTGTCCACCTCATTGAAGAAGCGAAGATAGTGGAAATGTTAAATATAGACAAATGTGGGCTTTTGAAAAGATACATGGGCAAGTTAAAAGGGTATATTACATAATAGAAGTCGTCCGGAAGAATTGATTGTAGAAGGGTATATTCTTTGAAGAATGTTTTACATTTTGCTCAAGATATTTGAGTCAAAACAATCTTTGCGTGGAAGCGAGTTGGAAGAAATGAAATTTGGATATGAACAAGGAAAAGAGATTCTCTCTGTATTTAGAAACATAGGTCGATTTCTTAATGTCCCAAAAGTTTGTACTCTATGTAGCGATGATGTCGAGAGTGCACACTATATGTTATTTAATTGTCTGAGAGGTTGAGTCATATCTAAGGTGAGTAAATAAAGAATGACATTTATTGTTGAAATATTAATAACTTATGTTAGCCCGATTAGCTATGACAAAAAAAAATTTGTTTAATTTGTTTATTTATTTGTAGTATTTGGCAAGATTCATATATGTTGCGGACGTGGAAAGCGTAAGCAAAAACCCGGCCTTGAGGAAATTGACAATGCTAAGAAAAAGGAATTTCTGAATGGTTTAAGAATTATGTAAGTACTACATTATTTGAGCGTAATTTTATGCAAAATTTTGTAATGGTTATTAATAATAAATGGATGGAATTTGCTTATATCGCTACCATTTTGTAGATGGCAACTATGAATAACGATGCTTGAAAGGAAGTTCAAGCTCTTGCATTTTGGCCCAAATTTGATAGGCGGGAGAGAGATGGTTATTTGGTAAATGGGTATCGATTCCATTCGACAAGTTGTGAGAGTAAGAGGAGAGCGCGAGAATAGTGGGGTATATGTGGTAGCAACTACTCGTGGATATTCATCTGCTAGATCGAAATCCTAAGGAAGATGTAGTTGAATACTTTGGTATTTTGGAAGATGTTGTTGAATTAGATTATTATGGATCGGCAAAGTTGTTCTATTCAAATGTAAGTGGTATGCCAGTTTTAGCACGTGATAGAGGGTTGGCCCGATGACTATGGCTTCACGCTTGTAAATCATCAAAAGTTTGGTTCAACCGATGAGCCCTTTGTAATGCTGCTTTCGGGTTCAACAAATATTTTATGTTGATGATCAAAGGGATAACAATTGGCGTGTGGTTATCTGAACAAAGCCGAGAGATTTATGTGAAGATCTTTGAAGTAGATTACGATAGTGACGATTTACCCAATACCAATGAAGAATTCATCACTCCGATTCTGAAGTTGATATTGAAAACATAAATTGGGTTAGGAATGGCGTTGATCTTTGAATTAGTTGAAAATGGATGAAAAAGGCCAGGAAAGTGGCGAAAACTAGGATCTCAAATTGATACATCTCGTTTGAAAAGGCGAATGATTGAACATATTGTTGATGAAAATGAAGATGAGAATGGAGGCGAAGAAGCGAAGACGAAGACGAAGATGAAGGAGAAGATGATGAGGTCTCGAAGATGAAGAGGAGAGTGATAGTGAGGAAAATGAAGATGACGAAGAATGAAGAGGATAAACATCACAATTGATAGATCTGTTTTTTACACTTTGTCCATTTTCTCCAAAAGAGAAAGCCGTTACACTTTGATAGATCCGTTTTGATATTATATCTTGGTGCTCCTTGTACTTATATTAGCTTTTACTTTGTTTTCTACATCATCTTATTAGTGTTTTAAACACACTTCTTTGTCAACATTTCAATGTAAGTAGATTTGAAGATCAAATTAGACTAAATTTGGAAATTAAATGGACTACCTACCCCTCCTGCTTACCTTGGTGTCTACAAATTTACGTATTAGCTAGCCAACTTATTTTCGGATGTATTTCATTTGGATGTATTTGTTAATTTTGGGGACTTAGTTTGATTTAACTAATAAGCTGTGAAAGCTCTCTTGTTCATTAGATTTAACTAATAACTTTTCTTCTGAGTGTCACATTCATATTTTTGTTTCTCGAGGTTGCTTTAATGGCTTCTAATAGAGCGTCTAGATCTCGTGCTAAGCTTTTTCGATGGCGGGAAATTAATGATAATGAGATCCATGCCGATGAACCATATGTAGAGGAGGAAAGTATTCATGAGAATGTTGAAGGTACCATGCATATATCTACACTTATACTTGCATTGTCATGAGAATTAACTTGGTGTTGTGCTTTCTATATAAAGTTGTATTATGTATATTTTACTTCATGGTTTTAAAATCTTGCTATCCAGCTTAGTTCATACTTCATCCTTCATCTAGTGAGCTAATAATGTGCTTATATAACTTGTAGATTATAAAATTTTGTAAGTGGAAGTCTTTGAACCCCAAGGGAATAAATGTATGTGGGACTCCCTGGACTTTAACCTGGTAATCCTCTGAAATGTGTAGGAAGGGGGGGACTCGTCATATTATTGATTTTTATATTGAATAATAAAGATATTATATATTTATTTTTAATTCATAATAAATATATAGTATGAATCATTACATAAATATGTATGACACAAGTAATTATATGAGTAGTTGATCGAACAAAATGAGACATAGAAATTAGACACGAGTTGTATCTTGAAGGTTCTATATTTCATTCATCTTTTGTTCAATACATAGTTCTTGATTCTTTCTCTCTTTTAGGTTCTCGACCTAAGAGGCGTGGACCAACGATGGGAGCAAAATTATGGTCAAATAGCGATGCACCCAAAAAAAGTAATTTATGATGCAAATGGTGACTGTTGGGGAGAGGCCAATAAGTTAACCACTTTTCTCTCGGGGTCTTGCTCTTTTTTCCAATAAGTACTCAACATGGTCCATATGGAGAATTTTTCCAATAAGTACTCAACATGGTCCAATATATAAGAGAAAACAAAAAGAAATCACCATAAATGCGATGATGATGACTAACATGACAAGGGCTTGGGATGAAATTGAGGTTAATCATACCATTTTATAGAATTTGACATTAAGCACATTGAAACAAACTAATATATGTGTAAATTTGTTTGTTGTAGAAACGATTTACCACAGATCACCCCAATGCTAAGAAAAGCCATGATTACTATCATGAACAATAGGTGGAGAGATTGGAAGTCTAACTTAAAGAGTAATAATTTTGTGCACGGTGACCGTAATAATTGCCAAATCGATGGCGAATCTATCAACAATGATCGAGTAAATCCTAATCAATGGGTTTGCGTTGGTTGATTATTGGCTAATGATAATCTTGCGGTTGTGTTTATTCTAATTTATGTATTATCAATTCTTACTTATTGTTATATATTATTATTAATTTATAAATACATACAATGTAGGATATAGCAACAAAAATTGTGAAAATCGGAAAAAAATTGTTGGTAGGTCATACATTGGGCACTAAATCAATTCAAAAAAGAAGCGTGAATTGGTAATATTTGATGTCATTTCAATATTTTTATCGTTAATCATGTATTAGACTTTTATAAATAGAGTATTATTATTAATTATGAACTATTTTTTGTTTTATTTGTAGTACCAAATAAATAATAAAGAGATTGATCGAAAGCGATATGTATATATCTGATCCCACACACTCGAAGTGATAACTTTCAATTTTACTGGGAGCATCCTCGAATGTGATGCGTATTTATCAATCCTCAAACAATGGGTTTTTTTAAACTCTTTATCCTGTATGTGTGTGTGAGTTTGTTTTAGAGCATTCATTTACATGAATATAAAGATCTGATTTCATGTAAAGGTTTGATCGAAAAAGGCTTAAAAAGCTAAACAACTTTTGGTATATATCAAAATTCTTTTCATCTGTTTGAAACATAACGTCTTACATTACATAGATGAGAATGCACATGGACATGGAGTTGGCAACATACTAATAATCATCTCAATGGCTATTTATTTTAATTTCTTAGCTTTAAACATCATTATGATTAAATAGCTAGTTATATTTTCTTTGGAGAAGTGTCTACGTGGAGCTTTATATTTCTTTTTCTTCTTTGTCACCACATGTATTGATTGCCTTGCTCACGGTCCTAGAGATTACAATTAAGACGTGGATCGTCCATTAGCGTCACTTGCATTTTCATCCTTGGCGTGTGTTAATCTTCTATCTATCTCGCATTGATCAATTTCACCAAGATGCTCTCGTTCTATTGTTTTTCTTTTCTTTATTTCTTCTCATTTTCCCGCTTTACTTTTGCATTGCGACTTGATTAGGTTGTTTCTTTGGGTTTTCTGCTATATTTTCAAAGATATATATGATCAATTCTGTGTTCTTAAATAATTAAAATATCATTCTATTATGGATTTCATTGTTTTGGATCTTTTCCCTACTTTACTTTACTAGGTAATTGAAAAGCCCGATTTAGTGATAACAATTTTTCATTATACAATTAACTTAATTCTTTGTAGTAGTATATGTATTTGCTTCGCTATACAACATCCTATATAGTTTTGGAATCATTTTCATCATAGTTTAAACTATAACTAATCATGGTTCTTGATTAGTCGAGTGATGAGGTCATTTTGGTTTGTAGAAGAATACCGCTTTATTGTTTTCCTTTCCTCTTGTAAGAGGCTTTTGCACTAGGTCACATCTAATTATCTTAACAATGACTATTAGTTTTTCTCTTGGTCCTCACAAGTTACAAATCAATCAATTTCGAGTTAAGATACCAATATCCATTTTAAGCCCGTCTTTCAAATCAAAGACGGTTGAAAATATGATTTCAATGAGAAAAAAATCCAAATATAAGTTCAACAAAGCGGCGCTTTATGGCATAATTATATAACTTTCGAGTTATCAAACCTAAAATTTGGTTACGAGTGCGATATTGTCAAAAGTACTAAATTAATACCAAGGAGCGAAATTGCAAGTGAAGGTTTGATTCCAATCTAGATTAAAAAAAATTGCTAATGAAGAAATACCAAACATAAATGGTACCGTAAAAATTACACTTGACCCTAATTTATAGCGAAGACAACCAAATTCCTATCACATAACGTGACTCAATTGCAAGTACTAAGCCTAGAATTGTTTGACACTCCGATTTACTCGACAATACCCAACAGAGGGGTTATGTCGAGCATAAGCTATAAGTACTGCCTTAAGGAATTTCTACCACCCTCATCTAATGCGGGATGACTGGAAAAATTGAGGCGATCCTGCGATAAGAAAATATATGCAGATTAGTCCAGGAGAAAACCATATTACAACTGGAAGTAAAAGAAGTAGCACCTACAAATCAAAAAGATTAAACGATAAAGTCCAAGCCCCATACATCTAATGACCTTCTCAATCTGCTTTCTCCATTTTTCATGAACACCAAATGCATCTCCATTTTGTCCTTTAGTACCATTGTCGATAGAGATTTATTCTGCTCCACCTTGATAGCCACCTCGAATCCAAAGAAATCCTGGTAGTACCTCTCCACCAAGTGTTCTCACACCAACAAAGGCTTGACATACCGCAACAACAAGGTTACAAATAGGAAATTGTTTCTTGCTCATATAATCCTACCAAAATCGGATATTTGGGAATGTAAAATGTACCTCTCCTCCGAGATCCTTTGGCACTCCCCATGAACGAGGAACTCTAATTCTAGTTTCCATGTTAAAAAAGGTTCTGGAGAGATGACTTCACTTTCTATACTCTTACCATCATTTACTATATTAGTATCAAAGAGCACTACCTCAATGTCCATGACACCTCAGAAAGAAGAAAAATGATATAAGAAATGATGTCATACTTTGCATTCGTTATTCTTTTTTAATTTTCTCTTGAGAATGATATATACTTGAGAAATTGCTGAAAAGGTAATTTCAATTTACATTTATTTCCTTAGAAATTACCCCCATAACTGGTATCACACATTAGGCTATCGTACATTGTGAATTTCAGTTAATTCTTCTACTTTCCTCAGGAAAAGGGGAAGGGTGGGAAGTGGCGAAGGCAATAAGAATATCAGTATCACTACAAGTTACAACACTTGTATACATAAAACACGCAAAATAGCTAGATGGGCACAACATTATCGATTCTCTACGTAATGATGCTATATGTAACCACATTTACTTGAACTTCACATTATTTTGCTAGTTGTAATGAATTTTCTCCAATAAGTAATAGGAGAATAAAAAGTTTACCCTAAAAATTATGAGACTAATGTTAGCAAACTAAAACTTCCACATAAAGTAAATTTATCAAATGAAATATAAGGATGTAAAATACCTACCAATACATACATATATATAAGGACGTTAAAATATGAAGATGTCTTGGTATAGTTACCAATATACCTCACTATTATCTACATTATACATACTTTAAGGTATGTTACTATCGTTACTAAGTAAAAAAGCACACGTTAAGTACCATTATTTGTCTTTGATATCTCTGTTATAAATAGTTTAGGGTAAGTTATAATCATTATGACGATAATGAAGCACAAAGTACGATTATTTGTTACGATTCTCTATAATTAAAAACAACTTTGACCAAATGATCCGTGTAATAACACAAGAAAGTCTTTCATAAAAGCAGAATGTAATACTACGATATATGAGATTGTCTAATTTTTTTGGTAGGAGGTTTAATCCTTGAATGCTTCTCCCCCCCCCCCTCCTCCCTCCCTCCCTCCCTCCCTCCCCTCCCTCCTCCTACTTTTGTGTTGCTACCAAAGACCTCCTTTTTGGATCACCTTTTGTTGGCACATCGAAATGGACTTCCTCCACCATCCCCTTCCTCAATCACATCCAAAAAAGGCTCGATTTTCTGCTCTGTAACTTGAGCATGCAATATCTTGTTGTTCTCAGCAGATGACCTAGGTTGAGCAGAGTCTGGATGTTGTTCAAATCTAACTGAACTTAACTAGATATTTTGACTAAAAAAGAAACCCCATTAAAATGGTCAAACTTCATGAAGAAAAGCGATGTGTAGCAATATACACACATTATTGGATGAAGTCACCTACGTTCCTAGTCGAAGGTAAAACGCAACTTTCTGTTTGCAGACCGATTTGCGAGAGGTTGTTACTTCTTCACTTTGGAAAAGATCGTGAATATTCGTAATATATCAATATAGCTTCCTTTCGATGTTTTTTCCTCGCTCATATAACTCACCAATATCCCGAATGAAACGAATATATGTATTACTCATAAGCTCCAAATTTATGTAGTCCAAATACAATAAATAATATTCGTAATATTCGTAATGTCATTTCTTGATTTCTCTATCCTATTTCTTATTATTTTCTTTATCTTATTATGAAGAGGCGTGAAACGAAAACCTATTATGCCTTGTATATTTAAGTTGCCTTGTATATTTAAGTTGTGTATAATTTGCCTTATATATTTTCACAGGAAAAATTATTGAGTTAAAGAAGACTCGAGAATCATTGGTGAAAGCGATGTAGTGCAGAGACGGAATGATATACTTGCACAAGTTCTTGGACCAGAGCGGCGTGGTAGACTTCGACAAAGGTGGAGTTGGTGCCACACTACAAACACTTGGGGGCCTCGTGACCAAAATAATGAGGTACAATGTGAGAATCAAGAATTGAAAGCTGAGTTGAAAAAGGTGCGGGAAAAAGGAGATGATACTGCAAGGAAAGTGGATGAACTATTATCAATTATGACAGAATTTATGAAGAATTCATCAGTTCCAAATGCTCAATCCAACAATCAGGTGTTTCTCTCTCACTTCACTTATACTTAAATTTTTGGGGCTATCATTATGTTTTTATGGATTAACAAGTTCACTTGATAATTAATTTGTAGGATCGATACACAGAAGGAGATAATGGTGATATTAGCGGATCAAATAATCCTATAGAGGACCTGTGACATGTCACGTGCTGCTGGAAATTTGTTATATGTAACACTATTTTTGATGAAAATTTGTTAGATGTGATACTAAAAATATGTTAAATGTGTTTATTGGTTATGTCTTGTTTTGATACATAGTAATGTGATTTTTGGATGGTTATGTATATTTAGATGATATTATACATTAATAGACTTTATTTGTTTTATTCTTTTAGTTGTAAATGTTATATTGATTGGATGGTTGAATGTGGTTATGTTTCTTATGGTAAAAATAAATAAAAATTATTGTATAGAAAACGACATTTTCTTTAAAAATTTGGGAACTATAGCGTGATCGGCTACAACGGTCACGTAATATCTCACGACCAAATCTCACTTATAGCGACGGCCTTGCACGACCGTCGCAATATCATCATAGCCAATCTCACCTATAGCGACTACGACGGTTGGCGGCGTAATAGATCATAACCAAATCTCACCTATACCGACACCACCACGGCCATCATCGAATAGCTCACAAACCAAATCTTCTATAGCGACGGTCATCGCCGCCGGTATATCCACTTTCGATCAGTCAGTAAAACCTTCAAGCGCGTTTTGTGGAGTTTTCTAGCGGCGATTCGACCGTCATCGCTATATTAAAAAAGACCGTCGCTATAGGTTTCAAATGACGGCTTTATAGCGACGATCGGCGGAATCGTCGCTATATCCTATAGCGACGGTCTTTTTATCTATAGCGACGGTCGCCGACCGTCGCTATAGCCTGATTTTCTTGTAGTGTATGTACTAAACCTTAGGGTTAAACCCTAAGGGTTTGCATGATTACAAGATTGCCATTAAATGTGTAGGACAAAAGACCAATATTATACCCTTTTGTGCATAATTGAAGTCTAACATTTAGGTTTTGACAATAGGATGGGTTGGTGACCTAATGTACGTAACAACTCTCTTGACTTTAAATGACAGCAATCAGCCTCTATGCTCAGCCATTACATGCATCTAGACTTGTATATATAGATTAAGAGAGAGAGAAAGCCACATTTTTGCTTATTTTATTCCAACACTCAACTCATCTCTCCCAAGCTCTCACCTCCGAAGTTATTAGCATATCAGTCCCAAAATACCAGCCCCACTAATACTTATAACAAACATTAGAAGCCAGAATCAAAGATTGATCATCAAGGTAAAAACCCTAGCTTGAAAAATCTGTCCATAGATCTGTTGTTTGATGTTTTTTTTTTTTGTGTGTCAAACATGTTAGACATAGTGTCTAAGGATGATCTGGGTTGCTAGATGTTAGATCCATAACATCTAGAGGCTCGGATTAGGCATTTTACAAAATCTGGAAAAATAAAATTTTGTCCTCTAACAACGAATGTCAGTCCTTATATCTTTGTGATCTGTAATGATTTTTGTGTTTTGAAAGCTTGTAGTTGTAGTCGTGTATGTGTTCTTTCATTTGTAGTTGTAGTCGGACATCATTTGGGCTTTCATGTTTACTTCATGTTCTTGGTTTAAAACTTAGCTTACATTGTAGAGTGTCTTTGTAGCTTTCTGGAACATCTTGAATCGTTCTAATCGGAGTTCGGATGCAAGAATTATGGTCTTTGTACCAACGGATGTCAAACGTCGCTGTTTTGGTTAGCCATTTTCATATCAGTCCCTTCCAGCCCAATTTCAACCTTCATCCGGCCAGAATTTCTTAATCATCAAAGCATGAAAGTTGTAGAGCTTGTTGATATCTTCGATTTGATAGGTGGAAGGCCCCGTAACTCTTCCCGGATCAAACGTCATGGCCATTTTACCAAAGCACACTGCAGCAAAAAATCAACCTTGCGGGCACGCGATTTCCTGTGCGGCCGTGCGAATCACAGTAGCAAAAAGACACGATTTAACACTTGAGCGCGGCCGCGCCCAACTTCAGTCCAATTCCTGCGCGGCCGCGCGACGTCTGATGTTGACCAAAGCTGAATTTTCATTAAACAGTGCAATCGCGGGTTCAATTAGGGCATATATATTAGACGTATTTTCATTATGTAAGGCACATTCCACCCCTTGGGGGCTCAAGCTACTGTTATTTTCTTTCTTCAACTTTGAATAAGTAGATTAGAGTAGATTAGAGTAGTGAACCCTAGATTAGATTAGAGTTGAAGATTGAAGCAATTGGAGAGCATAGGAAATTCAGAATTGGAGCAAGAGAGATCAGATTTGCATTCCTAATTCCCTAACTTCTCTTTACTTCTATCTTTATTTCTCAATGTGTAATCTATTGTGGATGATGAATTTTGATTCTATGATGAGCTAAACTCTATTTTGAGATTACAATGGAATCTATTGCTTAGTTTATTTCGATATACTTCATTGTTAACCTTATTGATTGCTATTGGATTGTCTATTAAGATTTATGCTTAATTGCTTAGTTGATTGGCCATCAATTACTGTGATCACCCATATGGACTTGAAAGATGAAGTATGGGTTTAGATCTGATCTTAATAGCGTGTGTTTGTATGTTCTACATTGTGATGAGATGTATGATTTGTTCTTAGGATAAACATATACCGAAGCACCATTCGTAGTCAATTGAGAACTTGGGCTTAAACCCTAATTATTTGTAAATCACATAGACATATAGTGATTTAGATAATGTGGGTGTTCATGGTATGGTACATTGAAAGATGACTTTACTTTACTTTAGTGTTCTCGACTAACAAACCAATACAATTAGTTTGGCTTAACATGGAGTGTATGGATTTGAATGAGTCAATAGATGAAATTGTAATCTCAGGTCTTCATTATCTAGTCTCACTCTAGGAATAGTTAGGTTTATTTAATTTCATAGTTTAAATATAAAAATCAAATCATTCGTTTAAATAAGACTGAGATGGTTATGGGCTAATGCTTGGTGAACTTTATTAGTTAATTCTTTATGGAACGATACTTTACTTACTCTTTATTACTTGTTGACCGTGTATACTTGGACGCATATATTGATCGGTAAAACGACCAACAACAATCTTATATGAGATGCGCTTATGATATGAGTACTTATATCAGCGAATATTTTATATTGAAGAATTATTTGTTAGAGTTATGTCAGGTATCAATTATTATGAGATCTTAGAATTTAAAATTTGATTTGATTTGGGTTATGCTTTAAGTTTTGTTAAGTTTGTGGATAATTTGAGGTATGTGTATCGGTGGGATATTATGATAAAGTGAAAGCTATTAAATACAGAGGATCTCTTGTAATTTTGAGAAGTTGTAGAGGTTCAAGGTAATAAGATTAATCTTTTGGAGTAAATCAACTTTCCGGTTATTCTATACTTTTCGGTTATTCTAGTAAGATATTAAAATTATTTGATATGAAATTTCTTTGTGATAGTAAGATGAGATTTTGAAATTTTGAAATTTGTTGAGTTAAGGTTTGAACCAAGAGAATGATTGATTTATTGAATGATTAGATATATAATAAGTGATGAATCTAATATATCTTAAGAGATTTTGAAAGCTATAGTTTGCTTATTCAGATAGTAGGATATATGATTTGGAGTTTGGTATGGTGATGGAGAGATCTTTGTAGTAGTATATTTTTGGTGTAATAATATTTGAGAACTATTTTGATTTGAGGTTATGATATTTTGAAACTCTTAAGGACTTAGGAGAGTTGGTGATAAAGAGATATTAGTAGTATATTCTTTGGTGTAATATTATTTGATGAATAGCTCAAATTGAGGATGAGATATTTTGAAGCTCTTGAGGACTTGGGGAGAGTTGGTAATATAGTTTGCATAGTTGTTTTGTTTATTTGATGTCTTTAGAGTTTTGTATGAATTTATATAAAATAAAACAAAAATAATTTGTTAGATCTCTGTCATGTGTGGAATATAAACGTTTTACGAATTAAAAATAATTTTAAATATTTTGGTTATTCGAATTGTATTTAGGTGAAGAAATTTTATTTTTTTTTGATTTCGAATTATGTTCCGAAGAGTACGTTTACAAGAATTAAACTCAAAGATATTAGCGACAGCTCGCACCAACGATGGATCATGTGATCTAATTTGATGTAACACGAAGAACCTTACCAAGGCTTGACACGGTAGCTGACGAATCTTTTACAAGTACATTGATAATTATGTGGACCAATGACTTATCCGCGTTGATCGTTACAAATGGCGACGCTACGTCGTAACTAAATTTATCTATTTTTTTGTAGCTTATTTGAATTCCGAGGACATAATTATTTTTAAGGGGTGAAAAATGTAATAACCCATATTTTTTTTAAAATTTAAATATTAATTAATTTTATTGTATACAATTGTATTTAAATTGGGAAAAGGTAAATGATTTTTGTTTCCCTCTTTTCTTCCTTGTTTTGTTTGGAAAATTAAATTCTTTTAGTTGGTAATTAAATAACTGATTAAATTAAAATTGAGAAAGATAATTCCTTTTGTTAAAGTCTTGTGGTAAAATTATTAGAATGCTTTAAAGCTACACGGAGATAGAGGAGTCTATTCAAGCGGAGTATCCGCATCTTTTGATAATTAGGTCAGTTCATTCTTCTGATTCCGGGGACGAAATCCTTTTTATGGGGTGGGTGATGTAATACTCGGTAAAAAATTATAATAATAATAATAATATTTAAATCCATATTTTAATTGGGCTTTTCTTATGTTTGGGTCAAATTGTATTAAATTTGTGTGAACTATAGTAAGTATGTGATTACATTAATTTGGGCTTTTATACTAATTGGGTCTATTTTGTATTTGGGTATTATTAAAATCCTATTTAAATTTGGAGAGTTAATAAATTAATAAATAAATAACTAAACCTAATCTTCCTCATCTATTTTGTTATGAATTGGTGGAGAGAAAAGGAGAGAAGGCGGCTGAAGCTTGAAGGAACTAGAAGAATTGTTAATCATGTAAGTTGTTAATTATTTGTTTATTTCTGATGTGATCATTTAGCAATTAGATAGTATTGAATTCAACAACCATAAAAGAGTTCATCAAGGAAAGGGGTAAAAAACCTTATTATTTTTTTTATTTAAACTTCTTCCGTGAGTATCATATGGAGGAAAGTATTGACTTAAATAATGAACTTCCATGTGAGATTCTAAATGCATATTTTATAATACTAAAGGCCATATGTAGAGATTGTCAGATTTGCCTTGGTTGGAGTGGAAGACATTGAACTGTGTTTATATATATATATATGTTGAACCTGCTGCAAAAAAAGAAAAAAGAAAAAAAAAGGTCTGATTAATGCTGCTCTATAGTAGATATATATAGATATATTAGTACGGTGTGTGTGTGTATATATATATATATATATATATATTCATGTTTTGTCATATACATGATTTGTTAGGAAACATATATACATGTATGTGGTAAGTTATTAATAGTATAGGTATTATATTATTTATATTATATTAACCAACCTATGTTATTTATAAATTAAATTGAAAATTTTGTTTACAAATTAACTAATTCTAATGATAAATTATAGATTTACTTAAATATAAATTAAATAATAGTATTTTAGCAATGGTTAGATTTATAATAAAAAAAAATTATTGTATTTTATTAGGTCGGACGGAGGGAATTTATAGAGTTATATTTGGAATATAAATTTTGGAGTATTAATAATTGATAAAAGGCGATGATTAAAGGCATATTAAATAGATTATGAATTAGTTTGGAATTATTAGTTTGGATTGTTTTTAATTTGAGGTGAATATGTTTAGGTTACGAATAACGTTTCGTATTTGATATCGTTGGCATTTGAGGGTAACGTTTTGTGGAGTGTGTTATAAATGGTTTGGAAGTATCAGGTATGGATTCCGAACCCTTTCAGCGATACTCTTGTTAAATTTGATTTGTTCGTTTGTTTTCTTATTTCGAATTATGCTATGATTTCACACAATTGTTTCATGTGAAATAAATATATTAGTTTCATTTTGGAGTTGATATATATGACTCGTATTTGTACTCTTTGAATTAGGTTATCATGTTTAGTACTATTTATTTTTGATAATTGTAGAGCTGCGCATTACATGTTTCTACCGCTCTTTTGAGACCTTGTGACTATAATTTGATTTGGTTCAACATGTACATATAGAACCCTTTTGTTGGTATTTTGTCGCATGTGTTGTGACATGATATTTTTGTTAGAATATACCGTAGGTATACCTGAGCTATAACCACCTGTGGGGGCACCACAGGCATGTCATCTTGGCACGAGAGATATGACACTTTTCGTGTCGGTGTGATTAGTCCACGGCGTCTCCGTTTTGGGCTTCGGAGGAAGTGGGTCATTTGGTATTTTGTTGTGGGAGGCGTATGGGTTAACCCTAGTTTTCTGTTCTGCGGATTGGTGATGTTGTGCCAAACACACTATCCGATTTGCATACATTTGGATTCGCGGTCCAATGTGTGATTTGCCTGTGTGGAATTATTTTGGTTGCCTATGTGGCATCATTTGATTTGCCTGTGTGGCATTAGTTTAACTTGCATGTGTGGCAAGATATATTTTTGAGCTCAATCGGTATGAAATAACCCCAGCCATTTGTTTCAGCCTATTATTTTATTGTATTAATTTTGTTTGTTTCTGTTCAGTTCAATTCATTGAGTTAGTTACTTCAGTTCGTTATTTCTTTATACGTCTATTGGTTTCGCCAATTCTGTTAATTTAGATATATTACTTTCAGATCTTTGGAGATTATATTTTCCTCAGTATTTACACTTGAGGCTTTGTTCAGTATTTTGTCTCAGTTGTTTTCGTATATCAGTTTTATATCTTTTGTATATTATATCCGTACTGGGCAATTGGCTCATACTGTGTTTTTCTTCCGGCAGGTTTGCAGTGGTGATTCAGGGCTAGTGTGATGAGAGTGTTGCCTTTGACCATTTAGGTTGTTTCAATTTTAAGTTTGATTATTTTGACTCTAGTTGGAGAATTGTATTTAGTACTTTATTAAGGGATCACCATTATTAATATTTTGAAGTTATTAGTGCTCTGTTGACTTATTTTGAGGTTTGTTGTGCTTTGCATGTGACCTCCTTTTCCTTTTCGGGAAGGGGGTGTTATAGAGATGAATAAAGCTCAGCACCAACAACAACAACAACAAACAACAAGAAGTTAGGGCATGAGGGGTCCTTATCCCAAGGGACTAAATGAAGTTTCAAGCCTGTTGGGCTTGAAGAGTTCCTAGGGAACTAGAGAAGTTCCAAGGCTGCTGGCCTTAAAGAGTTCTTAGTGAACTGAAGTCCCAAGGCTACTGGCCTTGAAGGAATCTTAGTGATTCAGGGTGCTGCCCTTCCTTAGTAGAAATCCTGCTAGTTGAAAGCAGAAGAGTGAATTAGGAGCTTGAGTCTCTGAACCACTTAAAATCCATTGTGTCTTTTACCTTATGTCATTTACATTATGTACATTAACTGCTATAACTGCTATGTATATTTTAACTGCTTACAACCGAACTAACTCTAAGAACAATGTATGTATGATTATGAATATATCAATGAAGGGGATCTTTTACTTATTCCGCTGTGCTTGAAAAGATTCTTATGTTTGTCATATGCTAAATCATTAGCAATAAAAAATAAAGGAGAGAAGTATTTGAAATTAAAAAGGATTTATTCAACCCCCCCTTCTAGATCTATATTGTGCCTATTGGTAACTAACAATTGGTATCAGAGCAGGTTCTCATGCTATATTCAAAAGCTAATCGCTTTAAGTCTGATCCTAGGCACAAACATTGTTCTAAACTTAGTTTAGTTGTAAGTCACTTGTTATATGCAGATGAGCTCACACATTGGAAATATTGTGTACAGGTAAATGTGTATATACACCTGAAGCTGCTCAGATTGGTCCATATTCTTGATTGCCATATCAACAAGACCAATCCTTGCTCTCAGTCAATCTTGTAGTCTGAAGACCAGGATAGAAAGCTCAAGAGACATCAATAGAAAAGAGTCAAACATCCACCAGCCTGAAAAGATGAAAAGGCCATACATACTAAGAAATGCTTATCCAGAGAAGAAAGAAGAACTTCTCAAACATATGTCTGGCCAACCAGCAGCTGGATGTAAACCTTGTGAACTCAATGATGTCAAAGAACTAAAGATGCTGAGATTTTCTTAGCTTGCATCTTCAAGACCACGGCTGATTGATTGAAGGTCAACTGGAGCAACAAGCTGTCAGGAGCAAATGAGAAACTATGCACATCAATGCCTAACCTCAGTACATCTAAGATAAATGAATGTTAAGAAACTGACAGCAGAAAAGTACGGTTCCTCACTAAGATAATTGTGTACATCATGTTGCACCTCCTTAAAAGCTATAATAGTACTCTTTCAAGAAATTATAATCTACCTAAAAAGGTGAAGAGAGAAAGTATACTGAGGGTGGATACTCTAATGCTTATAAACTTTCTCTCCATCCAAATTTTAGGATGAAGATGACATCTTGAAAGAAATCTGAAATAGGTCATAAGAACATCACATGTTAAATTAATCTTATGTGAAGTAATCTTTGTTGATGGGTTAGTATGTATGAACCTATGTTCTAAGTGTGTGATAACACACAGAGTATGATCAGTTCTACAAGAGTATTTTGATGATTTGTAGAAACTGATCACCTCCATGAATCAACTAGATACACATAAATCATAGAGTTGATTCTCACTCTGTGAACACTTAAACCTTGTGAACATAACCTAACAAATGATGAAACCATCAAAGAAAAAGAGTGTGTTATTAAAATGACAAATCTTACACACACTCATCATCATGCATCTCAAAATGTATTATCTAAATTAGTTACATGCATGAATATGACTGTTGGTGATAAATGTGATGATTATCCAAATATATGAGGAACAGGGGTTTAGAAAACTAACCTAGCAGGACCAATTTAATTGTGGGTACAAAAAATAGAAATGTATCTAACTTGCAGGTACCTGGTCTATCCGGCCACACTAAGGAATGTTGAAGCAGAATACTTTATTCAAGAAGATTCAACCAGCAGAAGGCTTAAGACTGTTCAGAAATGATTCTAATAAAACTCCTATATGTCAAAGCCTGTCCTTGAAGACCTACTGAGCTTATCTGAATAAAGCTCACATGGCTGCTGATCTTTATTTGGAAGCAGGCCATTCAACCAAAGTTGAAAAAGGGTCTTAGATGCTCAATCATGCAAAGCATGTCATAATAGAAGAATCCTCAAGGAAGCTCACCACAGAGGATCATTGAGCATCAAATATGAGGAACTCATTACGGGAGCAGAACTCCACAAGTAAAAACTATAAAAGAAGACTACGTTCGTAATGCTATCAAATGATCGTATAATGATCAGTCCTGGAGATATCCATATCTACGATGTAAACAGATTTAATTGTCAGTGGTGATTCCAGTCAGAGAGAGACATAAAAGAATGCCTCCTATTGCACATGAAGAAAAGGAAATCACACCTCATTGAGAATATAGTATAAACATGGGGAAGCAGTGATCTGTTAAGGAAAAACTGCACTGAGATATACTATGAAGAAATATACCAGCTACAGAGTCCCAAAACTTTGTGGCTGATGAACCAAATAAAGATCCATAGTCAGTAGGAACGTCTCAAAATGAGCTACTGATAACCTATCAGCCACCCAACTCAAAATCGTGGACTGCCTACGATCAAACACCTGATCGTAGTGTAAGAACATGAGGACACCACTATTAAAACAAATGCAATTGCCTAAAGTTGGTAGAGGACCTCCCCAGCAGAAAAGGTCAAATGAGATATCAGTGCAAATCACTTTTAAAGTATTTCATCTGGAAAGCGCCTCAGGGACAAACCTGGCCCTTAGATTACTCTAAGAGGTTGGCCCTTCCTGAGCTACCTTAACCCAGAAGGATTGCTTGATCAAGTTTATCTTAAGGACCAAGACAGTCATCAATCAAAGAGTAGAGTTTGAAGAGAACTCAACGATTGTGATACAACCTCAACGATCGTAGCGCAACCTCAATGATCATAGAAGCAGACTCGACGATCACGGTCTTACCAATGGATACACTAGCTCATGAAAAGCTCAGAAGAACTGGGCAATTGCCCAACCATTCAGATTATGAGGACATAAGTTCAAATACTGGTTGGAAAGATGTCCTGCTAAAGAAAAGTGCTCAAGCCCTCATAAAGTACATCAGTAGTCAAGCTATGCAGTTTCAAGATGAGGATTAATGTCAAAACCATCCACTGCAGTATCTCTCAAAAGATAATCGTTGAGTCAACAAAGGAAAATGTAGAGTTCATAACCGCCTTACCATGCTACTCTATGAACCAAAGAGGTCAACGGTCAATCCACGTCAATTAAACGTCTACTCTCCTAAAAGAGATATCTAACTGAAAAGTTTATGGGGAGTTACAGCTCATTACTGGACATCGTGCAACCAATGGTTGGTTGACACATAAATGCTTATGCAGAGTCAGAGGGAACTACCATAAAGACAAATTCAAAATCTGCAAATAGTTTTTAGAAACTACCGAAACTCTCTCCCTCCCATTTTTAAACCCTAGAATCCTCTTCGAAGCCAAAACCCATTAACCCTCCAGAGCCTTGCCCAAATCACATTAAACTATCTCTCTTAAGACTCCCTAAATCACATACCATATACCTTGAACTCTTCAAATGGCAGAATGGCTAGTTATAACCGGAATCCAACTCGGCTTCAAAAAGTTCAAAAGATCAGAAATGAAGTTCAAGGACATACTTGAGCTCGTAAAGAAGGTTGGGTTCTCTAAGTGCTTGGAGGCCGACACTCCAGTCTATACAGAGCTAGTGAAGCAGTTCTACTCAAATGCTTCAATAGATTATGGGCTTCTGACCATGAAGGTGAAAGGATCAAGTCTGAAAATAAGAGCATCTGACATCAATCAATGTCTAGGGTTTCCCAACCAAGGTCTGATAAACTTGGATGAAATCGACATTGAAGAAGGCAAGAGGTTAATGCGGTACCAAAGAAACCCTAGTCTGAAGGACATGAAGAAGGAGTTTCTGGAGGAATTCAAGTTCAATACTGAGATAGTGGGCAAATATATACTATGCAAGGATACTGCACATGACACTCTGCTTGATCATCAGTTGAAAATTATGTCTGCTATAGTTCTGAAGAAGCGAATCAACTTTGGAGTAATCCTGTTTGAATAGATCTCTAAATGGGTAGAAAGGGCTAAGTTAAAGAAGTATACTGAAAAACCTCTGACAAAGGTGTTTAATGGAAGACTGTTGAGTATAGTGCTAAAGTAGAAATTGGGAAGCAAAATCAAGATTGATGAAGGAGAGCCTTTAAATGTTCACAAAGTGATGTCTCCACAACTATTTGTGAACTGGAAGAAGAACCCAAAGGAAACCAAGAGGTTGACAACAACAGGGAGCAGCATAAAGAACTCTGCAAAAAAGAGAAAGGCGATAGAGATGAAAAGCTCTGAGTCTGGTGACTCTGCACCAGCAGCAATCACACCATCAAGAAAGAAATCCAAGGGTGTGAAGAAAACTGAGGCCCCATGAAGAAGTCTCTCCACCAAATACAAAGATGAAGGTGAAAAGGTCTTAACTACACCTGAGACCACAAAGAGAAGAAGCAACAGACTGCTTCAAGGGCCATCAAGGAAGAAAGCTAAGGTGGTAAACAAGCAAGCCTCAGTTTCCCAAGAAAGTACATCTAGCGAAAAACAGAACGTAGAGTCAGAGGAAGAAGAGGGAACTGATGGTCTCAGGACTGAGTCCCCATAGAACGAATCCAGCAATGAAGCTGAAGCTGGTTTTATGGAAGAAAATGCAGAATCTGCTGATGAAGAAGAATACACAAGCCATGTGGCTAACTCTCAGAGCATTCACTTTGATGATGAAGAAAAGCTACAAGATGACCCAACTGCATCTCCAAATGCAAATGCTCCAACAAGCCCAGATGATGGGTCAAATGATGTTGATTCTGAAGAAGAAGAACATGCCCCTACCAATGCTGAAAGTTAAAGAAATTTGCCTGATGATTCAAAGGCCTCAGAGTCTGAAGAGGAAGAAGAGTCTGACTCTCCTATAGCTGAACCCCCAAGGAGAAGAAAGAGCTACAGACTACTTGCCAAATTTGCTTCCAAGATGAAAAGTGATCACTCTACTACAGTCATTGAAGTAAGTGATGATGAATCTGAATCAAAGGAAGTAAGTGCTAAAGATGAAACCAGTAGTGAAAAAGATGAATCCAAGGAAGATGTTGCTGAAGAAGGTTTTAGTAATGAAAATCAACAAGAAGGATTCACTGATGAATTTGATCAGAATGATTCAGGCTCACAAAAAGAAGAAATAAAGAAAGATTTTGATTCTGCACATCCGGAATCAGAGGAACCAGAATACTATCCGGTCATTTCTCCAACTGGGAGTAACAGAAGAATAGAAGTGGAAGTCTCGAATGAACCACCAGATGTACTTCCAGAAATTCCAAGCCTAGAACTGGTGGCTTAGAACTTCCCCAAGCTAAAGAGTCATGCAATAATGATGATCAAAGACCAGCCCCACTACAAAGTTTACAGACATGCTGGCAACCACTATATTCCTTATGATCGTAGAGTGGACTCTGAAGGAAGAAGGATCATGACCAAGGAGATAATCGTAGAGTTTGTTCACTCTACCACTGATGGTATTCAAATCCAAAATGAGAAGCCTTCGTTTAATCAAGCACTATTTCCTGACATTTCTTCATCCTCCAATAGCGATTGGTACTCAACGATTGTTCAGATTCTCAACACCTTCGAAAATCTGTCCAAGGACGAAAATCGTAGAGTCCAATCTGGTGTTCAACAAGAGGCTGCCCAACTAGATGACCAAATTCCTATGGAGCAGGAGCTGATAAAAAAAATTTGATGATCTGATTAAGAAGATATCTCTAATCAATGAAGAGTCAAAGAGGTTGACAACAACAGAAGATAACTCAGTTCAAGACAGATTCCAAGCCACCATGGTTGATGTATCTCTCAAAATAAAAGAGAGAGATCACATCATCTAAAAGCCATAAATGATCAGAAGGCAGAAGCTCTACGAACACAGAAGGCCAATGAAGAGAAACTCCAAATTCTCTCTGATAAGATTGACAACATAAATCAGTCTTTCTCTGTGCAACTTAAACTGAGCCAACAAGAACTCAAGATTGAAGTTGCTAACTCCTCTTGTCTGATGGAGCATCTTATGTCCAACATGGAACAGCTCTCTCAAGTGATTGATGACAAAAAGGGGGAGAAAAAAGAGGCATAGAAAGAGGCACAGTAAAAGGCATTCAAGAAAGGGCAAGAAGAGTATAAGGAAACAAGAAAAGAAGACAGCAGAAGAAGAAGCTTGGTCATCATCTGAAGGGGAGCCAAAGGATGATGAGCTTGTATTTGCAAAGGCTGAAGGGGAGCCAAAAGAAGAAGAAGAGGAGCATACATCTAAGGGGGAGCAAACAAAAGAGATGAAGTCCATATCCCAGGGGGAGCAAGAGCAAACAGATCAAACAGATGAATAGCTGATCAACAGACATCCTGGAAACATACATGAAGCCAAAGAGGTACATCTCTAACTAGTTAGGTATGTTCTGGATCCAGGATGTAAAATGTCATAGTATATTTGATTCCATATTATTATAAATGACATTCATGATTATCTGTTTTAGAAATACAGATGCTCACTGTATATAAGTTTTATTCATAACATGCATATGCACTTATTATTTTTGTCATAATCAAATAAGGGGAGATTGTCAAGAATAAGCATGTGAATGATATTCCTATTTACATATGATTTGATTATGATACATATGAATGAATATGCAAGTATGCTTGCATTAAGAAAAGTTGTACAATCCTTTGATAGATAATAGAAACATATAAACAAGGACTTAGAATGAATTGATCAAATATGTTAGGTTGATCCTACATAAGCAAAATAGCTTTGTAAAGTCCTTAAAAAGAAATGATGTACAAGGACTATAAATATAGAAACATATGTTCATACCCGACGCCCTCCGATTGCCCTTGAAAACATAACAGTCCTAACGATGACCATTTTGACTACTGTTACAGACCTCAAATTAAAAAACTTAAAGCATGAAATTTGTAGGTCTATTCGTCCTCGTTCCGGAACATCTTGAATCAACTCAATCGGAGTTCGTATGAGAAAGGTATGGCCGTTTTACTACAGGAGGCCAAAACTGTCCGACTCAAGCTTTTGTTTTGGCACAAGAATATGAGATTAGTATTTGGGGCGATTTTTCAATATTTGGTAAGAAACTTCAAAATGAGGCACGAATTTTGGCATTGGGGCGCGAATTTCAAATTGGGCTCCATTTTTTATTTGAAGCCAAAAAACTAACAAAACGCAAATTTCACGAAGAAGCAGTAACAACTAAATTTCTGTCTATAACTTAATTTCTAACACTACTAACCTGTATAACTTATGCTAATTACACATATACACATTACCCAACATGCATAAACTAATTTAAACCACTAAACAACAATCACAAAAAACTTAATTCCTTGAAAACACTGTTTTCAACCAAAACACCATTACCGATGTTTGTTTACACAGTGAACATGGTAAACATAATTTATAAACCAATTTGATTCCTTTGAATTGTGTTTCTCTGAATTTTTTACCCCGTTATCATATACAAGGTTCAATTTCATAACTTCAAAATTAACATACACTAAATTTGTTATCTTACAAAAATCATATTCATGCATATGTGTTCACTGTAAAACCAATTCCCCTTAATTGTATACATAAATTAGCATACAATCTTGTCTATACGCTAAACATACAATCATATATATATATATGCTAGTATAACACTTACAAAAACATAGTTTTACAAGAATTTTGTAAAAACCTTCTACTCAGTGAAAAAGAAAACACAGAGACATATAAATTATATGTGTATCTAGTATTAAGGTCATAGACATACCTTTTATTGTTAAGAAATTCGTGTTAAACTCTTATAATAGCTTGAAGAACTCTGCTCTTGTTGCTTCACTTTGTCAGACTCTCTCAAAACTCTCCTGTCTCTAAGTTTTTCTTTGACAAAACTTCTTCTCTTTTCTTACTTAGGCTTTAGCCAAATACAATATACGTAAAATAAAAACACAAACAACGTACGATTTTTAAAATGTCTAAACCGACGCTATACTTAATATACTAATAAAATATCAGTTACCAAAATAATATATATATTATATTTATATTTTGTTTAATTTAATTTATATTACTAATAAATCAAATTTAAAAATCCAAAAGCCATAGGGCTTTGTTTGGCAAAATTATTTGAAAATTAAAGACTTAATATATTTAAGCCTTGTTTGGCAAAACTAAATTAAACTCCTTTAATTTATTTTAATAACCACTTATGATAAAGTTATTTGTCACACTTCTAATTAATTAAGTTTTCATACTTAATTTAATTAATTCTAATAACAATTCATTGCATAATATAATAATTTATTTGATCATTATAAACTCTCTAACTTAATTATTAAATTAAATTAGATTAATATTTCAAAATAATTACTTTCCTTAACTCATTAATTATTTATTAAACAAATAAATAATCAAATCACATCAAATCAATTAAACAAATACTTATTCAACGATAAACACAACCATTAAATATTTATATAATTTAATAAATATTTAAATATTTAATTAAAAAAATCGGGGTTGTTACATCATTCCCTCCTTACAAGGATTTTGTCATCAGAATCACAACTCAAACCACTCATTCGTTACAATCTTCCCTATTTACAAAGATTCTGTCCCCAGAATCGAAGACAGAAATTAAACAAATAACTTAGAGTAATCTTTCATCATTTTATCTAAATATAGATTTTATATTTCCTACTACATTCATCACTTTAACAAATTGTAGGTTTCATTTCATAACTTTCACTTGAACTCAATTATATTCTGAGTATTATATATTCTTTACCCATTCATTTCCTTTTCTAAGGATCGCTATCACAAACACTCGGGATATTACATTCACCATTTCTTCTAAGAATTTCGTCCTCGAAATTGTATCTATTAATATTCAATCTATCAAAATAGATTTTTACGTCACTACTATATTCATTCCTTGGGTTTTATAACCACTTCTTTCCACAAAGATCTTTCTACAATTATTAACTTTTCTATTAAATGTTTTACATTATTCTTTGATAACTCATATCCTTCTCACTTCAAAATCTCTTTTCTCACTTATTCAACATATTCATCATTCAGTGTCACATTCTACGACTCACTTCTTTCTAAGGAATATCATCCTTACCACATTCACCTTTTAGAATATCAAGAATCTTCCACATTTGCTCAATAATTGGGAAGTGATATGAATAACAGGAATTTAAAAGATTCTAAATCATGCTAAGGGTCATAAGACCACGAACTATGTCCACAGTTGCAAGTAATCTTTCAATTTCAACTTTAACAGTCATAAGACTATAAGGACCCCCGTACTTAGGGTGTTAAGCCCTTCGTACGATGTATTGTGCACAAACATTTAAACGCTATGCGTATGTCTATAGTTATAAGTAATCTTTCAACTTAAACTTTAACAGTCATAAGACTATAGGGACTCCTCGTACTTAAGGTGATCAGCCCTTCGTAAAATGTATTGTGCACAAATATCTCAACGCCTCCGCGTAATCCCCTATACATCTCAGCTTTTCAACATCTGAATCCGCACCAAAACAATTTGGTTTAGCATAACTTCTCAAGAAATGCATGCATTTCATGAACATCTTTCAATATTCGTCTAGCTGAATCAAATAGCATAGACTTCTACAACAATTCGGACATCAATCGAAATATATATATATATATATATATATATATATATATATTCTCATATCTTAAAGAAATCTCAAAAATCTTTTTATGACATCATGATACCGCACTGTATTTATAGTCCGTTGAGGATTCCGTCATTTAGTGATTTTATCATACTACATTATACCATAGTGGGCTGACGATCCTTAGATCACATCCAACACTAGGTAATACTGCATTGATGACTCCATCATTTTTATCATCTTTGCACTAGGTTACATGATGCATTAATGATATAAAATACATTTTTATATATTGCAAATCATTTTTGTCTAAGCGAAAGCAATTAGCATGACATACCTAATAACGATTGTTGTTAAAACTCATTGGTTCCATCATTTGATCCAATGTTTTTCAAGAAAATAAAAGTGTAAACATCAGCACGAAGTCAATAAATTTCGAAAGTCTAGCATAGCTAGTAGATTTAGAATACCTATGCTTCCACCATCAACTCCACTTTCTATAATGATCCATTGCTTAATAGGTTTATCTATTCCTATCATCCTCAATACTCTATTCACACTTATCTATACCCAGTTCGTCAAACTTACAACACGTTATGAGTTCAGGAATTTGCCACAATCATATGAGTTTAAGAACTTATCCTAGTCAGACCATAGGCGTCCATTCACTGAGGGGTTCAAAAACATACCATATAATTATGAGTCATAAACCTACCATAAGTATGAGTTTTAAGAACTCGCACTTAACCTTATAATATTCTCTAACTATACTCTACCTATCTATTATACACATGAGAAAAGAATCACCTTCTCAACAGGCATATAGATAATAACGCGACACAAACATTCCAATGATTATCAATGTGGTAAACTGAGTGCAAGCACAAAACCCTCGCCCATACAAAGATTTGTACAACTCAGCCATCACAAGAGTCCTCAATTGAAATCCCACCTAACTCTATCTTACTCTTAACTTGCTATTTGCTCGATACGAATTTCTCGTATCACATCATGTATAACTCCTCATGAGTTTATCTCGTACTATCATAGTACATTATCTTCATAGCATCAAGCTATAATCATTCAAACATTACAAACCATCTTCCTTTTATAACTTAAATAGATCACGTCGTGATCTTATTCTATAATCATCTCCCTTAAAATTCTTTTGTTAACTCGTGATCGTTTTGTTTTACGTTCCTCTTTCTTTTCCTTTTTCATCATTTACGACATTATTCGTTATCTTGGATTTTAGAGTTAGGAAACTCCTATTTCTTATCTTTATATCCCTTAGATTCTTCTTTGAATCTTCTTGTTTATATAAAAAAAATTCTTCCTTTAAGAATTTCTAACTTCATTTACATCGCTAAAAATTTCATTCGAGTTCTACACTTTCATCATACGTATCCATTTCTACACTTGGTACACCTCGAGTCTCTAACAATTTCAATATGGTACGCTGAGTGGTTTCCCACAAACAACCAACAAACTAGGTTCCGAGTTGCTAGTTCGTATATACCTCCGCTCTATGAAGGATTCGTTTAGCCCAGATACCATACTTCAACTACTAAAGAGTACAATTACACCATACTTAGATATAACGCTCTTTTTCTTAACTTCTTTATCATTCTCTTTTTATAGACATTGTCTATTTATTATCACCTTACATTCTTATTATTGGAGTTGGGTAACCCCATATTCATATTCCTTATAACTCTGTGAGATTCTTCTTTGAATCATTTCACGCAAGTTTTATCCCTTCTTTATACGTTTCTTACATTACTTCTTATTGTTCAAACTCTATTTGAGCTTATTCTTTCATTATCTTCACCTTCCTTCTTTAAGGTTATAGCCTAAGGTACCCCTACCTAAGGTTTATAACCTACAGCTCTGATACCAACTGTAACGACCCCAAAATCCATACAATTTAAATCTCAACTTCGGCCGTTAACCATGCATTAAATCTCTAATTTTACATCATTATTCAATATTAAAAACACTAAAATTGCGGAATATTTAAAATGTTTATACATTTCCTTCTTTCTTGCCTTGAATCGCAACCTTTACATTACATCTCTTTGATTCAATCTTATATCATGAATCGTTACAACAAAATGACTATACAAAGTCTTACATCATAACTAAATATCCATATACATTGGATAGCTCAACTCACAATTCAACATGTTACGTTCAAAATATGAAATATATTTCTCATAAAACATAAGTAATCTTCGTGAATATAGATCTCTATAACTCACTTAGCACATATCTTTACCTTAAAATCTTGACTTGCAAAAGTGGTTATTTGCAAGAGTGAGCTCGATGACCAAAAGAAAGTCTAACAGTTTTCATGCATCACATAGCACATAATAACATGCTCGATATACATCTCATTAAGGTAACATGGCATACGTGCTTTTAATTCACATAGCAAATATAAAGATTGAGTTCCTTACTCAATACTCCTTATTTAACCAAAATAATGCAGTCATAAATTGAGTTTAACATTTCATGATTTCAACATGTATAACATATCATACAATTTAAAACAGTTCATCAAGTCCACGTAGAAAATAGGAACCGAAAGACTTGCCTTGATCGTTGTTTACCAATAACAGTTTAACAGCTTACAATTATCTGCACTTCACGTGCCCTACACAATTATATAATCATACACATCAACTATTAGTCACATAACAACACATAGTAATTTTAATGTAAACTCTACTCCACATCTCATAATCTTTCCTATTAATTAGCACACAATGTTCAATTAGATTGTGTTAACTTTCAACTTATATCTCACTATATTTCATATTCGCATTTCATTCAAGTGCTTAAGTCTTGCTTATTAGTTTTATATTAAATCTATTCCATATCTTATAATATTCATTTCAATTGAATGAAAACACCTTTTAAGTTCATTAACACTTGGCACGGCGTTTCGACGTTCAATCGTCACACGCCCGATTTGCCTCTCTTGTGTATGCTTACTATGCTTTTATAACGTATCTAATACATTATTTATTAATGTTAAGAATCATTATATTTACTAACATACATGTTTTATAACTTAGGACATCATCTTTTATGGTCAGGAGCACTACACATGCATATGTGCATGCCCGACACCCTCCGATTGCCCCCGAAAACATAACAGTCCTAAAGATGACCATTTGGACTACTGTTACAGACCTCAAATTAAAAATCTTAAAGAATGAAAGTTGTAGGCCTATTCGTCCTCGTTCCGGATCATCTTGAATCAACTCAATCAGAGTTCGTATGAGAAAGGTATGGCCGTTTTACTACAGGAGGCCAAAACTGTTTGACTCAGACTTTTGTTCCGGCGCCGCGGAGCGAGAACTAAGTCATTCAGTGGCACCGCAGCGCGAGATTGACGCTGGGGCGTGAATTTCAGCGCTGGGGCACGAACTTCTGGCGCTGGGGCGTGAATTTCAGCGCTGGGGCTCCATTTTTGGCGTTAGGGCGCCGAAAACTAACAGAACGCAGTCCACGAAGATCAGAACAACTAAATTTCTGTCTATAACTTAATTTCTAACACTACTAACCTGTATAACTTATGCCAATTTCACATATACACATTACCCAACATGTATATACTAATTTAAACCACTAAACAACAATCATTTAAAACTTAATTCCTTGAAAACACTGTTTTTAACCAAAACACCATTACCGATGTTTGTTTACACAGTGAACATGGTAAACATAATTTATAAACCAATTTGATTCCTTTGAATTATGTTTCTCTAAATTTCTTACCACGTTATCATATACAAGGTTCAATTTCATAACTTCACAATTAACATACACTAATTTTGTTATCTTACAAAAATTATATTCATGCATATGTGTTCACTGTAAAACCAATTCCCCTTACTTGTATACATAAATTAGCATACAATCTTGTCTATACGCTAAACATACAATCATATATATATATATATATATATATATATATATATATATATGCTAGTATAACACTTACAAAAAACATAGTTTTACAAGAATTTTATAAAAACCTTCTACTCAAGTTGAAAAGAAAAACACGAGACATATAAATTATATGTGTATCTAGTATTAAGGTCATAGACATACCTTTTGTTGTTAAGAAATTAGTGTTAAACTCTTATAATAGCTTGAAGAACTCTCGCTTCTTGTTGCTTCTCTTTCTCGGACTCTCTCAAAACTCTCTCTGCTCTAAGTTTTTCTCCATAAAACTACTTCTCTTTTCTTACTTAGGCTTTAGCCAAATAGAATATACATAAAATAAAAACACAAACAAATAAGACGGTTTTTAAAACGCCTAAACCGACGCTATACTTAATATACTAATAAATTATCAGCTACCAAAATAATATATATATATATTATATTTATATTTTGTTTAATTTAATTTATATTACTAATAAATAAAATTTAAAAATCCAAAAGCCATAGGGTTTTGTTTGGTAAAATTATTTAAAAATTAAAGACTTAATATATTTAAGCCTTGTTTGGCAAAACTAAATTAAACTCCTTTAATTTATTTTAGTAACCACTTATGATAAAGTTATTTGTCACACTTCTAATTAATTAAGTTTTCATACTTAATTTAATTAATTCTAATAACAATTCATTGCATAATATAATAATTTATTTGATCATTATAAACTCTCTAACTTAATTATTAAATTAAATTAGATTAATATTTCAAAATAATTACTTTCCTTAACTCATTAATTATTTATTAAACAAATAAATAATCAAATCACATCAAATCAATTAAACAAATATTTATTCAACGATAAACATAACCATTAAATATTTATATAATTCAATAAATATTTAATTAAAAAAATCTGGGTTGTTACAGGAAGTCATGTTCAGAATTGTAGAGACACTTTCGCACCACGAATGGTAAATAGAGCATCTATTAGAAGCCAGTCAAGAATCGTAGACTACACTCGGAGTCGTAGAGTCTACTGATGTCGAAGAAAAGTTAAGAATCATAGACTACACTCAGAGTCGTAGAGTCTACTGATCATATCAGAGGCTGAGATCGTAGTCGAGCAAGATCAGATGAAGACAACGAGCACAACGAAAGAAATTGTAGAGTGTCAAGCTCTGATCTTGGAGTTGTAGTGTCTACACAGCCGAAGCTGAATAGTATAGTGTAGAACTAAGACTTCAACAGATGTGCTCACAATGCCATGACAGAATCGTAGAGAAAATATGCTTCTCAACAAATGAGCACTCCCAGAATATCCAATGAAATGAAGCCTCTGGTTGATACTGCAAAGATAGATCCCACCTGAAGGAAATGAGGGAGCACTCAACGAATGGCATGCAAGCTAACAGAAGATCTAAGCATCAACCCAATCAGCATCCGGATTAATTTTTTAGAAAACCCTAATTTCGGAAATGAGAAACCCTAAATTGAAACTCAAATTAGAGTTAGAGATTGGTTGTAATCGTGATAAGGTGATTAATTAACAAGTATTAAAATTATAATTGTCAATCATGAAAACCCTAATTACTAAATTAGAAACCCTAATTTCTATATTTAGTAACCCTAATTAGTAAACCTAATTACTAATTGTAAACCCTAATTGCTAATTGTAAACCCTAATTGCTAAATTAGCAAGGTTAATGATAATTATATTATCTAAACCCTAATGTTCCTGTATAAGGTAATTAGAAAATTAATAATAATTAGGAAACCCTAATTTCAAAATTTTAGAAACTAAAATTTTTATTTTATTTTTTTTATTTTGTGCAAACCCTAATTGCTAAATCCTACAAATGCTATGTACTAAACCTTAGGGTTAAACCCTAATAGTTTGCATGATTACAAGATTGCCATTAAATGTGTTGGACAAAAGACCATTATACCCTTTTGTGCATAATTGAAGTCTAACACGTAGGTTTTGACAATAGGATGGGTTGGTAACCTAATATAACAACTCTCTTGACTTTAAATGACAGCAATCAGCCTCTATGCTTAGCCATTACATGCATCTAGACTTGTATATATAGATTAAGAGTGAGAGAAAGCCACATTTTTGCTTATTTTGTTCCAACACTCAACTCATCTCTCCCAAACTCTCACCTCTGAAATTATTAGCATATCAGTCCCAAAATACCAGCCCCACTAATACTTATAACAAACACTAGATGCTAGAATCAAAGATTGATCATCAAGGTATAAACCCTAGCTTGAAAAATCTGTCCGTAGATCTGTTGTTTGATGTTGTTTTTTTTTTTTGTGTGTTAAACATGTTAGACATAGTGTTTAAGGATGATCTGGGTTGCTAGATGTTAAATCCATAACATCTAGAGGCTCGGATTAGGCATTTTACAAAATCTGGAAAAATAAATTTTTGTCCTCTGACAACGAATGTCAGTCCTTATATCTCTGTGATCTGTAAAGATTTTTGTGTTTTGAAAGCTTGTAGTTGTAGTCGTGTATATGTTCTTTAGTCTGAAAGTTGAATCAAGGTCATAGCCAGAGCATATTGCAAGTTATTCTTGGTCAAAGTTCGTTGACCGACCTTGACCAGACCATTTCTAGTTAACCCATAAATGGGTTTTCAATGTCTGACAAGTTATTTAAGGCTCTATATCGGTCAGGTTTTTGGTGTTTTAAGTTCTTTGTTGTATCCATGTTTCGGTATGTTATGTATCCTTCTGATATATGCTTATAGTACATCTAGATATCAAATACACTGGATTTAGTGACCGGTCAAACTAGCTGGGTCAAGCACAAAAATGATTTTTTGGGTAACCCAGAAAATCTAAGAACACAGTTTCTGACATGCATTGATCGGTCCAGATCTATTGATTCTGTTGATGTTTTGTTGATATTTTGTGTTAGATCTCTTCATTTACATACTGACTACACACTTCAGCTTATATATCACACAAATAACAGAAGATAAGTAAGTTGTGGAAGCCCAAAGTAGGCGGTCGTCAGATTGTTTCTTCATTTCGGGCAACCCGTAAATGAAGAATGTACTTCCGATGACCACTTTGAAGGCTTTGATCTTGTTGTGTATTTGCTGTTTGATCATGATGGTGGTTGAATCTTGTAGTATTGCACTATGTCTACATGATCTGACCATTATCTTGCCCAGTAAAACAATAAATAGATCACGATTGCCGGTCAAACCAAGCATCTTGTTAACTGCTATGAGTGTTCTTAAGGGCTCAAGAACACCTACGGCGACGCTTTCTGTCGCTAAATGCTATAGAGAAAGATTTAATAATTATATTTATTTTAATTTCAAAAAATCATTTAAAATAGTAAATAAATTCAAAAAATTACAAAATTAATTTTAAAAATTATTTTAAGTTATAAAAATTAACTTTTAATAATTTGACATATTTTCATAAATATTAATATTTATTTGGATATTATTGATACTTTATTTATTTAATAAATCCATTAAATAAATTAATTAAAAATAATTTTAATATATTAAAAATCATTTTAAATGATAAAAGGTATTTAATAATATTTTAAGTTATAAAATATAACTTTTAATATTTTAAAGCAAATTTCATTAATTATTTAATATTAATGATCATTAAGTTATTTACTAAATAAATTAAATAAATAAATTTAAAATGATTTTATTATATTAAAAATCATTTTAAAAGATAGTAAAGTATTTAAAAATATTTTAAGTTATAAAATATAACTTTCAATATTTAAAGGTAAATTTCATTAATTAATTATTATTAATGATATTAAGGTTATGAAATAATTATATTAAATAAATTAATTTAAAAATGATTTTATTAATATAAAATCATTTTAAATGAAAATAAAGTGTTTAAAGATATTTTAAGTTATAAAATATAACTTTTAATATTTAAAGGATAATTTCATTTATAATTTAATATTAATTTATTATTGATGATATTAAATTTATTTAATAATTATATTAAATAAATAGTTTAAAAATAGTTTTCTTAACTTAAAAATCATTTAAAAAGGATACAAATGAATTAAAAATATTTGAAGTTATAATTAATGACTTTTAATATTTTGATAAATAGTACATTAATATTTAAATATTAATGATAATTATGTAAAATGATTTTAAATGTTTTAAAAATCATTTAAGGATAATATTAATACTTTAAAAGTATTTCAAGTTATTATAAATAACTTTAACATTTTAGAAATGATTTCATTAATAGTTTAATATTAATTAAATATTAATGATAATAAAATTGTTTAATATTTAAATCATTAATAATGATCTTTGGTGTTTGAAAATTCATGATAAATTATAATAAATATTTTAAAATTATTATAAGTCATTTAAAAATAATATGACTGATACTTACCGATATTGAGTTCTGAATAGAGTCTTAGACTTCGATAATTTCCGATAAAGTCACAAGACAATGCAGGCATATTTCGAAAATTGATCTGGACATAGATAATTTAATTAGATATGTGATTATTTGTAATTCCATGGTTGTTAAACATGGGTAATAATGCGATTAGGTTATGTGCTGACTGCGAAATACAGTAATATGTGTTATAGTATATTGTTCTAATCGAACGAATGATCTGATTAATGATAGGTCGTGAAACTAAGCTGTGAACTGTAAGCAGCGCATCAGGCAAGTATCTTACCTTTGCATTTTGTTTATACAATGGAAATGAGTAAGAATATTTATGAATTATATTATCACTATATAGATTCTTAACCTTATATTATATACGCTCATTGATTATCAACATGTTAGTATATGGTAATTCAGATATATATTATGTTCGTTAATTTCTATAAATGGTTATACAAGTGTCCCCACTTGGATAATCATTGTATTTAATCACATGTTGATATACCTTTGTCAATTACCCGTATACATATATGTTGAATTATAGATTATTGTTGAACAAGATAAAACCTTTGATTTTGAAACCAGACAAGTATGAACATCCCTACACGGGAAAACTGTTTATGCACCCAAGGTGGAAAGAGTGAATGATACCCTCGTTCTTGCATGTAGTATTGATCAATGCAGGGCATAACGGGCTGATCACCCCCCGTGCCTGTAAGTTATAACGGTTTGCAGATGAATTTCTGTTTAACCTTTTCGAAAATAAAAACAATGTTCATAGCATGTCATAATAACCCCAGCTATAGTCAATATGTAGTTTCAAAAATTTGAAAGAGAGTTGTTATGATATTATTATCAGTTCAGATTACTTCACAACTATTGACTTGTTGTAGAAGGGTAGTACAAAGAAAACATTTAAATTTCTTTCAGCTTATATATATAATTGCTATTACTTGCTGGGCACTCAAATGCTCATCTTTACTTAATTTAAATATTTTCAGCTAAGTGTGAATGACTAGAGAGCTCTGCTAAGAACAAGAAAAAGGGAAAGGGAAAGGTTGCTGAATGAACGAAAATGCTATGTTATGTAATAGTTAACTTTATTAAGACAAATATAATATATATTATCTATCATGGGTTGTAATGAATGTTTAAAGGTTACGTACTTGGGATTCAGACTCTGATGAATATGTAAATTAAGTTGATCTTTATATTATTATTATTGTTATTATTATTAGTATTATTACGCTCATAGAAATGATATCATGAAGCACCGAGTTTGGGTTTCAAGTACCCGAATTTGGGGACTTTACAAAAATCGGAAGGAAGAAAGAAAGTCATCGACCTGCCCGAGACATCAGAGTGACATCTCTCATGTAGTAGGTGAAATAGTATACTGCAGTGTCAGAAAGTCAGAAAAAGAGATGTCATGTCAAATCTGCAGTCTACACCAAATAACTCGAGATTTGCGAAGAAAATCAAAAAGCTTTCAACGGCTACTTTCCAACGGGAAGATTGGGAAGGAGTATAAATCAACAGAGCTTAAAAGATCAAGAGTTGCTGATGATTGCCATGTTGCAGAATCGTTGAGTTGGTAGAATGCTAACGTTGACTCTACGAGTTACACATGAGCTTAACAGAATAAGTCTCAGTGACAGTGAGACTACGAAGGTGGAAGTGAAGAAGCTTTGAAGAAGGACTTAAACAGACCAAAGCTTCACTCAACAAAGATGAGAATTCCACATAAATTGGCATCTAAGCTAAGAGCCGAGAATGACAAAAAGATAGAATTCAGAAGAGTGGCAAAGCACAAGGCAGATCTTGAGAGCCACTCTACGATTCATCATGAACCCAAAGCTAAAGCAGAGCAAGTGCAGAACCATGTCTGCCAACACGTTAAGAAGGGTTCAGGAAGATGAGCAGAATAGAAGAAGATCAGCTGCACGAAAGATGATGTGGTCCAGTCTCGAAGCAGAATGTAAAGAGGACCACACGAAGCTGTTAAGTACAAAAGATGATCAAGCTTAAAGACATCTTAGCAGCTCATCACCAACAACAACAACAAACAACAAGAAGAAGTTAGGGTCTGAGGGGTCCTTGTCCGGAGGGACTAAATGAAGTTCCAAGCTTGCTGGGCTTGAAGAGTTCCTAGCGAACTAGAGAAGTTCCAAGGCTGTTGACCTTGAAGAGTTCTTAGTGAACTGAAGTCCTAAGGCTGCTGGCCTTGAAGGAATCTTAGTGATTCAGGGTGCTGCCATTCCTTAGTGGGAATCTTGCTAGTTGAAAGTAGAAGAGTAGATTAGGAGCTTGAGTCTCTGAACAACTTAAAACCCCTTGTGTCTTTTATCTTATGTCATTTACATTATGTACATTAATTGTTATAACTGCTATGTATGTTTTAACTGCTTACAACCGAACTAACTCTAAGAACAATGTATGTATGATTATGAATATATCAATGACGGAGATCTTTTACTTATTCTGATGTGCTTGAAAAGATTCTTATGTTTGTCATATGCTAATTCGTTAGCAATACAAAATAAAGGAAGTATTTGAAATTAAAAAGGATCTATTCAACCCCCCCTTCTTGATCTATATTGTGCCTACTGGGAACTAACATAGTGGTTTAGAATTTATACCAATTATAGAAAACTTTGAAACCGCTTCGAATCTCCAACGCAATCTGAAAGAACTACGCCTCTACGGTATCCACAAGAACGCCCGCGAATCGTCGCACAATTCTACAATAAAGGGAGTTGAGGTATTAGCCACCAAAGGAATGAATTTTCTGTTTTCTCTCTAGTCTCTCTCTAAGAGCGGCTAGGGATTTTTTAGGTTATGATTAACTTTCTAAAATGCTGATATATCATATATATATATATATATATATATATATATATATATATAAGATAAATCGTAATTAATCAAAACCCTAATCTTATTAAAATAATATATGAATTTATATATATATATATGTATATTAATGTATATATCTTAATTAAGTCTTACTTAATTAATATACATTAATATACATATATATATATATATATATATATATATATACAAATCATCCTTTTAATTTAAATTCATGATTTAAATACTATCAATCATATTGATATATTTAAATCCTTACAATTTAAATTAATTCCCTTTTAATAACGTTCTATGTGTGTGACCTTATAGGTTATTATTACGTTGGCAATAATTTTAAAATCATATTACAAAATTATAAACAGTGAGCGGCATCTAGCAATGCATCACTACTACCCAAGTAACAATAAGATCGATGATTCGATGTAACCTTTTTCGTGACCAATGTTTCAATGTAATTTAATCCTTTTAACATTTACATCCTAGATTAAACTCGAGTCATGGAATGTGTCATACTCTTCATAATTTAATCTGGGTTTTCTTGATCAATGAGTAGACTATATTAAACAAATCACTATTTGAGCATGGTCATGCATTTCATAGTTTTACTCAATCAAGAGGCCTATGGAAATCACCCCTAATACATAGGAGGGTTAAATTCCATCTAGATCACTCATATTCCTCACACGATTCATGATGTACCCAATAATCACCTTTATAGTCCACCATATTAAAGGTGACCTTTGATGATATTAAAGTACATAAATTCTCGTGTAGTAATATAGTGATTTCAGGTCGGAGGATTATTACATCATTGTCACTATTAGAATCGCTAATGACACTTCGCATAATGCTCCATATAGAATTCTCATGGTGGGTCTATCCAGTACATCGTTCTCTAACACGTACCTATGCATTGACTTAATATCTCATATATTTATGACCAATGAGATTTGGTCATCAGTCAATCCACATACTAGTCTCAATGCATCATTGTTATCCCATCAACAATGATACTCGACTAGGGACATTTAAGAGCAATTATACTAATTATAATTATATAATCTCATGTTCAAGTCACACACTTGAAACTATATAATTTGTATCACTATTCTAAGGAATTTTATTATGTAACATTTATATAACACAGTAAATAAAACCATAATAAAATCATACATTTATTCAATCAAATATAATATCAAAATGTTAAGCAATTATATCAAATAATTGGCATCTAGGGCATAAACTCTAACAGATACATCATATAGCATGTAAACATTTATACATTCCCTAAAACTAAACTACGTCAGTTTTTCGCAAAGAAACAATCGGACCTATTACCCGTTCAAAGTCCAAAAAGGCCACGAGCTTACAGCCAATTATGTCTTCATCTGACTAGGCTAATCTTAATACGGTCTCCCGCGAAGAATTTGATGGATTAAGTAAACAAATCACAGATTTGGATGTTCTGCTTAAAGAACTACACCAATCTACTCAAGGTACAAGGATACCCGCACATACTGAATCCTCTGCACATTGAGGAACCCAAGGTGCGGACAAAGATGCTCCCGTATCTGATTCTCAATTGGATAAAACTAACAAAATTCATGATATCACCCATCTCAAAGAAGATCTAGACACTGGTGATATCAAAAAGAAAGTCCTTCAAATGGAAAAGACTATTTGTGATATCAAAGGAATTGGAGCACAAGGGAGTGTTTCATATGCAAACCTTTATATATTCCCTGGTGTGCATTATCCAGAGAAGTTCAAGACTCCTGACTTTGAAAAGTATGATAGGTTAGGAGACCCTTACACACATTTGAAGGTATTCACTGGAGAACTCGGATATTATGTCGAGGACGAGAAGCTCAGAATGCAGCTATTCCAGAAAAGACTAACTGGAGAAACTCGATCGTGGTATACCAGATTAGATAATTCAAAGATCCATAGTTAGGAGGAGCTAGCTCATGCCTTCTTCAGTCAGTACAACTTCCAATCCCAGATGGCCCCTGACTGGTACCAAATTACTAAAGTCAGGAAACAAACCAATGAATCTTTCAGAGAGTATGCTCAAACGTGGAGGCGCCTTGTAACTCAAGTTGTTCCCTCTATGAATAAGTCAGAGATGGTGATGACCTTCATAGACATACAAGAAGCTCCTTTCTATGAGAGGGTTTTGGCTGGTATTGGCAAACCATTCTCAGAAATGATTAAACATGGGGAAATGGTTGAGATGGGATTGAAGTCAGGAAAGATTCAAGACCTAGCTGCCCTTAAAGTTGTTGCTGAACACATCCAGTCCATAAATTATGGAAACAACCCCCTGAGGGTCCATAAAAAGAAATAGGATGATGTTTCCTTGATACTACAAGGTCAGAAAAGAAGTCAGAATATGCCTATCCCGAGGAGAAATTACTCCCCCTTTCAAGCACAACCTTCAAACCCTTCGTTACCAAAGGGTGGAGAAGTCAGACGCACTCGAGTGTTCACACCCCTAGGGGAATCACTCGAGAATATTCTCAATCTTCTGACCACTCAGAAAAAAATTACTCGTCTTCTTCCACCAGCAAACCTAAATGGGAAGGGTTTCAATGCTAGTCAGAACTGTGCCTATCATGCTGGAGCTCCAGGACATGATACTCAAGATTGCTGGGCCTTGAAACACAAGATCTAGGATTTGATTGATAATGGTGAGATCATGGTAGCTAAACCCGACCAACCCAATATGCAAGACAACCCTCTTCCTTAACACAAAGAAGAGGAGGTTAATATGATTAATTAGAGTAGTGGACAGAGTTCCAATAATCATAATGGTGGATCTTCCCAGACTAGCAAGGATAATACTAACAAGTGGGACTATGCAAAGTTCCAATTTATGATGGAATGGAAAATGAATGCTCTACGTGAACAACTCAACCAATTGGCAGAACTAGTGGTCCATCAGCACCAAAGCACACGCTAATTATTTAGTCAGGAGCATATCAGTGTCCTTCCTCTTGTTACAAACACTCCACCGCGTACTCCAGAAAATGAAACATTGGAGGATAAAATTGCAAAAAGAGCAAATGCCAAAGCCTGTCGGGATTTTGCCAACAAAAGGGAATTTACATACCTAGGCCAACCAATGGAAGAAATACTGCAGATGTTGATACATGAAGGAAGAATCACAACTCTGTTACCTCCAATCAACCCGCGTTTAAGACAGTTTGATTTCAGTGGAGTGTATCAGTATAACTCCCAATCTCGCGGTCACAGCACAGAAGAATGATGGGCACTCCGCCACCTTATTCAGAATTTAATTGACAACGGTGTCCTGCAGATGGCAGATGATGATGTTGTAGTCCTAGAGAGTGGGGACGCATTTCCTACAAAGTGGAAGGAAGTCGTAGCAATCATATCTTCTAAGACAGATGCAGCTACTCCCTCACATACCATCCAACCAGTTCAACTCAATGGTGTTGACAATCCTTTAAAAGTGGCTGCTCTAGAGCCAATTATCTTGCCATTTATACCACAATATCCTATTTTCAGCCTACAGAAAGTTCCATGGAATTATGGATGGGCTGAAGGATCCACATCTCACATAACTGCTGCAGTGTCGAAAGACAATCCATTGTATCTTCCCCAACGGGTGATGAAATCTACCACCAGGTCAAAGGGGAAGATTCCCATGGAAAAGGTGGAAGAATTTCTCCGTACTATGGGCCATAATGAAGCCAAGGTAGTTTTAAGCTTAAGAGAAGCTCCACATCAAATATCCATACCGGACTTGGTTTTCTCGTCCAAAGATCACATGAAGGTCTTGCTCAGGGTTTTGGAAGAAGCTCAACTTCCTAAGTCAATAGATGTTGAGAAATTCCAGCATCTGGTGGAACACATTTTTAACAACAATGTGATATCTCTCATTGATGATGATATACCTCACAAAAGGGACCGGTCATTGCAAACCGTTGCATATAGCGATTTTATCTTCCGGATACATAGTGGGAGGAGTTTTGATAGATGGAGGGTCATCTTTGAATATCTTTCCTTGTGCCACTTTGGTGAAGATGAATATCAATCTCAACAGAATTCGAAAAAGCCATACAATCATTAAAGCTTTCGACGGATCCCGACAAAACGCTGTCGGAGAGATTGAGCTGCCGTTGGAGATTAGTCCACATACATTCTGCATATCTTTTCACGTGCTCAAAATAGATATAGGATACAACCTGATCTTGGGAAGACCATGGATTCATATGGTCGGGGTCGTCCACTCCATCCTTCATCAAGAACTTAAATACATTATCAACAATATCCTAGTCACTATCGATGTTGAGCAGGAATGTCCTCAACAAGGTGAGATACCACTAATCAGCTTCAATTCAGAAGTTGAGCCGATCAGTTTTTATGCCATGGAGGTGAGCAACACTCACTACCATCCCATTGGGGCGCCACCTTCCATACCCAAGATTTCTACCAAAATAATGTCGGTAACTCAAGAAATGATGTCATTGGGTCATCAACCTAGACAAGGGTTGGGTAAAGATCATCAGGGCATTAAGCATCCAATTCAAGTGTCCAGTCAAACAAGAATCCTCACAAGCACAAATTAATTCCTTCAGCTTCAGCCACACGGCGATTATCTCAACCTACAGTTCCTGAGCCTGTACGATCTCCGGTAAAGGTGCCAGCCCATGTAATGGCTATGTTATTTCCTAAATCGATACCTGTAAAAGGGAAAGAAGTTATGGTTCCTGATCCCAGAGTGGAAGAAGAGGAACGAAGACGTAAACAAGACATCGCCAGAATGATGGCAAACGTACGCATCATTGTCTATAATAAACATACAAACAGATACACCCCAGACGATGATTGCCCTGATGTTATGGTCATTATTCGGGAAAAGGAAGACGATGACAGCCCCACCATCACTGTAATCCATCAGGACTTCACCTTTGACAATTGGAGCAGCGCTTCTTTCATTGGTCGACAAGGGTAAAACGGGCAGAAACTCCTTCTTCCCTGTAGATATTAATAATTGCTTACTTTTCTGTACAGTATTAGCAGTTATTTTGTCAGTACATGATAACACTTTGTATGATTGAATAGTTTCATATATATTAAGTGAAAGCATATTTTGTTTCAGGACTCTGAATTTAGATGTGCCTATACTTTCTTATAAGGTGCCTTTTCTCCACAAGGATTATAACTTTGATGAGCAGTTGGACTCAGATTTGATGGAAATATAAGAGGACATTGAGATACCTCAGGAGATCAAAGAATGGGTCGAAGACAAACCCAAACCCAACCTTGATAAAACCACTTCCTTCAATCTCGGATCCTTAAAAAACCCTAAGCTAATCTAGATTGGTTCAGACCTCACTCCAAACCAAAGGAATGACATGGTTACACTATTAACCAAATTCTAGGATATATTTGCATGGTCTCATGAAGACATGGTGGGTTTATCCACTGACATCGTCATTCATCGCCTCCCCATTAAAGAGGGATTCAAGCCAGTCAGGCAGAAGCTCAGGTGATTAAAACCTGAGTGGAGTTTAAAGGTTAAAGAGGAAATTGTGAAACAATTTCAAGCAGACATCGTCATGGTGTCCACATACCCTGAGTGGCTATCTAATATAGTCCCCGTGCCTAAACCAGGAGGAAAGGTGCGAGTTTGCATGGATTACCAGGATCTGAATAATGCTTGCCTTAAAGATAGCTTTCTTGTGCCATTTATCCACATTCTCATTGACAATACTGCTCAATACGACATGTACTCCTTTGCTGATTGCTTTGCGGGGTACGATCAGATCATGGTTTCTGAAGAGAATCGTGAGAAAACATTATTCATCACTCCTTGGGGAACCTTTTACTATAGACGGTTGTCTTTAAGCCTTATCAATGCCGGAGCTACATACCAGCGGTCCATGATGGCTCTTTTCCATTATTTAATGCACAATGAGATAGAGATCTACGTGGATGATATCATCGTCAAATCCCAAATGGAGGAAGACCACCTAGACCATCTCAAAAAGCTCTTCAACAGGTTGCGTAAGTATAACTTGAAGTTACTAGGATTCCTAGTCAGTCACAAGGGGATTGAGCTAGATCCCACTAAAATCTAGGCCATCACGAAAATGCTCATTCTTCAAACAGAGAAGGAAGTACGGGGATTTTTGGGAAGAATAAATTTCATTAGCAGATTCATCTCCCAACTTACAGCAACCTGTGAGCCTATTTTCAAGTTGTTAAGGAAGAACTCGTCCATGAAATGGAATGATGAGTGCCAGAAGGCCTTCCTTACAATCAAGGAGCAGCTAGTCAAAGCTCCTGTCTTGGTATCACCCAGGGATGATGTTCCCATGTTTATGTACTTGTCCATAAGTGACAATGCCATGGGTTGCATGTTGGGACAGAAAGACGATAGAGGCCAAGAGCGAGCTATCTACTACCTCAGCAAAAGATTCAGCAACAGTGAACACAAGTACACTCTGATTGACAAGACTTATTGTGCTTTAGCATGGACTTCCATGAGGTTACAACATTACCTCTGTGACGCCCCCAAAATAGGTATACATCACCCATCTTGAGTCGCCAAATACATGGTACAAAATTCAAATACAATTTAACAATACAACTGTCGTGTAAAATATGACAAAACATAAACTGATAGTTTTAATACGAATATTGTATTCAACTCAAATGGAGTCCTCAATACATTTACTATCACACTATTTCATAGAATAGTGAGGACTACTACTGCTATTATCTGGACCGTTACTCCGTTCCCCGACTAGTCCAGGCTACGTTCTCATTTCCTGAAGAGAACAATGAATGCAAAAGGGTGAGCTCAACTAGCCCAGTAAGAAATATTATGACTAAGATAATGCAGAATAATTTATCGTTAGCCTTCAACAATGTTAAACTGATAAAATATACCAAACATCAAGTTTAACTGCAGCGGAATAAGCAATCCATTAGAAGAGTCAAGTAGAGCATAAAATCTACTATCTTCTACGATTTAAAAAGGGTTTTCATCACTTTTATCGCTGAGACTCAGCTTAATAAATAATCCACATCATCGAATCACCCATGCACTACGTCCAAGGATATTCTTTAGTATCACGACCACAAATTATCCCTGCACTACGGGTCAAGGATATTCGTGTATTCATCAATGGTCAATGGTCATAATCATACCAAGTTCATCTATGCACTACATGCCACATATGTCTTTCAACATAATATAAACATGAGGACGATGACAATGATATAAGAATTCAATAAAATAAGTTCAAGGATAAATTTTTAAAGATTTATAATTTAATTTATCCAGAAATCAATAACGTCCAAATTGTTAACATGATACTGCTTTGTGGAATAAAATTAAAGAATAATATTGTACTAAAAATAATTTGGACCGAAAATGAATCAATTTTTATCATGAATAGTACCCCGGGTGAATAGTACTCGAGTGAATAGTATCCCATGAATAGTACTTCGGGAATAGTAACCCCGTGAATAGTACTCCGGCATGAAAAAGTTAAAACTTATCAAGAATGCTCAGAATAACATTTCAATGAAAAGATACTGGATGAAGCGCAAATATCAAGGATATTCTACTAATTTCATGGAGTTTAGAAGCCAAAACTTTAAGAAAATGAGAATAGAATTCGGAATCTGAAACGAAATAATATTACCTACATACTACAGAGTATGGAAGTAAAAATATTATTTCATATGAATATTAAACAAAAATAACATCCCTTACCTTGAAAAGAAGAGTATTCCAACTGGTATAGCGGAGATATTCTTGAAGAAAACTTTCACTGTATTCTACGCTCAAAGCTTTCTAAAACTCTAAAGAAATACGCTCAATATTATAGAAGAAGAATTCTCTGATTCTGGTGTGATTTTCAATTCTAACTAAGCATCCTATTTATAGGAGAATGGAAGGATACTATTTGAATATTAAAATCACGGACGTACAGTGGCTATACTCACGGACGAATTCAGCCGGCTAAAACGTTTAAAAATTTTGATTTACTATACAACACTATGTAATAAAATATTCTAATAAAACAAAAATCTTAAATAAAATATAATATATTATATTATATTTATAATCTAATAAAACAAAACTTATAATATATATATATATATATATATATATATATATATATAATAACCTACATCACATGGCATCACCCGTGTGATGCCTTTCCCCCTCCCAAAACTCATCGAGAGAACCTTTATAAATATATATATATATATATATATATATATATATAACAAAAACATATAATTATATATCTATTAGTTTCCTTTCCTTCACGTAACTTCCCCTTCCCCCCATTCCCAATTTTCAGATTTCCAAAGTCACAAGTGGGCCCCACACGTGGCCCCCACATGTGGGCCCCACCTTTATTATAAAAAAATACTAAAAAATTTTCTACCGATTATTTTGAAAAATAGGTAAATGGGGGTCCAACAAATACTTTATAAAAATTCCCCCAATATTTTTAACAACGTTTATTCATATTATTATAACTTGCAATATTAACAACCAGATCGTTCCCAGGAAAGAGAGGGTTTTCCAATAAGGATTTCTCCCTATTGGCGCGCAATTAGGTAACCAAACCCCTTTCCTCGACAAAATTTTCTAGACATTGTTAATTATGCATATAATAATTAGAATAACTTGTCATCTCAATTATTGATTTATTAATATATAAAATATTGACAATAATTGAATCAAATAACGTGAGATACTATGCAGCAATTACTGTAGCAATAACTGAGTAAAACTGAGTGACTCCTCACGTAAGCATCAATAATCAAAACCGTAGCTACTATGCAACCACGCCAGACATTCTTTTTACTTTTAACACCGGGTATTTCAACAGTTAACGGTAAAACTTTCGTCGTTATTTTTATAAAAAGATATTTCTGTCGTATTCTCATTCCAACAATAATTCCGTTGTGGGGTCCACTAATGATTGTGCCGTCGTACGAATATTCCCTGTTAAAACGAATATTCCCCGACCAATCAAATATAATATAACAACTTGCGTACGTTGCAAAATTTATAAATATTACCCACAACTATAACATTATATCAAATTTATTTCTTAATATTCAAAAATGATATTTATAGAAAATTCATCTTTATTCATAAAAGTTGGGGTCTTACAACCTCCCCTTCTTATGAAATTTCTCCCTCGAAATTAGGGTACATACCTGGTATGACGACGAGGTGAGGATACCTTGATCTCATTTCAGATTCTAACTCCCAGGTCATTTCCTCAACATCGTGGTTTCTCCACAAAACTTTGACTTGAGGTATAACCTTGGAGCGTAAAATATGTTCATTCTTATCCAAGATTTTAATAGGAACCTCTTCATATGTTAAATCTTCCGCTATTTCGTTCGGTTTTAACTCATTAATGTGGTTCGGATCTTCCACATATTTACGTAACATGGATATGTGAAAAACGTTATGAACACGAGACATACTTGGCGGTAAAGCGAGTCTATAGGCTACAGTTCTTACTCGGTCAAGGATTTCAAAAGAGCCAATGAATCAAGGATTGAGCTTTCCTCTCTTTCCAAATCTCGTAACTCCCTTCCATGGAGCAACACGTAACAACACATGTTCTCCAACATTGAATTCCACGTTCTTCCGATGAAGATCAGCATAACTCTTTTGACGATCTTGTGAGGTTTTTATACGTTCTCGGATCATTTGAATCTTTTCCTTTGTCATGTATACCAATTTTGGTCCCAACAACGTTGCTTCATCCACCTCATCCCAGCATACTAGAGAACGACACTTTCTTCCATACAACGCCTCAAATGAAGCTATGCCGATACTTGGTTGATAACTGTTGTTATAGGAAAATTTCACCAATGGCAAGAACTTGTCCCAACTTCCTTTGAAGTCAAGGACACAGAGTCTTAATAAATCTTCAAGAGTTTGAATAGTCCTCTCTGACGGCCCATCCGTTTGAGGAAGATATTCTGAACTGAATCGCAAATCTGTGCCCATAGCTTTTTGCAAACTAACCCAAAATCGTGAAGTAAATCTTGGGTCTCGATCAGAAACTATGGATACTGGCATACCATGCAATCTTACAATCTCGTTTATGTACATACGAGTAAGACGTTCAAGTGTATAAGTTTCATGTATAGGTAAGAAATGAGCAGACTTGGTCAATCTATCAACAATGACCCAAGTTGCATCTATACCTTGAGAAACCTTGGGAAGACCAGTAATGAAATCCATGGTAATGTGCTCCCACTTCTATTCTAGAATTTTAAGTGGTTGCAATGGACCTTTTGGCACTTGATGCTTCGCCTTGACACGTTGACAAGTTAAACACCTTGAGATAAACTTCGCGATATCTCTCTTCATATTGCTCCACCAAAATGTATGTCGAAGATCACGATATATTTTGGTACACCCAGGATGGATTGCAAACGGTGTGTTGTGCGCCTCCATCATGATTTTATAATTCAAGTTAGAATCGTTAGGAACACAAAGTCTGGAGTTGACTCGAAGTATTCCTTCTTCATCGATTCTTGCTTCCGGGATAGCACCTTCTTGCACTTTCTCTCTCATACGCATCAGCTCTCGGTCTGTAGCTTGAGCAGCTTTAACTTTATCAATTAAAGTCAGTTCTACTCGTATATTAGCCATCATCACGTGGGTCCCTGGAGTCTTTAACTCTATCTCCATTCCTTGCAAGTCATACAAAATGGGCCTTTGCGTTAATAATAACGTACTCGTACCCGCATATGATCTTCTACTCAATGCGTCAGCTACCACATTCGCTTTTTCAGGATGGTATTGAATGGTATTATCATAATCTTTCAACAGTTCAAGCCAACGTCGTTGCCGCATGTTGAGTTCCTTTTGGGTGAAGAAATATTTGAGACTTTTATGATCCGTATAGATCTCCACTTTCTCCCCATACAGGAAATGCCTCCAAATTTTAAGTGTTAAGACAACAACTGCTAACTCTAGATCATGAGTAGGATAATTCTTCTCATATTCTTTGAGTTGTCAAGAGGCATAGGTTATGACTTTCCCATGTTGCATGAGAACATATCCTAACCCTTTGCCAGAAGCATCATTGTAGATGACAAATCCCTCCAAGCCAGATGGTATTGTCAGAACAGGTGTTGAAATGAGTCTCCTCTTGAGTTCTTAAAAACTCTTCTCATATTCCTCTCTCCAACCGAATTTTGTATCTTTCCGAGTCAGCTGAGTTAATGGAGTAGCGATTCAAGAAAATCCTTCCACAAATCTCCGATAATAACCAGCTAAGCCGAGAAAGTTACGTACTTCGGTCACTAACTTAGGTTGCTCCCAGCTTTGAATTGCTTTAATCTTTGCCGGGTCAATAGATATTCCATGATTTGTTATCACGTGCCCAAGAAATGCAACTTCCTCAAGCCAGAACTCGCATTTCTTTAACTTGGCATAAAGCTTATTTTCACGAAGCTTTTTGAGTATCAGCCTCAAGTGTTGCTCATGATCTTCACGGCTTTTGGAGTAAATAAGGATGTCATCAATAAAGACAACCACGAAATGATCCAAATATTCCTTGAATACTCAGTTCATCATATCCATGAAGGCGCATAGGAGCATTAGTCAATCCAAAAGACATGACTAGAAATTAAGTAATGCCCGTCTGCATCGAGTTACGGCGCCGTCTTTGGAATGTCATCGGTTTTAATCTTCAATTGGTGATATCCTAATGTAAATCAATCTTTGAAAAAGAATTAGGCGCATTGCAAATCGGTCAAATGAGGTCATCAATGCGAGGCAATCGGCATCTATTTTTGACAAAGGACATGGTTCAACTCCCGATAATCAATACAAAGTCGCTTACTCCCATCTTTCTTCTTCACGAATAGAGCGAGGAGCACCCCAAGGGGCGTCTAAGGCGAATGAAACCGAATGTAATGAAACCGGGTGTCTACAAAACTCCCTCAGCTTAGGTCTTTCTTAGGTTTTTAACAATAGAAATATCATGAAAATCAATAGTAGCAATCAAATTTATTGCAAAAAATAAAGAATGCGAGATAAAATCGATTTTAAAATTTTTCACAAACCAATTACGGATCATCCTTTATGCATATTATTAATTAAATGAAGAATTCTCTTCCAAGAAATTTTGGTGAAATCATACCCTTGTGAAAGTGAGCTTCCTCAGTGCTTTGTTCACCTCCTATTTCTCTTCTTGATCTCCTTGAATCTCCGGTAGATTCCTTCCTTTGATCGATGTAATATTACCCAGTGTATGGCCTCTATAGGTGATCCACCAAGGAAGAGAATTTTTCAAGAAGAAGGTTTGGCTCAAACCCTAGTTTTTCCTATCCTAATAAGAAAAAAGGGGTTTTTCAAGAAGAAGGTTTGGCTCGAACCCTAGTTTTCCCTATCTGAATACTCTCCAACTCTTGGAATTACGTATATTACATATATCTAATATAAGACTACTCTTATAAAGATATTATATAACCTATTTTAATTAAAATAAGGTATTATTTATTTAATTAAACTCTTTTTAATTAAATGGGCTCCCTAATCCTATTAGGGATAATTAATTAAACTCCTTTAACTAATTTTCTTTCCTAATCCAATTAGGAATAAATGAGAGTACTAATATTAAATTAATTCCTAAACCTTTTAGAAATTAAAATAATAATAATTATAATAATATTAATAAGACTCCTCTTATTAATTTATATTTAATATTTCTAAAATATTAAATAATAAATATTAAGCTATTTAATTTATTCTATCACCATAGATTAAATTAAATATACTTAACATATTATTACAATTATGCCATTAACTTCTTAAATAATTATTCTTCCTTTTATGGTGTGACCCTTTAGGTTCTCCATATTAAACCGGTTGTGAATAAATCAATTAGAACAATTCTAATCTCATTTAAATAAATAAATTAAATAAATAATTTATTTAAATAAATAATATTTATTCTACATAGGGATAAGCTCCCCTAGCGATCAACGACTTTCCGGATAATATAGATTTCAACATTAATCCTAAAAGAACCTTTGAGTAAATAGTTCTGCCGTACAATTCAATCCTTCCACCATCTATGTGTCCAAATTAAATATAAGACATGGAATTCTTTGTCAAGTCTTATTTTATTTAATTATATGTATTTGATTCCTAAATGAACAACTCCTAATGAATGCAAATTAGAAACTACTTTCTAATTTCATTCCACCTTAACCAAGTTCTGAGTTGTCATTTATCGAATCACATAGGACATTTCTCCTTTTACTAGAAGTGGTAGATTCTTTATTGATCATTCATTATCTTCATATATAACTTATTACACCCAAGCATACCCTTTGATATACTCTAAGAGTCTTAAGGAATAAGTCAAAGTGTAATTCATTATATATAAGATACTATGATGATCTCAAGTCTAAGGATCATTTGTACTTACTATCACTACAGAAATTCTATTGACGGTGTAAGTAAAACTCCATTAGGAATTCCTTAGCGAGTCACGTTCGATGAACTTATTCTCTAATAAGCACCTACATACTTGCTTTAGTGTCTCCACACAAATGATCATGAGATCAATCATCCTCATCCAATGAGCAAACAACGTATGTACCAATCTATCCGGATTCACTAATCCCCTATTTAGTAATCCAATGATTGGGAACTATTTTAGTTTTAAGCTTTCTAAAATTTAGATCTCATTAGAATGATCATCATCATTATTCTAAAAGCGTTGCTTAAAACTATGGGTTTATCACATATTATTAAAAAAACACCATGTAGATAATAAATGGCTTTAATAAATAATTCTTTTATTAATAAATAAATAAGATTGATTACACAAGATATATGCTTATCATCATACATGATTGGCTTGTATGCATAATACTTTCAATCTCCCACTTGCACTAAAAGCCCGATCGTAGTGGTATCTCATACCCATCTTCTCTAAGTGACGATCAAACTATCTTTGTTGTGTTAACGCTTTAGTAAATGGATCTGCAATATTGTCTTGAGAGTCCACACGCTCCGGTGGCGTCTCCTCTTTCAATGATCTCTCGATCAAATGAAATCGCCATGACACGTGTTTGGATTTACGATGAGACACAGGTTCCTTAGCTTATGCATAACGGCTCGGTGTTGTCACGAGAATAAAACCTTTGGTCCTTTAATGCTAGGAACCACACCAAGTTCGGTAATGAAGTTCTTCATCAAACGACTTCCTTTGCGGCTTCACTTGCGACTATGTACTCTGCCTCATCATTTGAATCGACAATCTGTTTCTTTGCTTGGAACTTTTCAACTCAACTGCGCGCCACCGCTAAGGTAAACACATACCGAAAGCAGTTCTTCATCTTGGTGCATTTGAAAACTTGAGTGCATGAAGCCCTCTGGTTTTAATTCGGACCCACCGTGAAAAGAAATACATCCTTAGTTCTTCTTAAGTACTTTAGGATATTTTTCACCGCCTTCCGGTGTTCTTCTCACAGGATTCGTGATATCTGCTTGTTACACTAAGTGCATGGCGACATCTGGTCTAGTACATATCATACCATACATGATAGATCCTATTCTTTGAAGCATAAGGAATCTTACTCATCAGGTTTCTCTCCTCGAGTGTTTTTGGGGCTTGTTTCTTGGAGAGATGTATTCCATGGCTCATCGGCATGAGACCTCTTTTGGAATCTTCCATGCTAAACCTTTTTAGCATTATGTCAATGTCGTTCCTTGGGATAAGCCAAGCATCCTATTAGATCTATCTCTATAGATCTTTATCCCCAAAAATATAGGATGCTTCTCCCAAGTCCTTCGTGGAGAAGTGTTTAGATAACTTGATTTTAATTGTTTTATGACATAGGAATATCATTCCCTATCGGTAATATATCATCAACATATAATACAAGGAATGAAATAAGCGCTCCCACTAACCTTCTTGTACACACATGGTTCATCCTCATTTTGATAAAATCAAACTTTTGATTGTCTCATCAAAGCGGATGTTCCACTACGAGAAGCTTGCTTTAATCCATAAATGGATCGTTGTAGCTTCTGAGACTTGATTTGTTCCAACCTTTGAAACAAATCCCTCCGGTTGTGTCATATACACATCCTCCTCAAGTTTCCCATTGAGGAAGGCCGTTTTCACGTCCATCTGCCAGATTTACGTAGTCGTGGTAAGGCTGCGATCATAAGCAAAATCCGAATGGACTTGAGCATTACTCTTTGGTGAGAAGGTTTCGTCATAGTCGACTCCTTGTCTTTGTTTGAAACCTTTTGCAACCAATCGGGACCTTATAGGTCTCTACCTTGCCGTCTGCTCCGGTCTTTCTTTTAAAGACCCATTTACACCCAATGGGCTTAATGCCTTGGTGGTGAGACCAAAGTCCATACTTGGTTCTCATACATGGAGTCCATCTCGGTTTCATGGCTTCTTGCCACTTCTCTGAGTCTTTACTACTCATATGCTTTGTTAAGTAATTCAATGGATCATCATCATTTATGATCGTACCTCATTAATCATCTTCTATGACAAGTCCATACCTTCTGGGCATCTTTGGTACTCTTCCAGTTCTGAATAGGGTGTGATGCGAAAGAATCTCTACTTGGTTAGGTACCTTACTTTGATCTGTAGTATTTTGTGGTTCTTGAACTTCTTGAAGATATATCTTACTCCCACTTTGACCCCTTGAGGATAAACTCCTTTTCGAAGAAGGCGGCATGTTTCATAACAAACACCTTTTGATCGGTTGGATGATAGAAATAATACCCTAGATGTTTCTTTAGGGTATCCCACAAATCTACATTTATCGGATCTAGTCTGCGACTTATCGTTTTCAAACTTTTTGACATAAGTGGACAACCCCAAGTCTTAACATGCTTAAGATTTGGTTTCCTCCTATCCATAACTTCATATGGGGTCTTGGGGATGATTTTGTAGGTACCTTGTTAAGTAGGTATCACGAGATTCTAGGGCATATCCCGGAAGGAAGCTGGAAGGTCGGTAAAGCTCATCATAGATCGAACCATGTCCAACAATGTTCGATTTCTCCTTTCGATATACACCATTCATTTGTGGCGTCCTGGTGGAGTCCATTGTGAGATTATACCATTTTCTTTGAGACAATTGAAAACTCACCACTTAAGTATTCTCCTCCTCGATCGGATCGAAGAGTCTTAATACTCTTACCGGTTTGCTTCTCAACTTCACTTACGAACTCTTTGAACTTTTCAAATGATTGATTTGTATTTCATTAAATACACATATCCAAATCTTGAGTGGTGGTCGTCGGTGAATGTAATAAAATAAGAATACCCTCCTCGTGCGATTAGTTGTCATGGGTCCACATACATACATGTGTGTACCAGCGCTAACAACTCTCAGTAACTCTTTCTCCTTTTCCACTAAAAGGAGATTTAGTCATTACCCATGAGACAAGATTCACAGGTTGGATATGATTCATAATCGATAGCTCTAGGAGCCCATCTTTATGCAACTTGGATAATCTTGTTTCATTAATATGACCAAGTCTCTGATTGCCACATGAAGGTATAATTAACATCATCTCTTTTCCTTTTCTTAGTTTGTTCAATTTGAAATATATTTTCATGCAAGTCAGTATATAAAGTCCATTTACGCAAATTACCAACACCATATAAAACATTATCATTATAAATAGAACAAGCTGTTGTTCTTTATTATAATATTAAAACCATCCATATCCAATACGAGAGATAGAAATAATGTTTCTAATGATATTTGGAACAAAATAACAATTATTTAAATTAATGAACTTGCGGTAAGCGATGTGCTAAACAATAAGTCCCTACATTAATCTGACCTTTTGCTCCATTTCCCACTCGTGGGGCGACCTCATCCTTCTTTCGACTTTCTACTTGACCGGTCCACGCATATTATTACATATGTGAGAACCACATCCGGTTATCCAATACCCAGTAGAAGATTGACTTTCGGAAAAATTAATTTCAATCATAAACAAACCTTGATTAGGATTGAAGCTTCTCCAAGCTTCTTACCTTTTTTGATACGCAAGATAATCCTTGCAGTTCCTCTTCGATGACCCGGCTTATTGCAATGGAAGCAAATTCCTTTGCTAAATTTGGATCGGGTTTCTTTTGATCCTTCACTTTCGCTTTTCCCTTAGCCTTCTTGGATTTCTTCTTTTGAAGATACCTTGGGCCTCTTCCTTTTCTTGGAAGAATCATCCACCGATGAGACATGGTTCTTCTTGGATGGGAAGTGACCTTGACGATTTTCAACATGTTAAGTAATTGAGCGGTGACATCCAACTTATTCATGTGAAAATTCACAACAAATTGTGAGAAGGTGTCAGGGAGTGACTTGCAAGACTAAATCTTGACTCAACTCCCCATCCATGTGAACCCAAGTCATCCAGGACGTTTAATCGAGTTGATCATCTTTAGGACATGAGTCTCAGCGGCGGTGCCCTCGGTCATCCAAGATCGGAAGAGCTCCTTAGATATTTCATATCTAGCGGTCCTACTTTGCTCACCATACAACTCTCCAAGGTGCGATAGCATAGTAGGAGCATCCATGTTTTTCATCTTGGCGCCTCGGCTCGTTACTCATGGATCACGAGCATGATGCATTGAGCCACGGATGCATCATCTTGCCCTTTGTTTAAAAGTAGCAATCTCTTCCTCGGAGGTCGTCTCTGCAACTTTTTACGCGAGTGCTGGCGAATTTAGGACATAAGAAATCTTTTCAAAGATGAGAACAATTCTCGATTCCTTAACCAAATCCAGTGTAGTTCGGTCCAGTCGGTTTGTTAGCATCAAGTATGCTTCAGCGATGAAATTAGTGAATGTGACATTTTCAAAATTCTACATGTAAAAAAACAATATTTTAGCAAACATTCATTTATTAATTACCAAAATAAATTAGGTCTTATTTTATATTGGTATCTCCCACTATTTTCTTCAAACTATATTACCCTCATTTATATAGTTAAATAAAATCTAATTAAAGTTTTTGCTAGTGAGAATAAGGATCCCATTTCAAATATATATAGCCTTGTGGTGACACAACAAACTATATATAAATAAATAGGTAGACAACTCCTTGTCAATTACATCAACATGTAACTCCTTATGTTTTGCCTCTTGGATTATTTTGATCAGTGTGGTGGCACATCCGAATCAAAATTATCTAAGTTAAGTCCAACCTAGCACTTCCATATATTCAAAAAGAAAAATATAAGCCCTTGTGGTGACACAACAAAACAATATTGTTCAATTTTCTTTATAAGCATCAAATGTGATAAATTAACATCTTAAATACTTAATACTTGCCTTGTGGTGACACAACAAACTCATATTAAATATTTAATACTCTATTAATTTTATCATGCTAGAAAGCGACGTTCGATATTCTAAATATCTTTGAGCGCTTAAGACTTAATAAAAAAACTTGAGGGATTTGTTATTATTTGTCTCATCTTGTTTAAGCGCATGCAAATATATATATAAAATCGCGTCATATTATTAAACATACGAAGCATGTTTGCATAATATATAATATATATATATACTAGCATGCACATATAGAATACTATATTCTACGGGATTGATTATGGACTTTTATTCTAGTTTGGTTCACTAGAGCCACCAAGTGAACCAAAAGGTTGAACCCTAGGGTGCAAGAATAAACATTTAAATATAACTATTACATTTAAACTTGGGCTCCATTACAAAGCGGGTCTTCAAGCGCTCCTTGATCTTGGTCTTGGTTCTTCTAAAAAAAATTCTAACTAATCCTATTACATTAAACTATTTAATTTAAATAGAAACCTTGATCGTGATCGAGGGAAGTACATAGGAGAGAGATAGAATTTACATCGAAGAAAACCGAGAAAAGGCGAGTCTGCAGACCCCATTTAATAAAACCCATTCATTCAAACATCCAACTAAAATAAATCCAATCATATTGGTCAATTGTCCATAATCAATCCCATTTATTATCATACATATCATCATATGTATCAATAAATTAAATCATTCCATATATATATGAGTATCATTTAATGGGCAATTTTATGTTGCATGAAATCCAATTTCAAGATTAAAATAAACTCTTTTATTTTAATTTTAAAATTATTAAAATTAATATATATATATAACAATTATATATATATAATAAAAGTCCTACTTTTATAAAAGACGGCTGGACCATGAATTTCTTTCTTGGGCATAATACATATACCCTGCCACGTCCCACTGAATCACGCCAAAATTCACGTTTTGCTCTTAAAAAAAAAATTGGCCGGACCACTTGCTACATTGCTATATATATATAATAATAATCTTACTCTTTCAATGTTGCCCGGACCTGCTTTTAACTTCCTGGACATATCAATCGTCATTGCTCTATTCCACGGTTCCACGATCGGCGTGATATATGACAAGTTAATTTGACCAAGAGTCTTGAATAATAGGACTCCTTGAATTGCCATAATACTCTTGTTGACTTAAAATTATTAAAGTGGACCATCCGGGTTAATGCCACGTGGACGGATTTTTCCTTTGTAAATAAAAATGATTGCCATGGACACCTTTCTATTCCTTTTCTTCTTTTTTTCTTTTTTTCAATTAAAAAAATAATTTTTTTTTGAAATAATAATTTTATACAACAAATTATGCCCGATAAATAATTCTAAATTCATACCCATACATATTTAGAATCTAAATAATTAATAATTAGCATAAAGTTTGGCTCTCATGATACCACTATTAGGTTTTCGTGAAAATCAAAGTAGCAATCAAATTGCAAAATATAAGCGAGCGAGATAAAATCGATTTTAAAATTTTTCACAAACCAATTACGGATCATCCTTTATGCATATTATTAATTAAACGAAGAATTAAGAAATTATGAAATCATACCTTTGTAAAAAAAGAGCTTCCTCAGTGCGAGTTCACCTCCTACTTCTCATGATCTCCTTGAATCTCGGGTAGATTCCTTCCTTTGATCGATGTAAGCCACCCAGATGTATGGCCTCTATAGGTGATCCACCAAGGAAGAGAATTTTTTCAAGAAGAAGGGATTTGGCTCAAACCCTAGTTTTTCCTATCTGAAATAAGAAAAGGGTATACTCTCTCAACTCTTGGAATTACGTATATTACATATCTAATATAAGACTCCTCTTATAAAGATATTATATAACCTATTTTAATTAAAATAAGGTATTATTTATTTAATTAAACTCTTTTAATTAATTAAATGGGCTCCTAATCCTATTAGGGATAATTAGTTAAACTCCTTTAACTAATTTTCTTTCCTAATCAATTAGGAATAAATGAAATACTAATATTAAATTAATTCCTAAACCTTTTAGAAATTAAAATAATAATAATTATAATAATATTAATAAGACTCCTCTTATTAATTTATATTTAATATTTCTAAAATATTAAATAATAAATATTAAGCTATTTAATTTATTCTATCACCATAGATTAAATTAAATATACTTAACATATTATTACAATTATGCCATTAACTTCTTAAATAATTATTCTTCCTTTTATGGTGTGACCCTTTAGGTTCTCCATATTAAACGGTTGTGAATAAATCAATTAGAACAATTCTAATCTCATTTAAATAAATAAATTAAACAAATAATTTATTTAAATAAATAATATTTATTCTACTGATAGGGATAAGCCTCCTAGCGATCAACGACTTTCCGGATAATATAGATTTCAACATTAATCATAAAAGAACCTTTGAGTAAATAGTTCTGCAAATCAATTCAATCCTTCCACCATACTATGTGTCCCAATTAAATATAAGACATGGAATTCTTTGTCAAGTCTTATTTTATTTAATTATATGTATTTAGATTCCTAAATGAACAACTCTAATGAATGCAAATTAGAAACTACTTTCTAATTTCATTCCACCTTAACCAAGGATCACGGGTTGTCATTTATCGAATCACATAGGACATTTCTCCTTTTACTAGAAGTGGTAGATTCTTTATTGATCATTCATTATCTTCATATATAACTTATTACACCCAAGCATACCCTTTGATATACTCTAAGAGTCTTAAGGAATAAGTCAAAGTGTAATTCATTATATATAAGATACTATGATGATCTCAAGTCTAAGGATCATTTGTCTTTACTATCACTCTGAGAATTCCTATTGACGGTAAGTAAAACTCCATTAGGAATTCCTTAGCGAGTCACGTTCGATGAACTTATTCTCTAATAAGCACCTACATACTTGCTTTAGTGTCTCCACACAAATGATCATGAGATCAATCATCCTCATCCAATGAGCAAGCAACGTATGTACCAATCTATCCGGATTCACTAATCCCCTATTTAGTAATCCAATGATTGGGAACTATTTTAGTTTTAAGCTTTCTAAAATTTAGATCTCATTAGAATGATCATCATCATTATTCTAAAAGCGTTGCTTAAAACTATGGGTTTATCACATATTATTAAAAAAGACACCATGTAGATAATAAATGCCTTTAATAAATAATTCTTTTATTAATAAATAAATAAGATTGATTAAGCGATATATATGCTTATCATCATACATGATTGGCTTGTATGCATAATACTTTCAACGCGACATCATATTGTTTGTTCTGCTCGAATTGATGAACTCTACCTCCTTAATGTAGCGAATACTTTCTGGAAAGTACTTGTCGTTGAATAGTTCTTGGAACTTCTTTCAAGACATCTTCAAAGGTGGGTTGAGTTAGCCGCTTCGATTCCCACCAAAGAATCTTCCTCTCCTCGCAACATAAAGGTGGCAAAGGGAACCTTTTGCTCCTCGGAGCATCCCAAGACATCAAATATCTTGGTGATTTGCTTTATCCACGTCTCCGCCTTGAGTGGGTTTGTCACTCCAATAAACTCCGGTGGTCCCAGTTCCTTGAACTGCTTAGCGGTGACCGTCCGAGAGTTGCCAGTATTTCCACCTGCATTTTGTACAAGAGTCTGTCAGCCTGATGTTGTACGAATTGCAGAAAGCTCCTAAACATTCCATCGTTTGCCATTTGGTCGGTGTTGTTGTTCACCTGAGGATTATTGCCTTCCTGATACATATTATCCTAAGTGTTGATCTGTGGTGACTCAACGGTCTCCTGTGCTCCATTGCTATTATCAACATTTTCGGATGTCATTTTCAAACATTGCCACAAAACAAGGGTTAGTTGACATGCCACATATTATCCCTATATTCTGACCGACCATTTAAATACCAAATAAACTTAGGTAGGTTATACTAGCGAAGGAATTTTCCGTCTCTCCCCTCCTAGGTCTTGTCTCACATCTCAACCAGGGATCATATCCCTAAGCTTTGATACCAACTGTGACGCCCCCAAAATAGGTAGACATCACCCATCTTGAGTCGCCAAATATATGGTACAAAATTCAAATACAATTTAACAATACAACTGTCGTGTAAAATACTACAAAATATAAACTGAGAGTTTTAATACGAATATTGTCTTCTAGATAGTATTCAACTCAAATGGAGTTCTCATAACATTTATTATCACACTATTTCATAGAATAGTGAGGACTACTAATGCTATCATCTGGACCGTCACTCCATTCCCCGACTAGTCTCAGCTACGTTCTCATTTCCTGAAGAGAACAATGAAAGCAAAAGGGTGAGCTCAACTAGCCCAGTAAGAAATATTATGACTAAGATAACGCAGAATAATTTATCGTTAGCCTTCAACAGTGTTAAACTGATAAAATATAACAAACATCAAGTTTAACTACAGCGGAACAAGCAATCTATTAGAAGAGTCAAGTAGAGCATAAAATCTACTATCTTCTATGATTTAAAAAGGTTTTTCATCACTTTTATCGCTGAGACTCAGCTTAATAAATAATCCACATCATCGAATTACCCATGCACTACGACCAAGGATATTCTTTAGTATCACGACCACAAATTATCCCTGCACTACGGGCCAAGGATATTCGTGTATTCATCAATGGTCATGATCATGCCAACAACTGTCCATCAATGCACTACGGGCCAATGAGGACTTTTACCACATCATTTGTAACATTACGATCATGATTATACCGATTAATCTCGGGTCATAATCATACCAAGTCCATCTATGCACTACAGGCCACAGATGACTTTCAACATAATATAAACATGAGGATGATGACAATGATATAAGAATTCAATAAAACAAGTTCAAGGATAAATTTTTAAAGATTTAAAATTTAATTTTTCTAGAAATCAATAACGTCCAAATTGTCAACATGATACTGCTTTATGGAATAAAATTCAAGAATAATATTATACTAAAAATAATTTAGACCGAAAACGAATCAATTTTTATCATGAATAGTACCCCCGATGAATAGTACTTGAGTGAATAGTACCTCGTGAATAGTATTTCGGGAATAGTAACCCCGTGAATAGTACTCCGGCATGAAAATGTTAAAACTTATCAAGAATGCTCAGAATAATATTTCCATGAAAAGATACTGGATGAAGCACAAATATCAAGGATATTCTAATAATTTCAAAGAGTTTAGAAGCCAAAACTTTAACAAAATGAGTATAGAATTCGGAATCTGAAACGAAATAATATTACTTACATACTACAGAGTATGGAAGAAAATATTATTTCATATGAATATTGAAAAAAAATAACATCCCTTACCTTGAAAAGAAGAGTATTCCAACTGGTATAGCGAGGATATTCTTGAAGAAAACTTTCATTGTATTCTACGCTCAAAGCTTTCTAAAATTCTAAAGAAATACGCTCAATATTATAGAAGAAGAATTCTCTTATTCTGGTGTGATTTTCAATTCTAACTAAGCATCCTATTTATAGGAGAATAGAAGGTTACTATTTGAATATTAAAATCACGGACGCACAGTCGCTATATTCATGGGCGAATTCAGCCGGCGAAAACGTTTAAAAATTTTGATTTACTATGCAATAAAATATTCTAATAAAACAAAATTCTTAAATAAAATATAATCTATTCTACTTATAATCTAATAAAACAAAACTTATAAAATATATATATGTGTATATATATATATATATATATATATATATATATATATATATAACCTACATCACACTTGCGGCATCACCCGTGTGATGCCTTTCCCTCCCAAAACTCATTGAATGACCTTTATATATATATATATATATATATATATATATATATATATATATATATATATATATATATAAATTTGGATCAGTCCTCTCTCTGGGCCCAGGACCAAAATTCGGACTTTTTTTTTTTGCTTTTTTTTAAAAAAACAACTAAAAATAAATAAATAAAAAATTATGGAACTGAAATTTTTCCATAATACAATATTTTGGGCGTGATTTGGATACCTATAACAAAATATGTACGTACAGTCTGTGCAGACTGTACCACCATTCCCAATTCCTTTCCTTCACGTAACTTCCCTTTCCCCCCATTCCCAATTTTCAGATTTCCAAAGTCCACATGTGGGCCCCACCTTTATTATAAAAAAATACTGAAAAATTTTCTACCGATTATTTTGAAAAATAGGTAAATGGGGGTCCAACAAATACTTCATAAAAATCCCCCCAATATTTTTAACAACGTTTATTCATATTATTATAACTTGCAATATTAACAACCAGATCGTTCCCACGAAAGAGAGGGCTTTCTAATAAGGATTTCTCTCTATTGGCGCGCAATTAGGTAACCAAACCCCTTTCCTTGACAAAACTTTCTAGACATTGTTAATTATGTATACAATAATTAGAATAACATGTCATCTTAATTATTGATTTATTAATATATAAAGTATTGACAATAATTGAATCAAATAACTTGAGATACTATGCAGCAATTACTGTAGCAATAATTGAGTAAAACTGAGTGACTCCTCACGTAAGCATCAATAATCAAAACCGTGTGCTACTATGCAACCACGCGTATTACTGTACTTTTAACACCGGGTATTTCAACAGTTAACGGTAAAACTTCCGCCGTTATTTTTATAAAAAGATATTTCCATCGTTTTCTCATTCCAACAATAATTCCGTTGTAGGATCCACTAATGATTGTGCCGTCGTACGAATATTCCCTGTTAAAACGAATATTCCCCGACAAATCAAATATAATATAACAACTTGCGTACTTTGCAAAATTTATAAATATTACCCATAACTATAACATTATATCAAATTTATTCCTTAATATTCAAAAATGATATTTATAGAAAATTCATCTTTATTCATAAAAGTTGGGGTCTTACAACCTCCATGGTCACACAACCCATCTCATATCCCGCGTGTATCCTCTCAAGTACGTGTTCAGTAAACCCAAGTTAAATTATCGACTGTCCAGATGGCAGTTGATCCTACAGCAATTTGACATCGTCTACGTAACACAAAATTCCATTAAAGGACAAGGAATTACGAATCAACTGGTCGCCGCACCTTCAGGGGACTTCAAACCCTTGGAAACATACTTCCCCGATGAAGGGGTAATGGCAATTCAGCAACACCATCAGTACGATGCACACCAAGCATGGAAGATGTATTTTGATGGAGCTGTAAAAATGGAAGGTTCTGGGGCTGGGGTAGTTCTAGTATCCGTTACGGGGGAGCAACATCCCGTCGCTGTCAAATTGCAGTTTGCCAACACCAACAACACAACTGAGTATGAAGGCTGTATCATGGGGCTAAAACTTGCCCAATCAATGGGCATCAGAGGCTCATGGATGAGATCCATGGTGGAGTATGTGGCCCACACATGAGTGGCCCTTTACTTGTAAAGAAAATCCTCAGAACAGGGCATGACTGGCTCTCTCTTAAGGCTGACTGTGATGATCACGTCAAGAGATGTTATAATTGCCAAATTTATGGGAATGCTATCCACTCCCCTCTGAGGGAGCTCCACAATATGAGTTCGCCTTGGCCCTTCTCAATGTGGGGAATGGACGTGATCGGGCCCATCAAGCCCAAAGCCAATAATGGGCATCAGTTTATCTTCACCATGATCGACTACTTCACCCAGTGGGTGGAAGCAGCCTCCTTCCCCAGGGTTACCAAAGAAGTCATCATTGCTTTCATCAGAAATAATGTCATTTGTTGATATGGACAACCAGAGGTAATTGTATTAGACAATGCTAAAAACCTCAACAACAAAATGATGGAGTAGTTGTGCAGTAAATTCCACATCAAGCATCTCAACACTGTCATCTACCGTCCAAAGATGAATGGTGCTGTTGTAGCGGTTAACAAAAAAATCAAGAAGATCATGCAAAAGATGTCCTCCAACCACATAGGATGGCCTGACTTATTGCCTCTGACTCTGTTAGCCTACAAAACCTTAATGGGCACTTCCACTGGGGTAACACCCTACACATTAACCTATGGGATGGAAGCAGTGCTCCCCATAGTAGTGGAAATACAATCCCTCAGAGTATTGATAGACGCTCAGCTGGATGAAGACCAATGGGTACAAGATAGGTATCACCAATTGTCTCTAATAGACGAAAGGCGTGCCGCTACTATCTTCCATGGTCAGTTATATCTACAAAGGATCGCCAGGTCCTACAACGGAAAAGTCTGGCTACGACAGTTCAAACAACACGACTTGGTTTTGAAAAAGATCATTGACAACTAAGATCAATCTTAAGGAAAATTCGCCCCGAATTGGGAAGGACCATTTATTGTCAAGGAGGTATTGACATGAGGTGCTCTTAGATTACAGGAAATGGACGGCGATGAATTTCCACAGCTTATCAACTCGGACACCGTGAAACGATACTATGTCTAAGGTCACCATCAAGTAAACATCCTGGTTTTGGATTATCAGATCCCCAGTTATTTCAAGTTTTCTAACCCTTTACTACATACAACTTTTCTTCACACTTATCTGCCCCATTAGGGATAAACACATTTTCTAACCAACGGCCTAGTTTCGGATCGCCAGATCCTTTTTTCTCAACTTGGTTTTGAACCCTTACTTAACTCCGATTATCCCACCGGGGATTGAACATTTCAAACCCGCGGTTTTACCCCACTAGGGATAAGACTTTTCATACCTGCAGTTTTTCCTGTCCATGGGATTAAACTTTCTTCCCCGCAGTTTGTCCTGAACATGGGATCAAACTTTATGTTAGCTGCAAATCGTCCTGAACATGAGGCGAACTACGCCGACCTGATCTCCTTGATACACGGTAGTACGTAGGCAACCATATTTTATATGGTCCGATCGCAATAAAACAAAAACAACAAAAACATTTCTATACCTTTCTCATTACAAAAACAAAAACAAAAAAAAAAATTCCTACACCTTTTTTGCCACATACAGAGTTGAACCTCTTACACCAGGTTTGAACTATGCAGACCTGATCTCCTCTTCAATAGGAGTACGTAGGAAACCATTCATGGTTCGGTCTCACTCCCTACCAAAACACAAATACTAGTCAACGGTACTGGGATCATCCTTCAATCCATCACATTTCATCGGCTTCAGACCAAAGGGATGGAACTACTTGACCTCCCCATATAAACGGGAGATTCGGCGACCATCTAAGCTGTGGTTGATTCCTCAAAGAGAACCACTAATCCATAAGAGATGAAACTAAATGGGCTCCTCTTAAGTAAGAAGTACTGGTGACCATCTGTGGTTCGGTCAACCTCAGCGGGAAAAGCCATATTCCTCTCCACATCTACATACAGAAACCAGTCCCAAGACACCAAAGATGGTAGGGAATACACACAGATCAATGATCCATTCTAAAATATCCTGAGAAAACTCAATGTCCATCCATCAAGGAGGAATTCAGAATACATCAAGATCACAAGCCCTGAAGAAACATGAAAATATCAAGCAAGCAACAAGGCATAACTAAAAGGGAAGTGATCAAAAATATATTTCCCTGCTATATATAATGTTGTTTGATATATACAATGTCAACTGTACATGACAAAATGGCTAAGTTAGTCTGTACAGGAAAATACAAGCCCATCTACAAATCAGTGTATATGCGAGCTATCAAGCCCAACATGGCATCTCTCTCAGAAGAAGGAGGTAACGATGTGATCTCCTACCCAAGGGTATCCACACGAGCTAATAGATCTACAGGCATCTGCATGGTGACTCTGTGCTCATCAATATATGTGTTCATCTCTGTAATCATGCCAGTAGTAAGGGATCTCACTGTGGTACTATCTGTGACGGCCACATCCCGGGCAGATATGGCGCTATCCCTCTCGACTGTCAATGCATCTTTGGCTAACCTGGCCTCATCTCGCTCAATAACAACTGCACCTCTATGTGCTAATGCCTCGTCTCTCTCTAATAGAGTGGCGTCCCTCCTATCAAGGGTTGTCAACATCAGGGCTCTAGCCTGATCTCTCTCGAAGGTCATCAGATGAAGACTCTGCTTGAAATAATGTGCTGAATGTTGGATCACGACAGTGCTAGTACTGGGAGAATCTAAGAGAGCAACTAGTAACCCAGTAAATGGCTCCTCCTCGGTGGGAGAGTCAATGTCCTCCATGGGCTCTCCACCATCTAAATCAATACCCGACACTGTGGATACTATTGCAGCCGATGAAGTCTCTGTCTCTATCCATGCAGAATAATCTGACGAATAACCCGGATGGCTAACAGAAAAATTATCTACCTCACACTAATCCCAACAAGCATACACCCGGGATCGGTCCTCTGCTGATAGATGGCGGGAAGCTAAACACTGACCTAACGCCTCCTCAAAAGGATGGAAGTCCTGGAACTGGTCAAACTGTGACATCACAGCCAGTGGGTGGTAGGTAGTCATGCCCCTCAAACCAGCCAGAGGGAGATAATCCATGCCCAGAGCATGAGTAATAAAGCTATAAGGTTAACTGAGCCTTGTACACGGCAAGATGCCAAATGGATCTCTGATCCCCGCCAGGAATACCGACCAAGACATAGTGTATGTACACTTCGATGGCTGAAAGGAGTAAGACATGGCTATATCATGGGTAAAACAGTACCCGTGCCGGTAAAAAGTACCAATCAGTCTCAAGTGTGACATAAACCACACGTATAACATGACCGAACTGATTATAAATACTCCTGTAGGGTAGGTGCTGCAAAACGTGGTCGACCTTAGCGTCTCCGCCACTATCATCGGGATGATGGTATGTGTGACGCCCCCAAAATTAGGTATACATCACCCATCTTGAGTCGCCAGATACATGGTACCGAATTCAAATACAACTTAATAATATAACTATCGTGTACAATACGACAAAACATAAACTGTGAGTTTGAATACAAATATTGTCTACTAGAGAGTATACAAACTCAAAAGGAGTCCTCATTATAATTATTATCACACTATTTCACAGAATAGTGAGAACTACTAATGCACCATCTAGGACCATCACTCCGCTTCCCGACTCGTCCCAAATATATATTCTCATTTCACGAGAAAAAGGTGAAAGAAAGGGTGAGCTCAACTAGCCCAAGAAGAAATATTATGACTAAGATAATGCGAGATAAATTATCATTAGCCTTAAACAAATGTTAAACCGATACAATATAACAAACATCTAGTTTAACTACAGCGGAACAAGCAATCCATTAAAAGAGTCAAGTAGAGAATAAAATCTACTATCTTTTATGATTTAAAAGGTTTTTCATCACTTTTATCGCTGGGACTTAGCTTAATAAATAATCCACATCATCGAATCACCCCTGCACTACGGCCAAGGATATTCTTTAGTATCACGACCACAATTATCCATGCACTACCGGCCAAAGATAATTGTGCTTTCATCAACGGTCCTGATCATACCATAAAACAATTCATCTTTGCACCCTTGGTCGAAGAGAATCCAAAGCCATAATCATACCAAAAATTGTCCATCAATGCATTACGGGCCAATGAGGACTTTTTCAACATCATTTGTAACATTACGGTCATGATTATACCAAATAATCCCTGGTCATAATCATACCAAGTCCATCTATGCACTACAGGCCATAGATGACTTTCAACATAATATAAACATGAGGATGCTGACAATGATATAGGAATTCAATAAAACAAGTTCAAGAATTAAATTATCCAGGAACTAATAACGTCCAAATTGTCAACATGATACTTCTTTGTAGAGTAAAATTCAAGAATGCTCAGAAGAATATTTCCATGAAAAGATACTGGATGAAGCGCAAATATCAAGGATATTCCACTAATTTTATGGAGAATAGAAGTTCAAACTTTAACCAACTGGGTATAATAAAGAATGGAATAACAAAAGAAATCACCATGCATGCGGTATTTCATGATGAATGTTATTCCAACGAAATAATAATTAACGGAACCAGTCGTGCAAAATTCACACCCGAAGCGGGGATGTTCCAATAGAATAATAAAGAATGGAATAACAACAGAAATCACCATGCATGCGGTACTTGGCGATGACAAAAGTTATTCCAATGAGAATACTAATAAAGACGAAACCAGTCGAAGCGTAAAAATGCACGTATACGATATTCCAAATGTAATAATAAAGAATGGAATAATGTAAGAATTTCACCAAGTATAGGGTATTCACAGATACTGGGTTATTCCAATAGAATAATAAAGAATGGAATAACAGAAGTTCTCTTCATGAATAAGAAAGAAAGAATACCCCTTATGAGTACAACAAATAATATTCCCTACCTTAGAAACAAGAGTACTGGATATAGAAGTAGTGAAGTAGCATAACACTTTTCTTCTTTCTCTCTATAGTTTCTCTCTCTAGAGTTTCAGTGAATTAGTAAGAAATAATGAAGGAATGAGCTTCTATTTATAGAAAAATAGACTGCATAGTAACTAACTCATGAACGGTCCAGATTGATTTATTTTAATCTGACGGTCCATATTTAAAGCAAAATCTTTTAAATAAAATATAATATATTCTATTTATAATCTAATAAAATGAATAACTTTATAAAAGATTTTACTATGCAAACACTATGCAAGCACTATGCAAACACTATGCATAATAAAATATAATATATTCTAATTATAGAATAACTTTATAAAAGTATTCTCGCTTTATATAAAAGATTTTACTATGCAAAACACACTATGCATAATTATATACAACACTATGCATAATAGAATATAATATATTCTATTTATAGAATAACTTTATAAAAAGTATTCTGCTTTTATTACATTAATAATACCAATAAAACAAAAGCGGTGACTTATCACGTAAGCATCAATAATCAATACCGTAGTGCTACTATGCAACCACGCCAGACATCGCATTTCTTTACACCGGGTGTTTCAACAATTAACGGTAAAACTTCCGCCATTATTTTCATAAAATATTATTGTCGTTTTCTCAATCAGATAATAATTCCATTGTGGGGTCCACCAATGATTGTACAGTCGTACGGATATTCCCCGACAAAAAGAATATTCCCCGACCAATCGAATATTATATAACCACTTGCTTACTTTGCAAAATTTGTAAATATTACCCACAACTATAACATTACATCAAATCAACACTATAATATTAAAAAAAATTATTTCGAGAAAATTAAATATTTATTCGTAAAATCTGGGGTCTCACAGCATGACCTTGCCTGAGAGCTCTCACTGCCATGATGACACCTATGTCCATCTCATCCATATATTGTGGCATGTAAACATACGCCACTATGCACATCACGAGTACATTCACTCTGGCCACATGCCACTGATCCTCTGGTGTGGTAAAATCCTCAGAGTGCCGAGCATAGCTGTCCAATGAGCCAAATCTGTCTATCAGAAAATGTTGGGACAATACATGGCTGGATGTAATCTCATCCTCTACAACTCTACGCTGTGACGCCCCTAAAATAGGTATACACAACACCCATTCTGAGTCGCCAAATACATGGTACAGAAACAACTACAACTTTATTATTACAACAGTAAAACTGTGAGTTTGAATACAAATATTATCTTCTAGACAATATCTATACTCAAATAAATCCTCATCACATTATTGATTCATTATTTTACAAAAATGGTGAGGACTACTAAACAACTCTCTCTAGAATCTTCATTCCATACCCCGACTAGTACTCGCTACATTCTCGCCTCCTGAGAAGAAAAATGGAACAACAAGGAAAAGGGTGAGCTCAACTAGCCCAGTAAAGAATATTATGACTAAAGATAAATAAATTATCAATAGTCTTCATCGAGAATAAATCGTAGATTTAGAACATATGGTAGATGATAAAACTTTTCAACCATAGTTCTGATGAACGAAGCGATCCATTAGAAGAGTCAAATAGACCATAAAATCTATTATCTTCTCCATGTTAAAAGTCCACCAACAATGTTTTATCCCTGTAACACCAATCAACAATTCCTGTCCACAATCACGTGTATAACTCATAATCCTAATTGTAGTTCTAAATTCCTTTCCTCATCCAAGACAAAGATAATTTTCATCACTTGTCTTTACCTGAAACATCAAAGATCATGGTTATACCAAATCACAGTTCATGTTCATAATCATACTAATAAATTCATCTTTGCACCACGGCCAAAGATATTCATCAACAGCTTCATCTTTACACTACAAAGCTAAAGATATTCATCAATGTGTCATCTTTGCATTACGAGCCAAAGATATTCATCAATAATTCATCTTTGCACTACAAAGCAAAGATATTCATCAACAGTCATCTTTGCATTACGAGCCAAAGATATTCATCAATAATTCATCTTTTTACTACAAAAGCTAAAGATATTCATCAACAAGTCATCTTTGCACTACGAGCCAAAGATATTCATATATCAAAGAAATACATAATCATTTCAGAAGTTATATAACAATAATTATAACCATGTTGATCAATTCACCTTTGCACTTAAGCTAAAAATATTCAATTGTAAATTCAATGGTCATGATCATACCACCAACAATTCAACTTTTGCACTCCTGGCCAAAGAGAACCTATGGTCACGATCATACCAATAATCTACCCATCTTTACACTCAAGTCAAAGAGAAATATCATCATTAGGGTTATAAGAATGTTATATAAAAACAATATAATCAAAACATGGTTTTAATTTCAAGAGTAAGATTCATAAATCAACGATAATTTGGTCAGAGAAGAAACCAATTTGTCGTGAATAGTACCCCGTATTCGTACATAGTACCGTATACTGCATAAGGAACCTCGACACGAAAAGATAAAGTTTCATAATAAAATTCATATCCATATTTATAACACCTTAATCCAAATGTTATAAATCACTTAGAAATCTCATAATCTAATATTATTAATATTACAATAATATTTTAATCATTTCTAAAACTTATAAACAATTTAATTAAATTGTTTACACTTTACTAATTAATGCATTTAATCATCATAAAATGCCAAACTCATAAGATTTCATCACCAATAACCAAAACCCTCTTCAAAAATCTGCATATACCTCATATATGATTCTCAAGCCATAAAATCATATTTTCCAATTTTCTTACTTCACATAACATATTTAATTCATTTACTCATAACTAGAATATTTTCATGAAAATACCAAATCAGTTCCAAAAATATTTCTTTTCTGGGATTTAGCATAACATAGTCCCATATTGAACATATATTTTTCTCAAAATTTTAAAAATTCATTTACTATTTTTCATATATTAAAACCACCGAATATTTAAACATTTATCATAAATTATACTTTTATCCAAAAATTCTGAAATTTACACGGTATACTGATATTATATAGATGTACTCCCAATAAATATTTCATCAATTTTGGAGTTAATCACAAGGATTTATAAGCGGTTACTTTTAAAATAGTCTTTTCTCATAAAATCCATAACTCCTAATCTATACATCCAAAAATTGCCATTTTTGGACACAATCTACAAAACTCATCAAAATATCATTTCAAATTTTTCCAGAATTTTTGAAGGTTCAAAAAAATTTCGAAACTAAAAACATAATAACCCTTAAAATCCCTTACTATCCCTTACCTCAAAAGAGTAGTACTTACATTTGGAATAACATTTGAATCGAACTTATACCAGATAGCAATACTCAAAGTATACTCACAAGAATACGCTCAATATATCGAGAGAAAATAGAGAAAACTTGGTTTTAATTGTGATTTTCAATTCTAACCTAAGCACCTTATTTATAGAAAAATGCTTAGAACACCAAAGCGTAAAATTGAATATAATAATATTATTTATAAACAAAATTCCTTAGCCCACCTTTGAAATCTGATTTCAGCCATTAACATGTGCAAGTGAGGGCCGCAAAAGTACAAAAATGTTTTTCTAACAAAAAATCATTTAAACTCCAAAAATCAATTCGCACTGAGATATACCAAAACTTTAATAATTATCAATAAATAGCTCTTTTATCGAAAATTGAATCTCGCAATTTTTATAGGAAATTCAATTCTCTACAACTTTTCGTAAGAAAGGTTTTCCAAATTCCAAACAAAAATTGACCAAATCCACAAACAGACGATTTTACAAGCTATAATCAAATTTCAACAAGAAATGGGGTCCACCGACACACAAAAACATGTGTTAATCATTTAATGCCACAAAAATACTCTTCCTCCTCATATACTCATATATCCCACATTCATTATAAAAATATCACCATTAATATATTATTAAAATAATATATTTAAATAAATTATTTTATCGTAAAAAGATAAAATATTAATTTTCAACAATTGTCATTTTAAAATTTTTCTCCATCTATATCCACATAAAATCAATATTTTCCTCATCATATAAATCAATAATTAATTATTCACAAATAATATTACAGAATCACGAGATCTGAACCAGTAGCTTCTGGGAAAGAGGGGCTTTCAATAAGAATTTCTCTTCTTGGCGCCATGATTAGGTGACCAAACCTCTCCTTAGACGAACTTTCTAGACATTGCCAATAATATTTTCTAATAATATTATTCGATAATATGAATTATTTCTTCGATATTAGAAAATCTTCAGTAGTGACAATTATTAAAACAACAATAATATAAAATATCAACGTAGCAATTATTGAATCAATAAAATAAAATATTAAACAAAGAATTATCGTAATAATTATTGAGTAATACCTTCTTACTTACGAAAAAAATTATCATGCTTCATGAATAGTACTAAGTGAATAGTAACTTCGTGAATAGTAACTCATGAATAGTAACTCGTGAATAGTAACTCATGAATAGTAACTCGTGAATAGTAACTCATGAATAGTAACTTCATGAATAGTAATTAAAAAAAATTGAATACTTTTATTTCATAAAATTAGGGTCTTACAATCTCCCTCCTTATGAAATTTTGTCCCACGAAATTTACGTGCACAGTATTTCAAAGAGTTAGGAATACCTTGTTTTCATTTTATTTCTATCTCCATTGTCATCATGATTTCTCCATTGCTCATCTCCTGTATTTCAGATATCATTCTAGAATACAGCTTCAAAACAAGGGTTAATTTAACAAATTAACATATCACATAATATCCCGATATTATGACTGACCAACAAATAAGCTTAGGTAGGACACACTAGCGAAGGATTTACTCATCTCTCCCCTCCTAGTTCTAATCCCGATCTCCGCTAGAAATCATATCCTAAGCTCTGATACCAAATGTAACTCTGGACACCAACTTGTGTCAGCACCTCACATTGATACCTATCAGTTTGCCACCGCAGAACGGCGTCCCCTACGGAGAGTCTGGCTTCGGTGCATCCCCCATCAACAGGAAGTCACCAGCGAGAGGCTCGGGGCTCTTTACTTATAGCTCTGATACCAACTGTGACGCCCCCAAAATAGGTATACACAACACCCATTCTGAGTCGCCAAATACATGGTACAGAAACAACTACAACTTTATTATTACAACAGTAAAACTGTGAGTTTGAATACAAATATTATCTTCTAGACAATATCTATACTCAAATAAATCCTCATCACATTATTGATTCATTATTTTACAAAAATGGTGAGGACTACTAAACAACTCTCTCTAGAATCTTCATTCCATACCCCGACTAGTACTCGCTACATTCTCGCCTCCTGAGAAGAAAAATGGAACAACAAGGAAAAGGGTGAGCTCAACTAGCCCAGTAAAGAATATTATGACTAAAGATAAATAAATTATCAATAGTCTTCATCAGTAATAAATCAGAGATTTAGAACATATGGTAGATGATAAAACTTTTCAACCATAGTTGCAGCGGAATGAGAAATCCATTAGAAGAGTCAAATAGACCATAAAATCTATTATCTTCTCCATGTTAAAAGTCCACCAACAATGTTTTATCCTCAGTAACACCAATCAACAATTCCACATCCCACAATCACGTGTATAACTCATAATCCTAATTGTAGTTCTAAATTCCTTTCCTCATCCAAGACAAAGATAATTTTCATCACTTGTCTTTACCTGAAACATCAAAGATCATGGTTATACCAAATCACAGTTCATGTTCATAATCATACTAATAAATTCATCTTTGCACCACGGCCAAAGATATTCATCAACAGTTCATCTTTACACTACAGGCTAAAGATATTCATCAACAGGTCATCTTTGCGATGTCCAAATTGTCAACATGATACTGCTTTGTGGAGTAAAATTCAAGAATAATATTCATGTATCAAAAATAATTTGGACAGAAAAGAAATAAATTTTGCGATGAATAGTATCCCGTGAATATTACTTCGGGAATAATACCCTGTGAATAGTATACCGACATGAAAAGTGCCCCGAATACCCGAGTGAATAATATTTTAATAAATAGTAATTGGGTGAATACTAACCCATGAATAGTAACTCGTTAATAGTACCCCGACATGAAAAGTGCCCTGATTACCCGAGTGAATAATATTTTACTGAATAGTAACCCGTGAATAGTACCCCGATGAAAATATTGATATTTAATAAAAAAGTTTATATCAATATTCCAACGAAACGATACTGGATGAAGCGCAAAACTTCAAGGATATCCCACTAATTTCAGGGATTATAGAAGCAATACTTACCATAGTAAGTTTAGATTTAAGAATATGAAAAGAAATAACATACGAAGCTGCAAATGGATTTTCACCCGTCATACGGTACGTAATCCGCGTAGACAGGTTATTCCGACATATTAAAGGATGAATACAAAAATAATAGTATTCCTTATGAATACGAAAGAAATAATACCCCTTACGAATACAAAAGAAATAACATCCCTTACTAAACGAAAATAACATCCCTTAACTTAGTAGAAGACTGGATACTGCAATAGTGAAGTAGCAGAATACTCTTCTTCTTGCTCTCTATATTTTCTCTCTCTATAGTTTCTCTTGTGAGTCCCAATGAATTGGTGAGAATTAAAGAAGAATTAAGCTTCTATTTATAGGAGAAATGACTAAATAGTAACTAATTCACGAACGGTCCAGATTGATTTACTATTAGAACGGACGATCCAGATTGATTACTATTAAAACCACAACCGACGGTCTAGATTGATTTACTTTTAAAACCAGCACCGACGGTCCAAATTGATTTACTTTTTAAAACCAAAGACCGAAGCGGTCCAGTTGATTTACTATTAAAACCACCAAGCGGTTTTAGATTGATTTACTATTAAAACCACCACCGACGGTCCAGATTGATTTACTATTAAAACCATCATCGACGATCCTGATTGATTCACTATTAAAACCACCATCGACCGTCCAGATTGATTTAACTTATTATACTTTAGTACCCCTAAATTTTTCCAAGTTTGCATTATTCCCCTCTAACTTTTATAATTCACTTATCTTCAATAAACACATTCTTAATACTTCAACAATTATTCATCATTAATATTATAACTCACAATATTTAACAACGGATCATTCCTGTGAAAGAGGGGCTTTTCGATAAGGATTTCTCCTATCATGGCGCAATTAGGTGACTAAACCTCTCCTCGACAGAACTTTCTAGACATTGTCAATATTGTAAATAATAATATGAATAACTTTGTTGTCTCAAATATTGATTTAATAATATAAAATATTATGCAGATGATACTGTGACAATAATTGAATCAAATAACGTGAGATACTATGCAACAATTACTGTAGTAATAATTGAGTAAACTAAGTGGCTTCTTATGTAAGCATCAATAATCAATACCGTGTGCTACTATGCAACCACGCGTATTACTGTACTTTTACCACCGTGTAGTTCAACAGTTAACGGTAAAACTTTCGCCGTTATTTTTATAAAAAGATATTTCTATCATTTTCTAACTCCGACAATAATTTCATTGTGGGGTCCACCAATGATTTTGTCGTCGTACGAATATTTTCTGTTTAAAACGAATATTCCCCGACCAATCGAATATTTTATAACAACTTGCATACTTTGCAAAATTTATAAATATTACCCACAACTATAACATTATATCCAAACCACACCATAATATTCAAAAATATATTTCGAGAAAAATTCATCTTTATTTATGAAAGTTGGGGTCTTACAACCTCCCTTCTTATGAAATTTCAACCTCGAAATTAGGGTACATACCTAGTATGTCGAAGAGGTGAGGATACTTTAATTTCATTTCAGATTCTAACTCCCAGGTCATTTCCTCAACGTCGTGGGTTTTCCACAAAACTTTGACTTGAGGTATAACCTTGGAGCGTAGAATTTGCTCCTTCTTATCCAAGATTTTAATATGTACCTCTTCATACGTTAAATCTTCCACTATTTGATAAGGTTCTAACTCAATAATGTGGTTCGGGTCTTCCACATATTTACATAACATAAATATGTGAAAAATGTTATGAACACGAGACATACTTGGCGGTAAGGCGAGTCTATAAGCCACAGTTCCTACTTGATCTAGGATTTTGAATGGCACAATGAATCGAGGATTTAGCTTTCCTCTCTTTCAAAATCTCGTAACTCCCTTCCATGGAGCAACACGTAACAATACAAGTTCTCCAACATTGAATTACACGTCCTTCCGATGAAGATCAGCATAACTCTTTTGACGATCTTTGTAAGACCCCGAAATTTTTAAATAAAAAGGAATTTCCTTTATTTATTATTTTGAAATAGTAAGGGTTGATTTGATTAATGTGGATAGTTAAGGGTTAAATATGCAAATATTTCAAATTAAGCAAGTGGTTATAAAATATTCATTATCGTCGGGGAATATTCGTTTGGTCGTGGAATATTCGTACTGTCGGGGAATATTCGTATGACGGCACAGCCATGTGTGGGCCCCATAACGGAAAGCGATTGGATGAAGAAAACGACAAAAATAAGTTGTTTTTAAATAACGGCGTAGTTATTACTGATTATCTTCATTGGAATACCCGGTGGTTAAAAACACACTAATACGCGCGTTGTTGAACAAAAGAAGACTTTCGGTATTGCACCAATTATTGATTCTTACGTGAAGAAGGCACTACTCAATAATGGTTACGATAATTCTTGCTCAATATTTTATTAAGTTAATAATTCTTTGCGTTGATATTTTATATTCTTTGTTGTTTGATAATTATCATTACACAAGATCTTTCATTATCGAAGCAATAATTCATATTATCCGAATAATATTATTAGATAACATTATTGGCAATGTCTAGAAAGTTCTGTCTAAGGAGAGGTTTGGTCACCTAATTGCGGCCCAAAGAAAAAAATTCTTATTGAAAGCCCCTGCTTTCTGAAACCGCACTCATTGTCAATATTGTGATTCTCGTAATATTATTTGTGAATAATTAATTATTGATTTATATGATGAGGAAAATATTGATTTTATGTGGATATAGATGGAGAAAATTTTTAAAATGACAATTGTTGAAAATTAATATTTTATCTTTTTCTACGATAAAATAATTCATTTAAATATATTATTTTAATAATATATTAATGATATTTTTTACAACGAATGTGGGATATATGAGTATACGAGGAGGAAGAGTATTTTTTGTTGCAATAAATGTTTAAAACATGTTAAACATGTCAATGTGGACCCCATTTATTGGTGAAATTTGATTATAACTTTATAAAATTGTCCGTTTGTGGATTTCGGTCAATTTCTGATTGGAATTTGGAAAAACTTTCTTCTGCAAAGTTGTAGAGAATTGAATTTCCTATAAAAACTCGCGAGATTCGAATTTTCTGATGAAAGGGCTATTTATTATGAATTATTGAAGTTAGAAAGTTCAAATAATTGATTTTGGAAGTTTAAAATATTTAAAATTAGAAAAACGTTTTTCTTATTTTTTTAGAAGGTGGCATGTGTTTGATGGCTGAAATCAGATTCTAGACATGTGTAGAAAATAATATAATTATATTATTAATTTATTAAATTTTCTGCTTTGGTGTTCTAAGCATTTTCCTATAAATAGGGTGCTTAGGTTAGAATTGAAAATCACACCGAAATCAAGTTTTCTCTCTCTATATTATCGGCGTATTCTTGTGAGTATTTTGAGTATACTTTGAGTATTGCTATACTGACGGTCCAAGTCATAGCCTATATCCTGTTTTAAATAAAATCTTGATCTTTCGAGGTAAGGGATATTATTTTTTTCGTAATGATATTATTTCTTCAATATCATTATACTGAAATGTTGATCTGAAGTTTTTATCAAATTTGGAACTTTTCATGTCGGGGTTACTATTCATGGGTTACTATTCATGAGTTACTATTCACGAGTTACTATTCACGAGTACTATTCATGAAGCGTGAAGATGTTTTTGTAGAATTTCTATCTTTTGGTGTCGGAGTTACTATTCACGTATACGGCACTATTCACGTATACGGCACTATTCACGTATACGGTACTATTCACCGAAAAATAAAATTTCTTCTTTTAAGTAAAACATCTATTCTGGATACTAACTCTGATTGTATCCATGTTTTGATCATTCTTGAATTTTACACCACTATGATTATTTTTGAGGTATTTTTGGACGTGGATAAAACCAAGTACGAATCCTTAATCCTTAATCCTTGTCATTTTGTTTCACTGGATTCGTTTCTTTAAAAAAAAAATATTTTTCATCATCCTCAGTCTTAAATGATGATATTATGGAATATCTTTGGCTTTGTAGTGCAAAGATGAATGATTTCGATGAATATCTTTGGCCAGAGTGCAAAGATGAGCAGTGTTTAAATGAACATGACTAATGATGAATATCTTTGGCACAGTAGTGCAAAGATGAATATTTGATTCCGATGTATATTGATTGATGTTACGAGGATAAAATATTGATGATGGATCATTAAATTCATAGATTATAGTAGATTTCATTCTCTACGTAACTCTTCTTTGAATTATTATTTCACTGCGAATATTGATTTAAAATTTGTTGTCTATTGTATTCTATCGATTTTTCCTGTTGAAGACTAACGATAATTTGTTGTATATTATCTTAGTCATAATATTCTTTATTGGGCTAGTTGAGCTCACCCTTTTCCTTGTTGTTCCATTTTTCTTCTCGTGGAGGCGAGAATGTAACGAGTACTAGTCGGGGTATGGAATGAAGGTTCTAGAGAGAGTTGTTTAGTAGTCCTCACCATTTTGTAAAATAATGAATCAATAATTATGATGGGGATTTATTTGCGTGTGGATATTGTCTAGATGGCAATATCTCGTATTTAAACTCAAAGTTTATATGTTGTAATAATAAAGTTGTAGTTATTTACATACCATGTATTTGGCGACTTTAATGGGTTGGATGGAATGGACCTATTTTGGGGCGTCACAGTTGGTATCGAGCTTAGGATATGATCTCTGGCGGAGATCGGGGAATAGAACTAGGAGGGAGAGACGAGTAAATCCTTCGCTAGTGTGTCCTACCTAAGCTTATTTGTTAGTTGGTCGAAGATATAGGGATATTATGTGATATATTGATTTCCTTAATTAACCATTATTTTATGATGGTGATTTGAGAATGTCGAATCGAGAATATTAACGATGGAGTAAATGAGACCGTGGAGATGCTCAGACTCACCAACGAGGAGAATGTGCAACAGTCAGCAATGTTCCTCTTGTGAACAACAACACCATGAGCGTATGAGGAATGAGGGATGTTTAGAAGTTTTTGCGAGCTTCATGCAAAATCGAGACGAGGAGACTCGTGTTCAAAATCTGAGGAGGAAATGATAGCAATTCACGGTGGTCACAACCAAGCGCCTCAAAGAGTTGGGACCACGAGTGCAGGGAAAAGACGATCCGATTAAGGCGCGGAGCGTGGGTCAAACAAATTACCAAGATATTCGATGTCTTGGGATGTGCGGAGGAACAGAAAGTTCCATTCGCCACCTTTATGTTCCGTGGCGAAGCGGACATCGGTGGAATCAGAATACGCACTCCGTACCATCCGGTTGCTTTCGGCATGTCATGGAGACGTTTGAATAGTTCAATGACAAGTACTTCCCGAAAGTATTCATCATATGAAGGAAGTGGAGTTTATTAGACTAGAGCGAGAATAACATGACGGTGTCCCGAAGACGAGGCGAAGTTCGCGAGTTATCCGAGTTTGCACCTCATTTGGTGGAGAATGAGGAACATATGACGCGGATGTTTACGAGAGGTTTGAAACCCGACATACGTCAAGATCTCATTTCTCATAAATTTTCTCTATTCGGATGTTGTCAACAGTGGGGCTCGGTTGTTAGAGCGAGATAACGAGTACGTTCAACCGAGGGGACCATAACCAGGATCATATCAAGATAGCGATCATCGAATAACGATAACCACCGAGAAAAAGAAGAATACGACAAAAGGCGGTAACCACTGGTGGTAATCGTGGCCATGAAAAATAGAAGAAGCGAGTCGGGAGGAGATTTTAAAAGAGGAGATTCAACAACGACCATGTGAAGACGTCGGCGCAAGAGCAACTAGTTTTAAGGGAGGAGAACGACCACCGGTCATATATGCTACAAATGCGAAAAGAGAGACATATCATCACAAAACCGCCCACAGCTCAAGGTATGCTATAATTGTGGAAAGGAAGGACATATCGCCGAGATTGTACGAAGAGCAAAACCTAGTTCAATGGGGACGGTGACTCAAAAGATCGTCCCGAAAAAAGTCAAAGTCAACGATTCCGGAAGAGCGTTTGTTGTGGTATCGGGTCAAAATGCGAGGAACCCGAACGAAGTTAGCACGCAGGTTAGTTAATTATAAATTCTTGAAGTATATACCTTACTAGATATTGGTTCTACCCATTCTTTTATCTCTCTTGCTTACCAACGTTTGAACTTGACTACGGAGAAATTAGACTTTGACCTATTTATGGAGACTCCGTTAGGAGAAACTTTCATTACATCCGTTGTTTAAAAATCTTGCTTGATTCAAGTTGGCACTATCACATTACCTGTTAACCTTATTTCTATAGAGATATTTGCTTTTGATGTGATTTTAAGATTAACTACTCATCATGCCAAAATTGATTGCTTTTGTAAGGTTGTTAGTTTTCATATTCCTAAGCAACTTTTGTTATTCAAATTCAAGCAATCAAACCATTGTAGTCAAACATTTTCATATCAAGCTATGAAGTCATTCGTTTATTACGGATGTCAAGTTTTCTTAATCCATGTTATGGATTTGAATAAAGACACGTCAGATTTGAATAATATTCTTGTTGTTATTGATTTTCCCGACGTATTTCTCAAGAATTTCTTGCTTACTCCCAAAGCACGATATTAAATTTTGTATCGACTTTGAACCCTAGACAAAACTCATTTCTAAAATCTCATATCGAATGGCTCCTATTGAACTTCGTGGAGTTAAAAATTCAACTATAGAATTTGGTACCGAGCCTTTATTTTGTGACTTCCTTTGTGGAATTCACCTGCTTTACTCTCTCCGTAGGGGCGCCATATTCGATGCGATAGTAAAGCGATAGGTGTCATTGTGACGTCTATATCAAGATTGGGATATGAGTCACAGTTGAGAGCAACCTAAGTCGATGAATCGAAATACGTAGCTTTTTCAGCTTAGTTGGTTATTATCGGAGATTCGTGGAAGGATTTTCTTGAATCGCTATCTCAGCTTAACTTAAATGACTCGAAAAGATACAAAATTAGTATGGAGCGAGGAATGCGAGAAGATTTTCCAAGAGCTCAAGAGGCGACTCATTTCGCACATATTCTAACCATGCCATCCTCGAAAAGCGAAACGTGGTAGGTGTGCGATGAGTAGATGATTATATCTGAACGAAAAGTGCGATGATGTCAAGTATCGCATAGAGCCAACTTTAATAGAAAAAAGTTAAGGTTACTCAAGCCACCGGGCCTTGAGTTGATGCGTATGAAGAAGAAAGTACAAGAAGGAGCTATTCCTAAGCGAGAATTGATGAAGAAGGAATACTTGAGTCCACTCTAGACTTTGTGTTCCTAACGACTGATTTGAAGTACAAGATTATGATGGAGGCACACAATACGCCATTTGCAATCCATCCTGGAAGTACTAAAATGTATCGTGATCTTGACATACATTTTGGTGGAACAATATGAGAGAGATTGCAAAGTTTATCTCGATGTGTTTAACTTGCCAATGTGTAAAGGCGGAGCATCTTGTACCTAAGGGTCCGTTGCAACCACTTGAGATTCCGGAATGGAAGTGGGAACACATTACTATGGATTTTCGTTTCGGGTCTTCCTGCGGTTTCTCAAGGCATCAATGTTATTTGGGTTATTAGATTAACCAAGTCTCGCTTTCATTTCTTCCGATACGAGACTTATTCCTTGAACGCCTTTCTCGTATGTACGTAAATGAGATTGTGAGATTGCATGGCATGCCAAGATCCATAGTTTTAGATCGTGACCCAAGATTCACTTCATGATTTTGGGTTAGAAAGCTATGGGCACGAATTTACGATTCAGTTTTGCATACCATCCTCAAACGGATGGGCAATCAGAAAGGACTACTCAAACTCTTGAAGATATATTAAAACTCTGTGTCCTAGATTTCAAAGGAAGTTGGGATAAGTACTTGCCATTGGTGGAATTCTCATACAACAATAGTTATTAAACAAATATAGGCATGGTTCCATTCGAAGCATTATATGGACGAAAATGTCGTTCTCCAATATGTTGGGATGAGGTGGGTGAAGCAACATTGTTGGGACCCGAGTTAGTACGTATGACTACCAAAAAGATCCAAATGATTCGACAACGTATACAAACGGCACAAGATCGACAAAAGAGTTATGCGGATCTTCATCGAAAGGACGTGGAATTTAATGTAGGGGATCATGTATTGTTGCGAGTTGCTCCATGGAAGGGAGTTACAAGATTTGGGAAGAGAGGAAAGCTCAATCCATGATTTATTGGTCCATTTCAAATTCTTGACCGAGTAGGAAATGTAGCCTATAGACTTGCGTTACCTCAAAGTATGTCTCGTGTTCATAATATGTTTCACATATCATGCTTCATAAATATGTGAAAGACCCGAACCACGTTATAGAGTTAGAATCGGACGAGATAGCCAAGACTTAACGTGATGAGGAGGTACTGTCAAGATTTTGGATAGGAAGGAGCATGTCCTACGCCAAGAAAGGTTATACCACAAGTTAAAGTTTTGTGGAGGAATCATGCTTATAGAGGAAATGACACGGAGTTGGAAACGGAAATGAAAGCGAGGTATCCTCACCTTTTCAAAACACACCAGTACGTCGTCAATTTCGAGGACGAAATTTCATAAGGAGGGAGGTTGTAAGACCCAAAATTTTTAAATAAAAAGGAATTTCCTTTATTTATTATTTTGAAATAGTAAGGGTTGATTTGATTAATGTGGATAGTTAAGGGTTAAATATGTAAATATTTTAAATTAAGCAAGTGGTTATAAAATATTCATTATCGTCTTGGGAATATTCGTTTGGTCGTGGAATATTTGTCTTTGTCGGGGAATATTAAATGCGACAGAGCAGCCCATGTGTGGGCCCCCATAACTGAAAAGCGATTGGATGAAGAAAACGACAAAAATAAGTTGTTTTTAAATAACGGCGTAGTTATTCACAGATTATCTTTGTTGGAATACCCGGTGGTTAAAACACACTAATACGCGTTGTTGAACAAGAGCACTTTCGGTATTGCACCAATTATTGATTCTTACGTGAAAGGCACTACTCAATAATGGTTACGATAATTCTTGCTCAAAGATTTTATTAAGTTAATAATTCTTTGCGTTGATATTTTATATTCTTGTTGTTTGATAATTGTCATTACACAAGATCTTTCATTATCGAAGCAATAATTCATATTATCCTAATAATATTATTAGATAACATTATTGGCAATGTCTAGAAAGTTACATCCTAAGGAGAGGTTTAGTCACCTAATTGCGGCGCCAAGAAGAAAAATTCTTATTGGAAAGCCCTCTTCCCAGGAAACGCACTGGTTGTCGATATTGTGATTCTCAGAATATTATTTGTGAATAATTAATTATTAATTTATATGATGAGGAAAATATTAATTTTATGTGGATATAGATGGAGAAAATTTTTAAAATGACAATTGTTGAAAATTAATATTTTATCTTTTTCTCGATAAAATAATTCATTTAAATATATTATTTTAATAATATATTAACGGTGATATTTTTACAAACGAATGTGGGATATATGAGTATACGAGGAGGAAGAGTATTTTTGTTGTAATAAATGTTTAAAACATGTTAAACATGTCGGTGGACCCCATTTATTATTGAAATTTGATTATAGCTACAGTAAAATTGCCCGCTTATGGATTTGGTCAATTTCGATTGGAATTTGGAAAAACTTTCTTCGCAAAGTTGTAGAGAATTGAATTTCCTATAAAAACTTGCGAGATTCGAATTTTCTGATGAAAGGGCTATTTATTATGAATTATTGAAGTTCAAGCTCAAAATAATTAATTTTGGAAGTTTAAAATATTTAAAATTAGAAAAACGTTTTTCTTATTTTTTCTAGAAGGTGGCATGTGTTTGATGGCTGAAATCAAATTCTAGACATGTGTAGAAAATAATATAATTATATTATTAATTTATTAAATTTTCTCGCTTTGGTGTTCTAAGCATTTTCTATAAATAGGTGCTTAGGTTAGAATTGAAAATCACACCGTAAATCTGAAGTTTTCTCTCTATATTATCGAGCGTATTCTTGTGAGTATTTTGAGTATACTTTGAGTATTGCTATACGGTGCAAGTCCAAGTCATAGCCTATATCCTGTTTTTTAAATTAGAAATCTTGATCTTTCGAGGTAAGGGATATTATTTTTTTTCGTAATGATATTATTTCTTCAATATCATTATACTGAAATGTTGATCTGAAGTTTTTATCAAATTTGGAACTTTTCATGTCGGGGTTACTATTCATGGGTTACTATTCATGAGTTACTATTCACGAGTTACTATTCATGAGTTACTATTCACGAGTTACTATTCACGAGTACTATTCATGAAGCGTGAAGATGTTTTTGTAGAATTTCTATCTTTTGGTGTCGGAGTTACTATTCACGTATATTTGAACTATTCACGATACTGCCTATTCATTCGATATCTCTGGTACTATTCATAGAAAATAAAATTTCTTCTTTTCGTCCAAAACATCTATTCTGGATACTAACTCTGATTGTATCCATGTTTTGATCATTCTTGAATTTTACACCACTATGATTATTTTGAGGTATTTTTGGACGTGGATAAAACCAAGTACGAATCCTTAATCCTTAATCCTTGTCATTTTGTTTCACTGGATTCGTTTCTTTAAAAAAATATATATATTTTTCATCATCCTCAGTCTTAAATGATGATATTATGGAATATCTTTGGCCTGTAGTGCAAAGATGAATGATTTCGATGAATATCTTTGGCACAGAGTGAAAAGATGAACAAGTGTTTAAATGAACATGACCAATGATGAATATCTTTGGCTGTGAAGTGCAAGATGAATATTTGATTCCGGATGTATATTGATTGATGTTACTGGGATAAAATATTGATGATGGACCGTTAAATTCATAGATTATAGTAGATTTCATTCTCTACGTAACTCTTCTATGAATTATTATTTCACTATGAATATTGATTTAAAATTTGTTGTCTATTGTATTCTATCGATTTTTCCTCTGTTGAAGACTAACGATAATTTGTTGTATATTATCTTAGTCAAAATATTCTTTACTGGGCTAGTTGAGCTCACCCTTTTCCTTGTTGTTCCATTTTTCTTCTCAGGAGGCGAGAATGTAGCGAGTACTAGTCGGGGTATAAAATGAAGGTTCTAGAGAGAGTTATTTAGTAGTCCTCACCATTTTTGTAAAATAATGAATCAATAATTATGATGGGGATTTATTTGCGTGTGGATATTGTCTAGATGGCAATATCTGTATTTAAACTCAAAGTTTATATGTTGTAATAATAAAGTTGTAGTTATTTCTGTACCATGTATTTGGCGACTCAGAATGGGTTGGATGGAATGGACCTATTTTGGGGGCGTCACAATCTTGTGAGGTTTTTATACGTTGTCGGATCATTTGAATCTTTTTCGTTGTCATGCGTACTAATTCTGGTCTCAACAACGTTGCTTCACCCACCTCATCCCAGCATACTAGAGAACGACACATTCTTCCATACAACGCCTCAAATGGAGCCATGTCAATACTTGTTTGATAACTGTTGTTGTAGGAGAATTCCACTAATGGCAAGAACTTGTCCCAACTTCCTTTGAAGTCAAGGACACAAAGTCATAATAAATCCTCAAGAGTTTGAATAGTCCTCTCCGACTGCCCGTCTATTTGAGGATGATATGCCGAACTAAATAGTAAATATGTGCCCATAAATTTTTGCAAACTAACCCAAAATCGTGAAGTGAATCTTGGGTCTCGATCAGAAACTATGGATACTAGCATGCCATGCAGTCTTACAATCTCATTTATGTACATACGAGAAAGACGTTCAAGTGAATAAGTTTCTCGTATAGGTAAGAAATGAGCAGACTTGGTCAATCTATCAACAATTACCCAAATTGTATCTATGCCTTGAGAAACCTTGGGAAGACCAGTAACGAAATCCATGGTAATGTGCTCCCACTTCAATTCTGGAATTTCAAGTGGTTGCAATGGACCTTTTGGAACTTGATGCTCAACCTTGACTCGTTGACAAGTTAGACACCTTGAGATAAACTCTACTACCTCTCTCTTCATATTGCTCCACCAAAATGTATGTCGAAGATCACGATACATTTTGGTACTCCCAGGATGGATTACAAACGGTGTGTTGTGCGCCTCCATCATGATTTTATACTTTAAATCAGGGTCGTTTAGAACACAAAGTCTAGAGTTGAATCGTATTATTCCTTAATTCTTCATCGATTCTTGCTTCCGAAATAGCTCCTTCTTGTACATCTTCTTCATGCGCATCAGCTCCAGGTTCGTAGCTTGAGCAGTTTTAACTTTATCGATTAAAGTCGGTTCTACTCGTATATTTTCCATCATCACGTGGGTCCCTGGAGTCTTTATCTCTATCTCCATCATTTGCAAGTCATACAAAATGGGCCTTTGTGTTGACAATATCGCACTTGTACCCGCATATGATCTTCTACTCAATGCGTCAGCTACCACGTTAGCTTTTCCAGGATGGTATTGAATTGTATGATCATAATCTTTCAACAACTCAAGCCAATGTCATTGCCGCATGTTAAGTTCCTTTCGAGTGAAGAAATATTTGAGGCTTTTATGATCCGTATAGATCTCCACTTTCTCCCCATACAAGTAATGCCTCCAGATCTTTAGTGCGAAAACGACAGCTTCCAACTCTAGATCATGAGTAGGATAATTCCTCTCGTATTCTTGGAGTTTTCGTGAGGCATAGGCTATGACTTTACCATGTTGCATGAGGACACATCCTAACCCTCTACCTTAAGCATCGATTTAGGTGACAAATCCCTCTAAGCTAGATGGTATTGTTAGAACTGGTGCTGAAATGAGCCTCCTCTTGAGTTCTTGAAAACTCTTTTCACATTCCTCGCTCTAACAAAATTTTGTATCTTTTTGAGTCAGCTGAGTTAATGGAGTAGCGATTTGAGAAAATCCTTCCACGAATCTCCGATAATAACCAAATTAAGCTTCAAAGCTACGTACTTGATCATCGACTTAGGTTGCTCCCAGCTTTAAATTGCTTCAATCTTTGTCGGGTCAACAGATATTCCATGATTTGATATCACGTGCCCAAGGAATGCTACTTCGTCAAGCCAGAACTCGCATTTCTTCAACTTGGCATATAATTTATTCTCACGAAGCTTTTGTAGTATCAGCCTCAAGTGTTGCTCATGATCTTCACGACTTTTGGAGTAAATGAGAATGTCACCAATAAAGACAACCACAAAATGATCTAAATATTCCTTGAATACTTGGTTCATCATATCCATGAAGGCAGCAGGAGCATTAGTCAATCCAAAAGACATTACTAGGAATTCATAATGCCCGTACCAAGTTCTGAACGTAGTCTTTGGAATGTCATCAATTTTAATCTTTAACTGATGATATCCGGAACGAAGATCAATCTTTGAAAAGAATTTGGCGCCTTGCAACTGGTCAAATAGGTCATTAATGCGAGGCAACGGGTACCTATTTTTTATAGTGACATGATTCAACTCCCGATAATCAATACAAAGTCGTATACTCCCATCTTTTCTCTTTACGAATAGAACAGGGCACCCCAAGGACACGTACTAGGACGAATGAAACCGATGTCTAACAATTCCTGTAGTTGTGTCTTTAACTCCTGAAGTTCAACATGAGCCATTCGATATGGGACTTTGAAAATGGGTTTTGTACCGGGTTCAAGGTCGATACCAAATTCAATTTCACGCTCTGAGGGTAGGCCAGGAAGTTATTCAGGGAATTTATTAATTATGGAAATATCATTCAAATCTGACGTATTTTTGTTTAAATCTGTGACATGGGCTAAGAAAGTTTGACATCCATTTTTCCATAAATGAATAACTTTATGGCTTGATATGACAATGATTGACTTTAGTGGTTTGGTCGCTTGAATTTTCATAATAGGTTGGTTAGGAATATGAAAGCTAGCAACCTTACGAAAACAATCAATTTTTGCATGATGAGTAGTTAACTAATCAATCCCTAAAATCACATCAAACGCGAGTATTTTTAAGGAAATAAGATCGACAGGTAACGTGTGGTTATCGATTTGAATCAAACAAGACTTATAAACAGTGGATGTAATAAAGGTTTCTCCCAACGGAGTTTCAACCGATAAGTCGAAGTCTAATTTCTCCGGAGTCAAATTTAAACGATGAACGCAAGTAGGAGAAATAAAAGAATGGGTAGAACCGGTATCAAATAATTTATAAGCTTTGCAAGAGTTTATGATTAGCTTACCCGTGATCACCTCGTTCGGATTCCTCGCTTTTTGGGAGGTTACGACAAACGCTCTCCCTTGAACTACCGATTTTATCTTGTCTGGGACGGCCTTTGATGCCTCCATCCCAGCTGGACTTAACTTTGGTGCACAATAAAATCGGGCTAGGTGACCTTCTCTTCCATAATTGTAACATGCTTTGGACTCATCGCGACGCTTTAGGCGATGTGTCACCCCCCTCGATTTGTAACATACGACCATCGACTACTGCTTCTCCTTTCTTAACAACAAAATTGTTGAAAGTAGTATGCACACAAAGCAATCATGTTTGATGATAAAGCATATACTTTGTAACAATCTTATTCATTTATTAATAAAAAGTATTAATTTATTAAAGGCTTTTAGTTATCTACATGATGCTGCTTTATAATATGTGATAAACCCATAGTTTTAAGCAATGCTTTTAGAATAATTATGATGATCATTCTAATGAGATCTAAATTCTTAGAAAGCTTAAAACTAAAATAGTTCCCAATCGTTGGACTACTAAATTGGGGATTAGTGAATCTAGATAGATTGGTACATACGTTGCTTGCTCATTGGATGAGGATGATTGATCTCATGATCATTTGTGCGGAGACACTAAAGCAAGTATGTACGTGCTTATTAGAGAATAAGTTCATTGAGCGTGGGCTCGCTAAGGAATACCTAATGGAGTTTTACTTGCTGTCAATAGGAATTCTGTAGTGATAGTAAATGCAAGTGATCCTTGAACTTGAGATCATCATAGTATCTTGTGTATGATGAGTTATACTTTGACTTATTCCTTAAGACCCTTAGGGTATAGCAAAGGGTATGCTTGGGTATAATAAGTTGTACATGGAGATAATGTATGATCAATAAAGAATCTACCGCTTCTAGTAAAAGAAGAGAAATGTCCTATGTGATTCGATAAATGATAACCCAGTAGTCCTTGGCCAAGGTAGAATGAAATTAGAAAGGAGTTTCTAGTTTGCATTATTTGGAGTTGTGCATTTAAGGATCGAAATACATATAATTAAATAAAATAAGACTTGACAGTAATTCCATGTCTTATATTTTATTGGGACATTGTATGGTGGAAAGATTGAATTGTACGGTAACTATTTACTCAAAGGTTCTTTTATGATTAATGTTGAAATCTATATTATCTGGAAAGTCGTTGATCGCTAGGGAGGCTTATCCCTAGTGTAGAATAAATATTATTTATTTAAATAAATAAATTATTTAATTTATTTATTTAAATAAGATTAGAATTGTTCTAATTGATTTATTCACAACCGGTTTAATATGGAGAACCTAAAGGGTCACACTATAAAAGGAAGAATAATTATTTAAGAAGTTAATGACATAATCGTAATAATATGTTAAGTATATTTAATTTAATCTATGGTGATAGAATAAATTAAATAGCTTAATATTTATTATTTAATATTTTAGAAATATTAAATATAAATTAATAAGAGAGTCTTATTAATATTATTACAATTATTATTATTTTAATTTCTAAAAGAGTTTAGGAATTAATTTAATATAAGTACTCTCATTTATTCCTAATCGAATTAGGAGGAAAAATTAGTTAAAGGAGTTTAATTAATTATCTCTAATAAGATTAGGGAGCCCATTTAATTAAAAGAGTTTAATTAAATAAATAATACCTTATTTTTAATTAAATAGGTTTACTGATATCTTTATAAGAGGAGTCTTATATCGATATATCAATATACGTAATTCAACAAATTGGAGAGTATGCGCTCTTTTCTAATAGAGATAGAAAACTAGGGTTTAGCCAAATACCCATCTTCTTGAATATTTCTTCTTCCTTGGTGGATCACCTCTAGAGGCCAAACACTTGGGTGGCTAACGTTGATCAAAGGAAGGAACCAAACCCGATGCATTCAAGTTGAACGCGAAAGGACTTGGAGGTGAACTTGTACCTGAGGAAGCTCGAATCTTCAAGGGTACGATTCTTGTTCTTTATCTTTTTGTTTAATTAATAATTGCACATAAAGCATGATCCGGGTATATGGTTTGTAAAATTTTAAACTCTGATTTTTACACGTTTCCACTTATTTGTGCAATTTGATTGCGTTCATGAATATTACAAACCTAACATTGACGTCTTTCCATCATTATTAAATCTCATCTTCTTGAAATTTCCACTTCTATTATCTTGGCCATGATTACCACCAGAGTGGTTATCATTTCTGGCATGTTGATTCCTTCCACGTTTGTTGTCACTGCTTCTATGACTACTACCACTGGTAGTATCGCTTTGTCGACTACTATCTCATGGTTGGATTGACTGATTATCACGTTCCAATAACTGAGCCCTATTTACAACATCTGAATACAAACACAGTTTGTGAGAAATTAAGTATTGACGTATCTCGGGTTTCAAACCTCTTAGAAACATCCATGTCATTCTCTCTTCATTATCAACTATGTGTGGCATAAACCGGGACAACTCAGCAAACTTAGCTTCGTACTGTGACACGGTCATATTGTTTTGCTCCAACTTGATAAACTCCACCTCTTTCATGTGACGAATACTTTCGGGAAAGTACTTGTCGTTGAATAGCTCTTGAAACTTCTCCCAAGAAATTTTGAGTGCGGTAGGCTGAGTACGCTTTACTGATTCCCACTAGTAATCTACCTCTCCTCTCAACATAAAGGTGGCAAAGGGAGCCTTTTGCTCCTCAGAGCATCCCAAGACTTCGAATATCTTGGTGATATTCTTTATCCACGTCTCCGCCTTAAGTGGTCCTGGCTTTCCCCAAAACTCTGATGGTCCCAGCTCCTTGAATTGCTTAGCGGTGACCATCTATGAGTTGTCAGTGTTTCCACCTGCATTTTGAACATGAGCCGCTCTCGCCTGATGTTGCATGAATTGCATAAAGCCTCTGAACATCCCATCGTTCATCATTTGATCGGTGTTGTTGTTTACCTGAGGATTATTGTCTTCATGTTGCACATTATCCTGGGTATTGATCGTTGGTGACTCAATGGTCTCATGTGCTTCATTGTTGATCTCAACATTTTCAGATGCCATTTTAAAACACTGCCACAAAACAATGGTTAATTGACATGTCACATACTATCCCTATTGTAAGACCCCAACTTTTATGAATAAAGATGAATTTTCTATAAACATCATTTTTGAATATTAAAGAGTGAATTTGTTATAATGTTATAGTTGTGGGTAATAATTATAAATTTTGCATAGTACGCAAGTTGTTATATTATATTCGATTGGTCGGGGAATATTCATTTTCAACATAGAATATTCGTACGACGGCAAAATAATTGGTGGACCCCACAACGTAATTATTGTCGGAATGAGAAAACGATAGAAATATCATTTTATGAAAATAACGGCGGAAGTGTTACTGTTAACTGTTGAAATAACCGGTGTTAAAAGTACAACAATACGCGTGGATGCATTGTAGCATACGGTATTGATTATTGATGCTTACGTGATAAGTCACTCAGTTTTACTCAATTATTGTTACAGTAATTGCTGCATAGTATCTCACGTTATTTGATTCAATTATTGTCAATATTTTATATATTATTAAATCAATAATTGAGATGACAAGTTATTCTAATTATTATATGCATAATTAACAATGTCTAGAAAGTTCTGTCGAGGAAAAGGGTTTGGTCACCTAATTGCGTGCCAATAGGGAGAAATTCTTATTGGAAAGCCCCCTCTTTCCTGGGAACGATCTGGTTGTTAATATTGCAAGTTATAATAATATGAAAAGTTTGTTAAAAATATTGAGGGGATTTTTATGAAGTATTTGTTTTAATTTTTTGCGTATTTTATGGACTCCCATTTACCCATTTTTCAAAATAATCGGTAGAAAATTATTTTATATAATAAAGGTGGGGCCCATATGTGGGGCCCACATATGTTGAAAATCTGATTTTTGAAATGGGGGAGGGGTGTAGTTACGTAGGAAGGAGGAAAGGTAATATTATATATATATATATATATAAGTTTGTTTATATATATATATACATGTGTTGCAAATGAAAAAAAAGAAGAAGAAGAAGGTTTGCCTTTGCCGTAAGGTAAAGGTTATTATTATTATTATTATTATTATATATATATATATATAAGTTTTGTTTTATTTGATTATAAATAGAATATATTTTATTTTATTTAAAATTTTTCGTTTTATTAGAATATTTTATTGCATAATGCTGCATAGTAAAATTAATTTTTCAACGTGATCAATCGAACGAATTCGCGCCCGTGATGCCACTGTGCAGTCCGTGATTTCTAAATTCAAATAGTATCATTTTCATTCTGCTATAAATAGGATGCTTAGTTAGAATTGAAAAACACACCAGAATCAAAGAATTCTTCTTCTATAATATTGAGCGTATTTCTTTCGAGTTTCAGAAAGCTTTGAGTGTAGAAAATAGTGAAAGTTTTCTTCAAAAATATCCCCGCTATACCAGTTGGAATAATCTTCTTTTCAAGGTAAGGGATATTATTTTTGTTTAGTATTCGTATAAAATAATATTTTCTTTCATACTCTGTAGTATGTAAGTAATATTATTTCGTACCAGATTTCGAATTATTTCGTATAGTAAATTTTATGCTCTACTTGACTCTTCTAATGGATTGCTTGTTCCGCTGCAGTTAAACTTGATGTTTGTTATATTTTATCAGTTTAACACTGTTGAAGGCTAACGATAAATTATTCTGCATTATCTTAGTCATAATATTTCTTACTGGGCTAGTTGAGCTCACCCTTTTGCTTTCATTGTTCTCTTCAAGAAATGAGAACGTAGCCGGGACTAGTCGGGGAATGGAGTGATGGTCCAGATGATAGCATTAGTAGTCCTCACTATTCTATGAAATAGTGTGATAATAAATGTATTAAGGACTCCATTTAAGTTGAATACTGTCTAGAAGACAATATTCGTATTAAAACTTTCAATTTATGTTTTGTCGTATTTTACACGACAATTGTATTATTAAGTTGTATTTCAATTTTGTACCACGTATTTGGCGACTCTAGATGGGGGATGTATACCTATTTTGGGGGCGTCACACCTATACTCTGACCGATCAGTTAAATACCAAATAAACTTAGGTAGGTCATACTAGCGAAGGAATTCCCTGTCTCTCCCCTCCTAGTTCTTGTCTCACATCTCAGCCAGGGATCATATCCCTAAGCTTTGATACCAACTGTGACGCCCCCAAAATAAGTATACATCACCCATCTTGGGTAGCCAAATACATAGTACAGAATACAAATAGAAACTTAATTATACAACAAGAGCTGAGAGTTTTTACATGAATACTGTCTCATAGACAGTATCCAAACTCAAATTCAATCCTCATTACATTTATTATCACACTAAATAGTGAGGATTACTAAAACAGCCATCTCAGGCCATCACTCCATTCCCCGACTAGTCCCGGCTATGTTCTCATTTCCTTAAGAGAATAATGAAAGCAAAAGGGTGAGCTCAACTAGCCCAGTAAGAAATATTATGACTAAGATAATGTAGAATAAGTTATCCTTAGCCTTCAACAATGTTAAACTGATAGAATATAATAGACAACAAGTTTAACTGCAGCGGAACAAGCAATCCATTAGAAGAGTCAAGTAGAGCATGATATCTACTATCTTCTATGATCTAAAAAGGTTTTCATCAATTTTATCGCTGAGACTCAGCTTAATAAATAATCACATCATCGAATCATCCCTGCACTACGGGCCAAGGATATTCATGTAATCATCAATGGTCATGATTATACTGGTCATAATCATACCAACAACTGTCCATCAATGCACTACAGGCCAATGAGGATTTTTACCACATCATTTGTAACATTACGGGTCATGATTATACTGAATGATCCCTGGTTATAATCATATAAATCAACAGTCCATCTATGCACGTAAGCTAAAGATGACTTTCATCACAATATAAGCATGAGGATGATGACAATGATATAAGAATTCAATTAAAATAAAGCATAGGATAAATTTTAAAGATTTATAATTTAATTTATCCAGAATTCAATAATGTCCAAATTGTCAACATGATACTGCTTTGTGGAGTAAAATTCAAAAATAATATTCATGTATCAAAAATAATTTGGACAGAAAAGAAATAAATTTTGCGATGAATAGTACCCCGTGAATAGTACTTCGGGAATAATACCCTGTGAATAGTATACCGACATGAAAAGTGCCCCGAATACCCGAGTGAATAATATTTTAATGAATAGTTATTGGGTGAATAGTAACCCATGAATAGTAACTCGTTAATAGTACCCCGACATGAAAAGTGCCCTGATTACCCGAGTGAATAATATTTTACTGAATAGTAACCGGGTGAATAGTAACCCGTGAGTAGTACCCCGATGAAAATATTGATATTTAATAAGAAAGTTCATATCAATATTCCAACGAAACGATACTGGATGAAGCGCAAAACTTCAAGGATACCCCACTAATTTCAGGGATTATAGAAGCAATACTTACCACAGTAAGTTTAGATTTAAGAATATGAAAAGAAATAACATACGAAGCTGCAAATGGATTTTCACCCATCATACGGTACGTAATCCGTGTAGACAGGTTATTCCGACATATTAAAGGATGAATACAAAAATAATAGTATTCCTTATGAATATGAAAGAAATAATACCCCTTACGAATACAAAAGAAATAGCATCCCTTACTAAACGAAAATAACATCCCTTAACTTAGTAGAAGACTAGATACTGCAATAGTGAGGTAGCAGAATACTCTTCTTCTTGCTCTCTATAGTTTCTCTTGTGAGTCTAAGTGAATTGGTGAGAATAAAAGAAGAATTAAGCTTCTATTTATAGGAGAAATGACTAAATAGTAACTAATTCACGAACGGTCCAGATTGATTTACTATTAGAACGAACGATCCAGATTGATTACTATTAAAACCACAATCGACGGTCCAGATTAATTACTATGAAGTATTTGTTGTAATTTTTGGTGTATTTTATGGACTCCCATTTACCCATTTTTCAAAATAATCGGTAGAAAACTATTTTATATAATAAAGGTGGGGCCCACATATGGGGGCCACATGTGGGGCCCATATATGTTGAAAATCTAATTTTGGAAATGGGGGAGGGGTGTAGTTACGTAGGAAGGAGGAAAGATAATATTATATATATATATATATATATAATGTGTTGCAAATGAAAAAAAGAAGAAGAAGAAGGTTTGCCTTTGCCATAAGGTAAAGGTTATTATTATTATTATTATTATTATTATTATTATTATTATTATTATTATTATTATTATTATTATTATTATTATTATTATTATTATTATTATTATTATATATTATAAGTTTTGTTTTATTTTATTATAAATAGAATATATTATATTTTATTTAAAGTTTTTATTTTATTAGAATATTTTATTGCATAGTGCTGCATAATAAAATTAATTTTTCAACGTAATCAGTTGAACGAATTCGCGCCCGTGATGCCACTGTGCAGTCCGTGATTTCTAAATTCAAATAGTATCCTTTCCATTCTCCTATAAATAGGATGCTTAGTTAGAATTGAAAAACACACCAAAATCAGAGAATTATTCTTCTATAATATTGAGCGTATTTCTTTCAAGTTTTAGAAAGCTTTGAGCGTAGAAAATAGTGAAAGTTTTCTTCAAGAATATCCCCGCTATACCAGTTGGAATACTCTTCTTTTCAAGGTAAGGGATATTATTTTTGTTCAGTATTCGTATAAAATAATATTTTCTTTTATACTCTGTAGTATGTAAGTAATATTATTTCGTTTCAGATTTCGAATTCTATACTCATTTTGTTAAGTTTTGGCTTCTATACTCCATGAAATTAATAGAATATCCTTGATATTTGCGCTTCATCTAGTTTCTTTTCATGGAAATATTATTCTGAGCATTCTTGATAAGTTTTAATTTTTTTCATGCCAGGGTACTATTCACGGGGTTACTATTCCAAAAGTTACTATTCACTGGGTACTATTCACTAGGTTACTATTCACCCGGGGTACTATTCATGACAAAAATTGATTACTTTTTGGTCCAAATCATTTTTGATACAATATTATTCTTGAATTTTACTCTACAAAGTAGTATCATGTTGACAATTTGGACGTTATTTATTTATGGATAAATTAGATTATAAATCTTTAAAAATTTATCCTTGAACTTGTTTTATTGAATTCTTATATCATTGGCATCATCCTTATGTTTGTAATATGTTGAAAGTCATTTGTGGCCTGTAGTGCATAGACGGACTTAGTATGATTATGACCACAGACTATTCCGTATAATCATGACTGTAATGTTACAAATGATGTGGTAAAAGTCCTCACTGGCCCGTAGTGCATTGATGGACAGTTGTTGGCATGATCATGACCATTGATGAATACACGAATATCATTGGCCCGTAGTGCATGCATAATTTGTGGTCGTGATACTAAAGAATATCCTTGGCCGTAGTGCAGGGGTGATTCAATGATGTGGATTATTTATTAAGCTGAGTCTCAGCAATAAAAGTGATGAAAAACCTTTTAAATCATAGAAGATAGTAGATTTTATGCTCTACTTGACTCTTCTAATGTATTGTTTGTTCCGCTGCAGTTAAACTTGATGTTTGTTATATTTTATCAGTTTAACACTGTTGAAGGCTAACGATAAATTATTATGCATTATCTTAGTCATTATATTTCTTATTGAGCTAGTTGAGCTCACCCTTTTGCTTTCTTTGTTCTCTTCAGGAAATGAGAACGTAGCCAGGACTAGTCGGGGAACGGAGTGACGGTCCAGATGATAGCATTAGTAGTCCTCACTATTCTATGAAATAGTGTGATAATAAATGTATTGAGGACTCCATTTGAGTTGAATCATTGCTAGAAGACAATATTCGTATTAAAACTCTCGATTTATGTTTTGTCGTATTTTACACGCACAAGTATTTATTAAGTTGTATTTGAATTTTGTACCATGTATTTGGCGACTCAAGATGGGTGATGTATACCTATTTTGGGGGCGTCACAGTTGGTATCAAAGCTTAGGGATATGATCCCTGGCTGAGATGTGAGACAAGAACTAGGAGGAGAGAGACGGGGAATTTCTTCGCTAGTATGACCTACCTAAGTTTAATTGGTATTTAATTAGTCGGTCAGAGTATAGGGATAATATGTGGTATGTCAATTAACCCTTTTTTTGTGGCAATATTTGAAAATGACATCCGAGAATATTGAGAATAGCAATGGAGCACAGGAGACCGTTGAGTCACCACAGAACAATACCCAGGATAATGTGCAACAGGAAGGCAGTAATCCTTAGGTAAACAACAACACCGACCAAATGGCGAACGACGATATGTTTAGGAGCTTTGTGCAATTCGTACAACATCAGACAACATCAGGAGGAGACGTAGATAAAGCAGATTACCAAGATATTTGATATCTTGGGATGCTCCGAGGAGCAAAAGGTTCCCTTTTGCCACCTTTATGTTGCGAGGAGAGGCAGATTACTGGTGGGAATCGGTAAAAGCGAACTCAACTCTTCTTTGCCAGATCAGATGTCTTGGGAGAAGTTCCAAGAACTATTCAATGACAAGTACTTTCCCAAAAGTATTCGTCACATGAAAGAGGTAGAGTTCATTAAATTGGAGCAAAACAACATGACCGTGTCGCAGTACGAAGCCAAGTTTGCCGAGCTGTCCTGGTTTGCATCCCACTTAGTTGATAATGAGGAGAGAATGACGCGAATATTTCTAAGAGGTTTGAAACCCAAGATACGTAAATACCTCATTTCTTACAAACTTTGATTGTATTCAGATGTTGTTAATAGGGCTCAGTTATTGGAGCGCGATAATGAGTCAACTCAACCAAGAGAAAGCAGCCGAAAAAATGATAATACCAGTGGTAGCAGTCATCGAAGTGGTGACAACAAACGTGGAGGGAATCAACATGCTAGAAATGGTAACCACTTCAGTGGTAATCATGGCCAAGACAGTAAAAATGGACATTTCAAGAACAGGAGATTCAACAATGATGGAAAGATGTCAGCACCAACACCTATTGTTAAGGAAGGAGAACGACCACCTATAATATGCTTCAAATGCGGAGGGGAGGGACACATCAGTCCAAACTGTCCGCAGCAGTCCAAAACGTGTTACAATTGTGGAAGAGAAGGTCACCTAGCTAGATTTTGTCATACAGGGAAGCCAAGTCCAGTTGGAACAGTGACACCAAATGCTATCCTAGACAAGTCAAAACCAGTAGTTTAAGGGAGATCGTTTGTTGTGACCTCCCAGAAAGCAAGGAACCCGAACGAGGTCATCACGGGTAAGCTTATCATAAACTCTAGCGAAGTATATACCTTATTTGATACCGGTTCTACCCATTCTTTTATTTCTCCTACTTGCGCTCAACGTTTAAATTTTACTTTGGAGAAATTAGACTTTGACTTAACTGTTGAAACTCTGTTGGGAGAAACCTTCATTACATCCACTGTTTATAAGTCTTGTTTGGTTCAAATCGGTACAATCATATTACCTGTCGATCTTATTTCCTTAAAAATAATTGCGTTTGTAGTAATTCTAGGGATTGATTAGTTAACTACTCATCATGCAAAAATTGATTGTTTTCGTAAGGTTGTTAGCTACCAACCTATTATGCGAATTCAAGCAACCAAACCATTAAAATCAATCACTGTCATCTCAAGCCATAAAGCTATTCGTTTATTGAAAAACGGATGTCAAGCTTTCTTTGTGACACCCCAAATCAAGGTACTTCAATTCCACGGGATTTGGTGTTCACTGTACAAATATCATCTATCTATCTACCCATAATAAATGCAAACCATGCAATAGATATAAATAATAATAAATCTCCCCTTATGGGGTTACATCAACTACGTAATAAATATAATCCCAGGTTACTCTAACCTTAAATCATCTATGCGGAAACATAATCAAATAAGTCTTAAGTAACATAAATTCTAATTATCATTACATAACCACATAAGTAATCAATCTTCATTACTTGCTAAGCTTACCCTTGCCTTTAGTAGTGGAAGGTTCGTCTGCTCTTTCGTTCTTAACTGCAATGTTATTATTACGCAAGAGTAAGCATGATTGCCCACAAATAAAATAATGAAATAACAATGTATAATAACATGCGAGGGAATCAAAGACTTCTGAAATAAATGCTCAACTTTTGAATCAAGAATGAATAACAAGAATCAAAAGATTTCTGAGAGTCATAAGACCTTGAACTATGTCCTAGGTTATCAAGGGTTATACTTGAAACCTTTAACGATCGTAAGACTATGGACCTTTCTACTGCGTACTTAGGGGGATCAACCCTTAGTACCATCTTTGCATGCACATTATCTTAACGCTAACGCATAAGTAAATCCCTTTGCGGGGTTGTTCATCTCGGTTTGACATTCGAGTGCACTAAAAGGAAGTTTGGTTTGGATAATTCAATAAGGGTTCTGAAATTTAGAAAGTTCATAACCTATGGACTAGTCGAATCAATAAGGTTCACTAGTCTAACAAGGTTGAACAATAATAATATTCAAATTGAATAATAATCTCAAGAAGTATGTAATAGAACAAATATTGTATAATAATTCCATATTTTGTAAGGATAATAAATCTTTAATATAACAATTTGAACTTGAATAATAGTAATGATAATTTACTCAAGGTAAATAATAAACTTAAACAATGATAACAAGTAGGGGTAGAAAACTTGCCTCGTAAGTAGATTACACTTTAATTAAACTCGTTCTTTGATTTAAATCCTACATATCATTTACATTCACAACTCTAGTTAATTATAATATAATTAACCATCATAAATTCATTCTTTTGTCTAAACTTTGGTTATGACTATACTTAGTCAAATATCACACTTATGGTCACATAATAACACTTAATGAATAATAAGCTACTTATGTATTTCATAATTCAATCCACATGCAATTATGTTATTTACATGTTAAGTATCTTTTTTAATATCTCATTATACTTCTAACATATCTCTATGTTCTTTAAATCAAGTTGCTATCACATTGCAAGACTTGAACATTAAAAATATTTCATTTCTGGACATTCTACAGAGTGGTATTTGTATTTCACTTTTATTATAGTCTTCTTGTGGCTGACTTGAGACTGGTGTTATAGCGGGTGGTATTTAACGTTGATGATGTATTTACTATGACAGCGTGTGGTACTGTGGCGCGGGGACATAAGGCATGAGATAAAATACATGGTATGCGAACCAAAAACTGTTCTGCAATTCGCGAAAATTGCAGAACACAGCCAAAAAAACTCCAATTAAATTTTACTACACGAATTTAATCATACCCACATATTAGAATTCGCATATATACATTACTCAACATCTATAGAATGATTTTAACCCATTAAAACAAATAATTACAGAATTAAAATATGTGAATTTCACTGACTTTGATGTTCTTGAAGGTTTTGAAAATAAATCTTGAAATTTAATACTACGGATTCGTTATAACACCTCAATCCGCTTCATTTAAATGTCCGGTCTCTTCAGTATCAACATGCATAATCAAATAAGAGTATAAATTTTACAAAACCATTTATGTTTGACACATTAAATTTATGTATAAGGGCCATATGGCCAAAACCCAAACTCTTTAAATTTTGAAATAACAAGTCATCATATTACGAAACTTATGTTATGGAATCATATACAATATATATAAAACATATTATACTACTTGAATTATTACATATAACCTTATAACCACACAATCTCCAATTACAGAGATTTACAGAATGTATGAAAGCCATTTTTTTATAAAAACTATATGACGTAACAATGAAAATTGGGTTGGAGAGAATTACCCAAAGCGTAGAGTGTAATGTAGGAGATGAATTGAAACCCTTCTCAAACTCTTCTTCAATCACACACTCAAAATTCTTAACTTTTCTCTCTGAATTCTCTCTGAGCTCTCAACTTAGCATATATGAAACACATAATCTGTTGAGAGGCGTATAAAAGCGACGTGATGATGGTCGATTACCCATTCATGGGTAATCATTATTAACTTCTCTTAGGGCCTTGTTTGGCTAGCATAATAGATTTCAAAACTCCTTTAATTTAATAAAGTTTTATCATATAGTTTGAAAATGTCACACTTTTTATAAAATAAATCCAATATTTTATTTAATTTCTTTGTAAATAAAATGTAATAATTTCTCATAAATTCACATAGTCACATAATTAATTTCTCATTAATAAATAATGTCAAATTATTAAATCTCTAATTAATAAATAAAGAAATTAATTAAAATAACATTAGACTTATTAAATATTTCTTTTAATACAATAAGCTCACATAATTAAATATATCGAATAATAAAATTTTCCACATTAATTTAATAAATGTAACACATATAATTAAATTAATCTACCACAATTCATGAATTAATTATTTAATCTAATAATTAAATAATCGAAAATATTTATTTACTTCAATAAATATTAAAATTAAATTAAAAAAATCTCGTTTCGTCACATCTTTCCCCCTTAAAAGGATTACATCCCCGGAATCACGACTCAATAAATTCGACCATTACATTCTCCCCCCCTTTTACAAAGATTACATCCCCGAATCGCTTACACACAATTTAAGTAAATAAATGAGGTAATTCTTCATCATATTCTCTTGAGTTCTCACATAGCTTCTTCAACGTTGTGGTTCGTCAAATTACCTTAACGAAGGTATTACTTCATTTACGAGAACTTGTTCTTTTACATCGATAATTTGAGCAGAATTTCTTCGTAAGATAAGTCTTTTTCAAAATGCAGGGGTTCGTATTCAATTACATGCTTGTAATCGGCTTTGTAGTGTCGTAACACAGAAACATGGAAGACGTTGTGGACACTCTCGAGTGATGGAGGTAAGGCTACCTCATACACAACTTCACCGATTCTTCTCAATACTTCAAATGGTCCAATGAATCTTGGGCTTAACTTCCCTTTCTTTCTGAACCTGATCTTCCTTTTCCAGGGAGAGACCTTCAAGAAAACATAGCTACCTGATTCAAATTCGATATTTTTACGATGTGGATCAGCGTATTTCTTCTGTCGATCTTGAGCTGCTACCAGTCGTGCTCAGATCACTTTGACTATTTCTGCTATCTGCTATACCAATTCTAGCCCTAGCAATTGTCTTTCGACAACTTCATGTTAGGTTTGTAATATTCTTGAACGCAATCAAAATTGCACAAATTAAGCGGAAGCGAGATAAAATCAGAGTTTAAAAAAAATTTACAAACCATATACCCGGATCACCCTTTATGCACAATTATTAATTAAACGAAAAGATAAAGAATAAATCATACCCTTGAAGATCGAGCTTCCTCAGGTACAAGTTCACCTCCAAATCCTTTCGTGTTCAATCTTGAATCCACCGGGTTTGGTTCCTTCCTTTGATCAACGTTAGCCACCCAAATGTTTGGCCTCTGAGGGTGATCCACCAAGGAATAATAAGAATTCAAGAAGATGGTGTATTTGGCTCAAACCCTAGTTTTCTATCTCTATAGAAAAGGGTACTCTCCAACAAATTGGAATTATGTCGTTGTAAAAAGTCAACAACCCCAACCACCCATAATAAGACTCCTCTTATTTATAGATGTGGGCAACCCACCTTAACAATTAAGGAATTGGGTTTTATTTAATTAATTAAATTCTTTTAATTAATTAAGCTCCCTAATCTTATTAGGGATAATTAATTAAACTCCTTTAACTAATTTTCCTCCTAATCCTATTAGGAATAAATGAGAGTACTTATATTAAATTAATTCCTAAACTCTTTTAAAAATTAAAATAATAATAATTGTAATAATATTAATAAGACTCCTCTTATTAATTTATATTTAATATTTCTAAAATATTAAATAATAAATATTAAGCTATTTAATTTATTCTATCACCATAGATTAAATTAAATATACTTAACATATTATTACAATTATGCCATTAACTTCTTAAATAATTATTCTTCCTTTTATGGTGTGACCCTTTAGGTTCTCCATATTAAACCGTTGTGAATAAATCAATTAGAACAATTCTAATCTTATTTAAATAAATAAATTAAACAATTAATTTATTTAAATAAATAATATTTATTCTACAATAGGGATAAGCCTCCCCTGAGATCAACGACTTTCCGGATAATATAGATTTCAACATTAATAATAAAAGAACCTTTGAGTAAATAGTTCTGAATGCTGATTCAATCCTTCCACCATACAATGTCCCAATTAAATATAAGACATGAAATTCTTCATCAAGTCTTATTTTATTTAATTATATGTATTTCGATCCTTAAATGCACAACTCCAAATAATGCAAATTAGAAACTCCTTTCTAATTTCATTACGCCTTAACCAAGGACTCTTTGGGTTGTCATTTATCGAATCACATAGGACATTTCTCTTCTTTTATTAGAAGTGGTAGATTCTTTATTGATCATACATTATCTCCATGTACAACTTATTATACCCAAGCATACCCTTTGATATACCCTAAGGGTCTTAAGGAATAAGTCAAAGTATAACTCATCATACACAAGATACTATGATGATCTCAAGTCCAAGGATTACTTGTCTTACTATCACTACTGAGAATTCCTATTGACAGCAAAATAAAACTCCATTAGGTATTCCTTAGCGAGCCACGTTCGATGAACTTATTCTCTAATAAGCACCTACATACTTGCTTTAGTGTCTCCACACAATGATCATGAGATCAATCATCCTCATCCAATGAGCAAAAAGCGTATGTACCAATCTATCCGGATTCACTAATCCCCAATTTAGTAATCCAACGATTGGGAACTATTTTATTTTTAAGCTTTCAAAGAATTTAGATCTCATTAGAATGATCATCATCATTATTCTAAAAGCATTGCTTAAAACTATGGGTTTATCACATATTATAAAACAGCATCATGTAGATAATTAAAAGCCTTTAATAAATTAATACTTTTTATTAATAAATGAATAAGATTGTTACAAAGTATATGCTTTATCATCAAACATGATTGGCTTGTGTGCATACTACTTTCAATCTCCCACTTGCACTAAAGCCAATCGTCATGGTATCTTATACTCTTCTTCTCTAAGTGACGATTATCCTGCTGTTGGATAAGCTTTAGTTAATTGATATGTAATGTTGTTCTTGAGAGTCCACTATCTCTATAGTGATTTCCCATCTTTCAATGATTCTAATAATCAAATGAAAATGCCACAACACATGTTTAGATCCAAAATGAGACTTGGGAACTATTCCTAGTTACGTAATGAACTTTTAATCCAAACAATCAACTTGCGCCTTCATTTATAGCTATATACTTTGTCTTTATCACTAAACCAAAACTCTTTCTTTGTTTGGAACCTTTCCAATTCAACTTTGCACCTTTATTCAAGATAACGCTTTACCTTAAAGTGGATTTTACGTCGTCTTGATCCGTCTACGAAAAACTTGAGTCTATTAAGCCCTCTAGTTTTAATTTAGACCCACCATGAATATGCTCACATCCTTAGTGCTTGGTTAAGCACTTTAAGATGTTTTTCACAGACTTCATAGTGATCTTCTCCGAATATGGTGATCGACATCATCGGTCTCGTACATTTCATTGCATACATGATTGTCACTTATGCAATCTCTCTTCTTTGGAGTCTATGGGGACTATTAAGAGATACACTCATGGCTCATCAACATGAGACATCTCTTGGAGTTTGCCATACTAAACGACTTTAGCATCAAATGAATATACGTTCCTTGGGTTAAGTCGAGCATCCTCTTAAATCTATCTATATAGATTTATATCCCCAATTAAGATACTCTTCCCAAATCATTCGTGGAGGAATTGTTTAGACAACTTTATCTTTTCTGATTGTAGCATTGGTATGTAATTCCTCATCCGTAGTATATCAACATATAATACTAGAAATTTCACGACGCTCCCATGACCCTTTTGTACAATTAGGTTCATTCTTACTAGAACTCTTACCTCATCGTATGTAATCGGATCATCATCTTCTATGATGTGTACCTCATCATCATCATCCATGATGAATCCATACCTCCACAGGTATCTTATTCGCTACTATTCCGTTTTTGATTCGATTTGTTGTGTACAATATGTCTATCTACATGTTCCTCTTATTTGACTTATAGTGTTTTGTGGTTCTTGACCTTTCAAGATCTATAATCCTCCCACTAGCCCCTTCAATGATAAACACCTTTATCTTAGAAGGCAACGTGTTTCGTAACAAACACCTTTTGCTAAGTAGAATTATAGAACATATACCCTAAACTTACTTTAGGATGTCCCACAAATCTGTACATGTCAAATCTTGTCCCAAGCTTATCCTTTGAAACCTTTTCACATAAGTTGGACAACCCCTTATCTTAACATACTTAAGATTAGGAATCCTCCCTGTCCATAACTTTTATGGAGTCTTGGGGCCGGATTTTGAGGTTACCATTTTCGTGAGATCTGCACCATTTCTAGGACATTATCCCGTAAGGATCTTGGAATGTCGGTAAAATCATTATGGACCGCACCATGTCCAACAAGGTACGATTTTACCTTTCAGATACATCAATCAATTATTGCGTATCAAGATGTGTCCATTATGAGAAAACCATTTGAGATGATCTAGAAACTTATTGCATAAGTATTTATTCCTTGATCTAATCAAAGAATCTTAATACTTTGCCAATTTGTTTCACTTCTGAATTCTTTGAACCTTTCAAATAATTCACACTTGTATTTCAACAAATACATACATTCAACTCTTTGAATGATCATCTCCTTTTCTTATACTAGTTTGTTCAATTTACAAAATAATTTTTCACGTAAGTCAGTATACAAAATCCATTAAGTAATCTTTCGGTTCTATCTGAAAACATTATTATTATAAATAGAACAACAATTGTTCTTAATTATAATACCAAAAAATTTTATTGTCCAACAATAAAATGGAAATAATGTTTCCAACGAGAACTGGAATACAATAACAACTTATTGACTTAATAGACTTGCCCGTAGGCATTGATAAACTATAAGTTCCTATGGCTAATGCAGCAACCTTTGCTTCATTTTCCACACATAGGATTACTTATCTTTGTTTAACTTTTTACTTCTTCTTGGTCCCTTCATAAATCTATATTTATGATAACCAAAGTCGGTATCCAATACCCAAGTAGAACCTTGACTTAAAGAAAAATTTATTTCAATCATGAACAAAAAACTGGATTGTAACCGAAACTTCACTAAGCTTCTTTGGTTAGCCTCTGCAAGATGCTTCTTGCAGTTTCTTTCCAGTGTCCAGGCTTATTGTAGTGGAAGCAAACGCCTTTGCCATCCATATCAGTTTTGTTCTTATTATCCTTTGTTTACGCCTTTCTATTTACCTTCTTTGAATCGTTCTTCTTTTCAGAAGATCCTTTGGCCCCTACCGAGAAGACTTGATCTTTCTTGGTTGGAAAGTGACTCTCAACATTTTTCAATATGTTAAGCAAATCAGCGAGGCTGATATCTAGCTTGTTTATATGAAAAATTTACAACAATTGTGAAAAGAGTCCGGGAGTGAGTGCAAGATCCAATCTTGGCTCAACTCTCCATCCATGACAAAACCAGTTGTCTTAATTGATCAATCAAATTGATAATGTTAAGAACTTTTTATGCATCTTTATAGTGCCATTGGCCATTCTAGATCGGAAGAGCTCCTTAGATATCGATATCTATCGGTCCCCATTTCTCACCATCAACTACTTGATGTGCGGGAATATAGTAGGAGCATCCATAGTTTCATCTTGTGACTGAAGCTCGTTACTCATGGATGCGAGCATGATGCATTGAGCCAATGTGCATCATCTTTCCACTTTCTAAAAGTAGCAATCTCTTCCTCGGAGGCATTATGCGCAACCATTGCGAGGATAGGCGTATTAAGGACATAAGATAGCTTTTCACTATGAGAACTATTCTCAAATTCCTTAACCAATCCGATTTAATTGATTACGATTAATTTAGCATCTAATATGCTTCGCGATGATAGTAATTAAGACATTGTAAAATTTTGTAAATGAATTTGTATTTAACAACATTTTAACATACATTCTTTTATTAATTACCAAAATAATTTAGGTCTTGTTTTAAATTGGTATCTCTCACTATTTTCTTCAAACTATATTACCCTCACTTATATAGTTCGGCAAAATCTAATTAAAGATTTGCTAGTGAGAATAAGGATCCCATTTCAAATGTATATAGCCTTGTGGTGACACAACAAACTATATATAAATAAATAGGTAGACAACTTTTGTCAATTACATCAACTATGCAACTCCTTGTATTTTGCCTCTTAGATTATTTTGATCAGTGGTGGCACATCCAGAATCAAAATTATCCAAGTTAAGTCCGACCTAGCACTCCATATATTCAAAAAGAAAAATATCATCCTTGTGGTGACACAACAAAATAATATTGTTCAATTTTCTTTATAAGCATCAAATGTGATAAATTAACATCTTAAATACTTAATACTTGCCTTGTTGTGACACAACAAACTCATATTAAATATTTAATACTCTATTAATTTGATCATGCTAGAAAGCGCGACGTTCGATATTCCAAATATCCTTGAGCGCTTAGGACTTAATATAAAAAAAATTGAGGGGTTTGTTATTAATTTGTCTCATCTTGTTTAAGCGCATTTTACATATATATATAAAAATACGCGTCGTATTAATTAACATCGCGAAGCATGTTTGCATAATATATAATATATATAGTATAAGCATGCACATATAGAATACTATATTCTACTCGGATTGATTATGGACTTTTATTCTAGTTTGGTTCACTAGAGCCACCAAGTGAACCAAAAGGTCAAACCCCCAAGGGGGTGCGAAAAATATTTAAATATAACTCTTACATTTAAACCCTGCTCCATTACAAACGGGTCTTCAAGCGCTCCTTGCTCATTGATCTCCAATTTTTCAAAATTAATTCTAACTATTCCTATTACAAAACTATTTAAAATAAATAGAAACCTTGATCGTGATCGAGGGAAATACATAGGAGGTAGATAGAATTTACATTAAGAAAAAATTAGAGAAGGCGAGTCTGTGAGACCCCATTTAATAAAACCCATACATTCATGCATCCAACTAAAATAAAATCCAATCACATTGGTCAATAGTCCATAATCAATCTCATTTATTATCATACACATCATCATATGCATCAATAAATAACATTCATCTTATGAATAATAAACATTTAATATATATATTGATATCATTTAATGGGCAAAATTTAGTTAGTATAAAATCTAATTTTTGAATCAAAATAAACTCCTTTATTTTAATCCAAATTTAAATCAAAATAAAACTATTTTATTTTAATTTATCCAATTTTGAATAAAATAAACTATTTTATTTTAATCAAAATCTTTAATCAAAATAAACCATTTATTTTAATTAATTATGGAATCCATTCCAAGTAAAAAAATAACTTCTTTATTAAAGGAAACACAGTTCTCTTTCCTATTCACAAATAAACTCCTTTATTTTGAATAATATGAAATCTTATTTCATATCTAAATAAACTCCTTTATTTAAGGAAATTAGGATTCTCTTTCCTATTCACAAATAAACTCTTTTATTTTGAATAATATGAAATCTTATTTCATATCTAAATAAAGGAGTTTATTTAAGGAAATTAAGATTATCTTTCCAATTCACAAATAAACTCTTTTATTTTGAATAATATGAAATCTTATTTCATATCTAAACAAACTCCATTATTTAAGGAAAGATGGATTTACTTCCCTATTCACAAATAAACTCCTTTATTTTAGAAAAATAAAATCTAATTTCAACTCCAATTAGTTATTATGGAATCCAATTCCAACTCTAATTAGTTAGCATGAAATTCTAATTTTAAAATTAAAATAAATTTTTTATTTTAATATTAAAATAAACCTTTTATTTTAAGATTAAAATAAACTTTTATTTTAAAATTAAAATTATTAAGAATATAATATATATATATATATATATATATATATATCCTAATATATATATATATATATATATATATATAATAAAAGATACCAAAACCGCACTATCTTTACTCCTTTTTTTTTTTTTTAATTTTAAAACATAGTCATGATTACTTTAATCATTACATGCTAATTATTACTATAATCATTACAAGCTAATGATTATTGTAATCATTAAGGTTTTTTTATATAACATGGTCATGATTACTTTAATCATTACATGCTAATGATTACTATAATCATTACAAGATAATGATTATTGTAATCATTAAGGTTTTTTTTTTTTTTTTAATAATATGGTCATGATTACTTTAATCATTACATGCTAATGATTACTATAATCATTACAAGCTAATGATTATTGTAATCATTAAGGTTTATATCATATATAAATTTTGTTAAAAAAAATTTCCTGTTGCCTTAAAAAAAATCATCTTCTGCATCCGTGATTCGACTTTGATTCTTTTTTTTTTTTTTTAAATAAATTTTATACAATAAATTATGCCCAATTAAATTGTTCTAAACACATATCAATATACATATCAAATAAAACAATTAATAATTTGCATAAAGGTTTGGCTCTGATGCCACTGTTAGGTTTGTAATATTCATGTGCGCAATCAAATTGCACAAAAAATGCGGAAACGTGAAAAATCAGAGTTAAAAAAAAATTTACAAACCATATACCCGGATCACCCTTTATGCACAATTATTAATTAAACGAAAAGATAAAGAATAAATCATACCCTTGAAGATCGAGCTTCCTCAGGTACAAGTTCACCTCCAAATCCTTTCGCGTTCAATCTTGAATCCACCGGGTTTGGTTCCTTCCTTTGATCAACGTTAGCCACCCAAAATGTTTGGCCTCTGGGGTGATCCACCAAGGAATAATAAGAATTCAAGAAGATGGTGTATTTGGCTCAAACCCTAGTTTTCTATCTACATAGAAAAGGGTACTCTCCAACAAATTGGAATTATGTCGTTGTAAAAAAATCAACAACCCCAACCACCCATAATAAGACTCCTCTTATTTATAGATGTGGGCAACCCACCTTAACAATTAAGGAATTGGGTTTTATTTAATTAATTAAATTCTTTTAATTAATTAAGCTCCCTAATCTTATTAGGGATAATTAATTAAACTCCTTTAACTAATTTTCCTCCTAATCCTATTAGGAATAAATGAGAGTACTTATATTAAATTAATTCCTAAACTCATTTAGAAATTAAAATAATAATAATTGTAATAATATTAATAAGACTCCTCTTATTAATTTATATTTAATATTTCTAAAATATTAAATAATAAATATTAAGCTATTTAATTTATTCTATCACCATAGATTAAATTAAATATACTTAACTATATTATTACGATTATGCCATTAACTTCTTAAATAATTATTCTTCCTTTTATGGTGTGTGACCTTTAGGTTCTCCATATTAAACCTAGGTTGTGAATAAATCGGTTAGAACAATTCTAATCTTATTTAAATAAATAAATTAAACAATTAATTTATTTAAATAAATAATATTTATTCTACAATAGGGATAAGCCTCCCTAGCGATCAACGACTTTCCGGATAATATAGATTTCAACATTAATCATAAAAGAACCTTTGAGTAAATAGTTAAAATGCAATTCAATCCTTCCACCATCTGATGTCCCAATTAAATATAAGACATGGAATTCTTTATCAAGTCTTATTTTATTTAATTATATGTATTTCGATCCTTAAATGCACAACACCAAATAATGCAAATTAGAAACTCCTTTCTAATTTCATTACGCCTTAACCAAGGACTACTTTGGGTTGTCATTTATCGAATCACATAGGACATTTCTCTTCTTTTATTAGAAGTGGTAGATTCTTTATTGATCATACATTATCTCCATGTACAACTTATTATACCCAAGCATACCCTTTGATATACCCTAAGGGTCTTAAGGAATAAGTCAAAGTATAACTCATCATACACAAGATACTATGATGATCTCAAGTCCAAGGATCACTTGTACTACTATCACTACAGAATTCCTATTGACGAGCAAATAAAACTCCATTAGGTATTCCTTAGCGAGCCACGTTCGATTGAACTTATTCTCTAATAAGCACCTACATACTTGCTTTAGTGTCTCCACACAAATGATCATGAGATCAATCATCCTCATCCAATGAGCAAGCAACGCGTGTGTACCAATCTATCCGGATTCACTAATCCCCAATTTAGTAATCCAACGATTGGGAACTATTTTAGTTTTAAGCTTTCTAAGAATTTAGATCTCATTAGAATGATCATCATCATTATTCTAAAAGCATTGCTTAAAACTATGGGTTTATCACATATTATAAAACAGCATCATGTAGATAATTAAAAGCCTTTAATAAATTAATACTTTTTATTAATAAATGAATAAGATTGTTACAAAGTATATGCTTTATCATCAAACATGATTGGCTTGTGTGCATACTACTTTCACTTCATCCCAATAAAGTGGAGTTCTCCACTTTCTGCCGTATAACGCTTCGTAAGGCGGCATGCCTATACTAGCGTGGTAACTGTTGTTGTAGCCGAACTCTACTAACGGTAGGTGATCATCCCAATTTCCTTTAAAGTCCATTATACAAGCTCTTAACATTTCTTCCAATGTCTGAATCGTTCTTTCGCTCTGTCCGTCTGTTTGAGGGTGGTAAGCTGTACTCATTCGCAAATACGTACCCATGCATTCTTGTAGACGTTTCCAAAAATTTGATGTGAAGCGCAAATCCCTATCGGAAAAATTGACACCTGCACACCGTGTCTCGAAACAACCTCTTTTACATATAACCTCGCCAACTGATCTAAATTGGATCTGATTTTGATCGGAAGGAAGTGTGCGGATTTCGTTAGTCGGTCAATGATAACCCATACTGCGTCGTAGCCTTTCTGAGTCGTCCGAAGGCCAACCACGAAGTCCATTGTAATATGTTCCCATTTCCATCCTGGGATCTCTAACGGTTGTAGCAATCCACTTGGTCTCTGATGTTTTTCTTTCACTTTCTGACAGGTAAGACACTTGGCAACACATTCTGCAACATCTCGTTTTAAATTTGGCCACCAGAAATGTTGTCGAAGATCTTGGTACATTTTGGTACTACCAGGGTGAATCGAATATCGTGAACTATGAACCTCGCTCAAAATTTCTTCCTTAATCTCTTGTATTGGTGGAACCCAAATTCTACTTTCAAATCTCAGTATTCCTTCCTTATCCATCTTAAATCTCGGTTCAGTTCCTTTAGATATCTTCTTTGTCACCTTTTTACATTATTCGTCCTGAAGCTGAGCCTCCTTAACTTTATCCAGTAGGGTTGTTCCAGATTGCATCTGAAATAGCTTCTCATCAATTTCTATAGTATACTTCACTTCCAATTCCAGTTTCTCCATTTCTGAAATTAGATCCTCCTGAGCAGTCAACATCATCAATTTCTCACGACCCTTTCTACTTAAGGCGTCGACAGCCACATTTGCTTTACTCGGATGGTATAAAATCTCACAGTCGTAATCCTTAATTAATTCCAATCATCTTTTTTGACGCATATTCAATTCCTTCTGTGTGAAAATATATTTCAGACTTTTGTGGTCCGTATATATTTCACACTTCTCCCCGTAGAGATAATGCCTCCAAATTTTCAAGCCAAAAACAACTGCAGCTAACTCCAAGTCATGGGTCGGATATCCCTTCTCGTAATCCTTCAATTGTCGTGATGCATACGCAATGACTTTGCCGTTTTGCATCAGCACACAGCCAAGTCCTTTATGCGACGCATCACTATAAACAACAAAATTTCCTGTAACGATCGGAAGAGATAACACAGGTGTTGTACTCAACCTCTTCTTCAATTCTTGAAAGCTTTCCTCACACTTCTCCGTCCAAACAAATTTCACAACTTTTCGAGTTAAATTCGTTAGCGGAGTTGAGATCTTGGAAAAATCTTGAATGAATCTTCTGTAATATCCAGCCAATCCAAGAAAACTTCTTACTTTCGACGGCGTTCTCGGCTGATCCCAGTTAATCACGGCTTCAACTTTAGATGGATCTACCGAAATTCCGTTTTTATCGATCACGTGACCAAGAAATTGTACTCGCTCGATCCAAAATTCATATTTTGAAAACTTAGCATACAACTTCTCCCTTTTCAATACCTCCAACGTTAATCTCAAATGCTCTTTGTGTTCTTCTTTGGTTTTTGAATATACCAAAATGTCGTCTATAAATACCACTACGAATTTGTCCAAAAACGGCTTGAACACACCATTCATTAGTCCCATAAATGTTGTAGGAGCATTCGTAAGACCAAACGACATTACTAAAAATTCGTAGTGACCATATCGCGTTCTGAACGCTGTCTTCGGTACATCATCTGGCCTCACCTTCAATTGATGATAACCGCTTCTCAAATCTATCTTGGAAAAGTATCTCGCTCCCTTCAATTGATCAAACAGGTCGTCGATCCTCGATAATGGATATCTGTTCTTAATCGTGACCTTATTTAGTTCTCTGTAGTCAATGCAGAGCCCCATTGATCCGTCCTTCTTTTTCACAAACAACATCGGCACTCCCCACGGCGATACGCTCGGTTGAATGTACTTCTTGTCCAGTAATTCTTGTAGTTGTACCATTAGTTCTTTCATCTCTACTGGTGCCATTCGGTATGGTGCCTTCGATATTGGAGCAGTTTCGGGTGCCAAATTGATCACGAAGTCTACTTCTCTATCTGCTGGAAGTCCTGGAAAATCGTCTGGAAATACGTCGACAAAGTCCCTCACAATTGGTATTTCTTCTACCTTCGGATTCTCTTTTCGACTGTCGACTATGTAAGCTAAGTATCTACACAGCCTTGTCTTAATAACTTCCGGCTCAGATCATCGTCGTCGAGATGAACTCACTTGTCTAGGCGACTTGCTACCATAAAACACAACCTTTGGCGGGGTCATAAGGTTAATACGCTTCTTTTGGCAATCAATTACAGCCCCGTAATTGAATAACCAGTCCATTCCCAAAATAACGTCAAATTCCCCAAGTCGAATAGGGATAAGATCTACGTTTATGATATTACCCTTAATATCCACTCTCACAGTTCTTATGTACGTATTTATGAGGATTATTTCTCTTATTACATTTCTATGTTCATGGGGTAATCCAATTCATTCTTAGGCAAATCTAAATTCTTGGCAAATTCATCGGATATAAAGGAACAAGTAGCACCCGAATCAAATAAAACATAAGCATTAATTTTATTGATCAGAATGATACCTGACACCACATCACGAGATTGAACTGCAACCTGTACCGTCATATTGAAAGTCCTGGCAGTCGGTCAGTTTGTTGCGGTTGGTCCGGTGATAGTTAAGGTATTTCCACTGTTGTTTCCTCGATTTCCTCGTAATCCTGACCCTCCCGATCCCTTCTTAGGACAATCTCTTGCCATATGGTCCTTTAAACCACAAGTAAAGCAAGCACCCTTCTTTAGGTTAGGACAGTTAGGTGCTATGTGGCCTTCCTGACCCCAATTGTAGCACACTCTTTTTCCTTTCATACAAACTCCTAGATGAGCTTTCCCGCAGGTCGGGAATGCTTCGATTCTTTTCTTCTGACTTCCTTGTTGATTTCCCGATGATGAGTTGTCATTCCATCTTTTCTTCTGATTAAAATTTCCACCTCCTGTGCCACTTCCACTAACCTTGTTATTTCCCTCACCTTCATTCTTCTTCTTCTTCTTCTGATCTTGATTGTACTTGGTCACCGAATCGCTTCCACCTTCAGCGAGGATGGCCTTTTCCAGTACTCCAGCAAAAGTGTTTATCTGAAACATTGATACTTTACTATATACCCAAGGCTTTAGTCCTTGTTCGAATCTTCTGGCTTTTCTTTCGTCCGTGTGCACTTGATACGGGGCGAACCTCGCTAACTCGTTGAATCTAGCCGCATAATTAGGTACGCTTATATTTCCCTGCTTCAATTCCAGAAATTGAACCTCCATCTGGTTCTGTGAGCTGGTTGGGAAGTACATCTCGAAAAATATTTCTTTAAATCTCCCCCAAGTAATTACACCTTCACCTCCACGAACTTTGTTTGCTTGCCAACAATAGCTAGCTTCAGACTTCAGCATAAATGTTGCAAAAGCGGTCTTCTGGTCTTCTCTAACCCTAGCAACGTCGAAAACCTTCTCCATTTCCATAACCCACGTTTGAGCCTCGATCGAGTTCATGGAACCTTTAAATTCTGGCGGTCCCACCGCCTTGAAATCTTTAAACGTAGTATTTGGTGGAGCTTGAGGTTGATTATTCATTTCTCCAGCTAGCAAGTTAACCAATTACTGAACAGGATTAGCATTAGCATTATTGTTGTTATTGGTAGACTCTTCCTGAGCTGGTTGACGTTGTTGTCTTCTTCATGGCGGCATATTTCTGTTAAAATGATATATGCTTATTAAATCTCTATTAATTCTCTAAATAGTTTAGACTTAACTCAACAATTTAATATAATCATTTAACACACCATCTCAAACAACTTAATATATTTAATTCAAACTAAAAGTTTTACATTAAACGATAGCATAACTGCTATTTACATCCAGCATCCTAAGATAAAGAATCCGCAGGATTTAATATTAAAATATTCCTTCGTTCATAAACATATCGGAATTTACATATAAACTAACTAAGTCTTTCACATAATTTAAACAGATTATATCACTGTTTGTCAAGGTGCTGAATAGCCTTGCCACGCTCCTCTTCCATGATACGAGACATCGTCTTGCGATCCAGCATGTACAATGGAAGTCCTTCGAACTGGATGGGGTACCTCAAAACTCAATCCTGGGCCTCATCCATTGCATGATTAAGTGTAGAGTATGTCTCTCCAAGCTTTTCCTTCTTTGCACGACCATCCTCTTCCGCAAGATCAGCACGACGTGACTCTCTTACCCAGCCCTCCTCTGCTATGGCAAGCCTATCTAAACTCTCTTTCAGATCCTTCTTCAACTTTTCTATTTCTGCGGACTTATCTTCAGTTTGACCTTTCTCGTGGACCAAATCCCATTCCACATTTCCCAGTCGTGAGTGAAGAGTCGAAATCTCCCTCTCCTTCTGTTCTAGAGTAATCTGCTGAATAATAGCCCGCTCAGTCAGATCCTGCACCTCATCTCGTAACTCTATGTTTCGGTCGTATAATGTGTCGTACATCTCAGCATCAATGGAGTGTTGTGGAAACTCCTCTTCTTCCTCTTCCTCGTCAAATTCTTCCTCAGGATCCTCCTCAGCATCAGTCTCAGGTTCATGCTCCTGACTAACGACGGTGATCAATGGAGATGACTCCCTCTGTACCAACTGTTCCTAACGACATGAATGTCTCTGGGCTCCTCCTCTATAGGTACTGTAGGTACTCGGGGTTCCTCCGCCTCTGCTCGACTAGTTCCTCCAACGTCAGACATCCTAACAACAAAATTTTGAGTTTTAGTTACTAAGTCGTACTGGTGAGCACATATATTAACACATAAGCACAAAAAGTCTTTTATTATCTTCAATGAATTACAAAAATTCATTTCCTAGAACTCGATAAGAGTTTTCCATCTCTATGTTCTTCCTATAAGGCTACTACCTAAGGTTGTTCCCCCACCTAAGGTTCATAACCTATAGCTTTGATACCAACTTGTGACACCCCCAAATCTGGGTACTTCAATTCCACGGTATTTGGTGTTCACTGTACAAATATCATCTATCCATCTACCCATAATAAATGCAAACCATGCAATAGATAGAAATAATAATAAATCTCCCCTTATGGGGTTACATCAACTACATAATAAATACAATCCCAGGTTACTCTAACCTTAAATCATCTGTGCGGAAACATAATCAAATAAGTCTTAAGTAACATAAATTCTAATTATCATTACATAACCACATAAGTAATCAATCTTCATTACTTGCTAAGCTTGCCCTTGCCTTTACTAGTGGAAGGTTCGTCTGCTCTTTCGTTCTTAACTGCATTGTTATTATTACGCAAGAGTGAGCATGATTACCCACAAATAAAATAATGAAATAACAATGTATAATAACATGCGAGGGAATCAAAGACTTCTGAAATAAAAGCTCAACTTTTGAATCAAGAATGAATAACAAGAATCAAAAGATTTCTGACGGTCATAAGACCTTGAACTATGTCCTAGGTTATCAAGGGTTATACTTGAAACCTTTAACAGTCATAAGACTTTGGACCTTTCTACTCGTACTTAGGGGGATCAACCCTTAATACCATACTGTGCACAATATCTTAACGCTAACGTATAAGTAAATCCCTTTGTAGGGTTGTTCATCTCAGTTTGACATTCGAGTTCGCAACAAAGGAAGTTTGGTTTGGATAATTCAATAAGGGTTCTGAAATTTAGAACGTTCATCAACTATGGACTAGTCGAATCAATAAGGTTCACTAGTTTACAAGGTTGAACAATAACAATATTCAAATTGAATAATAATCTCAAGAAGTATACAATAGAACAAATATTGTATAATAATTTCATATTTTGAAAGGATAATAAATCTTTAATATAACAATTCGAACTTGAATAATAGTAATGATAATTTACTCAAGGTAAATAATAAACTTAACCAATGATAACAAGTAGGGGTAGGAAACTTGACTCGTGCGTAGATTACACTTTAATTAAACTCGTTCTTTGATTTAAATCCTACATATCATTTACATTCACAACTCTAGTTAATTATAATATAATTAACCATCATAAATTCATTCTTTTGTCTAAACTTTGGTTATGACTATACTTAGTCAAATATCACACTTATGGTCACATAATGACACTTAATGAATAATAAGCTACTTATGTATTTCATAATTCAATCTACATGAAATTATGTTATTTACATGTTAAGTATCTATTTTAATATCTCATTATACTTCTAACATATCTCTATGTTCTTTAAATCAAGTTCTTATCACATTGCTTTGACTTGAACATTAAAAATATTTCATTTTGGACATTACTGCGAGTGGTATTTGCTTATTTTTTTTTTTATAGTCTTGTATGTGACTTGAGACTGAGATTTGCTTGCATTTGATGGCGCTCTGACGCGAGACATAAGGCATGAGGCTGGCTGACTGCGGCAAATTGACAAAAAAATAGTTCTGCAATTTTCAAAAATTGCAGAACACAGCCAAAAAAACTCCAATTAAATTTTACTACACGAATTTAATCATACCCACATATTAGAATTCGCATATAAACATTACTCAACATCTATAGAATGATTTTAACCCATTAAAACACATAATTACAGAATTAAAATATGTGAATTTCACTGACTTTGATGTTCTTGAAGGTTTTGAAAATAAATCATGAAATTTAATACTACGGATTCGTTATAACACCGAATCCGTTCTTTTAAGGTTTGGTCTCTTCGTATCAACATACATAATCAAATAAGAGTATAAATTTTACAAAACCATTTATGTTTGACACATTAAATTTATGTATAAGGGCCATATGGCCAAAACCCAAACTCTGTAAATTTTGTAATAACAAGTCATCATATTACGAAACTTATGTTATGGAATCATATACAATATATATAAAACATGTTATACTATTCGAATTATTACATATAACCTTATAACCACACAATCTCTAATTACAGAGATTTACAGAATGTATAAAAGCCATTTTTTTATAAAAACTAAATGACGTAACAATGAAAATTAGGTTGGAGAGAATTACCCAAAGCGTAGAGTGTAGTGTAGGAGATGAATTGAAACCCTTCTCAAACTCTTCTTCAATCACACACTCAAAATTCTTAACTTTTCTCTCTGAATTCTCTCTGAGCTCTCAACTTAACATATATGAAACACATAATACGCTAGAGGCGTATAAAAACTGACGTGATGATGGTCAGTTACCCAGTCATGGGTAACTATTATTAACTTCTCTTAGGGCCTTGTTTGGCTAGCATAATAGATTTCAAAACTCCTTTAATTTAATAAAGCTTTATCATATAGTTTGAAAATGTCACACTTCTTATAAAATAAATCCAATATTTTATTTAATTTACTTTAAATAAAATGTAATAATTTCTCATAAATTCACAGTCACATAATTAATTTCTCATTAATAAATAATGTCAAATTATTAAATCTCTAATTAATAAATAAATAAATTAATTAAAATAACATTAGGCTTATTAAATATTTCTTTTAATACAATAAGCTCACATAATTAAATATATCGAATAATAAAATTCTCCACATTAATTTAATAAATGTAACACATAATTAAATTAATCTACCACAATTTTATGAATTAATTATTTAATCTAATAATTAAATCATCGAAAATATTTATTTACTTCAATAAATATTAAGAATTAAATTACAAAAATCTCGTTCGTCACATTCTTAGCTCATGTCACGAATTTAAACAAAAATACGTCAGTTTTGAATGATATTTCTATTGTTAATAAATTTCCTGACGTATTCCCTGAAGAATTCCTGGCCTCCCCCCATAGCGTGAAATTAAATTTTGTATCGACCTTGAACCCAGTACAAAACCCCATTTCCAAAGCCCCATATCGAATGGCTCCTATTGAACTTCAGAAGTTAAAGACCCAACTACAGGAATTGTTAGACATCGGTTTCATTCGTCCTAGTACGTCTCCTTGGGGTGCTCCAGTTTTATTAGTGAAGAAGAAAGATGGGAGTATACTACTTTGTATTGATTATCGGGAGTTGAATCATGTCATCATCAAAAATAGGTACTCATTGCCACGTATTGATGACCTTTTTGACCAGTTGCAAGGCGCCAAATTCTTTTCAAAGATCAATCTTCGTTTTGGATATCGTCAGTTAAAGATTAAAACCGATGACATTCCAAAGACGGCTTTCAGAACTCGGTACGGGCATTATGAATTCCTAGTCATGTCCTTTGGATTGACTAATGCTCCTGCTGCCTTCATGGACATGATGAACCGAGTATTAAAGGAATATTTGGATCATTTGTGATCGTCTTTATTGATGACATTCACATATACTCCAAAAGTCGTGAAGATCATGAGCAACACTTGAGGCTGATACTCCAAAAACTTCGTGAAAACAAGCTTTATGCCAAGTTGAAGAAATGCGAGTTCTGGCTTGAAGAAGTAGCATTCCTTGGGCATGTAGTATCAAGTCATGGAATATCTGTTGACCCGACAAAGATTGAAGCAATATAAAGCAAGGAGCAACCTAAATCAGTGACCGAAGTACGTAGCTTTCTCGGCTTAGCTGGTTATTATCGGAGATTCATAGAAGGGTTTTCTCGAATCACTACTCCATTAACTTAGTTGACTCGGAAAGATACAAAATTCGTTGGTGCGAGGAATGTGAGAATAGTTTTTAAGAACTCAAGAGAAGACTCATTTCATTTTGTTACGCCTGACAATACCATCCGCTCGGAGGATTTTTTCATCTACAAAATGATGCTTGAGCAAAGGGTTAGGATGTGTTCTCATGAAACATGGGAAAGTTATAGCCTATGCCTCTCGACAACTCAAAGAATATGAGAGGAATTATCCTACTCATGATTTAGAGTTGGCAGCTGTTGTCTTCGTACTTCAAATTTGGAAGCATTACCTGTATGGGGAGAAAGTGGAGATCTATACGGATCATAAAAGCCTCAAATATTTCTTCACTCAAAAGGAACTCAATATGTGGCAACGATGTTGGCTCGAACTGTTGAAAGATTATGATCATACCATTCAATACCACCCTGGAAAAGCGAACATGGTAGCTGACACATTGAGTAGAAGATCATATGCAGGTACGAGTGTGATATTGTCAACGCAAATGCCCATTTTATATGACTTGCAAAGGATGGAGATAGAGTTAAAGACTCCAGGGACCCACGTGATGGTGGCGAATATACGAGTAGAACCGAATTTAATCGATAAAGTTAAAGCTGCTCAAGCTACAGACCTGGAGCTGATGCGTATGAGGAAGAAAGTACAAGAAGGTGCTATTCCGGAAGCAAGAATCGAGGAAGAAGGAATACTTTGAGTCAAATCCAGACTTTGTGTTCCTAACGATTTTGACTTGAAGTATAAAATCATGAATGGAGCGCCAACACACCGCTTTACAATCCATCCTGGGAGTACAAAAATGTATCGTGATCTTCGACATACATTTTGGTGGAGCAATATGAAGAGAGATAGCAGAGTTTATCTCAAGGTGTTTAGCTTGTCAACGAGTCAAGGCAGAGCATCAAGTGCCAAAAGGTCCATTGCAACCACTTGAAATTCCAGAATAGAAGTGGGAGCACATTACCATGGATTTCGTTACTGGTATTCCTAAGGTTTCTCAAGGCATAGATGCAATTTGGGTCATTATTGATAGATTGACCAAGTCAGCTCATTTCTTACCTATACAAGAAACTTATTCACTTGAACGTCTTGCTCGTATATACATAAACGAGATTGTAAGACTGCATGGTATGCCAGTATCCATAATTTCTGATCGATACCCAAGATTCACTTCAAGATTTTGGGTTAGTTTGTAAAAATTTTGTGGTACGGATTCTGATTTAGTTCAAACTTTATCATCCTCAAACGGATGGGCAGTTGGAGAGGACTATTCAAACTCTTGAAGATCTATTAAGACTCTGTGTCCTTGACTTCAAGGGAAGCTGGGACAAGTTCTTACCATTGGTGGAGTTTTCCTACAACAACAGTTATCAAGCAAGCATCGGTATGGCTCTATTTGAGGCGTTGTATGGAAGAAAGTGTCGTTCTCCAGTATGCTGGGATGAGGTGGGTGAAGCAACGTTGTTGGGCTCGGAATTGGTACGCATGACAACGAAAAAGATTTAAATGATCCGACAACGTATAAAAACCTCACAAGATCGTCAAAAGAGTTATGCTGATCTTCATCGAAAAGACGTGGAATTCAATGTTGGAGAGCATGTGTTGTTACGTGTGGCACCATGGAAGGGAGTTACTGTGACACCCCCAAATCCGGGTACTTCAATTCCACGGGAATTGGTGTTCACTATACAAATATCATCTATCTATCTACCCATAATAAATGCAAACCATGCAATAAATAGAATAAATATCTTCCCCTTAAGGGTTACGACATCCGAATAATAATAATACAATCCCAGGTTAAACTAACCTTAAACATCTGTGCAGAATCATAAACAAATAAGTCTTAAACAACATCATTAACTCAAGTCTTAAGCATAAATGCATCATCTAATAAAAATAACAAGTCTTCATCACTTGCTAACTTTGCCTTGCCTTTACTAGTGGAAGGTTCATCAATTCTTTCGTTCTTAACTACAATTTTATTATTAAGCAAGAGTGAGCACTAATGCCCACAAGTATAATAATGAAATAACAGTATAATAACATGCGAGTAAATCAAAGACATCTGATTAAAAGCTCAACTTTTGAATCAAGAATGAATAACAAGAATCAAAAGAATTCTAAGGGTCATAAGACCTTGAACTATGTCCTAGGTTATCAAGGGTTATACTTGAAACCTTTAACAGTCATAAGTCTATGGACCTTTCTACTTGTACTTAGGGGGATCAACCCTTAGTACCATACTGTGCACAATATCTTAACGCTAACGCATAAGTAAATCCCTTTGTAGGGTTGTTCATCTCAGTTTGACATTCGAGTCTGCACCAAAGGAAGTTTGGTTTGGATAATTCAATAAGAGTTCTGAAATTTTGAATGTTCATCAACTAAGGACTAGTTGAATCAATAAAGTTCACTAGTATAATAAGGTTCAACAATAATGATATTCGATTTGAATAATAATCTCAAGACGTATACAATAGGACAATTATTGTATAACTGAATCATGCTTTGAAAAGATAATCAATCTTTAATATAACATTTGAACTTGAATAATAATAATGATAATTTACTCGAGGTAACTAAGAAACTTGAAAAATAATGACAAGTAGGGTTAGGAAACTTGCCTCGTGCGTAGATTACACTTTAACTAAGCACGTTCTTTGAATTTAATCCTACATACCATTCACATTCAGAATACCAGTTAATTATAACTTAACTAATCATCAAAAACTCATTCTCTTTGTCTACTTTGATTATTAACTATACTTCGTTAATTTACCACTTTGTCACATAATTTATACTTCATGAATAACAAGCTAATTATGTATTCAATAATTCGATCAACATGCAATTATGTTATTTACATGTTAAACATCTATTTTACATCTCATTATACTTCTAACATGTTTACATGTTCATTACATTAAGTTACTAACACATTGCTAGACTTAGCATTTTAAAAATAATTCATTCGGAACTTTTTGGAGAGTGGATTTGTGGCTTATTTACATCACCTACTCTTCGTCTTTTAAGGTATAATGCAAGTATTCTAGCGCTTGCATTATACTTCTTGACTTTCGAGTCATGGCTATGTTTGACTAAGGCACTATATACCACTGTGGTGTGGGAAATAGACAATTAGCCAAGACCTTTGCTGCGTGGCGTACCAGACTGAAATGGTAGTTCGCGAAAAATCGCAGAACATGCCAATTTCTACCAATTTCTTAATTTCTACTCGAATATAGACATACCCACATGTTATAATTCATGTATAATCATAACCCAACATTTATATAATGACTTTAACCAATTTAAACACTTAATTACATAATGTAAGCATGCAACTTCACTGACTTTGATGTTCTTGAAGGTTTTGAAAATAAAACATGAAAATTGTCACTACGAATTCGTTATAACACTGAATCCGTTCATTTAAACTTTGGTCCCTTCGTATCAACGGGCATAATAACATACGAGTGTAAAATTCAGGGATAATATACAATCAACACATTAAATACGACGTATAAGGCCATATGGTCAAAACCCAAACTCTGTAAATTTTTGAAATAGCAATTCATAGTATTATGAAACTGATAACATGATAATTCACATAATATATATATATATATATATATAATCAAATACAATTTGATAACATTTAACATATATATAAACTTATAATCATATCCTTTCCCAATTATAGAGATTTAAACCAAAAACTTTGAAACCCATATTCATGAAACTTAACAACGTAATATAGAAATTGGGAAAGAGGAGATTACCCTGTAGAGTATAAATTAGTAGGCTAAATGCTTTTCAATTCCTCACTCTCAATCTCCTTCAAAATTAACTCTGTGAATTTCTCAATCTTTCTCTCTGAAAGTTTTCTATTTTCTCTGGCTTGTTTTCTAGACTTAGCATACAAATGAAAGAAATAAAGAAAAGACGTATAATAATTAAGTCAACTGACGCGTATAATGGTCAGTTACTCCAATAGTGGGTAACTGCTTCCAACTCCCCATAGTGCCTTGTTTGGCTAGCAAGAATATATTTCAAAACCATTTAATTTAATAAAGCTTTATCATATAGTTTAATTAATATCACACTCCTTCATAAAATAAATCAATATCTTCTTTAATATAAATAAAATATAATAACTTCTCATAAATTCACATAGTCATATATTTAATTTTCTCATTAATTAATAATGTCAAATTATTAATTTTCTAATTAATAATTTAATTAATTAAATAACATCATGCTTAATTAAATATTTCATTTAATACAATAAGCTCACATAATGACATACTTCGATAAAAAAATTCTCCACATTAATCAAATAAATGTAATACATATAATTAAATTAATCTACCACAACTGCATCAATTAATTATTTAATCTAATAATTAAATCATCGAAAATATTTATTTACTTAAGTAAATATTAAAATTAAATTACAAAAATCTCGTTCATCACATCTTTCCCCTTAAAAGGATTACATCCCTAGAATCACGACTCAATAAATTCGACTGTTACATTCTCCCCCCCTTACAAAGATTCTGTCCCCAGAATCGCTTACACATAATTAAGTAAATAAATGAGGGTAATTCTTCATCATATTCTCTTCAAGTTCCCACGTAGCTTCTTCAGCGTTGTGGTTTCTCCAAATTACCTTAACAGAAGGTATTACTTTATTTCTAAGAACTTTTTCTTTTACATCGACAATAATCTGAATTTCTTCGTAGAATTTCTTCGTAAGATAAATCTTTTTCAAACTGTAGGGGTTCGTATTCACTTACATGCTTGTAATCAGCTTTGTAGGGTCGTAATGTGACGCCCCCAAAATTAGGTATACATCACCCATCTTGAGTCGCCACTTACATGGTACAGAATTTAAATACAACTTATTAACATAACGCCGTAGTATGCAATACGACATAAATCGTGAGTTTAAATACAAATATCGTCTACTAGATATTATACAAACTCAAACAAAAAATCCTCATTACAATTATTATCACACTATTTTACGTAATAGTGAGGACTACTAATGCTATCTTGAGGACCATCACTCGTTTCCCAGGCTTCGTCCCAAATATATTTCATTTCCTCAAGAGAAACGGTGAAAAGAAAGGGTGAGCTCAACTAGCCCGAGTAAGAAATATTATGACTAAGATAATGCGTAATAAATTATCAATAGTCTTCAATAATGTTAAACCGATAAAATACAATGAACACCGGTTTAAGCTGCGGTGAAATATCTGATCCATTAAAAGAGTCAAGTAGAAAATAAAATCTACTATCTTTTAGGTTTTAAAAGGTTTTTCATCATTTATTATAGCCGAGACTCGACTTTAATAAATATTCCACATCATCGAATCACCCCGCACTTTTCTGACGAGGATATTCTTTAGTATCACGACCACAATTATTCATGCACTACGGGCCAAGAATATTTGTGTATTCATTAATAGTCATGATCATGCCAACAAGCATCCATCAATGCACTACTGACCCTTTGAGGATTTTTATCACATCATTTGTAACATTACGGTCATGATTACATTACCAATAGTCTCTCGTCATAATCATACCAAGTCCATCTATGCACTACAGGGCCACATATGACTTTCAAAAAAAAAAAATATAAACATGAGGATGATGACAATGATATAAGAATTCAATAAAACAAGTTCAAGAATTATTTTATCCGAGAATTATTAACGTCCAAATTGTCGACATGATCTTTGTTTTGTAGAGTAAAATTCAAGAATGATCGAGAAGAATATTTCCATGAAAAGATCTTTGGATGAAACGCAAATATCAAGGATATTCTACTAATTTCATGGAGTATAGAAGTCAAAGTTTTAACCAACTGGGTATAATAAAGAATGGAATAACAAAAGAAATCACCATAAATGCGATAAACCGCACGCAGACGAGTTATTCCAATGAATAATAAATAACGGAACCCGGTCGGTGAACTTCACCGCAAGCGGGATGTTCCAACGAAATAATAAAGATGGAACCCGGATCCGGTGTAAAACACACATGATAGGATATTCCAACGAGAATAATAAAAGATTAACCGGTCCTGTAAAACACCACGACATGGATGTTCCAATGAGAATAATAAAAGATTTTAACCAGTCCTGTAAAACACACGAGCATGGATGTTCCAACGAGAATAATAATAAAAGACGGAACCGAATTAAAGTCCTGTAAAACACATGATGTGGATGTTCCAATGAAATAATAAAAGAATATCACCAAGTATAGGGTAAACCACTTATACAAGTTATTCCAATGACGAATAATAAGCAATGGAATAACAACGAGTTCTCTTCATGAATAAGAAAATAATAACACCCCTTACATTTGGTAGGAGATTGAATATTACGGCGATGTAGTAACAAAATACTCTTCTTCTTTCTCTCTTATTCTCTCTATACTTTCTCTCTCTATAGCTTGAATGAATTAAGTGAAAATAATGAAGCCCTAGGCCTCTATTTATAGAAGATTTCTAGCTTAGCACCGCCGTGTGAAAAGGCAAGTGGCTTGACGATCGGTTTGGCCTTTGTAATGTGAAACGACAAGTGGTTCGACGCTTTGTAATGTGAAACGACAAGTGGTTCGACGTCTGTAAAGGTAATTACTATTAACGAAGGTAAATACTATTGACGAAGGTAAATACTATTCACAAGGGTAATTACTATCTATTGAAGGTAATTACTATTGATGAAGGTAAATACTATTCACAAGGGTAATTACTATTGTGAAGGTAATTACTATTGACGAAGGTAAATACTATTCACAAGGGTAATTACTATTGATTTAAGAGACTCTTAGATGATGACATATGAGCCCCCCCATAAAATAATCAAACTTACCACAAATCATAACACATATTTAATCTTTCAATAATTATTAATCATTTATAACTTATGTCGTCTCAATTATTGATTTAATACTATAACATATTATACGATGATCTTTGTGACAATAATTGAATCAATAATATAAGAGATATGATCGTGAATTCTTTGTAGCAATAATTGAGCATAAATGAGTGACTTCTCACGTAAACATCAATAATCAATACCAGGTGTACTACTATATCAACCACGCCGTATTCGCATTTTTTACTACCAATAGGGTAGTTCAGCAGGTTTTAACGGTAACACCTCCGTAGTTATTTTTATAAAAATATTTTTTGTCGTTTTCTCAATCCGATGATAATGTTGTGGGGTCCACCAATGATTGAGCCATTATCACGAATATTCCCTAACAAAAGAATATTCCCAGACCAAACGAATATTTTATAACAACTTGCATACTTTGCAAAATTTATAAATATTACCTGAACTATAACATTATATCAAATTTATTCCATAATATTCAAAAATAATATTTATAGAAAATTCATCTTTATTTATAAAAGTTGGGGTCTTACAACCTCCCCTTCTTATGAAATTTCGCGTCCTCGAAATTAGGGTACGTACCTGGTATGTCGAAGAAGTAAGGATACCTTGATTTCATTTCAGATTCTAACTCCCAAGTCATTTCCTCAACATCGTGGTTCCTCCACAAAACTTTGACTTGAGGTATAACCTTGGAGCGTAGAATATGTTCCTTCTTATCCAAAATTTGAACAGGAACCTCTTCATACGTCAAATCTTCCGCTATTTCGTCCGGTTCTAACTCAATAATATGGTTCGGGTCTTTCACATATTTACGTAACATAGATATGTGAAAAAACGTTATGAACACGAGACATATTTGGCGGTAAAGCGAGTCTATAGGCCACAGTTCCTACTCGATCGAGGATTAAAAATGGACCGATGAATCGAGGATTAAGTTTTCCTCTCTTTCCAAATCTTGTAACTCCTTTCCATGGAGCAACTCTTAACAACACATGATCTCCTATATCGAATTCCACGTCCTTTCGATGAAGATCAGCATAACTCTTTTGTCGATTTTGTGAGGTTTTTATACGTTGTCGGATCATTTGAATCTTTTCCGTAGTCATACCTACCAACTCCGTCCCAACAACGTTGCTTCACCCACCTCATCCCAAAGATCTTTGGAGAACGACACTTTCTTCCATACAATGCTTGAATGGAGCCATTCCATACTTGCTTGATAAGCTGTTGTTGTAGGAAAACTCCACCAATGGTAAGAACTTGTCCCAACTCCCTTGAAATCAAGGACACGAGTCTTAATAGATCTTCAAGAGTTTGAATAGTCCTTTCCGATTGTCCGTCCGTCTTCGAGGATGATATGCCGAGCTAAATCGTAAGTCTGTGCCCATAGCTTTTTGTAAACTAACCCAAAATCGTGAAGTGAATCTTGGGTCTCGATCGAAAACTATGGATACCGGCATATACCATGCGATCTTACAATCTCGTTTATGTACATACGACGAGCAAGGCGTTCAAGTGTATAAGTTTCTCGATCGGTAAGAAATGAGCGGACTTGGTCAACCTATCAACAATGACCCAAATCGCATCAATGCCTTGAGAAACCTTAGGAAGACCGATGAATTGAAATCCATGGTAATGTGCTCCCACTTCCATTCTAGGAATTTCAAGTGGTTGCAATGGACCTTTTGGTACTTGATGCTCCGCTTTAACTCGTTGACAAGTTAGACACCTTGAGATAAACAGTAGCTATCTCTCTCTTCATATTGCTCCACCAAAATGTATGGCGAATATCATGATACATTTGGTACTCCTGAGATGGATTGCAAATGGTGTGTTGTGTGCCTCCATCATGATATTATACTTTAAATCGGTCGTTAGGAACACAAAGTCCGGAGTTGACTCAAGTATTCCTTCTTCATCGATTCTTGCTTCCTGTATAGCACCTTCTTGCACTTTCTTCCTCATACGCATCGGCTCCGTGTCCAGTAGCTTGGCGACTTTAACTTTATCAATTAAAGTCGGTTCTACTCAGATACTCGCTTATCATCACATGCGTCCTCGAGTCTTTAATTCTATCTCCATTCTTTGCAAGTCACACAAAATGGGCCTTTGCGTTGACAATATCGCTTTTCGTACTTGCATATGATTTTTCTACTCAATGCGTCGGCTTACCACGTTCGCTTTTCGGGATGGTATTGGATGGTATGATCATAATCTTTCAATAGTTCAAGCCAACGTCGTTGTCGCATGTTGAGTTCCTTTTGAGTGAAGAAATATTTGAGGCTTTTATGATCCGTAAAGATCTCCACTTTCTCCCCATACAAGTAATGCCTCCAAATTTTAAGTCTGAAGACAACAAATGCCAACTCTAGATCATGAGTAGGATAATTCCTCTCATATTCTTTGAGTTGTCGCGAGGCATAAACTATTACTTTTCCATGTTGCATGAGAACACATCCCAACCCTTTGCCCGAAGCATCACTTTGTAGATGACAAATCCTCCGAGCCAGGATGGTATTGTCGAACAGTCTTTGAAATAAGTCTCCTCTTGAGTTCTTGAAAACTCTTCTCACATTCTTCGCTCCAATCCGAACTTTGTATCTTTCCGAGTCACCGGTGAGTCAATGGAATAGCGATTCGAGAAAATCCTTCCACGAATCTCCGATAATAACCAAATAAATCGAGAAAGCTACGTGCTTGGTCATCGATTTAGGTTGTTCCCGACTTTGAATAGCTTCAATCTTTCTTTGGGTCAATGAGATATTCCATGACTTGATACCACGTGCCCAAGGAATGCTACTTCTTCAAGCCAGAACTCGCATTTCTTCAATTTGGCATAAAGCTTATATTCACGAAGCTTTTGGAGTGTCAGCCTCAAGTGTTGCTCATGATCTTCACGGCTTTTGGAATAAATAAGGATGTCATCAATAAAGACGACCACAAAGTGATCTAAATATTCCTTGAATACTCGGTTCATCATATCCATGAAGGCAGCAGGAGCATTAGTCAATCCAAAGGACATGACTAGGAATTCATAATGCCCGTACCGAGTTCTGAAAGCCGTCTTTGGAATGTCAGCGGTTCTAATCTTCAATTGGTGATATCCGGAACGAAGATCAATCTTTGAAAAGAATTTGGCTCCTTGCAACCGGGTCAAACAGTCATCAATACGTGGCAATGGATACCTATTTTTGATGGTGACATGATTCAACTCCGATAATCAATACAAAGTCGCATACTCCCATCTTTCTTCTTCACGAATAGAACAGGAGCACCCCAAGGAGAAGTACTAGGGACGAATAAAGCCAATGTCTAACAATTCCTCGTAGTTGGGTCTTTAACTCCACGAAGTTCAATAGGAGCCATTCGATATGGGGCTTTGGAAATAGGTTTTGTCTGGGGGTTCAAGGTCGATACAAAATTCAATTTCACGCTCTGGGGTAGGCGGGAAGTTCTTGAGAATACGTCGGAAATTTATTAACAATAGGAATATCGTTTAAAACCGGCGTATTTTATTTAAATCATGACATGAGCTAAGAAAGCTTGACATCCGTTTTTCAATAAACGAATAGCTTTATGGCTTGAGATGACCGTGATTGATTTTAATGGTTTGGTCGTTTGAATTAGCATAATAGGTTGATTAGGAATATGAAAGCTAACAACCTTACGAAAACAATCAATTTTGCATGATAAGTAGTTAGCCAATCAATCCCTAGAATCACGTCAAATGCAAGTATTTTTAATGAAATAAGATCGACGGTAATGTGAGGGTACCGATTTGAACCAAACAAGACTTATAAGCGATGGATGTAATGAAGGTTTCTCCCAACGGAGTTTCCATAGATAAGTCAAAGTCTAATTTCTCCGGTCAAATTTAATCGATGAGCGCAAGTAGGAGAAATAAAAGAATGGGTAGAACCCAAATTATCAAATAAAGTATAGACTTCATTAGAGTTTATGATAAGCTTACCCGTGATGACCTCATTCGGTTCCTTGCTCTTTGGGAGGTCACAACAAATGCTCTCCCTTACACTACTGGGTTTTGAATTTTACGGGATGGCCTTTGGTGCCTCCATCCTAGCTGAATTTGTCTTGATGAACGACAAAATCGAGCTAAGTGACCTTCTCTTCCACAATTATAACATGCTTTGGGCGGCATGGCGCGCTTTGGGTGATGTGTCCCTCTCCTCCGCATTTGAAGCATATGATAGGTGGTCTTTCTCCTTCCTTAACAATGGGTCTTTGGTCTTTGACGTCTTTCCATCATTGTTGAATCTCCTTTTCTTGAAATGTCCATTCTTATTGTTTTGGCCCAGATTACCACCAAGTGGTTACCATATCGCCCGCTTGATTCCTCCACGCTTGTTGTCACCGCCTCGATGACTATTCTCATTTGGTATTATAATTTTTGCTTACCGCTCTCTTTTTAGTTCGTTGACTCATTATCGCGCTCCACTAATCGAGCCCTATTTACAACATCTCGAATACAAACACGGTTTATGAGAAATAAGATGTTGGCGTATCTCGAACTTCAAACCTCTTAAAACATTCGCGCCATTCTCTCTTCATTATCCACCAGTGGGGCGAACCGTGATAACTCATGAAATTTTGCCTCGTATTGCGACACGGTCATATTGTTTTGTTCCAACTTGATAAACTCCACCTCCTTCATGTGGCGAATACTTTCAGGAAAGTATTTGTCGTTGAACAGCTCCTGGAACTTCTCCCAAGATATCTTGATGATAATTTGGTTGAGTACGTTTTACTGATTCCCACCAAAGAATCCGCCTCTCCGCCTGACATAAAGGAGGCAAAGGAACCTTTTGCTCCTCGGAGCATCCCAAGACATCAAATATCTTGGTAATCTGCTTTATCCATGCTTCCGCCGAAGTGGTTTTGGCTCTCCTTAAACTCGGTGGTCCTAGCTCCTTAAATTGTTTAGCGGTGACCGCCCGAGAGTTTTCCGTGTTTCCACCTACGTTTTGGACAGGAGTCGCTCTCGCCTGCTGTTGCATAAATTGCATAAAGCCTCTGAACATTTGATCATTCGTCATTTGGTCAGTGTTGTTGTTTGCATGAGGATTGTCGCCTTCCTGATGCACATTATCTTGATTATTGATATGTGGTGAATCAACGATCGCCTGCGCTCCATTGCTATTCTCAACATTCTCAGATGTCATTTTCAGATACTGCCACAAAACAAAAGGTTAATTGACATGTAACAAATTATCCCTATCTTCTGACCAACCAATAAAATATCACATAAACTTAGGTAGGTCATACTAGCGAAGGTATTCCCCGTCTCTCCCCTCCTAGTACTATTCTCACATCTTAGCCGTGGATCATATCCTAAGCTCGATACTAAATTGTGGCGCCCCCCAAATTAGGTATACATCACCCATCTTGAGTCGCCACTTACATGGTATGTAATTTAAATACAACTTATTAACATAAGCTGCTAAATAATAATACTGACATAAACTGTGAGTTTAAATACAAATATCGTCTACTAGATATTATACAAACTCAAACAAAAAATCCTCATTACAGTTATTATCACACTATTTTACAGAATAGTGAGGACTACTAATGCTATCTTCAGGACCATCACTCGTTTCCCCGACTCGTCCCAGCTATATTATCATTTCCTGAAGAGAACAGTGAAAGAAAGGGTGAGCTCAACTAGCCCGATGAAATATTATGACTAAGATAATGCGTAATAAATTATCAATAGTCTTGAATAATGTTAAACCGATAAAATACAATAGATAAACCAGTTTAAGCTGCAGCGAATATGCAATCCATTAAAAGAGTCAAGTAGAAAATAAAATCTACTATCTTTTAGGTTTTAAAAGGTTTTTCATCATTTATTATAGGTGAGACTCGACTTTTAATAAATATTCCACATCATCGAATCACCCCGCACTTTTCTGCCAGGATATTCTTTAGTATCACGACCACAATTATTTATGCACTACGGGCCAAGAATATTTGTGTATTCATTAATGGTCATGATCATGCCAACAATCGTCCATCAATGCACTACTGACCACTTGAGGATTTTTATCACATCATTTGTAACATTACGGTCATGATTACACCGAATAGTCTCTGGTCATAATCATACCAAGTCCATCTATGCACTACAGGCCACATATGACTTTCAAAAAAAAAAAAAATATAAACATGAGGATGATGACAATGATATAAGAATTCAATAAAACAAGTTCAAGAATTATTTTATCCAGGAATTATTAACGTCCAAATTGTCAACATGATCTTTGTTTTGTAGAGTAAAATTCAAGAATGATCGAGAAGAATATTTCCATGAAAGATCTTTGGATGAAACGCAAAATATCAAGGATATTCTACTAATTTCATGGAGTATAGAAGTCAAAGTTTTAACCAACCGGGTATAATAAAGAATGGAATAACAAAAGAAATCACCATACATGCGATAAACCGCCTGACAGACGAGTTATTCCAATGAATAATAAATAACGGAACCGGTCGTGAACTTCACACCGCAGCGGATGTTCCAATGAATAATAAAGATGGAACCCGGATCCGGTGTAAAACACACGATAGGATATTCCAACGAGAATAATAAAGACGGAACCGGTCCGGTGTAAAACACACGATGACGAGGATGTTCCAACGGAATAATAAAGAAGCGGAACCAGTCCGTGTAAAACACACGCATGTGGATGTTCCAACAGAATAATAATAAAGATTTTAACCAGGTCCTGTGTAAAACACACGTACAGGATGTTCCAATGAATAATAGAAGAATATCACCAAGTATAGGGTAAACCACTTATACGAAAGTTATTCCAATGAAATAATAAGCAATGGAATAACAACAGTTCTCTTCATGAATAAGAAAGAATAACACCCCTTACATTTGGTAGGAGATTGAATATTGCGGCGATGTAGTAACAAAATACTCTTCTTCTTTCTCTCTTATTCTCTCTATACTTTCTCTCTCTATAGCTTGAATGAATTAAGTGAAAAATAATGAAGCCCTAGGCCTCTATTTATAGAAGATTTCTAGCTTAGCACTTTTCTTAGCTAATGAAAAAGGCAAGTGGCTTGACGACACGGTGTTTGGCGCTTTGTAATGTGAAACGACAAGTGGTTCGGCGCTTTGTAATGTGAAACGACAAGTGGTTCGACGTCTGGTAAAGGTAATTACTATTAACGAAGGTAAATACTATTGACGAAGGTAAATACTATTCACAAGGGTAATTACTATCTATTGGCGAAGGTAAATCTATTCACAAGGGTAATTACTATTGACGAAGGTAATTACTATTGATGAAGGTAAATACTATTCACAAGGGTAATTACTATTGACGAAGAGACTCTTAGATGATGATGATATACGAGCCCCCATAAAATAATCAAACTTACCACAAATCATAACACATATTTAATCTTTCAATAATTATTAATCATTTATAACTTGTCGTCTCAATTATTGATTTAATACTATAACATATTATACACGATGATAATCGTGACAATAATTGAATCAATAATATAAGAGATATGATGCAAAGAATTCTTGTAGCAATAATTGAGCATAAATGAGTGACTTCTCACGTAAGCATCAATAATCAATACCGTGTCTACTACTATGCAACCACGCCAGATTCTTTATTTTTACCACCGGGTAGTTCAACAGTTTTAACGGTAACACCTCCGTATGTTATTTTTATAAAAATATTTTTGTCGTTTTCTCAATCCGATAATAATGTTGTGGGGTCCACCAATGATTGAGCCATTATACGAATATTCCCTAACAAAAAGAATATTCCCCACCAAACGAATATTTTATAACAACTTGCATACTTTGCAAAATTTATAAATATTACCCACAACTATAACATTATATCAAATTTATTCCATAATATTCAAAAATAATATTTATAGAAAAATTCATCTTTATTTATAAAAGCTGGGGTCTTACACGTAACACAGAAACATGGAAGACGTTGTGGACATTCTCAAGTGCTGGAGGTAGGGCTACCTCGTACGCGACTTCTCCAATTCTACGTAATACTTCGAATGGTCCAATGAATCTTGGACTCAATTTCCCTTTCTTTTCGAACCTAATCTTTCTCTTCCAAGGAGAGACCTTCAAGAAAACAAAACTACTTGATTCAAATTCGATATTTTTACGATGTGGATCAGCGTATTTCTTCTGTCTATCTTGAGCTGCTACCAGTCGTGATCGGATCACTTTGACTATTTCTGCTGTCTGTTGTACCAATTCTGGCCCTAGCAATTGTCTTTCGCCAACTTCAACCCAATAAAGCGGAGTTCTGCACTTTCTGCCGTATAACGCTTCATAAGGCGTCATGCCAATACTAGCGTGATAACTGTTGTTGTAGCCGAACTCTACTAACGGTAGGTGATCATCCCAATTTCCTTTAAAGTCCATCAAACAGGCTCTTAACATATCTTTTAAGGTCTGAATCGTTCTTTCGATCTGTCCATCTGTTTGAGGGTGGTATGCTGTACTCATTCGCAATTGCGTACCCATGCATTCTTGAAGACGTTTCAAGAAATTAGATGTGAAGCGCGGATCTCTATCAGAAACAATTGACACCGGAACTCCGTGTCTTGAAACAATCTCTTTTACGTATAACCTCGCCAATTGATCTAAGTTGAATCTGATTTCAATCGGAAGGAAATGTGCGGATTTCGTCAGCCGGTCAACGATAACACATACTGTGTCGTAGCCTTTCTGAGTCGTTGGAAGGCCAACCACGAAGCCCATTGTAATATGTTCCCATTTCCATTCTGGGATCTCTAACGGTTGTAGCAATCCACTCGGTCTCTGATGTTCCTCTTTCACTTTCTGACAGGTCAGACACTTGGCAACACATTCTACAACATAATGTTTCAAATTCGGCCACCAGAAATGTTGTCGAAGATCTTGGTACATTTTGGTACTACCAGGGTGAATTAAATATCGTGAATTATGAGCCTCGCTCAAAATATTTTCCTTAATTTCTTGTACTGGCAGTACCCAAATTCTACTCTCAAATCTCAGTATTCCTTCCTTATCCATCTTAAATCTCGGTTCAGTTCCTTCGGATATCTTCTTTGTCACCTTTTTACATTCTTCGTCCTGAAGCTGAGCCTCCTTAACTTTATCCAGTAGGGTTGTACCAGATTGCATCTGAAATAGCTTCTCATCAATTTCTATAGTATACTTCACTTCCAATTCCAGTTTCTCCATTTCTGAAATTAGAACCTCCTGAGCAGTCAACATCATCAATTTCTCACGACCCTTTCTACTTAAGGCGTCGGCAGCCACATTTGCTTTACCCGGATGGTATAAAATCTCACAGTCGTAATCCTTAATTAATTCTAACCATCTTCTTTGACGCATATTCAAATCCTTCTGCGTGAAAATATATTTTAGACTCTTGTGGTCCATATATATTTCACACTTCTCCCCGTAGAGATAGTGCCTAAAAATTTTTAAAGCAAAAACAACTGCAGCTAACTCCAAATCATGGGTCGGGTATCCCTTCTCGTAATCCTTCAACTGTCGTGATGCATACGCAATGACTCTACCGTTTTTGCATAAGCACACAACCAAGTCCTTTATGCGACGCATCACTAAAAACAACAAAATTTCCTGTATCATCCGGAAGAGATAATACAGGTGCCGTACTCAACCTCTTCTTCAATTCTTGAAAGCTTTCCTCACACTTCTCCGTTCAGACAAATTTCATAGCTTTTCGAGTTAAATTCGTTAGCGGAGTTGCGATCTTGGAAAAGTCTTGAATGAATCTTCTATAATATCCTGCCAATCCAAGAAAACTTCTTACTTAACGCGCGTTTCTCGGTGATCCCAGCTTAATCACGGTACGCTACTTTTGATGGATCTACCAAAATTCCGTTTTTATCGATCACGTGACCAAGAAATTGTACTCATTCAATCCAAAATTCGCATTTAAAAAACTTAGCATACAACTTCTCTCTTCTCAATACTTCCAACATTAATCTCAAATGCTCTTCGTGTTCTTCCTTGGTTTTCGAATAAACCAAAATGTCATCTATAAATACCACTACGAACTTATCCAGAAACGGCTTGAACACACCATTCATTAGTCCCATAAATGCTGCAGAAGCATTCGTAAGACCAAACGACATTACTAAAAATTCGTAGTGACCACACCGCATTCTGAACGCTGTCTTTGGTACATGCTCTGGCCTCACTTTCAGTTGATGATAACCGCTTCTCAAGTCTATCTTGGAAAAATATCTCGCTCCCTTCAATTGATCAAACAGGTCGTCGATCCTCGGTAATGGATATCTGTTCTTAATCGTGACCTTATTCAGTTCTCTATAGTCAATACAGAGTCGCATCGATCCATCTTTCTTTTTCACAAACAACACAGGCGCTCTCCACGGTGATACGCTCGGTTGAATGTACTTCTTGTCCAACAATTCTTGTAGTTGTACCATTAATTCCTTCATCTCTACTGGTGCCATTCGGTATGGTGCCTTCGATATTGGAGCAGTTTCGGGCGCCAAATCGATCACGAAATCTACCTCTCTATCTAGTGGAAGTCGTGGTAAATCGTCTGGAAATACGTCGACGAAGTCCCTCACAATCGGTATCTCTTCTACCTTTGGATTCTCTTTTCGACTGTCGACTATGTAAGCTAAGTATCCTACACAACCTTGTCTTAATAACTTCGGCTCGCATCATCGTCAGACAACTCGCTTTGTCTGGCGACTTCTTACCATACAATACAACCTTTGACGCGGTCATAAGGTTAATACGCTTCTTTGGCAATCAATCAATTACGTTTCGTAATTGAATAACCAATCTATTCCCAAAATAACGTCAAATTCCCCAAGTCGAATTGGGATAAGATCTACGTTCATAATATTACCCTTAATATCCACTCTACAGTTCTTATGTACATACTTAATGAGGATTATTTCTCTATTCGCAATTTCTATGTTCATGGGGTAATCCAATTCATCCTTAGGCAAATCTAAATTCTTGGCAAAGTCATGGATATAAAGGAACAAGTAGCACCCAAATCAAATAAAACATAAGCATTAATTTTATTGATCGGAATGATACGACACCACATCACGGATTGAATCGCATCTTGCAGACCGTATGTTGAAAGTCCAGGCGGTTGATTTAGTTTTGTTGCGGTTGGTCCGATGATGGTTAAGGCATTTCCACTATTATTTCCCCGGTTTCCTCATGATCCTGACCCTCCCAATCCCTTCTCGGGACAGTCTCTTGCCAGATGGTCCTTCGAACCACAAGTAAAACAAGCACCTTTCTTTGGGTTTGGACAGTTTGGTGCTATGTGGCCTTCCTGACCACAATTGTAGCACACTCTTTTTCCTTTCATACAAACTCCCATATGGGCTTTCCTGCAGGTCGGGCATGCTTCAATTCTTTTCTTCTGACTACCTTGATGATTCCCCGATGATGAGTTGTCATTCCATCTTTTCTTCTGATTAAAATTTCCACCTCCTGTGCCACTTCCACTGGCCTTGTTATTTCCTTCACCTTCATTCTTCTTCTTCTTTTGATCTTGATTGTACTTGGTCATCGCATCGCTTCCTCCTTCAGCGAGGATGGCCTTTTCCAGTACTCCGGCAAATGTGTTTAGCTGAAACATTGATACCTTGCTGTACACCCAAGGCTTTAGTCCTTGTTCGAATCTTCTAGCTTTTCTCTCGTCAGTGTGTACTTGGTACGAGGCGAACCTTGCCAACTCGTTGAATTTTGCCGCGTAGTCAGGTACGCTCATGTTTCCCTGATTCAGTTCCAGAAATTGAACTTCCATATGATTCTGCGAACTAGTTGGGAAATACATTTCGAAAAACATCTCTTTAAATCTCTCCCACGTAATTACACCTTCACCTCCTCACACTTTGTTTGCTTGCCACCAGTAGCTAGCCTCAGACTTCAGCATAAACGTTGCAAAAGTGGTCTTCTGGTCTTCTCTAACCCTAGCAACGTCAAAAACCTTCTCCATTTCCGTAACCCACGTTTGAGCCTCGATTGGGTTCATGGAACCTTTGAACTCTGGCGGTCCCACCGCCTTGAAGTCTTTAAACGTTGTGTTTGGTGGAGCTTGAGGTTGATTATTCATGGCTCCAATCGAGAAGTTCACCAACCGAACAGGATTAGCATTGGCGTTATTGTTATTATTGGTAGACTCTTCCTGAGCCGGTTGACGTTGTTGTCTTCTCCTTGGCGGCATTTTTCTGTTAAATAAACACTTATTAGAACTTTATTTATTTGTCTAAATAGTTAAGGCATTACTTAACAATTTAACATACTCATTTAACACATCATCTCAAACAACTTGATATATTTACATTCAAATTAAAGTTTTAACATCAAACTATAGCATCACTGCTATTTAAATCAACTATCCTGTAATAAAGAATTCACAGGATTTAAACATTTAAAATATTCCTTCGTTCATAAACACGTCAGAATTTACATCTAAAACTAATTAAGTTCTTCACATAATTAAACAAATCATATCACTGTCGGTCAAGGAACTGATTAGCCTTGCTACACTCCTCTTCTAAGATGTGATACATCGTCCTGCGATCCATCATGTACAATGGTAGTCCTTCAAACTTGATTGGGTACCTCAAAACTCGATCTTGGGTCTCATTCATTGCCTTGTTAAGTGTAGAATATGTCTCCCCAATCTTCGCTTTCTTTGCACGACCATCATCTTCTGCACGATCAGCTCGACGTGATTCTCTTACCCAGTCTTCCTCTGCTATTTTTAGTCTTTCGGAGGTTTCCTTCAGTTCCTTCTTCAGTTTCTCTATCTCCTCGATCTTATCTTCGGTTTGACCCTTCTCATGGACCAAATCCCATTCTACATTTCCCAGTTATGAGTGAAGAGTCGAAATCTCCCTCTCCTTCTGCTCTAGAGTAATATGCTGAATAACCGCTCACTCAGTCAAATCCTGGACCTCATCTCGAAACTCTACGTTACGGTCGTATAACGTGTCATACATCTCTGCATCAACGGTGTACCGTGGTAACTCCTCTTCTTCCTCTTCCTCTTCCTCAACAAATTCCTCCTCAGGATCCTCCTCAGGATCAGTCTCAGGTTCATGCTCCTAACCAACAACGGTGATCAATGGAGATGATTCCCTCTGCACCAGCTGCTCCCTAATGACATGAATGTCTCGGGGCTCCTCCTCTGTCGGTACTATAGGTACACGGGGTTCCTCCTCAGTAGGTACTATAGGTACACGGGGTTCTACCTCCCCAGCTTGACTAGCTTCTCTAACATTCGACATCCTGACAACAAAATTTTAAGTTTTAGTTAGTAAGTCGTATCATCTAACGCATACTTTAACACAAACACATAAGGTCTTTTATTATCTTCAATGAATTACAGAAATTCATTTCTTATAACTCGATAAGAGTTTTCCATCACTATCTTCTTTCTATAAGGCTACTACCTAAGGTTGTTCCCCCACCTAAGGTTCATAACCTACAGCTTTGATACCAACTTGTGACACCCCCAAATCTGTGTACTTTAATTCCACGGGAATTGGTGTTCACTGTACAAATATCATCTATCTATCTACCCATAATAAATGCAAACCATGCAATAGATAGAATAAAAATCTTCCCCTTAAGGGTTACAACATCCGAATAATAATAATACAATCCCAGGTTAAACTAACCTTAAACATCTGTGTAGAATCATAAACAAATAAGTCTTAAACAACATCATTAACTCAAGTCTTAAGCATAAATACATCATCTAATAAAAATAACAAGTCTTCATCACTTGCTAACTTTGCCCTTGCCTTTACTAGTGGAAGGTTCATCAGTTCTTTCGTTCTTAACTGCAATGTTATTATTAAGCAAGAGTGAGCACTAATGCCCACAAGTATAATAATGAAATAACAGTATAATAACATGCGAGTAAATCAAAGACATTTGAATAAAAGCTCAACTTTTGAGTCAAGAATGAATAACAAGAATCAAAAGAATTCTGAGGGTCATAAGACTTTGAACTATGTCCTAGGTTATCAAGGGTTATACTTGAAACCTTTAACAGTCATAAGACTATGGACCTTTCTACTCGTACTTAGGGGATCAACCCTTAGTACCATACTGTGCACAATATCTTAACGCTAACGCATAAGTAAATCCCTTTGCAGGGTTGTTCATCTCAATTTGAAATTCGAGTCCACACTAAAGGAAGTTTGGTTTGGATTATTCAATAAGAGTTCTGAAATTTAGAACGTTCATCAACTAAGGACTAGTTGAATTAATAAAGTTCACTAGTCTAATAAGGTTCAACAATAATGATATTCGATTTGAATAATAATCTCAAGACGTATACAATAGGACAATTATTGTATAACTGAATCATGCTTTGAAAAGATAATCAATCTTTAATGTAACATTTGAACTTGAATAATAATAATGATAATTTACTCGAGGTAACTAATAAACTTGAACAATAATGACAAGTAGGGTTAGAAAACTTGCCTCGTGCGTAGATTACACTTTAACTAAGCACGTTCTTTGAATTTAATCCTACATACCATTCACATTCAGAATACCAGTTAATTATAACTTAACGAATCATCAAAAACTAATTCTCTTTGTCTACTTTGATTATTAACTATACTTAGTTAATTTACCACTTTGTCACATAATTTATACTTCATGAATAACAAGCTAATTATGTATTCAATAATTCGATCCATATGTAATTATGTTATTTACATGTTAAACATCTATTTTACATCTCATTATACTTCTAACATGTTTACATGTTCATTACATTAAGTTACTAACACATTGCTAGACTTAACATTTTAAAATAATTCATTCGAACTTTACGGAGAGTGGTATTGCTATGCTAATCCTACACTAGTCTTCGCACTACTGTTGGCGGTAATCTTCTTGACTCGAGTCATGGCTGCTTGCGGACACGATGGCGTTATTGGCGGGGAAATAGAAATAGCCAATATTGCAAGGTGCTGCATACTGAATAAAAATGGCGATTCATGCGAAAAATAGTAGAACATGCCAATTTCTACCAATTTCTTAATTTCTACTCGAATATAGACATACCCACATGTTATAATTCATGTATAATCATAAACCAACATTTATATAATGACTTTAACCAATTTAAACACTTAATTACAGAATTTAAGCATACAACTTCACTGACTTTGATGTTCTTGAAGGTTTTGAAAATAAAACATGAAAATTGTCACTACGGATTCGTTATAACACCAAATCCGTTCTTTTAAACTTTGGTCCCTTCGTATCAACATGCATAATAACATACGAGTGTAAAATTTAGGGATAATATACGATCAACACATTAAATACCACGTATAAGGCCATATGGCCAAAACCCAAACTCTATAAATTTTTGAAATAGCAATTCATAGTATTATGAAACTGATAACATGATAATTCACATAATATATATATAATCAAATACAATTTGATAACATTTAACATATATATAAACTTATAATCATATCCTTTCCCAATTATAGAGATTTAAACCAAAAACTTTGAAACCCATATTCATGAAACTTAACAACGTAATATAGAAATTGGGAAGGAGCAGATTACCCTGTAGAGTATAAATTAGTAGGCTAAATGCTTTTCAATTCCTCACTCTCAATCTCCTTCAAAATTAACTCTGTGAATTTCTCAATCTTTCTCTCTGAAAGTTTTCTATTTTCTCTGGCTTGTTTTCTAGACTTAGCATACAAATGAAAGAAATAAAGAAAAGACGTATAATAATTAAGCCAACTGACGCGTATAATGGTCAGTTACTCCAATAGTGGATAACTGCTTCCAACTCTCCATAGCGCCTTGTTTGGCTAGCAAGAATAGATTTCAAAACCATTTAATTTAATAAAGCTTTATCATATAGTTTAATTAATGTCACACTCCTTCATAAAATAAATCAATATCTTATTTAATATAAATAAAATATAATAACTTCTCATAAATTCACATAGTCATATATTTAATTTTCTCATTAATTAATAATGTCAAATTATTAATTCTCTAATTAATAATTAAATTAATTAAATAACATCATGGTTAATTAAATATTTCATTTAATACAATAAGCTCACATAATGACATACTTCGATAATAAAAATTCTCCACATTAATCTAATAAATGTAATACATATAATTAAATTAATTTACCACAACTGCATCAATTAATTATTTAATCTAATAATTAAATCATCGAAAATATTTATTTACTTCAATAAATATTAAAATTAAATTACAAAAATCTCGTTCGTCACAGTTACGAGATTTGGAAAGAGATGAAAGCTCAATCCTCGATTCATTGGCCCATTTAAAATCCTTGACCAAGTAGGAACTGTGGCCTATAGACTCGCTTTACCGCCAAGTATGTCTTGTGTTCATAACGTTTTTCATATATCCATGTTACGTAAATATGTGGAAGACCCGAACCACATTATTGAGTTAGAACCAGACGAAATAGCGGAAGATTTAACGTATGAAAAGGTTCCTGTTAAAATCTTGGATAAGAAGGAACATATTCTACGCTCCAAGGTTATACCTCAAGTCAAAGTTTTGTGGAGAAACCACGATGTTGAGGAAATGACCTGGGAGTTAGAATCTGAAATGAAATCAAGGTATCCTCACCTCTTCGTTATACCAGGTATGTACCTTAATTTCGAGGGCAAAATTTCATAAGAAAGAGAGGTTGTAAGACCCCAACTTTTATGAATAAAGATGAATTTTCTATAAACATCATTTTTGAATATTAAAGAGTGAATTTGTTAAAATGTTATAGTTGTGGGTAATAATTATAAAATTTTCAAAGTACGCAAGTTGTTATATTATATTCGATTGGTCGGAGAATATTCATTTTAAACAGGGAATATTCGTACGACGGCACAATCATTGGTGGACCCCACAACGTAATTATTGTTGGAATGAGAAAACGACAGAAATATCTTTTTATAAAAATAACGGCGGAAGTTTTACTGTTAACTGTTGAAATAACCTTGTTGTTAAAGAATACGATGTCTGGCGTTGTTGCATAGTAGCACACGGTATTGATTATTGATGCTTACGTGATAAGTCACTCAGTTTTACTCAATTATTGTTACAATAATTGCTGCATAGTATCTCACGTTATTTGATTTAATTATTATCAATATTTTATATATTATTAAATCAATAATTGAGATGACAAGTTATTCTAATTATTATATGCATAATTATCAATGTCTAAAAAGTTCTGTCGAGGAAAGGAGTTTGGTCACCTAATTGCGCGCCAATAGGGAGAAATCTTTATTGGATAGCCCCCTCTTTCCTGGGAACGATTTGGTTGTTAATATTGCAAGTTATAATAATATGAATAAAGGTTGTTAAACATATTGAGGGGATTTTTATGAAGTATTTGTTGTAATTTTTGGCGTATTTTATGGACTACTATTTACCCATTTTTCAAAATAATCGGTAGAAAATTATTTTATATAATAAAGGTGGGGCCCACATGTGGGGCCCACATATGTTGAAAATCTGATTTTGGAAATGGGGGAGGGGTGTAGTTACGTAAGAAGGAGGAAAGGTAAATATATATATATATATATATATATATATATATATATATATATATATATACATGTGTTGCAAATGAAAAAAAAAAAAAAAGAAGGTTTGCCTTTGCCGTAAGGCAAAGGTTATTATTATTATTATTATTATTATTATTATTATTATTATTATTATTATTATTATTATTATTATTATTATTATTATAAGTTTTGTTTTATTTGATTATAAATAGAATATATTATATTTTATTTAAAGTTTTTATTTTATTAGAATATTTTATTGCATAGTGCTACATAGTAAAATTAATTTTTCAACGTAATCAGTCGAATGAATTCGCGCCCGTGATGCCACTGTGCAGTCTGTGATTTCTTAATTCAAATAGTATCATTTCTATTCTCCAATAAATAGAATGCGTAGTTAGAATTGAAAAACACACCAGAATCAAAGAATTCTTCTTCTATAATATTGAGCGTATTTCTTTCGAGGTTTAGAAAGCTTTGAGCGTAGAAAATAGTGAAAGTTTTCTTCAAGAATATCCCCGCTATACCAGTTGGAATATGTAAGACCCCAACTTTTATGAATAAAGAATAATTTTCTCGAAATATATTTTTGAATATTATGGTGTGGATTTGATATAATATTATAGTTGTGGGTAATATTTATAATTTTTGCAAAGTAAACAAGTGGTTATATAATATTCGATTGGTCGGGGAATATTCGTTTTAACAGGGAATATTCATACGATGGCACAATTATTGGTGGACCCCACAACGGAAGTATTTTCGTAGTTAGAAAATGACAGAATTATCTTTTTATAAAAATAACGGCGAAAGTGTTACCGTTAAAACCGTTGAATTACCCGGTAGTAAAAAATACGATGTACTGGCGTGGTTGCAGAAAGCACACACGGTATTGATTATTGATGCTTACGTGAGAAGTCACTCAGTTATACTAAATTATTACTACAGTAATTGATGCATCATATCTGTGACGCCCCCAAAATTAGGTATACATCACCCATCTTGAGTCGCCAGATACATGGTACAGAATTCAAATACAACTTAATAATACAACTGTCGTGTACAATACGACAAAACATAAATTGTGAGTTTGAATACAAATATTGTCTACTAAAGAGTATACAAACTCAAAAGGAGTCCTCATTACAATTATTATCAGACTATTTCACAGAATAGTGAGGACTACTAATGCACCATCTAGGACCATCACTCCATTCCCCGACTCATCCCAGCTATATTCTCATTTCCTAAAGAGAACAGTGAAAGAAAGGGTGAGCTCAACTAGCCTAGTAAGAAATATTATGACTAAGATAATGCAGAATAAATTATCATTAGCCTTAAACAGTGTTAAACTGATACAATATAACAAATATCAAGTTTAACTGCGGCAGAACAAGCAATCCATTAAAAGAGTCAAGTAGAGAATAAAATCTACTATCTTTTATGATTTAAAAGGTTTTTCATCACTTTTATCGCTGGGACTCAGCTTAATAAATAATCTACATCATCGAATCACCCCTGCACTACGGCCAAGGATATTCTTTAGTATCACGACCACGAATTATCCATGCACTACGGCTAAAGATAATCATGTTTTCATCAACAGTCCTGATCATGCCATAAAATAATTCATCTTTGCACCATTGGCCGAAGAGAATCCATAGCCATAAACATACCAAAAACTGTTCATCAATGCACTACGGGCTAATGAGAACTTTTTCTACATCATTTGTAACATTACGGTCATGATTACACCGAATAATCCCTAGTCATAATCATACCAAGTCCATCTATACACTACAGGCCACATATGACTTTCAACAAAATATAAGCATGAGTATGATGAAAATGATATAAGAATTCAATAAAACAAGTTCAAGAATTAATTTATCCAGCAACTAATAACGTCCAAATTGTCAACATGATACTGCTTTGTAGAATAAAATTCAAGAATGCTCAGAAGAATAGTTCCATGAAAAGATACTGGATGAAGCGCAAATATCAAGGATATTCCACTAATTTCATGGAGTATGGAAGTCAAAGTTTTAACCAACTGAGTATAATAAAGAATGGAATAACAAAAGAAATCACCATGAATGCGGTACCAGATAGACAAAGTTATTCCAATGAATAATAATTAATTCGGAACCGTGTCAAATGCGTAAAAGCACGCATGATGTTCCAACGAGAATAATAAAGAATGGAATAATAACAAAATCACCATACATGCGAAGATACTTCACATAGTGTTATTCCAATAAAATACCAATAAAGATTTTAACTGTGTCCCACAAAAAGCGCCTGCATGTGATATTCCAATGAATAATAATAAAGAAGCGGACCAGTCCTAAATTGTAAAAAGCATGCATCGGGATATTCCAATGTAATAATAATAAAGACGGAACCGAGTCCCACAGAAAAACGCACAAAATGTGATATTCCAATGTAATAATAATAAAGATTTTAAATCCGTGTCTCAGCGTAAAATGCATGACATGATATTCCAACAAAATAATAAAGAATGAAATAACGTAAGAATTTCACCAAGTATAGGGTATCCACAGATACAAAAGTTATTCCAATGTAATAATAAAGAATGGAATAACGTAGTTCTCTTCATAAATAAGAAAGAAAGAATATCCCTTATGAGTACAACAAATAATATTTCCTACCTTAGAAAAAAAGAGTCTTTGGATATAGAAGTAGTGAAGTAGCAGAACACTTTTCTTCTTTCTCTATATAGTTTCTCTCTCTAGAGTTTTAAAGTGAATTCGTAAAAATAATGAATGAATGAGCTTCTATTTATAGAAAAATGGACCGCATAGTAACTAACTCATGAATCGGTCCGTATCGATTTTACTTTAATCTGACGGTTCATATTTAAAGCAAAATCTTTTAAATAAAATATAATATATTCTATTTATAATCTAATAAAACGAATAACTTTATAAAAAATTTACTATGCAAACACTATGCGAGCACTATGCAAATACTATGCATAATAAAATATAATATATTCTAATTATTGTCTAATAAAACAGATAACTTTATAAAAGTATTCTGTTTTATTACATTAATAATACCAATAAAACAAAACTGAGTGACTTATCACGTAAGCTGAAAGTAGTATGCACACAAGCCAATCATGTTTGATGATAAAGCATATACTTTGTAACATTCTTATTCATTTATTAATAAAAAGTATTAATTTATTAAAGGCTTTTAATTATCTACATGATGCTGTTTTTTAATATGTGATAAACCCATAGTTTTAAGCAATGCTTTTAGAATAATGATGATGATCATTCTAATGAGATCTAAATTCTTAGAAAGTTTAAAACTAAAATAGTTCCCAATCGTTGGATTACTAAATTGGGGATTAGTGAATTCGGATAGATTGGTACATACGTTGCTTGCTCATTGGATGAGGATGATTGATCTCATGATCATTTGTGTGGAGACACTAAAGCAAGTATGTATGTGCTTATTAGAGAATAAGTTCACTGAACGTGGCTCGCTAAGGAATACCTAATAGAGTTTTACTTGCCTGTCAGTAGAAATTCCTGTAGTGATAGTAGTACAAGTGATCCATGGACTTGAGATCGTCATAGTATTTTTTGTATGATAAGTTATACTTTGACTTATTCCTTAAGACCCTTAGGGAATATCAAAGGGTATGCTTGGGTATAATAAGTTATACATGGAGATAATGTATGATCAATAAAAAATCTACCACTTCTAGTAAAAGAAGAGAAATGTCCTATGTGATTCGCGAAATGACAACCCAAAGAGTCCTTGGCGAGGTAGAATGAAATTAGAAAGGAGTTTCTAATTTGCATTATTTGGGGTTGTGCATTTAAGAGTCGAAATACATATAATTAAATAAAATAAGACTTGATGATAAGAATTTCATGTCTTATATTTAATTGGGACATTGTATGGTGGAAGGATTGAATTGTATGCGAAACTATTTACTCAAAGGTTCTTTTATGATTAATGTTAAAATCTATATTATCTGGAAAGTCGTTGATCGCTAGGGAGGCTTATCCCTATTGTAGAATAAATATTATTTATTTAAATAAATTTTTAGTTTAATTTATTTATTTAAATAAGATTAGAATTGTTCTAATTGATTTATTCACAACCGGTTTAATATGGAGAACCTAAAGGGTTACACCATAAAAGGAAGAATAATTATTTAAGAAGTTAATGGCATAATCATAATAATAAGTTAAGTATATTTAATTTAATCTATGGTGATAGAATAAATTAAATAGCTTAATATTTATTATTTAATATTTTGAAAATATTAAATATAAATTAATAAGAGGAGTCTTATTATTATTATTACTATTATTATTATTTAATTCCTAAAGAAGTTTGGGAATTAATTAATAAAACTACTCTCAAATATCCTAATAGAATTAGGAGACAAATTAATTAAAAGAGTTTAATTAATTATCCCTAATAAGATTAGGGAGCTTAATTAATTAAAAGAATTTAATTAATTAAAATAAAACCCAATTCCTTAATTGTTAAGGATGGTTGCCCACATCTATAAATAAGAGGAGTCTAATTATGGGTGAGGTGGTTGTTGACTGTTATAACATACGTGATTCCAATTGTTGGTAGAGTACGCTCTTTTCTATGAGAAATAGAAAAACTAGGGTTTTACCAAATACCCATCTTCTTAAATCCTTCTTCTTCCTTGGTGGATCACCTCTAGAGGTCAAACACTTGGGTGGCTAACGTTGATCAAAGGAAGGAACCAAACCCGGTGGATTCAAGTTGAACGCGAAAAGGATTAGAGGTGAACCTGTACCTGAGGAAGCTCGGATCTTCAAGGGTATGATTCTTGTTCTTTCTTTTTCGTTTAATTAATAATTGTGCATAAAGGGTGATCCAGGTATATAGTTTGTAAAATTTTTAAAACTCTGATTTTCCACGTTTTCGCTTATTTTGAACAATTTGATTGCGTTCATGAATCTTACAAACCTAACAGTGGTATCAGAGCCAAACCTTTATGCGAATTATTAATTATTTTATTTGATATGTATATTGATATGTGTTTAAAATAATTTAATTGGGCATAATTTGTTGTATAGAATTTAAAAAAAAAAACAATTTCCGGATACTTGTTATACCGAACTGTTTTTTTTCTCCTGTGAATTAGTTAATGATTCTCGTGGCTAAGGATAAGATTCTATTATCACATAATGTTGTTGTTATGAGATGTAATCAATTATGATATGGAAATAATAAAGGTTGCAGGATGATTCACGGATTTCCGTGATTTAATGTGATTCGCGGCCATTAATTTAAAGTTATTATATTATATATATGATATATATTACTTCCATGTCATCCAGGAAAGCATATTTTATTATTATATGTATATACATCCTCCTGATTCCTTCTTACTTGATTCATGATCACCTAATGCCCAGGCTGATTAATAGTCACGTGGTTTCATGATGGTTCGGTTATATATATTATTTTTAATTATTTTATTATTAAAATAAAAGGTTTATTTTAATTTTAAAATTAGATTTCATGCTAACTAATTAGAGTTGGAATTGGATTTCATGATAACTAATTGGAGTTGAAATTGAATTACATGTTTCCTTAAATAAAGGAGTTTATTTAGATATGAAATAAGATTTCATGTTATTCAAAATAAAGGAGTTTATTTGTGAATAAGAAAGAGAATCCGTATTTCCTTAAATAAAGGAGTTTATTTAAATATGAAATAAAATTTTATATTATTCAAAATAAAAAGTTTATTTGTGAATAGGAAAAAGAATATGTGTTTCCTTTAATAAAGAAGTTTTTTTTATACATGGAATTGGATTCCATAATTAATTAAAATAAAGGAGTTTATTTTGATTGAAGATTTTGATTAAAATAAAATAGTTTATTTTATTCAAAATTGGATAAATTAAAATAAAATAGTTTTATTTTGATTTAAATTTGGATTAAAATAGAGGAGTTTATTTTGATTCAAAATTAGATTTTATACTAACTAAATTTGCCCATTAAATGATTATTATTCATGAGATGAATGTTATTTATTTATGCGTATATAGTGATGTATGATAATAAATGGGATTGATTATGGACTATCAACCAATGTGATTGGATTTTATTTTAATTGGATGCAAAATGTATGAGTTTTATTAAATGGGGTCTGCATGCCTTCTGCCTTCTCTAATTTTTCTTAATGTAAATTCTATCTTCCTCCTATGTACTTCCCCTTGACTGCTGATCAAAGTTTCTATTTATTTTAAATAGTTTTGTAATAGGAATAGTAAGAATAAATTTTGAAGAATTAGAGATCAAAGAGCAAGGAGCGCTTGAAGACCCGTTTGTAATGGAGCCCGGGTTTAAATGTAATAGTTATATTTAAATATTAATTCTTGCACCCCTAGGGTTTGACCTTTTTGGTTCACTTGGTGGCTCTAGTGAACCAAACTAGAATAAAAGTCCATAATCAATCCGGGTAGAATATAGTATTCTATATGTGCATGCTTATACTATATATATATATATATATATATATATATTATATTATAAAACATGCTTCGCATGTTAATTAATATATGACGTATTTTATATATATTTATATATATATGTATGCATACTAAACAAGATGAGACATTTTAATAATAAACCCTCAAATTTATATTAAGTCTTAAGCGCTCAAAGATATTTGGAATATCGAACGTCAGCTTTCAGCATGATAAAATTAATAGAGTATTAAATATTTAATATGAGTTTGTTGTGTCACCACAAGGCAAGTATTAAGTATTTAAGATGTTAATTTATCACATTTGATGCTTATAAAGAAAATTGAACAATATTGTTTTGTTGTGTCACCACAAGGATGATATTTTTTTTTGATATATGGAGTGCTAGGTTGGACTTAACTTGGATAATTTTGATTCGGATGTGCCACCACTTGATCAAAATAATCTAAGAGGCAAAATATAAGGAGTTGAATAGTTGATGTAATTGATAAGAGTTGTCTACCTATTTATTTATATATAGTTTGTTGTGTCACCACAAGGCTATATACATTTGAAATGGGATCCTTATTCTCACTAGCAAATCTTTAATTAGATTTTGCCGAACTATATAAGTGAGGGTAATATAGTTTGAAGAAAATAGTGGGAGATACCAATTTAAAACAAGACCTAATTTATTTTGGTAATTAATAAAAGAATGTATGTTAAAATGTTGTTAATTACAAATTTATTTATAGAATTTTACAATGTCTAAATTACTATCACCGCGTAGCATATTAGATGCTATTTAACCGGATCGTATTAAACGGATTGGTTAAGGAAATTGGGAAAAGTTCTCACGGCTGAAAGGTTATCTTATGTCCTTAATACGCCTATCCCTGCAATGGTTGCAGACAATGCCTCTGAGGAAGAGATTGCTACTTTTAGAAAGTGGCAAGATGATGCACAGTTGGCTCAATGCATCATGCTCGTATCCATGAGTAACAAGCTTCAGCGTCAGCCTGAAACTATGGACACTCTTACTATATTCCTGCACATTAAGTAGTTGATGGTGAGGAAAGTAGGACTGATAGATATTAGATATCTAAGGAGCTCTTCCGATCTAGAATGACCGATGACACTACAGTACAGATAAAATTCCTTAACATGATCAATTTGATCGATCAATTAGGACAACAGGTTTTGTCATGGATGGAGAGTTGAGCCAAGATTTGATCTTGCACTCACTCCCTGACTCTTTTCACAATTGTTGTGAATTTTTTATATGAACAAGCTAGATATCAGCCTTGCTGATTTGCTTAATATGTTGAAAAATGTTGAGAGTCACTTTCCTGAAAGTAGTATGCACACAAGCCAATCATGTTTGATGATAAAGCATATACTTTGTAACAATCTTATTCATTTATTAATAAAAAGTATTAATTTATTAAAGGCTTTTAATTATCTACATGATGCTGTTTTTTAATATGTGATAAACCCATAGTTTTAAGCAATGCTTTTAGAATAATGATGATGATCATTCTAATGAGATCTAAATTCTTAGAAAGCTTAAAACTAAAATAGTTCCCAATCATTGGATTACTAAATTGGGGATTAGTGAATCCGGATAGATTGGTACATACGTTGCTTGCTCATTGATGATGATGATTGATCTCATGATCATTTGTGTGGAGACACTAAAGCAAGTATGTAGGTGCTTATTAGAGAATAAGTTCATTTGAACGTTGGCTCGCTAAGGAATACCTAATGGAGTTTTATTTGCTGTCAATAGGAATTCTCAGTAGTGATAGTAGTACAAGTAATCCTTGTTCTTGAGATCATCATAGTATCTTGTGTATGATGAGTTATACTTTGACTTATTCCTTAAGACCCTTAGGGTATATCAAAGGGTATGCTTGGGTATAATAAGTTGTACATGGAGATAATGTATGATCAATAAAGAATCTACCACTTCTAATAAAAGAAGAGAAATGTCCTATGTGATTCGATAAATGACAACCCAGTAGTCCTTGGCGGGCGTAATGAAATTAGAAAGGAGTTTCTAATTTGCATTATTTGGAGTTGTGCATTTAAGGATCGAAATACATATAATTAAATAAAATAAGACTTGACAATAATTCCATGTCTTATATTTAATTGGGACATTGTATGGTGGAAGGATTGAATTGTACGGTAACTATTTACTCAAAGGTTCTTTTATGATTAATGTTGAAATCTATATTATCCGGAAAGTCGCTGATCGCTAGGGAGGCTTATCCCTATTGTAGAATAAATATTATTTAAATAAATTAATTATTTAATTTATTTATTTAAATAAGATTAGAATTGTTCTAATTGATTTATTCACAACCTAGGTTTAATATGGAGAACCTAAAGGGTCACACCATAAAAGGAAGAATAATTATTTAAGAAGTTAATGGCATAATCGTAATAATATAGTTAAGTATATTTAATTTAATCTATGGTGATAGAATAAATTAAATAGCTTAATATTTATTATTTAATATTTAGAAATATTAAATATAAATTAATAAGAGGAGTCTTATTAATATTATTACAATTATTATTATTTTAATTTCTAAAAGAGTTTAGGAATTAATTTAATATAAGTACTCTCATTTATTCCTAATTGGATTAGGAAGGAAAATTAGTTAAAGGAGTTTAATTAATTATCCCTAATAAGATTAAGGAGCTTAATTAATTAAAAGAATTTAATTAATTAAATAAAACCCAATTCCTTAATTGTTAAGGTGGGTTACCCACATCTATTAATAAGAGGAGTCTTATTATGGGTGAGGGGGTTGTTGACTTTTTCAACATACGACATAATTCCAATTGTTGGGAGAGTACACCTTTTCTATAGAGATAGAAAACTAGGGTTTGAGCCAACCACCCTTCTTCTTGAATTTTCTTCTTCCTTGGTGGATCACCTCTAGAGGCCAAACATATGGGTGGCTAACGTTGATCAAAGGAAGGAACCAAACCCGGTGGATTCAAGATTGAACGCGAAAGGATTTGGAGGTGAACTTGTACCTGAGGAAGCTCGATCTTCAAGGGTATGATTTATTCTTTATCTTTTCGTTTAATTAATAATTATGCATAAAGGATGATCCGGGTATATGGTTTGTAAATTTTTTAAACTCGATTTTACACGCTTAGCACTTTTTATGCAATTTGATTGCATATATAATATTACAAAAAACTAACAAATGGCATCGAGCCAAACCTTTATGCGAATTATTAATTGTTTTAATTTGATATTATATTGATATGTGTTTAGAATAATTTAATTGGGCATAATTTTATTGTATAAAATTTATTTAAAAAAAAAAAAAGGGCTGCACGGATCAATACTGAATTCATTGCTAAGGACCGAATTATTTTTTTTTTTAAGGCAACAAGTTGCTGTTTTTTTTTGTTCAAGGATGCACGGATTTCAAGGAAATCAAATGTAATTGCATTTACACTTTAATTTCCGTGAGAGTGCATTTGCTTAATTATTTTTTTATGACACTCGATTCCTCACGATAACTACACCACTTTAATAAAAAAAAAAAAAAAAAAAAAACATGATCTGCCATGAATTCTGTGATCTGCCATGTTCGGATATATATAAATATATATATATATATATATATATATATATATATATTTGTTTTATTATATATATATAATAAAATAATGGTTTTGTTTTATTATTATATATATATATATATTCTTAATAATTTTATTATTAAAATAAAAATTTTATTTTAATATTAAAATAAAAAGTTTATTTTATATTAAAATATAAAGTTTATTTTAATTTTAAAATTAAATTTCATGCTAACTAATTAGAGTTGGAATTGGATTCCATAATAACTAATTGGAGTTGAAATTGGATTTTATTTTTCTTAAAATAAAGGAGTTTATTTGTGAATAGGAAGTAAATCCATCTTTCCTTAAATAAAGGAGTTTATTTAGATTTGAAATAGATTTCATATTATTCAAAATAAAAGAGTTTATTTGTGAATAGGAAAGAAAATCCGTATTTCCTTAAATAAAGAAGTTTATTTAGATATGGAATAAAATTTCATATTATTCAAAATAAAGAAGTTTATTTGTGAATAGGAAAGAATATCCGTGTTTCCTTTAATAAAAGATTTTTTTTTACATGGAATTGGATTCTATAATTAATTAAAATAAAAGAGTTTATTTTAATTAAAGTTTTTTTTATTACATGGAATTGGATTCCATAATTAATTAAAATAAAGGAGTTTATTTTGATTAAAGATTTTGATTAAAATAAAATAGTTTATTTTATTCAAAATAGGATAAATTAAAATAAAATAGTTTTATTTTGATTTAAATTTGAATTAAAATAAAGAGTTTATTTTTATTTAAAAATAGATTTTATACTAACTAAATTTGCCCATTAAATGATATCAATATATATATTAAATGTTTATTATTCATGAGATGAATGTTATTTATTGATGCATATGGTGATGTGTATGATAATAAATGGGATTGATTATCGATTATCGACCAATATGATTGGATTTTATTTTAGTTGGATGTATGAATGTATGGGTTTTATTAAATGGGTTCTGCAGTGACTCGCCTTCTCTAATTTTTCCTAATGTAAATTCTATCTCCTCCTATGTACTTCCCTCGATCACGATCAAGGTTTCTATTTATTTTAAAATAGTTTGTAATAGGAATATTTAGAATTAATTTTGAAGAATTAGAGATCAAGGGACAAGAAGCGCTTGAAGACCCGCTTGTAATAGAGCCCGGGTTTAAATGTAATAGTTATATTTAAATATTATTTCTTGCACCCCTAGGGTTTGACCTTTTGGTTCACTTGGTGGCTCTAGTGAACCAAACTAGAATAAAAGTCCATAATCAATCCGTAGTAGAATATAGTATTCTATATGTGCATGCTTATACTATATATATTATATATTATGCAAACATGCTTCGCATGTTCATTAATATAACGCTGTATTTTATATATATATATGTGTATGCAGCGCTAAACAAGATGAGACAAATTAATAACAAACCCCTCAATTTTTATATTAAGTCCTAAGCGCTCAAAGATATTTGGAATATCGAACGTCGCCTTCTAGCATGATAAAATTAATAGAGTATTAAATATTTAATATGAGTTTGTTGTGTCACCACAAGGCAAGTATTAAGTATTTAAGATGTTAATTTATCACATTTGATGCTTATAAAGAAAATTGAACAATATTATTTTGTTGTGTCACCACAAGGATGATATTTTTCTTTTTGAATATATGGAGTGCTAGGTCGGACTTAACTTGGATAATTTTGATTCTGATGTGCCACCACTTGATCAAAATAATCTAAGAGGCAAAATACAAGGAGTTGCATAGTTGATGTAATTGACAAAAGTTGTCTACCTATTTATTTATATATAGTTTGTTGTGTCACCACAAGGCTATATACATTTGAAATGGGATCCTTATTCTCACTAGCAAATCTTTAATTAGATTTTTCCGAACTATATAAGTGAGGGTAATATAGTTTGAAGAAAATAGTGGGAGATACCAATTTAAAACAAGACCTAATTTATTTTGGTAATTAATAATAGAATGTATGTTAAAATGTTGTTAATTACAAATTCATTTACAGAATTTTACGATGTCTTAATTACTATCACTGCGAAACATATTAGATGTTATTTAACTGGACCGTATTAAACGGATTGGTTAAGGAATTTGAGAATAGTTCTCATAATGAAAAGCTATCTTATGTCCTTAATACGCCTATCCTCGCAGATGGTTGCGCATAATGCCTCTGAGGAAGACATTGCTACTTTTAGAAAGTGGCAAGATGATGCACAGTTGGCTCAATGCATCATGTTCGTATCCATGAGTAACAAGCTTCAAATCACTGAATCTATGGATACTCCTACTATATTTCGCACATCAAGTAGTTGATGGTGAGGAAAGTAGGAATGATAGATATCGACATATCTAAGGAGCTCTTCCCGATCTAGAATGGCCAATGGCACTATAAGATGCATAAAAAAGTTCTTAAAATAATCAATTTGATTGATCAATTAGGACAACTGGTTTTGTCATGGATGGAGAGTTGAGCTAAGATTTGATCTTGCACTCACTCCCTTTTACTTCTTTTCACAATTGTTGTGAATTTTTCATATAAACAAGCTAGATATCGGTCTCACGATTTGCTTAACATGTTGAAAAATGATGAGAGTCACTTTCCAACCAAGAAAGACCATGTCTTCTTGGTAGGGGCCAAAGGATCTTCCGAAAAGAAGAACGATTCAAAGAAGGTATATAGAAAGGCATAAACAAAGGATAATAAGAACAAAATCGATACGGATAGCAAAGGAGTTTGCTTCCACCGCAATAAGCCCGACAACTGGAAAGAAATCATGAGAAACATCTTGCGAGAGCTAACCAAAGAAGCTTAATGAAGTTTCTTGCATAATACGCTTTTGTTCATGATTGAAATAAATTTTCTTTTTAAGTCAAGGTTCTACTTGGGTATTGGATACCGACTTTGGTTATCATAAATATAGATTTATGAATGGACCAAGCAGAAGTAGAAAGCTAAACAAATATAAGTGCGGGAAATGTAGCAAAGGTTGCCATATTAGCCATAGGAACTTATAATTTAGCAATACCTACGGGCAAATCTATTAAGTCAATAAGTTGTTATTGTATTCCAATTCTTGTTAGAAACATTATTTCCATTTTATTGTTGGACATTAAAATTTTTGGTATTATAATTAAGAACAATTGTTGTTTTATTTATAATAATAATGTTTTGTATAGAACTAAAATATTACTTAATGGATTTTGTATACTTGATTTACGTGAAAAATATATTTTGCAAATTGAACAAACAAGTATAAGAAAATGAGATGATCATTCAAAGAGTTGAATGTGTGTATTTTCTGAAATACAAGTGTGAATTATTTGAAAGGTTCAAAGACTTCAGAAGTGAAACAAATTGGCAATGTATTAAGATTCTTTGATTAGATCAAGGAATAAATACTTATGCAAAAAGTTTCTAGATCATCTCAAATAGTTTTCTCATAATGGACACATCCTGATATGCAATAATTGATTGATGTATCTGAATGAAAAATCGTACCTTGTTGGACATGGTGCGGTCCATAATGATTTTACTGACATTCCAATATCCTTCTGGGATAATGTCCTAGAAATGGCTGCATATCTACGAAAATGGTAACCTCAAAATCCGGCCCCAAGACTCCATAAAAGTTATGGACAGGGAGGATTCCTAATCTTAAGTATGTTAAGATAAGGGGTTCATACTTATGTGAAAAGGTTTCAAAAGGATAAGCTTGGGACAAGATTTGACAAGTGTCGATTTGTGGGACATCCTAAAGTAAGTTTAGGGTATATGTTCTATAATTCTACTTAGCAAAAGGTGTTTGTTATGAAACACGCTGCCTTCTAAGATAAAGGCGTTTATCATTAAAGGGGCTAGTGGGAGGATAATAGATCTTGTAGAGTTCAAGAACCACAAAACACTATAAGTCAAATAAGAGGAACCTATAGATATACCTATTGTACCACAACCGAATCGTAAATCTGGAATAGTACCGAAGATACCTAGGAGGTATGGATTCATCATGGATGATGATGATGAGGTGCGCATCATAGAAGATGATGATCCAGAGTTATATACGATGAGGTAAGAGTTCTAGTGTGTACAAAAGGGTCAGTGGGAGCGTCGTGACATTTCTAGTATTATATATTGATATACTACGGATGAGGAATAACATACCAATGCTACAATCAGTAAAGATAAAGTTGTCTAAACATTCCTCCATGAATGATTTGGGAAGAGTATCTTAATTGGGGATATAAATCTATATAGATAGATTTAACAGGATGCTCGACTTAACCCAAGGAACGTATATTCATTTGATGCTAAAGTCGTTTTAGCATGGCAAACTCAAGAGATGTCTCATGTAGATGAGCTATGGAGTGTATCTCTCTTAATAGTCCCCACAGACTCTCGAAAAGAGAGGTCGCATGAGTGACTATCATGTATGCAATGAAATATACGAGACCCGATGTTGATCACCATATTCTAGAGAAGTTCACTATGAGTTAGTGAAAACATCTTAAAGTGCTTAACCCAAGACTAAGGATGTGATCATATTCATGGTGGGTCTAAATTAAAACTAGAGGGCTTAATGCACTCAAGTTTTTCGCAGACGCACTCAAGATTTACGTAAAATCCACTTTAAGGTAAAGTGTTACCTTGAATGGTGGTGCAAAGAATTGAAATGTTCCAAATGCAAAGAAAGAGTTGTTTGGTTTAGTGATAAAGACAAAGTATATAGGTATAAATGAAGTCGCAAGTTGATTGTTTGGATTAAAAGTTCATTACGTAACTAGGAATAGTTCCTAAGTCTCATCTTGGATCTAAACTGTGTTGGGCACTTTCATTTGATTATTAGAATCATTGAAAGATGGGAAATCACTATAGAGATAGTGGACTCTCATGAACAACATTACATATCCATTAACTAAAGCTTATCCAACAAAGCAGGATAATCGCCACTTAGAGAAGAAGAGTATAAGATACCATGACGATTGGCTTTAGTGCAAGTGGGAGATTGAAAGTAGTATGCACACAAGCCAATCATGTTTGATGATAAAGCATATACTTTGTAACAATCTTATTCATTTATTAATAAAAGTATTAATTAATTAAAGGCTTTTAATTATCTACATGATCTTTGTTTTTTAATATGTGATAAACCCATAGTTTTAAGCAATGCTTTTAGAATAATGATGATGATCATTCTAATGAGATCTAAATTCTTAGAAAGCTTAAAACTAAAATAGTTCCCAATCATTGGATTACTAAATTGGGGATTAGTGAATCCGGATAGATTGGTACATACGTTGCTTGCTTTCATTGGATGAGGATGATTGATCTCACGATCATTTGTGTGGAGACACTAAAGCAAGTATGTAGGTGCTTATTAGAGAATAAGTTCACCGAACATGGCTCGCTAAGGAATACCTAATGGAGTTTTATTACTGTCAATAGGATTTCAGTAGTGATAGTAGTACAAGTAATCCTTGGACTTGAGATCATCATAGTATCTTGTGTATGATGAGTTATACTTTGACTTATTCCTTAAGACCCTTAGGTATATCAAAGGGTATGCTTGGGTATAATAAGTTGTACATGGAGATAATGTATGATCAATAAAGAATCTACCACTTCTAATAAAAGAAGAGAAATTACCTATGTGATTCGATAAATGACAACCCAAAGAGTCTTTGGCGGCGGCGTAATGAAATTAGAAAGGAGTTTCTAATTTGCATTATTTGGAGTTGTGCATTTAAGGATCGAAATACATATAATTAAATAAAATAAGACTTGACAAGAATTCCATGTCTTATATTTAATTGGGACATTGTATGGTGGAAGGATTGAATTATACTAAGAATAACTATTTACTCAAAGGTTCTTTTATGATTAATGTTGAAATCTATATTATCCGGAAAGTCGCTGATCGCTAGGGGAGGCTTATCCCTATTGTAGAATAAATATTATTTAAATAAATTAATTGTTTAATTTATTTATTTAAATAAGATTAGAATTGTTCTAATTGATTTATTCACAACCTGTTTAATATGGAGAACCTAAAGGGTCACACCATAAAAGGAAGAATAATTATTTAAGAAGTTAATGGCATAATCGTAATAATATATTTAAGTATATTTAATTTAATCTATGGTGATAGAATAAATTAAATAACTTAATATTTATTATTTAATATTTTAGAAATATTAAATATAAATTAATAAGAGGAGTCTTATTAATATTATTACAATTATTATTATTTTAATTTCTAAAAGAGTTTAGGAATTAATTTAATATAAGTACTCTCATTTATTCCTAATTGGATTAGGAAGGAAAATTAGTTAAAGGAGTTTAATTAATTATCCCTAATAAGATTAAGGAGCTTAATTAATTAAAAGAATTTAATTAATTAAATAAAACCCAATTCCTTAATTGTTAAGGTGGGTTACCCACATCTATTAATAAGAGGAGTCTTATTATGGGTGAGGGGTTGTTTTTTCAACATACTGACATAATTCCAATTGTTGGGAGAGTACACCTTTTCTATAGAGATAGAAAACTAGGGTTTGAGCCAACCACCCTTCTTCTTGAATTTTCTTCTTCCTTGGTGGATCACCTCTAGAGGCCAAACATATGGGTGGCTAACGTTGATCAAAGGAAGGAACCAAACCCGGTGGATTCAAGATTGAACGCGAAAGGATTTGGAGGTGAACTTGTACCTGAGGAAGCTCGATCTTCAAGGGTATGATTTATTCTTTATCTTTTCGTTTAATTAATAATTATGCATAAAGGATGATCCGGGTATATGGTTTGTAAATTTTTTTAAACTCTGATTTTACACGCTTCCGCACTTTTTATGCAATTTGATTGAGCATGTGAATATTACAAACCTAACATTTCCAACCAAGAAAGACCATGTCTTACTAGTAGGGGCCAAAGGATCTTCTGAAAAGAAGAACGATTCAAAGAAGGTAAACAGAAAGGCAAAAACAAAGGATAATAAGAACAAAATTGATAATGATAGAAAATGAGTTTGCTTCCACTGCAATAAGCCTGGACACTGGAAAGAAACTGCGAGAAGTATCTTGCAGAGGCTAACCAAAGAAGCTTAGTGAAGTTTCGGTTACAATTACAAATTTGTTCATGATTTAAAATAATTTTTTCTTTAAGTCAATGTTCTACTTGGGTATTGGATACCGACTTTGGTTATCATAAATATAGATTTATGAAAGGACCAAGCAGAAGTAGAGAGCTAAACAAAGATAAGTAATCCTATGTGTGGGAAATGAAGCAAAGGTTGCTGCATTAGCCATAGGAACTTATAGTTTAGCACAGCCTACAGGCAAATCTATTAAGTCAATAAGTTGTTATTGTATTCTAGTTCTCGTTGGAAACATTATTTCCATTTTATTGTTGGACAATGAAATCTTTGGTATTATATTTAAGAACATTTGTTGTTCTATTTATAATAATAATATTTTATATATAGAACTGAAATATTACTTAATTGATTTTGTATACTTGACTTACGTGAAAATAATTTTGCAAATTAAACAAACTAGTATAAGAAAAGGAGATGATCATTCAAAGAGTTGAATGTGTGTATTTACTGAAATACAAGTGTGAATTATTTGAAAGGTTCAAAGAATTCAGAAATGAAACAAATTGGCTAAGTATAAGGATTCTTTGATCGGATCAAGGAAGGAATACTTGTGCAATGAGTTTCTAAATCATCTCAAATGGTTTTCTCACAATGGACGCCTCCTGATATGCAATAATTGATTGATGTATCTGAAAGGAAAAATCGTACCTTGTTGGACATGGTGCGGTCCATAATGATTTTACCGACATTCTAGTATCCTTCTGGGATAATGTCTTAAAAATGGCTGCATATCTACGAAAAGGTAACCTCAAAATCCGGCCCCAAGACTTCATAAAAGTTATGGATAGGGAGGATTCCTAATCTTAAGTATGTTAAGATAAGGGGTTGTCCAACTTATGTGAAAAGGTTTCAAAGGATAAGTTTGGGACAAGATTTGACAAGTGTAGATTTGTGGGACATCCTAAAGTAAGTTTAGGGTATATGTTCAATAATTCTACTTATCAAAAGGTGTTTGTTACAAAACACGCTGCTTTCTAAGATAAAGGTGTTTATCATTGAAGGGGCTAATGGGAGGATAATAGATCTTGAAGAGTTCAAGAACCACAAAACACTATAAGTCAAATAAGAGGAACTCAGTAGAGATAATTCTATTGTACCACAACCGAATCAGAAATCGAATAAGATCAAGATACCGGGAGGTATGGATTCATCATGGATGATGATGATGAGGTACACATCATAGAAGATGATGATCCAGTTACATACGATGAGGTAAGAGTTGTAGACACTCAGAGAAATGGATTGAAGCAAGCTTCTCAAATATGGAACATTCGTTTTGATGAGACAATCAAAAGATTTTGATTTTATCAAAAACAAGAATGAACCTAGTGTGTACAAAAGGGTCAGTGGGAGCGTCGTGACATTCCTAGTATTATATGTTGATATACTACGGATAAGGAATGACATACCAATGCTATAATCAGTAAAGATAAAGTTGTCTAAACATTCCTCCATAAATGATTTGGGAAGAGTATCATAATTGGGGATACAAATCTATATAGATAGATTTAAAAGGATGCTCAACTTAACCCAAGAAACGTATATTCATTTGATGCTAAAGTCGTTTAACATGGCAAACTCCAAGAGTTGTCTCATGTTGATGAGCCATGGAGTGTATCTCTCTTAATAGTCCCCATAGACTCCTAAAAGAGAGATCGCATGAGTAACTATCATGTATGTAATGAAATGTACGAGACCTGATGTGGATCGGTTATATTCTGGAGAAGTTCACTGTGAGATAATGAAAAACATCTTAAAGTACTTAACCGACACTGAGGATGTGATCATACTCATGGTGGGTCTGAATTAAAACTAGAGGGCTTTACAGACTCAAGTTTTTTAGACGGACCAAGACGATAGAAAATCCACTTTAAGGTAAAGTGTTACCTTGAAAAAGGTGCACAGTTGAATTGAAAGGTTCCAAACAACAAAGAGTTGCTAGTTTAGTGATAAAGACAAAGTATATAGCTATAAATGAAGCTGCAAGTTGATTGTTTGGATTAAAAGTTCATTACAGAACTAGGAATAGTTCCTAAGTCTCATCTTGGATCTAAACATGTGTTGTGGCACTTTCATTTGATTATAAGAATCAATGAAAGATGGGAAATCACTATAAAGATAGTGGACTCTCAAGAACAACATTACATATCCATATACTGAAGCTTATCCAACAGCAGGATAATCGTCACTTAGAGAAGAAGAGTATGAGATACCATGACGATTGGCTTTAGTGCAAGTGGGAGATTGAAAGTAGTATGCACACAAGCCAATCATGTTTGATGATAAAGCATATACTTTGTAACAATCTTATTCATTTATTAATAAAAAGTATTAATTTATTAAAGGCTTTTAATTATCTACATGATGCTGTTTTATAATATGTGATAAACCTATAGTTTTAAGCAATGCTTTTAGAATAATGATGATGATCATTCTAATGAGATCTAAATTCTTAAAAAGATTAAAACTAAAATAGTTCCCAATCGTTGGATTACTAAATTGAGGATTAGTGAATCTGGATAGATTGGTACATACGTTACTTGCTCATTGGATGAGGATGATTGATCTCATGATTATTTGTGTGGAGACACTAAAGCAAGTATGTAGGTACTTATTAGAGAATAAGTTCACTGAACGTGGCTCGCTAAGGAATACCTAATGGATTTTTACTTGCTCATCAATAGAATTCTCAGTAGTGATAGTAGTACAAGTGATCCTTGGACTTGAGATCATCATAGTATCTTGTGTATGATAAGTTATACTTTGACTTATTCCTTAAGACCCTTAGGGTATATCAAAGGGTATGCTTGGGTATAATAAGTTATACATAGAGATAATGTATGATCAATAAAGAATCTACCACTTCTAGTAAAAGAAGAGAAATGTCCTATGTGATTCGATAAATGACAACCCAAAGAGTCTTTGGCGGCGTAATGAAATTAGAAAGGAGTTTCTAATTTGCATTATTTGGGGTTGTGCATTTAAGAGTTGAAATACATATAATTAAATAAAATAAAACTTGACAAAGAATTCCATGTCTTATATTTAATTGGGACATCAGTATGGTGGAAGGATTGAATTGTCTTTAACTATTTACTCAAAGGTTCTTTTATGATTAATGTTGAAATCTATATTATCCGGAAAGTCGTTGATCGCTAGGAGGCTTATCCCTATTGTAGAATAAATATTATTTATTTAAATAAATTATTAGTTTAATTTATTTATTTAAATAAGATTAGAATTGTTCTAATTGATTTATTCACAACCTATTTAATATGGAGAACCTAAAGGGTCACACCATAAAAGGAAGAATAATTATTTAAGAAGTTAATGGCATAATCGTAATAATAAGTTAAGTGTATTTAATTTAATCTATGGTGATAGAATAAATTAAATTGCTTAATATTTATTATTTAATATTTTAAAATATTAAATACAAATTAATAAGAGGAGTCTTATTATTATTATTACTATTATTATTATTTAATTCCTAAAAGAGTTTGGGAATTAATTAATAAAAGTACTCTCAAATATCCTAATAGGATTAGGAGGCAAATTAATTAAAAGAGTTTGATTAATTATCCTTAATAAGATTAGGGAGCTTAATTAATTAAAATAAAACCCAATTCCTTAATTGTTAAGGATGGTTGCCCACATCTATAAATAAGAGGAGTCTTATTATGGGTGAGGTGGTTGTTGACTTTTATAACATACGTGATTCCAATTGTTGGTATAGTACGCTCTTTTCTATGAGAGATAGAAAAACTAGGGTTTTGCCAAATACCCATCTTCTTGAATCCTTCTTCTTCCTTGGTGGATCACCTCTAGAGGCCAAACACTTGGGTGGCTAACGCCGATCAAAGGAAGGAACCAAACCCGTGGATTCAAGTTGAACGCGAAAAGGATTGGAGGTGAACTTGTACCTGAGGAAGCTCGGATCTTCAAGGGTATGATTCTTGTTCTTTCTTTTTTGTTTAATTAATAATTGTGCATAAAGGGTAATCGGGGTATATGGTTTGTAAAATTTTTAAAACTCTGATTTTTCACGTTTTCGCTTATTTTGAACAATTTGATTGCGTTCATGAATCTTACAAACCTAACATAAGCATCAATAATCAATACCGTGTGCTACTATGCAACCACGCGTATTACTGTACTTTTACTACCGAGTAGTTCAACAGTATTAACGATAAAACTTCCGTCGTTATTTTCATAAAGTATTTTTGTCATTTTCTCAATCCGACAATAATTCCGTTGCGGGGTCCACTTAATGATTGTAGCATCAGTCGCATTTGGATATTCCTCGACAAAAAGAATATTCCTCGACCAATCGAATATTATACAACAACTTGCATACTTTGCAAAATTTATAAATACTACCCACAACTATAACATTATATCAAATTCACACCATAATATTCAAAACAATTATTTCGAGAAAATTAAATCTTTATTCATAAAATCTGGGGTCTTACAATATCTCTCATATTATTGATTCAATTATTGTCACAGTATCATCTGCATTATATTTATTATTATTAAATCAATAATTGAGACGACAAAGTTATTCATATTATTATTTGCAATATTGACAATGTCTAGAAATTTTGTCAAGGAGAGGTTTGGTCACCTAATTGCGCGCCAATAAGGAGAAATCCTTATCGGAAAGCCCCCTCTTTCCTGGGAACGACCTGGTTGTTAAATATTGTGAGTTATAATATTAATGATGAATAAGTTGTGTTGATTAAAGATGAATTTGATAGTTCCATTGTGTTGTGATTATTAGTGTTAGTGGAAATAGACATCTATTCCGATAATAATTGATGTCTGGGGTTATATTGATAAATCGGGTAATTTATCGAATAAATGAGCAATTAATTGCTACTAATTCACATGCTTATATAACTAATTGTTCACATGTGTGTACTATTGAATCACATTCTTGTACTATTAGGGGAGTTGGTGCAAGATTGATAATACTTACATGACTAAGTTAAAAATGGAGGTATAGTTGAAGGTACTATACTGTAATTAGTTTTTTCACATGATTATACTATTGAGTCACATGAATGAACTATTAATTCACATTATTTACTATTAGGGGAGGTGGTTCAAGTTTGTTAATACTTGCATGACTAAATTAAAAATGAAAAAAAAGAGGAAGGTATTATACTGTAATATTTCGAGCCCCAAAACGTGCAATTATCGAAACTATATTTTTCTATAAATAGAAATTCATTCTTCCTTCATTTCTCACCAATTCACAAAAGCTTTAGAGCAATTATTATAGAGAGAAAGAAGAAGAGAAGTTTGCTACCTCACTATTCCAGTATCCAGTTTATCTAAGGTAAGGGGTATTATTTCTTTCGTGTTCTTGAAGAGAGCTATTATTATTCCATCCCTTATTATTATGTTGGAACATCCTATCTGTGCGTATTACGCATGACCTAGTTCCATTATTTATTATTCTGTTGGAATAACCTATCTGTGCAGTCTATCGCATGCATGGTGAATTCTTCTATTATTCCATTCTTTATTATTCAATTGAATATCCTCGCTTTTGTGCGCTTATGCATGACTTTGGTTCCATTATTTATTATTCTCATTTGAATAACCTATTCGCAGGCGGTCTATCGCATGCCCGTGAATTCTTTTGTTATTCCATTCTTTATTATACTCAACTTGTTAAAGTTTTGCTTTTATACTCCATGAAATTAGTGGAATATCCTCGATATTTGTGCTTCATCCAAAGATCTTTTCATTGAAATATTCTTCCGAGCATTCTTGAATTTTACTCCACAAAGCAAGATCATGTCGACAATTTGGACGCTATCGGCCCTCGATAAATTAATTCTTGAACTTGTTTTATTGAATTCTTATATCATTGTCATCATCCTCATGTTTATATTATGTTGAAAGTCATCTGTGGCCTCAGAGTGCATAGATGGACTTGGTATGATTATGACCGAGATTATTCTTGTATAATCATGACCGTAATGTTACAAATGATGTGGTAAAAGTCCTCATCGGCCCGTAGAGCATTGATGGACGCTTGTTGGCATGATCATCACGACCATCGATGAATACACGAATATCCTCGGCCCGTAGTGCATGGATAATTTGTGGTCGCGATACTAATGAATATCCTCGGTCGAAAAGTGTGGATGATGTGGTTTATTTATTAACCCGAGTCTCAAAGAATAAAAGTGATGAAAAACCTTTTAAATCATAGAAGATAGTAGATTTTATTCTCTACTTGACTCTTCTAATGGATTGCTTGTTCTTCTGCAGTTAAACTTGATGTTGGTTATATTTTATCAGTTTAACACTGTTGAAGGCTAACGATAAATTATTCTGCATTATCTTAGTCATAATATTTCTTACTAAGCTAGTTGAGCTCACCGTTTCTTTCATTGTTCTCTTCAGGAAATGAGAATGTAGCCGGGACTAGTCAGGGAATGGAGTGACGGTCCAGATGATAGCATTAGTAGTCCTCACTATTCTATTAAATAGTGTGACAATAAATGTAATGAGGACTCCATTGAGTTTGTATATTGTCTAGATGACAATATTCTTATTAAAAACTCTTAGATTATATGTTGTCGTATTTTACACGACTGTTGTATAATTAAGTTGTATTTGAATTTTGTACCATGTATTTGGCGACCCAAGATGGGTGATGTATACCTGTTTTGGGGGCGTCATAGTTGGTAACAAAGCTTAGGGATATGATCCCTGGCTGAGATGTGAGACAAGAACTAGAAGGGGAGAGACGGAGAATTCCTTCGCTAGTATGACCTACCTAATTTTATTTGGTGTTTATTTGGTCGGTCAGAGTATAGGGATAATATGTGACATGTCAATTAACCCTTGTTCTGTGGTAGTATTTGAAAATGGCATCCGAGAATGTTGAGAATAGCAATGGAGCACAGGAAACCGTTGAGTCTCCATAGATCAATAATCAGGATAATGTGCATCAGGAAGGCGATAATCCTCATGCAAACAACAACACTGACCAAATGATGTACGATGGAATGTTCAGAGGCTTTATGTAATTCATGCAACATCAAAGCAGAGCGGCTCTCGCCCAAAATGTAGGTGGAACACTCGAAACTCTCTGACGGTCACCGCTAAATAGTTCAAGGAGCTGGGACAACCGAGTTTATTGGAGAGCCAAAACCACTTAAGGCTAAGCGTGGATAAAGCGTATCACCAAGATATTTTATGTTTTGGGATGCTCCGAGGAGCAAAAGGTTCCATTTGACACCTTTATGTTGCGAGGAGAGGCAGACATCGGTGGAATTCCAGAAGCGTACTCAACCTCGCCGATCAAGATGTCTTGGGAGAAGTTCCAAGAACTATTCAACGACAAGTACTTTCCCAAAAGTATTCGTCACATGAAAGAGGTAGAGTTCATCAAGTTGAGCAGTAACAATACGACCGTGTCGTAAAGACGGGCTAAGTTTGCCGAGTTGTCCTTGCCACGCCTCACTTGGTTGACAATGAGGAGAGAATGACGCGGATGCTTCTAAGAGGTTTGAAACCCGAGATACGTCAATATCTAATTTCTCATAAACTGTGTTTGTATTCAGATGTTGTTAATAGGGCTTAGTTATTGGAGCGCGATAACGAGTCAACTCAACCAAGAGAAAGCAGCCGGCAAAATAATAATACCAGTGGTAGCAGTCATCGAAGCGGTGACAACAAATGTGGAGGGAATCAACATGCCAGAAATGGTAACCACTTTGGTGGTAATTATGTCCAAGACAGTAAAAATGGACATTTCAAGAAAAGGAGATTCAATAATGATGGAAAGACATCAGCACCAGCACCCGTTGTTAAGGAAGGAGAACGACCACCTATCATATGCTTCAAATGCGAGGGAGGACATATCACCCCAAACTGTATGCGATGCAAACAAAGTGTGTTATAATTGTGGAAGAGAAGGTCACCTAGCTTGATTTTGTCGTGAACCAAAGACAAGTCCAAATTGGATGGAGGCACCAAAGGTCATTCCCAAAAAAATCAAAAGCCAGTAGTTCAAGGAGAGCATTTGTCGTAACCTCCCGTAGAAGTAAGGAACCCGAATGAGGTCATCACGTAAGCTTATCATAAACTCTAGCGAAGTCTATACCTTATTTGATACCGGTTCTACCCATTCTTTTATTTCTCCTACTTGCGCCAACGCTTAAATTTGACTCGAGAAATTAGACTTTGACTTATCTCGCTGAAACTCCGCTGGGAGAAACCTTCATTACATCCACTCGCTTATAAGTCTTGTTTGATTTAAATCCAGAATCGCACATTACCCCGTCGATCTTATTTCTTTAAAAATACTTGCATTTGACAAGATTCTAAGGATTAATTGGTTAACTACTCATCATGCTAAAATTGATTGTTTTCGTAAGGTTGTTAGCTTTCATATTCCTAATCAACCTATTATGCGAATTCAAGTAACCAAACCATTAAAATTAATCACGGTCATCTCAAGCCATAAAGCTATTCGTTTATTGAAAAATGGATGTCAAGCTTTCTTAGCTCATGTCACAGATTTAAACAAAAATACGTCAGATTTGAAAGATATTTCTATTGTTAATAAATTTCCTGACGATTCCCTAAAGAACTTCCCCGCCCTACCCCCCAGAGCGTGAAATTGAATTTTTATCGACCTTGAACCCAGATAAAACCCATTTCCAAAGCCCCATATCGAATGGCTCTATTGAACTTCGTGAGTTAAAGACCCAATTGTAGGAATTGTTAGACATCGGTTTCATTCGGCCCTAGTACGCCTCCTTTGGGCTGCTCCCGTTCTATTCAGAAGAAGAAAGATGGAAGTATGCGACTTTGTATTGATTATCGGGAGTTAAATCATGTCACCATCAAAAATAGGTACCCATTTCCTTGCATTGATGACCCGTTTGACCAGCCATAAGGTGCCAAATTCTTTTCAAAGATCGATTTCGTTCGATATCATCGCTTGAAGATTAAAACCGATGACATTCCAAAGACCGCTTTCGTAACTCAAGACGGGCATTATGAATTCTTAGTCATGTCTTTTGGATTGACTAATGCTCCTGCTGCCTTCATGGATATGATAAACCAAGTATTCAAGGAATATTTGGATTAATTTGTGGTCGTCTTTATTGATGACATCCTCATATACTCCAAAACCCGTGAAGACCATGAGCAACACTTGAGGCTGATACTCCAAAAGCTTCGTGAAAATAAGCTATATGCCAAGTTGAAGAAATGCGAATTCTGGCTTGAGGAAGTTACATTCCTTGGGCACGTGATATCAAATCATGGGATATCTGTTGACCCAACACAGATTGAAGAAATTCAAAGCTGGGAGCAACCTAAATTAGTGACCGAAGTACGTAGCTCTCTCGCCTTAGCTGGTTATTATCAGAGATTCGTAGAAGGGTTTTCTCGAATTGCTACTCCATTAACTCAGCTGACTCGAAAAGATATAAAATTCGGTTTGAGCGAGGAATGTGAGAAGAGTTTTCAAGAACTCAAGAGGAGACTCATTTCAGCACCTGTTCTGACAATACCATCTGGCTCGGAGGGATTTGTCATCTATAATGATGCTTTAGGCAAAGGGTTAGGATGTGTTCTCATGTAATATGGGAAAGTCATAGCCTATGCCTCACGACAACTCAAAGAATATGAGAGGAATTATCCTACTCATGATCTAGAGTCAAGCAAAGCAATGCTTTTTTTAGCTTAAAGATTTGGAGGCATTACCTGTATGGAGAGAAGGTGGAGATTTATACGGATCATAAAATCCTCAAATATTTCTTCACTCAAAAGGAATTCAACATGCGGCAACGAAGATGGCTTGAGTTGTTGAAATATTATGATCATACCATTCAATACCTTCCTGGAAAAGCGAACGTAGTAGCTGATGCATTGAGTAGAAGATCATATACGGGTACGAGTGCATTATTGTCAACGCAAAGGCCCATTTTATATGACTTACAAAGGATGGAGATAGAGTTAAAGACTCTAGGGACCCATGTGATGATGGCAAATATACAAGTAGAACCGACTTTAATCGATAAAGTTAAAGCTGCTCAAGCTACAGACCTGGAGTAGATGCATATGAGGAAGAAAGTGGAAGAAGGTGCTATGCTGGAAGCAAAAATCGATGAAGAAGGAATACTTCGAGTCAACTCCAGACTTTGTGTTCCTAACAACCCTAATTTAAAGTATAAAATCATGATGGAGGTGCACAACACACCATTTGCAATCCATCCTAGGAGTACCAAAATGTATCATGATCTTCGACATACATTTTGGTGGAGCAATATGAAGAGAGAGATAGCGGAGTTTATCTCAAGGTGTTTAACTTGTCAACGAGTCAAGTGCGAGCATCAAGTACCAAAAGGTCCATCGCAACCACTTGAAATTCCGTAATGGAAGTGGGAGCACATTACCATGGATTTCAAGTATCGGGTCTTCCCAAGGTTTCTCAAGGTATATATGCAATTTGGGTCATTGTTGATAGATTAACCAAGTCTGCTCATTTCCTACCTATACGAGAAACTTATACACTTGAACGTCTTACTCGTATGTACATAAACGAGATTTTAAGACTGCATGGTATGCCTAAGATCCATAGTTTCCGATCGAGACCCAAGATTCACTTCAAGATTTTAGGTTAGTTTGCAAAAAGCTATGGGCACGCGGATTTACGATTTAGCTTTCTCGGATATCATCCTCGACGACGGGCAATGGAGAGGACTATTCAAACTCTTGAAGATTTATTAAGACTCTGTGTCCTTGACTTCAAAGGAAGTTGGGACAAGTTCTTACCATTGGTGGAGTTTTCCTACAACAACAGTTATCAAGCAAGTATTGGCATGGCTCCATTTGAGGCGTTATATAGAAGAAAATGTCATTCTCTAGTATGCTGGGATGAGGTGGGTGAAGCAACGTTGTTGGGACCAGAGTTGGTACGTATGACTACGTAAAAGATTCAAACGATCCGACAACGTATAAAAACCTCACAAGATCGACAAAAGAGTTATGTTGATCTTCATCGAAAGGACGTGGAATTCGATATTGGAGATCATGTATTGTTACGTGTTGCTCCATGGAAGGGAGTTACGAGATTTGGAAAGAGAGGAAAGCTCAACCCTCGATTCATTGGCCCATTTTTAATCCTTGATCGAGTAAAAACTGTAGCCTATAGACTCGCCTTACCACCAAGTATGTCTCGTGTTCATAACGTTTTTCACATATCTATGTTACGTAAATATGTGAAAGACCCGAACCACGTTATTAAATTAGAACCAGACGAGATAGAGGAAGATTTAACGTATAAAGAGTTACCTGTTAAAATCTTGAATAAGAAGGATCATATTCTACCTCAAGTCAAAGTTTTGTGGAGAAACCACGATGTTGACGAAATGACCTGAGAGTTAGAATCTGAAATGAAATCAAGGTATCCTCACCTCTTCGATATACCAGGTACGCACCCTAATTTCGAGGATGAAATTTTATTAGAAGGGGAGGTTATAAGACCCCAACTTTTATGAATAAAGAATAATTTTCTCTAAATATATTTTTGAATATTATGGTGTGGATTTGATATAATGTTATAGTTGTGGGTAATATTTAAAAAAATTTCAAATTAAGCAAGTGGTTATATAATATTCGATTAGTCAAGGAATATTCATTTTAACAGGGAATATTCGTATTTACGACAAGACAATCATCAGTGGACCCCACACAATGTAAGTATTGTCGTAGTTATAAAATGACGTAATTATCTTTTATAAAAATAACGGCAAAAAGTGTTACCGTAAAAACCGCTGAACTACCCGGTAGTAAAGTAAGTATAATGTCTGGTGGTTGCGTATAGTAGCACACCAGTATTGATTATCGATGCTTACGTGAGAAGTCACTCGCTTATAATCAATTATTGCTACAATAATTGATGCATCATATCTCTCATATTATTGATTCAATTATTGTCCCAGTATCATCTGCATTATATTTATTATTATTAAATCAATAATTGAGTCGACAAAGTTATTCATATTATTATTTGCAATATTGACAATGTCTGTAAGTTCATCAAGGAGAGGTTTGGTCACCTAATCAAGGCTACCAATAAGTAGAAATCCTTATCGGAAAGCCCCCTCTTTCCTGGGAATGACCTTGTTGTTAAATATTGTGAGTTATAATATTAATGATGAATAAGTTGTGTTGATTAAAGATGAATTTGATAGTTCCATTGTGTTGGGATTATTTGCGTTAGTGGAAATAGACATCTATTCCGATGATAATTGATGTTTGGGGGTTATATTGATAAATCGGGTAAGTTATCGGATAAATGAGCAATTACTTGCTACTAATTCACATGCTTATATAACTATTTGTTCACATGTGTGTACTATTGAATCACATTCTTGTACTATTAGGGGAGTTGGTGCAAGATTGATAATACTTGCATGACTAAGTTAAAAATGGAGGTATAGTTGAAGGTACTATACTGTAATTAGTTTTTTCACATGATTATACTATTGAGTCACATGAATGAACTATTAATTCACATTATTTACTATTAGGGGAGGTGGTGCAAGTTTGTTAATACTTGCAGGACTAAATTAAAAATGAAGAAAAGAGGAAGGTATTATACTTGTAATATTTCGAGCCCCAAAACGTGCAATTATCGAAACTATATTTTCCTATAAATAGAAGCTCATTCTTCCTTCATTTCTCACCAATTCACAAAAGCTTTAGAGCAATTATTATAGAGAGAAATTATAGAGAGAAAGAAGAAGAGAAGTCTACTACCTCACTATTCCAAAGATCCAAATTTTTCTAAGGTAAGGGTATTATATCTTTCGTGTTCTTAAGAGAGCTATTATTATTCCATCCCTTATTATTCTGTTGAACATCCCGTTCGTTATTTATTATTACGCATGAATAACTCGTTCCATTATTTATTATTTTGTTGGAATAACATTCTATATTATTCTGCTTAATATCGCATGCATGGTGAATTCTTCTATTATTCCATTCTTTATTATTTAGTTGGAATATCATGTCTGTGCGTTTACGCATGACCTTGTTTCATTATTTATTATTTTGTTGGAATAATCGGTCTGGGCGGTCTATCGCATACCTGGTGAATTCTTTTGTTATTCCATTCTTTATTATACTCAGTTGGTTAAAGTTTTGGCTTTTATACTCCATGAAATCAGTGGAATATCCTTAATATTTGCGCTTCATCCAGTATCTTTTCATGGAAATATTCTTTTGAGCATTCTTGAATTTTTCTCCACAAAGCAGTATCATGTTGACAATTTGGTCGTTATCGGTTCCTGGATAAATTAATTCTTGAACTTGTTTTATTGAATTCTTATATCATTGTCATCATCCTCATGTTTATATTATGTTGAAAGTCATCTGTGTCCTGTAGTGCATAAATGGACTTGGTATGATTATGACAAGGGATTATTCAGTACAATCATGACCGTAATGTTACAAATGATGTGGTAAAAGTCCTCATTGGCCCGTAGAGCATTGATGGACAGTTGTTGGCATGATCATGACCATTTATGAATACACGAATATCCTTAGCCCGTAGTGCATGGATAATTTGTGGTCGCGATACTAATGAATATCATTGGCCGTAGTGCAGGGATGATGCGGTTTATTTATTAAGCTGAGTCTCAGCGATAAAAGTGATGAAAAACCTTTAAATCATAGAAGATAGTAGATTTTATTCTCTACTTGACTCTTCTAATGGATTGCTTGTTCCGCTGCAGTTAAACTTGATGTTGGTTATATTTTATCAGTTTAACACTGTTGAAGGCTAACAATAAATTATTCTGCATTATCTTAGTCATAATATTTCATACTGGGCTAGTTGAGCTCACCCTTTCTTTCACTGTTATCTTCTGGAAATGAGAACGTAGCCGGGACTAGTCGGGGAACGGAGTGATGGTCCAGATGATAGCATTAGTAGTCCTCACTATTGTGTTAAATAGTGTGACAATAAATGTAATGAAGACTCCATTGAGTTTGTATATTGTCTAGATGACAATATTCTTATTAAAAACTTTTAGATTATATTTTTTCGTATTTTACACAACTGTTGTATAATTACGTTGTATATGAATTTTGTACCATGTATTTGGCGACCCAAGATGGGTGATGTATACATGTTTTGGGGGCGTCACAGAATACTATTCTTTTCAAGGTACGGAATATTATTTTTGTTCAGTATTCGTATAAAATAATATTTTCTTTCATACTCTGTAGTATGTAAGTAATATTATTTCATTCTAGATTTCGAATTATATAATCATTTTGTTAAGTTTTGGCTTCTATACTCCATGAAATTAGTAGAATATCCTTGACATTTGCGCTTCATCCAGTATTTTTTCATGGAAATATTATTCTAAGCATTCTTGATAAGTTTTGACTTTTTCATGTCGGGGTACTATTCACGGGGTTACTATTCCTGAAGTTACTATTCACTGGGTACTATTCACTCAGTTACTATTCACCTGGGGTACTATTCATGATAAAAATTAATTACTTTTCGGTCCAAATCATTTTTTATACAATATTATTCTTAAATTTTACTCCATAAAGCAGTATCATGTTGACAATTTGGACGTTATTTATTTATGGATAAATTAAATTATAAATCTTTAAAAAATTATCCTAGAACTTGTTTTATTGAATTCTTATATCATTGTCATCATCCTTATGTTTATAATATGTTGAAAGTCATATGTGGTCTGTAGTGCATAGATGGACATGGTATGATTATGACCACGGACTATTCGGTATAATCATGATCGTAATGTTACAAATGATGTGGTAAAAGTCCTCATTGGCCCGTAGTTCGTTGATGGACAGTTGTTGGCATTATCATGACCATTGATGAATACACGAATATCCTTGGTCCGTAGTGCATGGATAATTTATGACCGTGATACTAAAGAATATCCTTGGCCGTAGTGCAGGAGTGATTCAAAGATGTGGATTATTTATTAAGCCGAGTCTTAGCGATAAAAGTGATGAAAACCTTTTAAATCATAGAGGATAGTTAATTTTATGCTCTACTTGACTCTTCTAATGGATTGCTTGTTCCGCTGTAGTTAAACTTGATGTTTGTTATATTTTATCAGTTTAACACTGTTGAAGGCTAATGATAAATTATTCTGCATTATCTTAGTCATAATATTTCTTACTGGGCTAGTTGAGCTCACCCTTTTGCTTTCATTGTTCTCTTCAGGAAATGAGAACGTAGCAGGGACTAGTCGGGGAACGGAGTGACGGTCCAGATGATAGCATTAGTAGTCCTCACTATTCTATGAAATAGTGTGATAATAAATGTATTGAGGACTCCATTTGAGTTGAATACTGTCTAGAAGACAATATTCGTATTAAAACTCTCAGTTTATGTTTTATCGTATTTTACACGACAGTTGTATTATTCAGTTGTATTTGAATTTTGTACAATGTATTTGGCGACTCTAGATGGGTGATGTATACCTATTTTGTGGGCGTCACACTTATACTCTGACCGACCAATTAAATATCAAATAAACTTAGGTAGGTCATACTAGGGAAGGAATTCCCCGTCTCTCCCCTACTAGTTCTTGTCTCACATCTCAGCCAGGGATCATATCCCTAAGCTTTGATACCAACTGTGACGCCCCCAAAATAGGTATACATCACCCATCTTGGGTCGCCAAATACATGGTACAGAATACAAATACAAACTTAATTATACAACAGAGCTAAGAGTTTTTACATAATTATTGTCTCATAGACAGTATCCAAACTCAAATTCAATCCTCATTACATTTATTATCACACTAAATAGTGAGGATTACTAAAATGACCATCTCGCATCAAAGACACCATTCTCCTAACTAATCCAAAGAAGCAAAGGGAATATTCGTTTGGTCGTGGAATATTCTTGTCCGCGTCGGGGAATATTCGTACGTACTACCTGCAGCGATCTTTTTGTGGGCCCCATAACGGAAAAGCGATTGGATGAAGAAAACGACAAGTATAAGTTGTTTATAAATAACGGCCAGATTGTTACAATTAAGTATCTTTGTTAGAATACCCTTGTGGTTAAAACACACGATGTCTGGCGTTGTTGCACAAGAAGACACTGCCAGTATTGCACCAGTTATTGATTCTTACGTAAGAATGCACTACTCAATAATTGTTACAGTAATTACTGTTCAGTATTTTATTTTATTAATTCAATAATTGTTGCATTGATATTCTATATTTCTGTTGTTTCAATAATTATCACTACACAGTATTTTCCATTATCGAAGCAATAATTCATATTATCTGAATAATATTATTAGATAACATTACTGGCAATGTCTAGAAAGTTCTGTCTAAGGAGAGGTTTGGTCACCTAATTGCGCGCCAGTAAGGAGAAATTCTTATTGGAAAGCCCCCTCTTTCTTGGGAACTGCATGGTTGTCAGTATTGTGATTCTATAATATTATTTGTGAATAATTAATTATTGATTTATATGATGAGGAAAATATTCATTTTATGTGGATATAGATGGAGAAAATTTTTAAAGTGACAATTGTTGAAAATCGATATTTTATCTTTTCTGATAAAATAATATTTTATTATATTATTATAATATAATAATGATGATATTTTTTTTACAATTAATGTGGGATATATGAGTATATGAGGAGGAAGAGTATTTTTGTAGCAAAAGTTCTTTAAAACATGTTAAACATGTCTGTGGGCCCATTTCTTGACTGAAATTTGATTATAGCCTGTAAAATCGCCCGTTTTTGGATTTCGGTCAATTTCTGTTTGGAATTTGGAAAAACTTTCTTCTGCAAAGTTGTAGATAATGGAATTTCCTATAGAAAAATATAAGGTTTGAATTTTTCTGACAAAAGGGCTATTTATTATGAATTATTAAAGTTCCAAAGTTCCGTAATAATTGATTTTGGAAGTTTTAATTATTTTAATTAAGAAAATGTTTTTTTTGTTTTTTTTTGGGTGAGTGGCTGATGTTGTGGACTAAGTTTGTGTGCGTAGGAAATTTAATAAATTATATTAATATTATATTAAATTTTCTGCTTTGGTGTTCTAAGCATTTTCCTATAAATAGGGTGCTTAGGTAAGAATTGAAAATCACACCAGAAACTAAAGTTTTCTCTCTCTTTCTCTCTCTATAATATCGAGCGTTTTTTGTGAGTATTTTAGTACTTTGAGTATTGCTATACGGTGCAAGTTCTTTCAGCACTATATCCAGTATTCTAGTTAGAAGTACTATCCTTTTGAGGTAAGGGATGTTATTTTCTTTTCAAATGATATTATTTTTTCAATATTATTATTCCGAAATATTGGTCTAAATTTTTTATCAAATTTGGAACTTTTTCATGTCAGGGTTACTATTCATGAGTACTATTCACGAAACATGATGATTTTTTTGTGAAATTTCTATCTTTTAGTGTCGGAGTTACTATTCACGTATACGAAACTATTCACGAATACGGCACTATTCACAGAAAAATTAAATTTTCGTTTTTCGTCCAAAATATCTATTATGGATACTAGCTTTGATTGTATCCTTTTGATCATTCTTGAATTTTACTCCACTATGATTATTTATGAGGTATTTTTGGACATGAAATAGCTGAAATACGAATCCTTAATATTTATTCTTTTGTTTCACTGGATTCGTTTTCTTCAAAATATTTTTCATCATCCTCCATCCTAAATGATTATATAATTGAATATCTTTGGCCTGTAGTGCAAAGATTTATGATTTCTGATGAATATCTTTGGCCCGTAGTGTAAAGATGAACAGGTGTTTAGATGAACATGACCAACTGATGAATATCTTTGGCTAGTAGTGCAAAGATGAATATTTGATTTCAGTTATATATTGATTGATGTTACAGGGATAAAAGATAGACGGTGAACTTTTAAATTCATATATAGAAGATAGTAGATTTCATTCTCTAATTAACTCTTCTAATGAATTATTATTTCCGCTGCGAATATTGAATTCAAACTTATTGTTTATTGTATTCTATTATATTTTTCCCTGTTGAGGACTAATGATAATTTGTTTTATATTATCTTAGTCATAATATTCTTTACTGGGCTAGTTGAGCTCACCCTTTTCCTTTTTGTTCCATTTTTCTTCTAAGGAGGCAAAAATGTAGCGAGTACTTGTCGGGGTACGGAATGAAGGTTTTAGAAAGTTGTTTTAGTAGTCCTCACCATTTTTGTAAAATAATGTATCAATAATTGTACTGAGGACTTATTGGAGTGTGGATATTGTCTAGATAACAATATTTGTATTTAAACTCACGCTTTTTATGTTGTATTAATAAAGTTGTAGTTGTTTACATACATGTATTTTGACGACTCGAGAATGGGTGTTGTATACCTATTTTGGGGCGTCACACTTGGTATCGTAGCTTAGGGATATGGTCTCTGGCGAGACCAGGAATAATACTAGGAAGGAGAGACGAGTAATCCTTCGCTAAAGGTGTCATACCTAAGCTTATTTGTTGGTCATTAAAGCATATGGTTAATATGTGATATGTTAAATTGTTTAATTAACCCTTGTTTTATGGCGGTATTTAAGAATGGCAGCTGAGAATATTAACGGTGGAGTTAATGAGACCGTGGAAACACCTTTAATCACCACCCAGGGGAACGTGCAACAGGAAGGCAATATTCTTCCTGTAAACAACACCATTGAGCAGACAATGAATGCCGGGATGTTTAGGAGCTTTTTGCAGTTCATGCAAAACCAGACGAGGGAGACTCGTGTACAGAATACGGGTGGAAATGATAGCAACGCGCGGCTTGTCACAGTTAAGCAATTCAAAGAGTTGGGACCACCATAATTTATTGGAAAGCCGGATCCGATCAAGGCAGAGACGTGGGTTAAACAAATTACCAAGATATTCGATGTCTTGGGATGCACGGAGGAATAGAAGGTTCCATTCACCACCTTTATTTTCCGTGGCGAGGCGCGATCACTTGGAGAGTCGTGAACGTACTCCACCGCCGCACTCAAAGATGTCTTGGGAAACGTTTCAGAAACTTTTCAATAAAAAATACTTTCCTGAAATTATTCGTCATATGAAGGAGGTAGAGTTTATTAGACTAGAACAAAACAACATGACGGTGTCCCAATACGAGGCGAAGTTCGCAGAGTTATCTAGGTTTGCACCTCATTTGGTAGAGAATGAGGAACGAATGACGAGGATGTTTCTGAGAGGTTTAAAACCCGAGATTCGGCAATATCTTATCTCTCATAAATTTTCTTTATATTCAGATGTTGTCAACAGGGCTCAATTATTAGAGCGAGATAGCGAGTACGTTCAACCAAGGGACCGCAACCAGGGTCATACCGGTGGCAGCAGTCATCGGAGTAATGAAAACCAGCGGGGAGGAAAACATTCAGACAAAAGCGGTAACCACTCTGGTGGTAATCGTGGCCATGAAAATAGAAGAAGCGACTTGGGGGAGATTTTTAAAGAGGGAGATTCAACAATGACAATGTGAAGACGCCAAGACCAAAGAAAGAATCGGTTCCAAGGGAGGAGAACGACCACCGGTCATATGCTATAAGTGCGGAAAAGAAGGACATATCAACCCAAACTGCCCACAACAGTTTAAGGTATGTTATAACTGTGGAAAGGAAGGGCATATCGCTCAAGATTGCACTGTAGCGAAACCAAGTCCAGCGGGGATGGTGACTCAAAAGGCTTTCCCAGAAAAGTCAAAGTCAACGATTCCTGGAAGAGCATTTGTCGTGGCTGGTCAACATGCGAGGAACCCAAACGAGGTGATCACGGGTAAGCTAATCATAAATTCATGCGAAGTTTATACATTACTTGATACCGGTGCTACCCATTCATTTATCTCTCCTACTTGTGCTCAACATTTAAATTTGACTCCGGAGAAATTAGACTTTGACCTATCTGTGGAAACTCCGTTAGGAGACACTTTCATCACATCCACTGTTTATAAATCTTGTTTGATCCAAGTTGGCACCATCACATTACCTGTTGACCTTATCTCTTTAAAGATACTTGCTTTTGATGTGATTTTAGGGATTGATTGGTTAACTACTCATCATGCCAAAATTGATTGTTTTCGTAAGGTTGTTAGTTTTCATATTCCTAAACAACTCGTTATTCAATTCAAGCAACTAAACCATTAAAATCAATCACCGTTATATCAAGCCATAAAGCCATTCGCTTATTAAAAAATGGATGTCAAGCTTTCTTAGCCCATGTTATGGATTTGAATAAAGACACGCCGATTTGAATAATATTCCTGTTGTTATTGACTTTCGACATATTTCTGAAGAACTTCCTGGTTTACCCCGAACGTGAAGTTGAATTCTTTATCGACCTTGAACTCCGCATAAAGCCCATTTCTAAAACCCCATATCGAATGGCTCCTATTGAACTTCGGAGTTAAAGGTCCAACTACGAGAGTTGTTGGACATCGCCTTCATCGTCCTAGTACATCTCCTTGGGGTGCTCCTATTTTATTTGTAAAAAGAAAGACGAAAGTATGCGACTTTGTATTAACTATCGAGAATTGAACTATGTCACCATCAAGAATAGGTATCCGCTACCTCGTATTGATGACCCGTTTGACCGCCATAAGGAGCGCAATTCTTTTCAAAGATCGATCTTCGCTTACGGATATCATCACCAAGGTTAAAATCGAGGATATTCAAGACCGCCTTCGTAACTTCGATGCAGGCATTATGAATTCCTAGTCATGTCCTTTGGATTGACTAATGCTCATCGCGGCTTTCATGGATATGATGAACCGAGTATTCAAGGATTATTTGGATCGATTCGTTGTTGTCTTTATTGATGACATCCTCATATATTCCAAAAGCCGTGAAGATCATGAGCACCATTTTTGAAGTCGGTAATCGCAAAGGCTTCGTGATAACAAGCTATATGCTGTCAAGAAATGCGAGTTCGGCTTGAGGAAGTAGCATTCCTTAGGCACGTGGTGTCAAAACATGGAGTATCTCGTTGACCCGGCCAAGATTGAAGCAATACAAAGTTGGGAGCAACCAAATCGGTGGATCAAAGTACGTAGCTTTTGGGCTTAGGTGGTTATTATCGGAGATTTGTGGACGGATTTTCTAGAATCGCTATCTCGCTTAACTCAACTGACTCGTAAAGATACAAAATTAGTATGGAGCGAGGAATGCGAGAAGAGTTTCAAGATCTCAAGAGGAGACTCATTTCGGACTTTGTTACGACAATACCATCTGGTATGGATGGATTTGTTATCTACAGCGATGCTTCAGGCAAAGGGTTAGGATGTATTCTCATGCAACGTGGGAAAGTCATAGCCTATGCCTCGCGACAACTTAAAGAATATGAGAGGAATTATTCTACTCATGATCTAGAGTTGGAAGCAGTCGTTTTCGCGCTAAAGATCTGGAGGCACTATCTATATGGGGAAAAAGTGGAGATATATTCAGACCATAAAAGCCTCAAATATTTCTTCACTCAAAAAGAACTCAACATGCGGCAACGACGTTAGCTCGAGCTGTTGAAAGATTACGACCACACTATTCAATACCATCCTGGAAAAGCGAACGTGGTAGCTGACGCATTGAGTAGAAGATCATACGCGGGAACAAATACGATGTTGTTAAAACAAAGGCCTATTTTGTGTGATTTACAAAAGATGAAGATAGAATTCAAGACTCCGAGGACCCATGCAATGATGTCAAGTATACGTATAGAACCAACTTTAATCGAGAAAGTTAAAGTTGCTCAAGCCACAGACCCGGAGCTGATGATTATGAAGAAGAAAGTACAAGAAAGTGCTATTCCAGAAGCAAGAATCGATGAATAAAATTTAATTTCCTCTATTTATCATTTTGAAATAGTAAGGGTTGATGTGGTTAATTATGGGAAAAATGTGCAAATATTTTAAAATAAGCAGGTGGTTATAAAATATTCATTGTTGTCGGGGAATATTCGTTTGGTCGTAGAATATTCTTGCTGTTGGGGAATATTCGTACGACGGCGCAGTCTTTTGTGGGCCCCATAACAGAAAGCGATTGGATGAAAAAAATGACAAGTATAGGTTGTTTATAAATAATAATATGAGTTATTACTGTTAATCTTGTTGGAATACCCTATGGTTAAAACACGATGTCTACGCGTTGTTGCATAGTAACACACGGTTATTTATTATGAATTATTGAAGTTCTGAAGCTCCGAAATAATTGATTTTTGGAAGTTTAAAATATTTAAAATAGGAAAAACATTTTTGGAATGTTTAGGTGGCCTCATTTAACATGTGTAGGAGCTGAATTCAAATGGCAAGTGTGCGTATGAGGTTTTGGAAAATATATATTAATATTATATTAAATTTTCTACTTTGGTGTTCTAAGCATTTTCCTATAAATAGGTGCTTAGGTTAGAATTGAAAATCACACCGTAAATCAAGTTTTCTCTCTATATTATCGAGCGTATTCTTGTGAGTATTTTGAGTATACTTTGAGTATTGCTATACTGATGCAACTTCAAGTCATAGCCTATATCCGGTGTTTCATCTAGAAGTATTGTCTTTCGAGGTAAGGGATGTTATTTTATTCGAAAATGATATTATTTCTTCAATATCATTATACCAAAATATTGGTTGGAAATTTTTATCAAATTTGGAACTTTTTCATGTCTGGGTTACTATTCACGAGTTACTATTCATGAGTTACTATTCATGAGTTACTATTCACGAGTTACTATTCACGAGTACTATTCATGAAGCGTGAAGATGTTTTTTTGTGAAATTTCTATCTTTTGGTGTCGGAGTTACTATTCACGATACTACGGACTATTCACGATACTCAAGACTATTCACTTAATACTGCACTATTCAATTTAAAATGAAATTTCTTCTTTTTAGGTCCAAAATATCTATTATGGATACTAGCTTTGATTGTATCCATGTTTTGATCATTCTTGAATTTTACTCCACTCGATTACTTATGAAGTATTTTTGAACTTGGATTGTTTAAAATACGAATCCTTAATATTTGTTCTTTTGTTTCAATTGGATTCGCTTTTCTTTAAAATATTTTCATCATCCTCGATTAAATGATGATATAATTGAATATCTTTGGCTTTCTATCGCAAAGATGAATGATTTCTTGATGAATATCTTTAGCTCGTAGTGCAAAGATGAACAGTGTTGAGATGAACATGATTAATGATCGATTAATATCTTTGGCCGTAGTGCAAAGATGAGCAGTGTTTAGATGAACATGACCAATCGATGAATATCTTTGGCACAGAGTGCAAAGATGAATATTTGATTCGAGATATATATTGATTGATGTTACAGGATAAAATATTGACGATGAACTTTTAAATTCATATATAGAAGATAGTAGTTTGCATTCTCTACTTAACTCTTCTAATGAATTATTATTTCATTGCGAAGATTGATTTAAAACCGGTTGTCTATTGTATTCTATTAGATTTTTCTCTGTTGAAGACTAACGATAATTTGTTGTATATTATCTTAGTCATAATATTCTTCTTGGGCTAGTTGAGCTCACCCTTTCCTTTTTGTTCCATTTTTCTTCTCGGGAGGCGAGAATGTAGCGAGTACAGCCTGGGGGTATGGAATGATGGTTATAGAGAGAGTTGTTTAGTAGTCCTCACCATTTTTGTAAAATAATGTATAAATAATTGTGATGAAGATTTATTTGGTATGTATATTGTCTAGAAGACAATAATTATATTTAAACTCACAAGATATATGTTGTCGTATTTTGCACGACAAATGTATTAATAAAGTTGTAGTTATTTACGTACCATGTATTTGGCGACTTCGAAATGGGTTGGATGGAATGGACCTATTTTGGGGGGTGTCATAGTTGGTATCGAGCCATAAGTAAAGAGCCCCAGCCTCCTCTCACCGGTGACTTCACTTTATGGGGATGCACCGCCGGACTCTCCGTAGGGGGGCGCCATTTCTTGATGGTAAACCGATAGGTACCATTGTGAGGTCTTGTGGTTGAAGCACCATGAGGTCACAAATTGGTATCGAGCTTAGGGATATGATCTCCAAGCGAGATCGGGAATAGAACTAGGAGGGAGAGACGAGTAAATCCTTCGCTAGTATGCCCTACCTAAGCTTATTTGTTAGTTAGTTAGTATATAGGGATATTATGTGATATATTGATTTCCTTAATTAACCCTTGTTTTATGACGATATTTGAGAATGTCGTTGAGAATATTAATGAGAGTAAATGAGACCATGGAGATGCTGTACTTACCAACGAGGAGAACGTCTGCACAGTGGCAATGTACCTCCCGTGAACAACACCAACGAGTAGATGATGAACGAGGGATGTTTAAAAGCTTTTTGCGCTCATGCAAAATCGACGAGGAGACTTGTGTTCAAAATATAGGAGGAAATGATAGCAATTCACGGGTGGTCACACAAGCGGTTTCAAAGAGTTGGGACCACCGAATGCAGGAAAAGCCGGATCCGATTAAAGCGACGTGGGTCAAACAAATTACCAAGATATTCGATGTCTTGGGATGCGGAGAAACGAAAGTTCCATTCGCTACTTTTATGTTCAGTAAAGAGGATTCATCGGTGGGAATCATGAAGGGTACCCATCCAAATTTCGACTCAAACATGTCATGGGAGACGTTTGAAATGCAGTTCAATGACAAGTACTTCCACGAAAGTATTCGTCATCCAAGGAAGTAGAGTTTATTAGACTGGAGCAGAATAACATGACGATGTCCTAGTACGAGGCGAAGTTCGTGGAGTTATCCAGGTTTGCACCTCATTTGGTGGAGAATGAGGAACGTATGACGCGGATGTTTACGAGAGGTTTGAAACCCGACATACGCCGAGATCTCATTTCTCATAAATTTTCTCTATTCGGATGTTGTCAATGGGGCTCGATTGTTAGAAGCTGAGATAACGAGTACATTCAACCAGGGGACCATAACCAGGATCATACCGAAGATAACAGTCATAAGAATAATGATAACCAGCGGAGAAAGAAGAATACGGACAAAGGCGGTAACCACTCTGGTTGTAATCGTGGCCATGAAAATAGAAGAAGCGAGTCGGGAGGAGATTTTAAAAAAAGGAGATTCAACAACCACCATGTGAAGACGTCAACACCAGCAGCAACTAGTTCCAAGGGAGGAGAAAGACCACCGGTAGTATGTTACAAATGCGGAAAAGAGGGACATATCAGCCCAAACTGCCCACAACAGTTTAAGGTATGCTATAATTGTGGAAAAGAAGGACATATTGCTCGAGATTAGACGCAGTATCGAAACCCATCCGGTGAATGGTGACTCAAAAGGATGTCCCGAAAAAAGTCAAAGTCAATGGTTCTGGAAGAGCGTTTATCGTGACCTATCAAAATATGAGGAACCCGAACGAAGTAGCACGGTTAGTTAATTATAAATTCTTGCGAAGTTTATACCTTACTAGATACCGGTTCTACCCATTCTTTTATCTCTCTTGCTTGCGCTCAACGTTTGAACTTGACTACGGAGAAATTAGACTTTGACCTATTTTTGGAGACTCCGTTAGGAGAAACTTTCATTACATCCGTTGTTTAAAAATCTTGCTTCATTCAGGTTGGCACTATCACATTACATGTTAACCTTATTTCTATAGAGATATTTGCTTTTGATGTGATTTTAAGGTTAACTACTCATCATGTCGAAATTGATTACTTTTGTAAGGTTGTTAGTTTTCATATTCCTAAGCAACCTGTTATTCGAATTCAAGCAATCAAACCATTGTAGTCAAACATTTTCATATCAAGCCATGAAGTCATTCATTTATTACGGATGTCAAGTTTTCTTAGTCCATGTTATGGATTTGAATAAAGACACGTCAGATTTGAATAATATTCCTGTCGTTATTGATTTTTCCTGAGGTATTTCCTGAAGAATTTCTTGGTTCACTCCCAAAGACTGATATTAAATTTTGTATTGACTTTGAACCTGGTACAAAACTCATTTCTAAAATCTCATATTGAATGGCTCCTATTGAACTTCAGGAGTTAAAAATTCAACTATAGAATTTGGTACCTGAGCCTTTATCTGGTGACTTCCTTTCTGGAATGCACCGAAGCCAGACTCTCCGTAGGGAACACCATATTCGTGCGATAGTAAACTGATAGGTGTCATTGTAACGTGTTATCCAAGGTTGGGATATGAGTCACAGTTGAGAACAACCTAAGTCGGTAATCGAAATATGTAGCTTTCTAGGCTTAGTTGGTTATTATCGGAGATTCGTTGAAGGATATTCTCGAATCGCTATTCCATTAACGCAGCTGACTCGTAGAGATAAAAAATTCGAATGGAGCAAGGAATGTGGGAAGAGCTTCGAAGAACTCAAGAGGAGACTCATTTCAGCACATGTTCTGACAATGCCATCCTGGAAAAGCGAACGTGGTAGCTGACGTGTTGAGTAGAAGATCGTACAAGTACGAGTACGATATTGTCAAAGACTCATTTCGTATAATTTACATATAATAGAGATGGAGATGAAAACTCTAGGTACCCACGTGATGATATACGAGTATAATCAACTTTAATCGATAAAGTTAAAGTTGTTCAAGCTACACACCGGAGTTGATGAATTTTAAGAAGGAGGTGCAAGAAGTTGTTATTTCAAAAGCGAGAATCGGTGAGGTGAGGAAAGCTCAAACCTTCAATTTATTAATCCATTTGAAATTCTCGATCGAATAGGAACTGTGGCCTATAGACTCGTTTTACCGCCAAGTATGACGCGTGTTCATAACGTTTTTCACGTATCGATGTTACGTAAATATGTGGACGACCCAAACCACGTCATTGAGTTAGAACCGGACGAGATAGCCGAAGACTTAACGTACGAGGAGGTACCTGTCAAAGATCTTGGATAGGAAAGAACATGTCCTATGTACCGAGGTTATACCACAACTTAAAGTTTTGTGGAGAAACCATGCTATTGAGGAAATGACCGGGAGTTGGAAACGGAAATGAAAGCGAGGTATTCTCATCTTTTCAAACACCAGTATCGTCGTCGTCGAATTTCGAGGACCTAAATTTCATAACGAGGGAGGTTGTAAGATCGCAAATTATTAATAAATGAAATTTATTTTCCTCTATTTATTATTTTGAAATAGTAAGGGTTGATTTGATTAATGTGGATAGTTATGGGTAAAATACGCAAATATTTCGAATAAGCAAGTGGTTATAAAATATTCATTATCGCTGGGGAATATTCGTTTGGTCGTGGAATATTCGTACTGTCGGGGAATATTAAATGACGACAGCAGATCTTTTGTGGGCCCCATAACGAGAAAGCGATTGGATGAAGAAAACGACAAATATAAGTTGTTTATAAATAACGGCAGTAGTTATTACGATTAATCTTGTTGGAATACCCGGTGGTTAAAACACACTAATACTGCGTTGTTGAACAAGAAGAGCACGCGATTGCACCAATTATTGATTCTTACGTAAAAAGGCACTACTCAATAATGGTTACAGAATAATTCTTTATTCGATTTTTTATTTTACTTGATTCAATAATTCTTTGCATTGATATTTTATATTATTGTTGTTTCAATAAATTGTCATTACACGTATTTTCCATTATCTAACAATAATTCATATTATCTTAATAATTTTATTGGATAACATTATTGATAATGTCTAGAAAGTTCTGCCTAAGGAGAGGTTTGGTCACCTAATTGTGCACCGATGAAGGAGAAATCTTTATTGAAAGCCCCTCTTTCCAGGAACTACCAGTTGCAAGATCTTTGTGATTCTATAATATTATTTATGAATAATTAATTATTGATTTATATGATGAGAAAAATATTGATTTTATGTGGATATAGATGGAGAAAATTTTAAAAATGACAATTGTTGAAAATTAATATTTTATCTTTTTCTGATAAAATAATTCATTTAAATATATTATTTTAATAATATATTAACGGTGATATTTTTATAATGAATGTGGGATATATGAGTATATGAGGAGGAAGAGTATTTTGTGGCATTAAATGTTTATCACATATTTTGTGTGTCGGTGGACCCCATTTCTTGACTGAAATTTGATTATAGCCTGTAAAATCGCCCGTTTGTGGATTTCGGTCAATTATTGTTTGGAATTTGGAAAAACTTTCTTCTGTAAAGTTGTAGAGAATTGAATTTCCTATAAAAAGTCGCGAGATTCGAATTTTCTGATAAAAGGACTATTTATTATGAATTATTGAAGTTCTGAAGCTCCGAAATAATTGATTTTTGGAAGTTTAAAATATTTAAAATAGGAAAAACGTTTTTGGAATGTTTAGGTGGCCTCATTTAACATGTGTAGGAGCTGAATTCATTTGGCAAGTGTGAGTATGAGGTTTTGGAAAATATATATTAATTTTATATTAAATTTTCTACTTTGGTGTTCTAAGCATTTTCCTATAAATAGGGTGCTTAGGTTAGAATTGAAAATCACACCAGAAAACTGAAGTTTTCTCTCTCTATATTATCGAGCATATTCTTGTGAGTATTTTGAGTATACTTTGAGTATTGCTATACGGTGCAAGTTCAAGTCATAGCCTATATCCGGTGTTTCAACTAGAAGTATTGTCTTTCGAGGTAAGGGATGTTATTTTATTCGAAAATGATATTATTTCTTCAATATCATTATACCAAAATATTGGTTGGAAATTTTTATCAAATTTGGAACTTTTTCATGTCGGGGTTACTATTCATGAGTTACTATTCACGAGTTACTATTCATGAGTTACTATTCATGAGTTACTATTCACGAGTACTATTCATGAAGCGTGAAGATGTTTTTTTGTGAAATTTCTATCTTTTGGTGTTTGAGTTTACTATTCACGATATCTGACTATTCACGATATCTGACACTATTCACGAATACGGCAAGACTATTCAATAGAAAAATGAAATTTCTTCTTTTTCGTCTAAAATATCTATTATGGATACTAGCTTTGATTGTATCCATGTTTTGATCATTCTTGAATTTTACTCCACTCGATTACTTATGAAGTATTTTGAACTTGGATTGTTTAAAATACGAATCCTTAATATTGTTCTTTTGTTTACTTTGGATTCGTTTTCTTTAAAATATTTTTCATCATCCTCGATTATTAAAATGATGATATAATTGAATATCTTTGGCCCAGTAGTACAAAGATGAATGATTTCTTGATGAATATCTTTGGCTCGTAGTGCAAAGATGAACAGTGTTGAGATGAACATAATGACCGATTAATATCTTTGGCCCGTAGTGCAAAGATGAACAGTGTTTAGATGAACATGACCAATCGATGAATATCTTTGGCTCAGAGTGCAAAGATGAATATTTGATTCCGATATATATTGATTGATGTTACAGGATAAAATATTGACGATGAACTTTTAAATTCATATATAGAAGATAGTAGTTTGCATTCTCTACTTAACTCTTCTAATGAATTATTATTTCCAATCGCGAAGATTGATTTAAAAGCTGGTTGTCTATTGTATTCTATTAGATTTTTCTCTCATTGAAGACTAACGATAATTTGTTGTATATTATCTTAGTCATAATATTCTTTACTTGGGCTAGTTGAGCTCACCATTTTCCTTTTTGTTCCATTTTTCTTCTCGTGAGGCGAGAATGTAAATGTAATACGCAGTCTGGGGTATGGAATGATGGTTATAGAGAGAGTTGTTTAGTAGTCCTCACCATTTTTGTAAAATAATGTATAAATAATTGTGAAGAAGATTTATTTGGGTATGTATATTGTCTAGAAGACAATAATTGTATTTAAACTCACAGTATATATGTTATCGTATTTTGCACGACAAATGTATTAATAAAGTTGTAGTTATTTCTGTACCATGTATTTGGCGACTCATAATGGGTTGGACGGAATGGACCTATTTTGGGGGCGTCACAACTTTTATATATATAACTGTTTACAGCTTTCAAACAAACTGCTTCATCATGTGAGCCTAGGAATCATGTGATCACAGATTCAGTCTACTGAATCTAGATTCGGTTCCCGTGATGGACATTTTCAGTTGTACACGGCTTGTAAATTATTCGCATTGTTCAAATTTCCTTAGACGGATCTCATGCCCACAAGGAGTTCGGCACTGCTATGTATATAATTTTCTCAGAGATGCTTCGCATCTCGAAAAAAATAAAATCAATCAAGTCGAACACATAATAAAATAGAAGTATCAAAGGCCTCAATTACTATTGAGCACAAGGGTTTGAAAAACCTCTTTTTACAAAACATCATGCTATATCTTGTTAAAACTGAATTTTATACAAAATTCAAACCCTTTGTATATAGGTGTGAACGAGGCATAGCACTACTTCTAAATAAATTGCACATTGATCCACACACACACACACACATTTATATAACAATTTAATTGAAAAGTGGTGGTCACCGTGGTAACACGGATGTTGGGGGGTGCCTAATATCTTCCCTCCGCATAACCAAGTCCCCGGACCCTAACGAATCTTGGTTTCACAGACCCGTTAAGCAGTGTCACATCACTGGGTCAATGTGCAAATATTTTCTCGGTTGTGTTGATACAATCATTAAAAAAATCAACTGGCGACTCTTACAGTCCAATCGTCGACATATACATGTCGGACATTTTCATAACTTGTTTTTTAAAACAAATCTCACCTAACATGAGAACACCAAAAGACAAGAACAGAAAAAGGACAAATAAAAATCCCGACGTCGAAACATTCCATAGGAAATTTAATTCTCTACAACTTTGTAGCTTTAAGTTTTTCAAAATTGTAAACAGAAATTGACCGAAATCCACATACGGACGATTTTGCATGCTATAATCATATTTAAGTCAAAAATGGGATCCACCAACATGTTTAACATGTTTTTAGCATTTATTGTAACAAAAATACTCTTCCTCCTTATTTATTCATATATCACACATTCATTGTAAAAATATCACCATTATTATATTATCGCATTATATATTTATAATGTAATATAATAATATATTTGAATGAATTATTTTATCAGAAAAGATAAAATATCAAGTTTCAACAATTGTCACTTTTCTAAAAATTCCTCCATTTATATCCACATTAAATAAATATTTTCTTATCATATAAATCAACAATTAATTATTCACAAATAATATTACAGAATCACAATAATGCCAACCAGGTCGTTCCCAAGAAAGAGGGGGCTTTCCGGTAAGGAATTCTCTTTACTGGCACGCAATTAGGTGACCAAACCCCTTTTCTAGACAGAACTTCCTTAGACATTACCAATAATGCTATCTAATAATATTATTCAAATAATATGAATTATTGATCTGATAATGGAAAATACTGTGCAGTGACAAATATTGAATCAATAATATAAAATATCAACGTAGCAATTATTGAATCAATAAAATAAAATATTAAACAGTAATTATTGTAACAATTATTGAGTAGTGACTTCTTACGTAAGAACCAATAATTTGTGCAATATCGTGTGCTACTGTACAACACTGTGTATTATTGTATTTTAACTACCGGGTATTCCAACAGTGTTAACGGTAACAACTACGTCGTTATTTATAAAAAAACGCATACTTTCATCCGACAGTTTTTCGTTATGGAGCCCACAAATGACTGCGCCATCGTACGAATATTCCCCGACCGCAAGAATATTCCATGACTAAACGAATATTCCCCGACAACAATGAGTATTTTATAACCACTTGTGTGACTCCCCCAAAATTAGGTATACATGACCCATCTTGAGTCGCCAGATACATGGTACAGAATTCAAATACAACTTAATAATACAACTGTCGTGAACAATACGACAAAACATAAACTGTGAGTTTGAATACAAATATTGTCTACCAGAGATTATACAAACTCAAAAGGAGTCCTCATTACAATTTTTATCACACTATTTCACAGAATAGTGAGGACAACTAATGCACCATCTAGGACCATCACTCTGTTCCCCGACTAGTCCCAGCTACGTTCTCATTTCCTGAAGAGAACAGTGAAAGAAAGGGTGAGCTCAACTAGCCCAGTAAGAAATATTATGACTAAGATAATGCAGAATAATTTATCGTTAGCCTTCAGCAGTGTTAAATTGATTAAATATAATAACTATCAAGTTTAACTGCAACGGAACAAGCAATCCAATTAAAAGAGTCAAGTAGAGAATAAAATCTACTATCTTCTATGATTTAAAAGGTTTTTCATCACTTTTATCATTGGGACTCAGCTTAATAAATACTCCACACCATCGAATCACCCCTGCACTACGGCCAAGGATATTCTTTAGTATCACGACCACGAATTATCCATGCACTACGGCTTAAGATAATCATGTTTTTATCAATGGTCATAATCATGCCATAAAACAATTCATCTTTGCACTACGGCCAAAGAGAATCCATAGCCATAATCATACCAAAAACTATCCATCAATGCACTACGGGCCAATGAGGAATTTTTCCACATCATTTGTAACATTACGGTTATGATTATACCGAATAATCCCTCAATCATAATCATACCAAGTCCATCTATGCACTTACAGAGCCATGAGATGACTTTCAACATAATATAAACATGAGGATGATGATAATGATATAAAAATTCAATAAAATAAGTTCAAGAATTAATTTATCCAGGAACTGATAACGTTCAAATTGTCAACATGATACTGCTTTGTAGAGTAAAATTCAAGAATGCTCAGAAGAATATTTCAATGAAAAGATACTGGATGAAGCGCAAATATCAAAGATATTCCACTAATTTCATGGGTATAGAAGTCAAAGTTTTAACCTACTTAGTATAATAAAGAATGGAATAACAAAAGAAATCACCATGCATGCGATAGATCAAGACAGGCGAGTTATTCTAACAGAAATAATAATGGATGGAACCAGTCCCATGTAAACGCATGAATAAGATATTCCAATGTAATAATAAAGAACGGAATATTAGAAGAATGTCACCATGTATAGGGTAGCACAGCAGCGTATACAAAGTTATTCCAATGTAATAATAAATAATGAAATAATGTGTTCTCTTCATGAGTACAACAAATAACATACCTTCTAGTAAAAGAAACCTGAATATAAGAGTAGGGAAGTAGCAGAATACTTTTCTATAGGTTCTCTTGTAATTCTCTCTCTATAGTTTTAGTGAATTCTTAAGAAATAATGAAGGAATGAGCTTATTTATATAGAAAATGGAATGAATAGTAACTAATTCATGAACGGTCCAGTTGATTTACTATTAAACGGACGGTCCATATTGGTTTACTATTAAAACTTAAAACAACGGTCCATACTTGATTTACTATTAAAACTTTAAACCAAATGATCCATATTGATTTACTATTATAACTCCACCAATGTCCATATCGACTTACTATTATATCTTCAACCAATGGTCTGAAAAATTAGCACATCTCCTCATGGAATAATATTGTACCCAAATACCCGAATGCACAATACTAGAGTGAATAGTAATCAGGTGAATAGTAACTCATGAATAGTAACTCATGAATAGTAACTCGTTAATAGTAACTCGTGAATAGTAACTCATGAATAGTACTCCGACACGAAAAGTGTCCCGAATACCCGATTGAACAATATATCATATTATGCAGATGACACTGTAACAATAATTGAATAAAAAATATGAGAGATATGATGCAACAATTACTGTAGCAATAATTGAGTATAACTGAGTTACTTCTCACGTAAACATCAATAATCAATATCGTGTGCTACTATGCAACCACGCGTATTACTGCACTTTTAACACCAGGTGTTTCAACAGTTAACAGTAAAACATCCGCCGTTATTTTCATAAAGTATTTTTGTCGTTTTCTCTATCCGAAAATAATTTTGTTGTGGGGTCCACCAATGATTGTACCGTCGTACGGATATTCTCCCACAAAAAGAATATTCCCCGACCAATCGAATATTATACAACTACTTGCTTACTTTGCAAAATTTGTAAATATTACCCACAACTATAACATTACATCAAATCAACACCCTAATAAAAAAAAATATTTTAAGAAAATTAAATCTTTATTCATAAAATCTGGGGTCTCACAATCTCCCCTCCTTATGAAATTTTGCCCTCAAAATTTACGTACGTACCTGGTATGCCGAAGAGGTGAGGATACCTTGACTTCATTTCAGATTCTAATTCTTGAGGTATAACCTTTGAGTGTGGAATACGATCCTTCTTATCCAAGATTTTAACATGTATCTCCTCATACGTTAAATCTTCTGCTATCTTGTCCGGTTCTAAATTAATAATGTGGTTCGGGTCATCCACATATTTACGTAACATCGATACGTTAAAAATGTTATGAACACGTGACATACTTGGCGGTAAAATGAGTCCATAAGCCATAGTTCCTATTCGATCTAGGATTTCAAATGGGCCAATAAAATCGAGGCTTGAGATTTCCTCTCTTCATCGATTCTTGCTTCTAGAATAACGCCCTCTTGAACTTTCTTCTTCATATTCATCAGCTTTGAGTATGTAGCTTAAGCAGCTTTAACTTTATCGATTCAAGTCTATTCTAATCGTATATTCGTTATCTTCACGTGGGTCCCTAGAGTCTTTAACTCTATCTCAATCATTTGTAAGTTATACAAAATGAGTCTTTGTGTTAACAACATCACACTCGTAAACGCATACGATCTTCTACTCAACGCGTCAGCTACCACGTTTATTTTTTCCACGATGATATTAAATGGTACGATCGTAATCTTCAATAGCTCGAGCCAACGTCTTTGGCACATTACATGTTCGTTTTAGGTGAAAAAAATATTTGAGGGTTTTAGAAATGGGTTTTGTACTAGGGTTAATACAAAATTCGATTTCACGTTCTAGGGGTAGGCTAAGAAGTCTTCAAGAATACGTCGGGAAATTTATTTACAATAGAAATATCATTAAAAACTGTGACTCTCATCCAAGACTTGGATAGCACGTCACATTGATACCTATCAACTTGTCACCGTCATTCACGACGTTGCCTACAGAAAGTCTGGCTTCGGTGCATTCCACACAAGAAAGTCAACAACGAAAGGATCGTGGCTCTTTATTTATGGCTTGATATAACAATGATTGACTTTAGTGGTTTGGTTACTTTAAATTCGCATAAAAGGTTGGTTAGGGGTATGAAAGCTAACAACCTTACAAAAAGCATGATGAGTAGTTAACCAATCGTTTCCAAAAATCACATCAAAGGCAAGTATTTTCAAAGAGATAAGATCGACAGGTAACGTGAAAGTGTTGATTTGAACAAGATTTATAAATAGTGGAGGTAACGAAGGTTTCTCCCAACTGAGTTTAAACAGATATATCAAAGTCTAACTTCTCCGAAGTTAACTTCAAACATTGAACACAACTAGGTGCAATAAAAGAGTGAGTAGAACCGATATCTAACACGGTATAGACTTCGCAAGAGTTTATGACTAACATACCCGTGATAATTTTATTCAGGTTCCTCGTTATGAAAAAAAATGCTCTCTCTTAAACTACTGGCTTTGGCTTGTTTGGGACATCCTTTGGTGCCTCCATCCTAGATGAACTTGTCTTCGGTGAATGACAGAATCGGGCTAAAGGACCTTCTCTTCCACAATTATAGCATGCTTTGGACGGCATAGCGCAGTTTGGACTGATGTGTCCCTCCCCTCCGCATTTGAAGCATATGATAGGTGGTCGTTCTCTTTCCTTAACAACGGGTGCTGGTGCTGACGTCTTTCCATCATTGTTGAATCTCCTCTTCTTGAAATGTCCATTCTTATTATTTTGACCATGATTACCACCGAAGTGGTTACCATTTCTGGCATGTTGATTCCCTCCATGCTTATTGTCACCGCTTTGATGATCAAGTATCACCCCAGATATCATTTTTTTACCGCTTCGCTTTTGGTTGCTTTGACTCGTTATCGCGCTCCACTAACTGAGCCCTATTTACAACATCTGAATACAAACACAGTTTATGAGAAATAAGATATTGACGTATCTCCGGCTTCAAACCTCTTAAAAACATCCACGTCATTCTCTCTTCATTATCAACCAAGTGGGACACAAATCGGGATAACTCGGCAAACATGGCTTCGTACTGCGACACGGTCATGTTTTTTTGCTCTAACTTGATAAATTCCACCTCCTTTATGTGACAAATGCTTTTGGGAAAGTACTTGTCATTGAACAGCTCTTGGAACTTCTCCCAAGACATCTTGAGTGCGTCAGGTTGGGTATGTTTTACAGATTCCCACCAGTGATCTGCCTCTTCACGCAACATAAAGGTGGTAAAGGGAACCTTTTGCTCCTTGGAGCATCCCAAGACATCAAATATCTTGGTGATCTGCTTTAACCATGTCTCCGCCTTACGGGGTTCTGGCTTTCCCAAAAACACCGGTGGTCCCAGCTCCTTGAATTGCTTAGCGGTGACCAACCGTGGGTTGCCATTGTTTCCTTCTGCATTATGAACAAGAGCCGCCTTCGCCTGATGTTGCATGAATTCTAAAAAGCTCCTAAATGTACCGTCATTCGTCAATTGATCAGTATTGTTGTTTACAGGAGGATTATCGCCATCCTGTTGCACATTATCCTAATTATTGATCTGTGGAGAATTAACGGTCTCCTGTGCTCCATTGCTATTCTCAACATTCTCGGATGTCATTTTTAGAAACTGCCACAAAACAAAGGTTAAATGACATGTAACATATTATCCCTATATTCTGACCGACCAATTAAATACCAAATAAACATAGGTAGGTCATACTAGCGAAGGAATTCCCCGTCTCTCCCCTCTTAGTTCTATTCTCACATCCTAGCCAGGGATCATATCCCTAAGCTTTGATACCAACTGTGACGCCCCCAAAATTAGGTATACATCACCCATCTTGAGTCGCCAGATACATGGTACAGAATTCAAATACAACTTAATAATACAACTGTCGTGTACAATACGACAAAACATAAACTGTGAGTTAGAATACAAATATTGTCTACCAGAGATTATACAAACTCAAAAGGAGTTCTCATTACAATTATTAACACACTATTTCACAGAATAGTGAGGACTACTAATGCACCATCTAGGACCATCACTCTGTTCCCCGACTAGTCCCAGCTACGTTTTCATTTCCTAAAGAGAACAGTGAAAGAAAGGGTGAGCTCAACTAGCCCAGTAAGAAATATTATGACTAAGATAATGCAGAATAATTTATCATTAGCCTTCAACAGTGTTAAATTGATAAAATATAATAACTATCAAGTTTAATCAAGTGAACAAGCAATCCATTAGAAGAGTCAAGTAGAGAATAAAATCTACTATCTTCTATGATTTAAAAGGTTTTTCATCACTTTTATCGTTGGGACTCAGCTTAATAAATAATCCACACCATCGAATCACCCCTACACTACGGCCAAGGATATTCTTTAGTATCACGACCATGAATTATCCATGCACAACGGCTTAAGATAATCATGTTTTCATCAACGGTCCTGATCATGCCATAAAACAATTCATCTTTGCACTACGGCCAAAAAGAATCCATAGCCATAATCATACCAAAAACTGTCCATCAATGCACTACGGGCCAATGAGAACTTTTTCCACATCATTTGTAACATTACAGTTATGATTATACCGAATAATCCCTGGTCATAATCATACCAACTCCATCAATGCACTACAGGCCACAGATGACTTTCAACATAATATAAACATGAGGATGATGATAATGATATAAGAATTCAATAAAACAAGTTCAAGAATTAATTTATCCAAGAACTGATAACGTTCAAATTATCAACATGATACTGCTTTGTAGAGTAAAATTCAAGAATGCTCAGAAGAATATTTCCATGAAAAGATACTGGATGAAGCGCAAATATCAAAGATATTCCACTAATTTCATGGGTATAGAAGTTAAAGTTTTAACCTACTGAGTATAATAAAGATTGGAATAACAAAAGAAATCACCAGGCATGCGATAGATCGCATAAAAGTGTGTTATTCCAATGTAATAATAATGGATGGAACCAGTCCTGCCAGAAACGTATGCATGTGATATTCCGACAAAATAATAAATAATGGAACCAGGTTTGGCGTAAACGCACAGACAAGATATTCCGACAGAATAATAAATAATGGAACCAGGTCCGGTGTAAACGCACAGACAGGATATTACGACAGAATAATAAAGAACGAAATATTAGAAGAATGTCACCATGTATAGGGTAGCCCGCGTATACAGGTTATTCCAAAAGAATAATAAATAATGAAATAACAGAAGTTCTCTTCATGAGTACAACAAATAACATCCCTTACCGTAAAAGAAACTGAATATAAGAGTAGAGAAGTAGCAGAATACTTTTCTATAGATTCTCTTGTAATTCTCTCTCTAGAGTTTCAGTGAATTCGTAAGAAATAATGAAGGAATGAGCTTCTATTTATAGGAAAATGGAATGAATAGTAACTAATTCATGAACGGTCTAGATTGATTTACTATTAAATAGACGGTCCATATTGGTTTACTATTAGAACTTAAAACAATGGTCCATACTGATTTACTATTAAAACTTTAAACCAGCGATCCATATTGATTTACTATTATAACTCCACCAGCGGTCCATATAGACTTACTATTATATCTTCAACTAACAGTCTGAAAAATTAGCACATCTCCTCATGGAATAATATTGTACCCAAATACCCGAATGCACAATACTAGAGTGAATAGTAACTGGGTGAATAGTAACTCGTGAATAGTAACTCGTGAGTAGTAACTCGTGAATAGTAACTCGTAAATATTAACTCATAAATAGTACTCCGACAGGAAAAGTGTCCCGAATACCCGATTGGACAATATATCATATGTAAGACCTCAAATTATTAATAAATGAAATTTAGTTTCCTCTATTTATCATTTTGAAATAGTAAGGGTTGATTTGATTAATGTAGTTAGTTATGGGTAAAATGCACAAATATTTTAAATAAGCAGGTGGTTATAAAATATTCATTGTTGTCGGGGAATATTTGTTTGGTCGTGGAATATTCTTGCTGTCGGGGAATATTCGTACGACGGCGCAGTCTTTTGTGGGCCCCATAACGAAAAGCGATTGGATGAAGAAAAAGACAAGTATAAGTTGTTTATAAATAACGGCGTAGTTATTCTCAAGTTAACATCGTTGGAATACCCGGTGGTTAAAACACAATGTCTGGCGTTGTTGCCGACAAGAAGCATTGCGGTATTGCACCAATTATTGATTCTTACGTAAGAAGGCACTACTCAATAATTGTTACAGTGAATTACTTGCTCAAAGATTTTATTTTATTGATTCAATAATTGCTGCATTGATATTTTATATTACCGTTGTTTCAATAATTGTCACTACACAGTATTTTCCATTATCGAAGCAATAATTCATATTATCTGAATAATATTATTAGAAAACATTATTGGCAATGTCTAGAAACTTCGCTCTAAGGAGAGGTTTGGTCATCTAATCAAGCTTGCCAAGAAGGAGAAATTCTTATTGAAAGCCCCTCTTTCTTAGGAACTACCGGTTGCACAAGATCTTGTGATTCTGTAATATTATTTGTGAATAATTAATTATTGATTTATATAATGAGGAAAATATTCATTTTATGTGGATATAGATGGAGAAAATTTTTATAGTGACAATTGCTGAAAATCGATATTTTATCTTTTTGATAAAATAATATTTTATTATATTATTATAATATAATAATGATGATATTTTTATAATGAATGTGGGATATATGAGTATATGAGGAGGAAGAGTATTTTTGTTGTAAAAGTTGTTTAAAACATGTTAAACATGTCTGTGGGCCCATTTCTTGACTGAAATTTGATTGTAGCCTCTAAAATTGCCAGTTTATGGATTTTGGTCAATTTCTGTTTGGAATTTGGAAAAACTTTCTTCTACAAAGTTGTAGAGAATTAAATTTCCTATAAAAACTCGTGAGATTCAAATTTTCTGATAAAAGGGCTATTTATTATGAATTATTGAAGTTCCAAAATTCCTGAATAATTGATTTTTGGAAATTTTAATTATTTTATTTAAGAAAAACGTTTTTTTTTGTTTTGGAACATGTGTGGCTGATGTTTTTGCCAAAGAAGTGGGCGTAGGATGTTTAAGAAAATTATATTAATATTTTATTAAATTTTCTGCTTTGGTGTTCTAAGCAATTTCCTATAAATAGGGTGCTTAGGTTAGAATTGAAAAACACACCAGAAACTACAGATTTCTCTCTCTTTCTCTCTCTATAATATCGAGCGTATTTTGTGAGTGTTTTAGTACTTTGAGTATTGCTATACGGTGCAAGTTCTTTCAGCACTATATCCAGTCAGAAGTACTATCCTTTTGAGGCAAGGGATGTTATTTTATTCGAAAATGATATTATTTATTCAATATCATTATGCCAAAATATTGGTGGGAACTTTTTATCAAATTTAGAACTTTTTCATGTTGGAGTTACTATTCACGAGTTACTATTCACGAGTTACTATTCACGAATTACTATTTATGAGTTACTATTCACGAGTTACTATTCACGAGTACTATTCACGAAACATGATGATCTTTTTTGTCAAGTTTCTATCGTTTAGTGTCGGAGTTACTATTCACGTATACGACACTATTCACGTATACGACACTATTCACAAATACGGCACTATTTACCGAAAAGTGAATTTTTTTTCTTATTGTCCAAAATATCTATTCTGGATACTAGCTTTGATTGTATCCATGTTTTGATCATTCTTGAATTTTACTCCACTATGATTATTTTTGAGGTATTTTTGGACATGGAATAGATGAAATACGAATCCTTAATATTTATTCTTTTGTTTCACTGGATTCGTTTTCTTTAAAATATTTTTCATCATCCTCAGTCCTAAATGATGATATAACTGAATATCTTTGGCCCGTAGTGCAAAGATGAATGATTTTATGATGAATATCTTTGGCATGTAGTGCAAAGATGAACAAGTGTTTAGATGAACATGACCAACTGATGAATATCTTTGGCCTATAGTGCAAAGATGAATATTTGATTCCAGATATATATTGATTGATGTTAAAGGGATAAAAGATAGACAATGAACTTTTATATTCATATATAAAAGATAGTAGATTTCATTCTCTACTTAACTCTTCAAATGAATTATTATTTCCGCTGCAAATATTGATTTAAAACTTGTTGTCTATTGTATTCTATTAGATTTTTCCTTGTTGAAGACTAACGATAATTTGTTTTGTATTATCTTAGTCATAATGTTCTTTACTGGGCTAGTTGAGCTCAACCTTTTCCTTTTTGTTCCATTTTTCTTCTTAGGAGGCGAGAATGTAGCGAGTACTAGTCGGGGTATGGAATGATGGTTCTAGAAGTTATTTTAGTAGTCCTCACCATTTTTATAAAATAATGTATCAATAATTGAAATGAGGACTTATTTGAGTGTAGATATTGTCTAGATGACAATATTTGTATTTAAACTCACAGTTTTTATGTTGTATTAATAAAGTTGTAGTTGTTTCGCATATCATGTATTTGATGACTCGAAATGAGTGTCAGATACTGCTTTGGGGCGCCACATCATATTATGCGATATGACATCGTGAACAATAATTGAATCAATAATATGAGAGATATGATGCGGCAATTCATCGTAGCAATAATTGAGTATAACCGAGTGACTTCTCACGTAAGCATCAATAATCAATATCGTAAGTTACTTCTTGTGCAACCACGCTGCTTTTCTCGTACTTTTAACACCGGTGTTTCAACAGCTTAACAGTAAAACTTCCGCCGTTATTTTCATAAAGTATTTTTTGTCGTTTTCTCTATCCGACAATAATTTTGTTGTGGGGTCCACCAATGATTGTACCGTCGTACGGATATTCTCCCACAAAAAGAATATTCCCCGACCAATCGAATATTATACAACCACTTGCTTACTTTGCAAAATTTGTAAATATTACCCACAACTTAACATTACATCAAATCAACACCATAATAAAAAAAATTATTTCGAGAAAATTAAATCTTTATTCATAAAATCTGGGGTCTCACAACTTGCTTATTTAAAATATTTGCGCATTTTATCCATAACTAACCACATTAATCAATTCAACCCCTTACTATTTCAAAATAATGAATAGAGAAAATTTAATTTTATTTATAAAAAGTCTGGGTCTTACAACCTCCCCTCCTTATGAAATTTTGTCCTCGAAATTGACGTACGTACCTGGTATGTCAAAGAGGTAATGATACCTTGTTTTCCTTTCTGATTCTAGCTCCCATGTCATTTCCTCAATATCATGGTTTCTTCATAAAACTTTGACTTGAGGTATAACCTTTGAGCGTAAAATATGTTCCTTCTTATCTAAGATTTTGACTAATATTACGTTAAATCTTATGTTATCTCGTCTGGTTCTAACTCAATAATGTGGTTAGGGTCGTCCACATATTTATGTAACATCGATACATGAAAAATGTTATGAACACGCTACATACTTAGCGGTAAAGCGAGTCTATAGGCCATAGTTCCTACTAGATCGAGGATTTCAAATGGACCAATAAATCGAGGGTTGAGATTTCCTCTCTTCATCGACTCTTACTTCTGGAATAACACATTCTTGTACCTTCTTCTTCATAAGCATCAACTCCATGTTTGTAGCTTGAGCAGCTTTAACTTTATTGATTAAAGTCGGTTCTACTCATATGTTTGATATCATCACGTGGGTACTCGGAGCCTTTAACTCTATCTCCATCCTTTGCAAGTCGTACAAAATGGGCCTTTGCGTTGACAATATCGCACTCATACCCGCATATGATCTTCTACTCAATGCGTCAGCTACCACATTTGCTTTTCCAGAATGGTATTGGATGGTATGATCGTAATCTTTCAACAACTCGAGCCAACATCGTTGCCGCATGTTGAGTTCTTGGAAGCTCTTCTCACATTCCTCGCTCCGTTCGAATTTTATATCTTTTCGAGTCAGCTGAGTTAATGGTGTAGAGATTCGAGAAAATTCTTCCACGAATCCCCGATAGTAACCAGCTAAGCCTAGGAAGATACGTATTTCAATTACTGACTTAGGTTGCTCTCAACAGTGACTCATATCCCAATCTTGGATAGCACGTCACAATGGCACCTATCGTTTTACCACCACACAAATATAGTGTCCCCTACAGAGAGTCTGGCTTCGGTGCATTCTGCAAAGGAAATCACCAGATAGAGGCTCGGGTACCAACTCCTGTAGTTGGGTTTTTAACTCCTGAAGTTCAATAGGAGCTATTCGATATGAGATTTTAGAAATGGGTTTTGTATCGGGTTCAAGATCAATAAAAAAATTCAACATCACACTCTGGGGGTAGGCCGAGAAGTTCTTCATAAAATACATCAGGAAATTCACTAACAACATAAATATTATTCAAATCTAACGTATTTTTGTTCAAGTCCATGACATGCGCTAAGAAAGTTTGACATCCGTTTTTCAATAAACAAATGCCTTTAAGGCTTGATATGAAAGTGTTTGACTTTAGTGGTTTGGTTGCTTGAATTCGTATAACAGGTTGGTTAGGAATATGAAAACTAGCAACCTTATGAAAACAGTCAATTTTAGCATGATGACTGATTAACCAATCAATCCCTAAAATCATATCAAATGCAAGTATTTTCAAAGAGATGAGATCAACATGTAATGTGATGGTCCCAACTTGAATCAAAAAAGATTTATAAATAGTGGATGTAATGAAGATTTCTCCTAACGTAGTTTCAACAGATAAGTTAAAGTCTAATTTCTCAGGGGTCAAGTTCAAACGTTGAGCACAAGATGGAGAAATAAAAGAATGGGTAGAACCGGTATCTAATAAGGTATAGACTTCGCAAGAATTTATGATTAACTAACCTGTGATAACTTCGTTTGGGTTACTCGCTTTTTGAGAAGTCACGAAAAATGCTCTTCCTGAAACCACCGACTTTGTTTTGTCCGTATCCGCATTTGGTGTCACTGTCCCAGCTGGACTTGATTTCGCTACAGGACAAAATTGAGCTATGTGACCGCCTTTTCCATAACTAAAACATACCTTGGAAGGCTGTGAATATTTTGGACTTATGTGTCCCTCATCTCTGCATCTGTAGTATCTAACTGGCGGTTGTTCTCCTCTCCTAGAATTTGTTGCTGCTGATGTTGCTGCTGCCGACGTCCTACTGTTATCGTTAAATCTTATCTTCTTAAAATTTCCACTTGAATCATTTCTTCTATTATCTTAGCTATGATTACCACCGAAGTGGTTACCATTTCTGGCATGATAATTTCCTCCATGATGGTTATCATTATTCTGATGGCCGTTGCCACCGGTACGATTATTATCGTGTTTTTGGTCGTTATCTTTTGGCTAGTGATTAAAGATGTCTCCATGGTCTCATTCACTCCATTGTTAACATTTCCAGCTGCCATTCTCAAATACTGACACAAAACAGTGGTTAATTAAATAAAATGACATACCACATAATACCCCTATATTCTGACCAACCAACAAATAAGCTTAGGTAGGACACACTAGCGAAGGATTTACTCGTCTCTCCCCTCCTAGTTTTATTCCCCGATCTCCGCAAGAGACCATATCCCTAAGCTCTGATACCAACTGTGACGCCCCCAAAATAGGTCCAATCCACCCAACCCATTCTGGGTCGCACATGGTACAGAAAACAACTACAAACTTCATTATTACAATTGTCGTGCAAAATATAAAAACACATATTATTATAGTGAGGACTGCTAAAATAACCGACTTGAAACTCAAAAGGAGTCCTCATAGATGTGAGTTTAAATACAAATATTATCTAATAGATAGTATTCAAACTCAAAAGGAGTCCTCATTACAATTATTATCACACTATTTTACAAAATAGTGAGGACTGCTAAAATAACCGACTTGAAACATCACTCCATACCCCGACTAGTTTCTGCTATATTCTCGTCTCCTGAGAAGAAAAATGGAACAAAAAAGAAAATGGTGAGCTCAACTAGCCCAGAAAAGAATATTCTGACTAAGATAATGAACAACAAATTATCGTTAGCCTTCAACAGGGAAAAATCTGATAGAATATAATAGACAACAAGTTTTATATCAACAATTGCAGCGGAAACAACAATCCATTAGAAGAGTCAAGTAGAGAATGAATTCTATTATCTTCTAAGATTTAAAAGTCCATCATCAATTTTTTATCCCTCTAACATCAATCAATATACATCTTGAATCAAATATTCATCTTTGCACTACAGGCCAAAGATATTCATTTGTATCACCAGTTGGTCATTTTCATCTCAACACATATTCATCTTTGCACTACGGGCCAAAGATATTCATCAGTTAATCATTCATTTTTGCACTACAGGCCAAAGATATTCAGTAATATCATCATTTAGGACTGAGAATGATGAAAATATTTTAAAGAAAATGAATCCAGTGAGATAAAAGAACAAGGGTTAAGGATTCGTATTTTAGTTCATCCATGTTAAAAGATACTCTATAATAAGCCATTGTGGAGCAAATTTCAAGAATGAAGATCAAAACATGGATACAATCAAAGCTAGTAACCATAATAGACAACTTGGATAAGAAAAGAAAATTTTAATTTTTCTGTAAATAGTGTCATATATGTGAATAGTGTCGTATACGTGAATAGCGACCCCGACGCTAAAAGGTAGAAATTCCACAAGAAAAATCATCATACTTCGTGAATAATACTCATGAATAGTAACTCATGAATAGTAACTCGTGAATAGTAACCTCGACATGAAAAGGTAAAAATTTCATAATAAAATTCATACCAATATTTTGGTATAATGATATTGAAAGAATAACATCATTTACGAAGAAAATAACATCACTTACCTCAAAAGAATAGTACTTCTGGTTAGAATATCAGATATAACACTGAAGGAAACTTGCACCGTATAGCAACACTCAAAGTATCAAAATACTCACAAAAATACGCTCGATAATATAGAGAGAAAACTTCAGATTCTAGTGTGTTTTTCAATTCTAACTTAAGCATCCTATTTATAAGAAAATTCTTAGAACACCAAAGCAGAAAATTTAATAAAATAATAATATTTAATAAATTTTTTCATGCCCACCTCTTGAAATCTGAATTCAGCACATTTACAACACATATGGGGCCCACCCAATTGCAAAAAATGTTTTTCTTAAAATAAATATTTTCAACTCCAAAAATCAATTATTCCAAAACTTCAATAATTCATAATAAATAGCCTTTTATCAGAAATATTCAAATCTTAAGTCCATTCCATAGAAAATTTAATTCTCTACAACTTTGTAGCTTTAAGTTTTTCAAAATTCTAAACAAAAATTGACCGAAATCCACATACGGACGATTTTGCAGCCTATAACCAAATTTCAGTCAAAAATGGAATCCACCAACATGTTTAACATGATTTTAGCATTTACTGTAACAAAAATACTCTTCCTCCTCATTTATTCATATATCACACATTCATTGTAAAAATATCACAATTATTATATTATCGCATTATACATTTATAATGTAATATAATAATATATTTGAATGAATTATTTTATCAGAAAAGATAAAATATCAATTTTCAATAATTGTCACTTTTCTAAAAATTCCTCCATTTATATTCACATTAAATAAATATTTTTTTATCATACAAATTAACAATTAATTATTCACAAATAATATTACAGAATCACAATAATGACAACCAGTCGCTCCTGTGAAAGAGGGGTTTCGATAAGGATTTCTCCTTCTTCGGCAGCCAATTAGGTGACCAAACCCCTTTCCTAAACAGAACTTCCTTAGACATTGCCAATAATGCTATCTAATAATATTATTAAAATAATATGAATTATTAATCTAATAATGGGAAATACTATGCAGTGACAAATATTGAATCAATAATATAAAATATCATCATAGCAATTATTGAATCAATAAAATAAAATATTGAACAGTAATTACTGTGACAATTATTGAGTAGTGACTTCTTACGTAAGAACCAATAATTTGTGCAATACCATGTTCTACTGTACAACACTGTGTATTACTGTATTTTAACTACCGGGTATTCCAACAGTGTTAACACTAACAAATAGGTCGTTATTTATAAAAAAAAACTCATACTTGTCATTTTTTTCATCCGACAGTTTTCCGTTTTGGAGCCCACAAATGGGTGCGTCATCGTACGAATATTCCCCGACAGCAAGAATATTCCACGATCAAACGAATCTTCCCCGACAACAATGAGTATTTTATAACCACTTGCTTATTTAAAATATTTGCGTATTTTACCCATAACTAACCACATTAATCGATTCAACCCCTTACTATTTCAAAATAATGAATAGAGAAAATTTAATTTTATTTATAAAAAGTTGGGGTCTTACAACCTCCCCTCCTTATGAAATTTTGTCCTCGAAATTGACGTACGTACCTGGTATGTCGAAGAGGTAATGATACCTTGTTTTCCTTTCTGATTCTAACTCCCATGCCATTTCCTCAATATCATGGTTTCTTCATAAAACTTTGACTTGAGGTATAACCTTTGAGCGTAAAATACGTTCCTTCTTATCCAATATTTTGACTGGTATCTCCTTGTACGTTAAATATTCTGCTATCTCGTCTGGTTCTAACTCAATAATGTGGTTAGGGTCGTCCACATATTTATGTAACATCGATACATGAAAAACGTTATAAGCACACGACATACTTAACGGTAAAGCGAGTCTATAGGCCACAGTTCCTGTGACACCCCCAAATTCGGGTACTTCATTTCCACCAAATTTGGTGCTCACTATTAAAATAATTACATCTAACTACCCATGATAAAGGATAAAGCATTAAATAACTTTAAACAATAATCTTTCCCATTAAAGGGGTTACATCATCTCATAAACAATCCCAGGTAATCTAACCTTAAATTATTACATCAGTTTACGGAATACATTATAAAATAAAATAGGTCTTATAACTTCATGCATTTAAATAAACTTTAACTAATTCTTCAACACTTGGACATCTTGCCCATTCCCTTGCTAGTAGATGGCTCATCACCTCTTTCGACTTTAGCTGCATTGTTTAATTGCAAGAGTGAGCAAACAATTGCTCACTGACATAAAGAATAGTAATAATAATCATAAGAGAATGAACAACGAATGATGTATAATAATGAACTTGTTCTACGAATAGAAACAGAAACAAGTTTGAACTTTAATTATTTGAGGGTCTTAAGACCACGAACTATGTCCACGGTGTTTAGGTATTATTACCTTAACCTTAACAGTCATTAGACTGTACAGACTCTTCTTAACGTACTCAGGGAGATCATCCCTTTGTACCATGTATTGTGCACAAATATCTAAACGTTACATGTACAAAATCCCCTATGTTAGGGTTGTTCGTCTCAGTTTGAATTTAGAATTTCCGCACTTAAGAAAGTTTAGTTTGGAACTAGCTTATCAGTGTTTCTAGAATTTTAGAACACTTATTCAATTTCCATCAATAAAAGTTTAATACAAGAATGTATAACTAAACAATGCTATCAAAGTCAAAGATCGGATATTAACAATATATAACTGAATAAACATAATACACGTGCAAAGTACTATGTTTAAAAGAATTAGAACAATCTCATTTGAATCGACGTATTAGAACAATACATACTTTGTATAATAATTAGAAAAGTGAAACTTGCTCGATGTAACGAATTAGGTTACAAGAGCTTAATCAATTGTATATAAGAATAGAATCAATAATATTACTCAATAGATTTTAGGAACTTGCATTCATTAATAAAAGAATGAAGCTTGAAAGCTTGCTCAATGTAAAGAGTTAAAGTTTAGAAACTTGCACAATTATGAAGGTAAAGTTAGAGAACTTACCTTGTTGGTAAGCTACACAAATGTACTATAATCTTCAATTACCCTACATACATCATTACAATCGCAACAACAATTAGTTGTATGAACATTAGCTTTAGGGGTTTAAACCATCATTTAGGTCATAACCCTATCCTAGCACCTAATCACGTTAGTTAACACTTTAACGATTCTGAAACCACACTATAAACCTTATCATTCATATTTAACGTTTGAAAACATCACATTTGGTTCATTACATAACTTATTCAAGTAATCACTTAAATTCTTTTACACTGTATATAAAAATGCATGACCATTTGTTATTGTAGTTTATATTGTGCCTTAACATTATTAACATGCATGCTAAACTAATATAAGTCCATTACACATGACCTTCAATTAAGAAGACTTCATTGTCTGCAGAATCGGCTACTCATGTGCCACGCGAGTAATATATTGGTAATAACAAGACAAGTCTTGACGTTAGTAACACTGCATATAAGCTATCTTGCTCACAAGAATGCCTCGATTCCATTTTATAGAAGCTCGAAATTAGACTCTATTTTGGCCTCAGTTCCAGTTATTGTAGTTTCTATAGAGTTTCACCACACTTCAACATCTAGAACTTTGTACTAGCATAGCTACACATGTTATTCATCATTATATATATAAAAACATCACACATATACGAATTTGAAGAATCAAATCTATAATTTTACAAATTTCTTCATTTTTATACTTTTAACGAATTTGATTGGCACGAATTCGTTTCTTAATCATTTGACATGATTCAAACTACGCCGCTTTCGTTTCTTAACATATTATCACAATCCAACAACAAATTACAGATTACATCACATATTGGACCAGAAATTTGGTACTTTCTAAGGCGATTTTATATGAACATAAACACTGTGATTTTTCCTTTTCTTCCTACACCCAATTTACACGAATTTGATACTTTAAACAACACTCATATATGATAATCAACCGATTCTACAACATAATCCACAGCATATACACAACGTTTGAACAAAAAGCCCACAAAATCAATTTACAGAGAACTTAGATAAAAACTTTTCATTTAGGAATGAATTATACCTTAATCCTCTTGATTATAGGCTATCACAAGATGGTGAATATCTTCTTTCTCTTGGCAAACTCACAGAGATTACTCTCTCTCAATTTCTCACTCTCAATACTCTGCAATTCTCTCTTCCTCTATTTTTCTATGTTAACAAGCCTTAGGAAAAAAATAAGACGCGTAACCCACATATACTGACTCCCACGTTCGTACGGTAAAAACACAAAAAGGCTCGCGTTAGTTACACAAGACCAAAGGCTACAAGTCCATGTTTGGCTAATCAAAACTCCCAAACTAGATTATTATTATATTATTTATATTATATAGTTTCACTTGTCACACATGCAACACATTAAATAGCTTATAATAATAATAATAATAATAATAATAATAATAATAATAATAATAATAATAATAATAATAATAATAATAATAATAATAATAATAATAATAATAATAATAATCTTATTATCATTATACTTATAATTTAATAAATAATTATATATCCTATTTAATTAATAAATTAGACACATCACTTTATTTAATTTATTTATTTCCTTTAAATTAAACAATTCATTTAATTTAAATATTTTCTTAAATATTAAGCAATTGATTTAATTTAATTAAATCCATTAGATAAAATTGTCATTAATTAATTTAGTTACCAAATTAATTCACCACAATTCATAAATTATTTATTTTCCTCCATAAATAAATTATTTAAAATATTTATTTAATTCAATAAATATTTAAATTAAATTACAAATTTCTCGATCGTTACATCCTTCCCTCCTTAAAAGGATTATGTCTCCAGAATCACAACTCGACAAATTCATTCGTCACATTCTTCCCTCCTTAACAAGATTTTGTCCCTAGAATCGTTATACAAGATCAAGCATACAACTGAGGATAATTCTTCATCATAACGCTTTTAAGTTCCCACGTAGCTTCTTCAGCATTGTGGTTCCTCCAGATTACCTTAACAGAAGGTATTACCTTATTCCTCAGTACTTGATCTTTTCTATCAATAATTTGAACAGGGACTTCTTCATATGTTAAGTCTTTCTCAAACTGTAAGGGCTCATATTCTATAACATGTTTATAATCAGTTTTATACGGTCTCAATTCCGAGATATGAAAAATATTATGAATATGCTTCAACTCTGGAGGTAAAGCTACCTCATACGCTACTTCACCAACTCGTCGAAGCACTTCAAAAGGTCCTATAAATCTAGGGCTTAATTTCCCCTTCTTGCCAAACCGAATTTTTCCCTTCCAGGGAGATACTTTCAAGAAAATATAACTACCAACATCGAATTCCCGATTTTGTCGGTGTTGATCGGCATATTTCTTCTGTCTATCTTGTGCGGCTATCAATCTTGCTTGAATAACCTTGATGATCTCGACAGTCTGTTGTACCAATTCTGGACCCAATAGCTGACGTTCACCTATCTCATCCCAGCATAACAGAATTCTGCATTTTTTGCCGTATAACGCTTCATAAGGCGGCATGCCAATACTCGCGTGATAAAATTCTGTGACAATCCGAGAATTTTGAATTTTTAAAATTTTAATTAATTGATTTAAGGTTCAAAATTAGAACCTAGACAGGAAATAAGTGTATGCGTTTGATATTTTTGAGAAGGAATTTTGAGGATTTCAAAATTTTGTAAAGGATTTAAGTGAATTATTCAGGATTAGGTAATATGCATTTATGTTTTGTGTATATGTGTGCATGATGTGGTCAAGGGTCAAATATTTGTAACAAACCCTAATTATATATTAAGAACGTCAACGTTCGGTTAGAAAACCCTAGTGATTAATAGGGAATCCTAGAAACCGTTCTAGAAACTCTAATTTCAGTTCCGGGAATTCGAAACCCTAATTCGGTGTATAAAACCCTAAATTGGGAACTTAATGGCGTAAGTGTAAATAATTATAAGATAAATTAGAATAAAGCTTAAGTAATTAGCAAACCCTAATCTAATTACGAAATCTAATTTCTAAATTAGGAAGTTATTTTTCTATTAGAAACCCTAATTTTTGGGTTGTAAACCCTAATGAGCAATTTTGATCCTAATTGCTAAATTATCATTTTAATTAGGAAATGTTATCCTAATTAGCAAGATTAAAATTATAATTAAGAAATTTTAATATAATTAGAAAATCCTAATTATAATTTAGAAAAGTTAATTTTCTATTTTTAAAACCTAAATTGGAAAATTTAGAAAATTAAATTGTAAACCCTAAGGGTTTTAAACCCTAAACCCTAAGGTTTTCCAAACCCTAAATCCTAACCCAAACCCTAAACCCTAAGGGTTTGGCCAATTACTAGTATGCCATTAAATTAAAAGGAAAAAGACTAAAATGCCCTTTTCTTAAAACCTAAGCAAAAGATTTTGCAATCTTGGTGAGTCATCACTCTATGTTTATCCCATGTGCTTATTATCTTAAAAGATCAGATATGTGTGCCACCTAGCAACATTAGATTCAATGAATCAAAACATAAGATTTAAAAGTAAGAAAATACTTACTTTACTTTTCATTTTTGCCAAGACCATTCTCTCTCTTCAATTTCGAAATCTAGAGTGAGAGAGAGAGAGAATCCAAGCTAAGATCAGTTCATAACCTTTCAATAATAAGATCAAAGGTCAGATGTCAAGATCAAGCACTAGAAAGGTATAAACCTTCAAAATTTCGAAATCTTGTGATCCATGTTATTTGTTATGATTTGTTGTTTTAAGTTGTGTTGGAAGGTGTCACTTAATGATCTGGGTTGTTGTATAGTGAATCCATAACATCAAAGTGCTCGAAATAATCATTTTAAGAAATCTGGGAAAAAGTTTAAAAAGTGGCCTGACAATCATATGTCAGAACCTCTAGATCTTTATGTCTTTGATGTTTTGTGTATTTTATGTTTTTAATCTGTTCTATGACATGAGGACTTTGATCTGAAACTTGAAGCAGGGTTAGATCTAGTCTAGATCATCAGTTATGCTCGGTCAAACCACGCCGACTGCTCACGAATCTGTTTCGGGTTACCCGTGTTTCCTGCAATTCTTGATGCTTTTTGCAAGCCTCTGATCTTGCAGTCGTTTGATCTTTTGGTCGTGTTGTTAGTTTGTGGTTGTAGAAGAGTATATTAACTACACATGTATGCTACTAGATCACTTAGATCACGACTAGAATGAAATATAATCACTACCAAAGTAGGTTGACAATTAACCCGCTTCATGAAGGTTTCTCGAAAACCCGGATCTTCATCACCGAGTTATTCACGTCGGAGGTTGACCGACCTTAATCTCTTAGATTCAATGTTGTTATGATGTTCTGATTTTATGTCGTTGTACCCTGGCATGTGGTCTACCTTATGGAACCAATAGTTCACCCAAAACAATTACAGAATTCCAGTTATAAGGATCGAAAACTAGTACCCTTGACTGTTCTTCATTTTCTGGAAAACCCAGAAATGAAGAATAGCGTTGTCAGATTTTTCTGGAGCCTAGATCTCTTAGATGTGTTGTTGTATGATCATAAACTTGGTATGTAGTTGTAGTATTTCACTTATACTACAACGTTAACACTTCTACTAACCCAGAAAACTCTTAGATCATAGATTAATTACTAGTCAAACTAAGCCCCTCGAACACTGACATTTAAGATCCAAGCATTTCAAGAACGACCTCAAGAACACCTATAGCGACGGACTTTTGCCCGTTATATAGAACCATTAATGACAGCTTATTATTATTATTTTTCCTAAATTAAATAAAATAGATAAAATGGTTTTTAATTATTAAAATACATAAAAATTACGAAAAATTATTTTAAAGTCCTAAAAATAGTTTTTAATTATTTTGAGCATATTTCTTAAATATTTAATATTTTTGAATATAAATGGTATTTATTTATTTAATTATAATATTAAATAAATGATTTAAAAATGATTTTAATTCATGAAAAATCATGAAAATAATATTATAATATAAGAAAATATTTAAAGATATTTTCATGACTTTTAATATTTTGTGATGAATTTCACTAATTAATTAATATTAAGGATAATTAGTTTATTTAATAAATATATTAAATAAATTATGGAAAAATAAAATTAATGGTTTATAAATCATATAAAAATGATTTAAGTATTACAAAATTATTTTAAGTTATAAAATATAACTTTTGATATTTTGTGATGAAAATATTAATAATTTAATATTAATAGCAATTATCGGATAATGAATTTAAGTGTTTAAAAATCATATTTAAATTATTTTAAGGTATTAAAATACTTGGATATATTATAAATATATTATAATATTATGAAATGTATTTCATTAATATTGGATAATAAATAAATATTAATGATAAAAGAATTATGTGGTAATGATTGGAAAATCATTTTAAATGATAATAATTATTTGAAAATTATTATGAGACTTAAAAAATTATTTTGATTACTTATATGATTATTTAAGTTAATTTTAAGTGTTAATGCAGAGTTTAATTGAACTTAGACTGATAAAAGTTCATTGTAGGCAATTCGGACGTTAAAATTTTGTTGAATTCAAGTCGAATCGAAATAGTTTGACTTGATCTTTGAGTCTTATGTGTGTTATGAATCGATAGGGTTATGTGTTATGTGTTCAAAGTTATTCTATGTATGTCTATATATATAATAGTATTATATTGTGATGATATTATTCTAATATTGGAGATCTATATTACTAATATTAGGTCTTCGGATAAGGCGATATAAATTTGTAGCGGTAATAAACGGTTCAGGCAAGTTTATTTTTACTTAACTCTACTAAGAGTGTTTCATTCGGATAAGCTTATGGTTAATCATTGCTGATTGTCATGTATAATTGTACTTTGTACATATTGCATGTATAAGTCAGGTATGAAAGGCTGATCACCTTCATTACCAGTTGGTTTCAGATATATTTGTTCATGTATAATACTTGTTCAGTCATAAATTTGTTCCTGCTAGTTCATAATTATATTGTTGAATTATAGCCAGCCAATTACTCAAATCATTTCAATCATGATATATCGTTATATTATTGAACTTAAACTTGTTGGGCAATCCTTATGCTCACCCTTGCTATATCATGATAAAACATTGCAGATTAAGACGAATTCGTTGGATACAAGGACATGTTAAAGACAGTTCCAGCGTTATGATATATGTGCAGCTAAATTGTATAAGTATTGTATGTTAATAATGTTATGTGTTAGAAAAGTTATGAATTGTGTATTAAGTTAAGGTTACTCGACCTTGGGGATTATGTATAAGTTATTGTATAAACAACAATTTATGTTTATATCTTTCGCAAATATAGTTGAATAGTTATAGAATGATCGAACCGGATCTGAGTTGATTTAGAATTTGCTTTCCTCCCCTTCCGGTACTGGCTGAACCCAAATTCTCCCTTCGAATCGAAGTAACCCTTCCGAGTCGATTTTGAATTTATTTTCCTCCCCTTCAGATATCTTCTATTTTATCTTTTTGAATTCTTCATCCTGAAGTTGTGCATTTTTTACCTTATCTGCCAATGTTGAATTGTTTCCCATCTGGAACAACTTTTCATCGGATTCTGTCGGATATCTAATTTCTAACTCCATCTTAGCCATTTTCGACACTAGCTTCTTGTGACGCCCCCAAATCCAGGTTACCTGACCCCCGAGTTTGATGTTCATGATCCACAATATAATATCATTTAACTACCCATTCATATATAAATAGGAATACATAACTCATTAACATAAGTTGTTAATACATAAGTCCCAGGTCCACTAACCTTAACATTACAGAAATACCCCTTAGATATACAAAAAGGGTTTACAATACAATACAACATAATATTATTGTTCATCATAACTAATTTATAACTATGTCTTTTCCTTTGTTCTTCTTCGCAGCACCTTCTGCAACTTCGTCTGTAGCTAAAAAGTTTTATTTATAGCAAGGGTGAACAACAAGTTTGCCCAACAAGTTTTCCCCGTAAGTTAAGACATATAATAAATGTATACGAATCAATAAGAACAGACAATCTATTTTGATAGAATGAAACCAAAGTTCGGTGAACTTTGAAATAGCTGAACAAATCGTCAATCAATAACAAGTCTTCTCGTATTCTAGGCAACACAATAATTTGATAATGAAAGAATACAACGCTTTCAAAGTTTCTACGATATTCTATTGAATAATCAAGAATCAATTCTACGCAATTACAAAGTGAAAATGTTTTCCAGATTTTTGCTGAGCGATCCATTGGATCTAGAACTTCTACTTTCTCGGGTATCTATCAAAGATTTACTTTGATACATACGCAGGAGTATCAGATAACCATAAAGATTAAATCGTACCCCTCTGCAAGTACTTAGACCCGGTTAACTCCTTGTACCCTATATTATGCATAATACTTAACAGTATGCAATGGTCGAATATACGACCTAAAATGTTCCCTTTATATAAAATATTGTTCTTCTCAGTCTCAAAATCAAGATTTGATTTAACAATGAAATTTAATGATTTCTATTTCTATTTCCTTATCGATCTAGCCGAAATAATTGGCATCGATCTATCAATAACAATTGAATTCTCTTCTCGAATCTATCAACTTCTAATAAATGTTCGTCTAGCCAGAATAATTAGCTAAGACATTTCTCAACATAATTTGACAATAAATAGAATTATCTCAGGTCATCCAATTCTATCTTCTACGAATATGAATATCCAACAACAGTTATTCTAAAAATATATATTCTATGAATCAGTAATTCAATTTGAATTATTAATCATGCACTAACTGCGAATAATCAACAATAAATTCCCTAAACATGGTATAATTAGCAATAATTAACCATTATTATAATTGAATGAATATAACTCAAGGTTGAGTTAGGAAACTTGCCTTCCGCGTTGATTACAACTACATAATAAACTTATCTACGTTCGTAAGACCTATAACCAATAATATCGGTCTCACAATTAGCACAATCATTTATAACACGTAACACTATATTCTACAGTCAAACTTTTCACAGGCACATTATCACATAATCATATTAGTGTTTATAACCTATATAAACACTTATCCAGTCTAATTATTTTGGTCTGGTTGGACTTCGGTCCATTCTCGGTGTTCTGGTCACCCTATCCGATAATTAATACATTGATTGTCAATTAAACTTGGTCTCTAAGCTTCAATATTATTTTAGATAAGTCAAATATCGTTTATAATATTTTTCTAAGCTTTTATAATTTATAAACAATTATTATAATTTATAATAATTTTTCAAACACTTAAATCATTTTAAATGATTTAATTATCAAATAATCTTATTATCATTAATATTTAATAATATAAAAATATTAATGTTATACTTCTCAAAATATTAAAGTTATTGTTAATAACTTAAAATATTTTTAAATAATCAATATTCTACTTAAATGATTTTTAAATTAATTAAAAATCATTTTTAAACCACCACCATTAATATTTAAATATTAATAAAATTATTATCAAAATATTAAAAGTCATTAATTATAACTTAAAATACTTTTAAATCAATTTTCTCATTTTAAATGATTTTAATTCAATAAAATCATTTTTAATTCATTTATTTAATATAATAATTAAATAAATCTAATATCATTAATATTAATTTATTAATAAGAATTCTCCAAAATATAGAAAATTATATTTTAAAATCTCAAATATTTTCTAATACTTTATTCTTATTTAAAATGATTTTTAAATTAATAAAATCATTTTTATCTTATTTATTTAATTTAATAATAAAATAAATCTAATATCATTAATATTAATTTATTAATAAAAATCCTCCAAAAATATTAAAAGTCACATTTTATAACTCAAAATATTTTTAAATACATTATTCTTATTTTAAATGATTTTTCATAATATTAAATCATTTTCCTCTAATTTATTTAATACACTAAGTAAATAAATTAAATACTTTTAATATTTAAATAATTATAAATATTAAAGAAAAATATTCCAATTAATCAAAAATTATTTTTCATAATTTAAAATAATTTTAAAATCTTTTTTGTAATTTTTAGAATTTATTTCTATTTTAAATAATTTCCGAATATTCGAAATTCAAAATTAAATAAACCGTCGCTATTGGGCTTTAGCGACACAAAGCGTCGCTGTTGGTGTTCTTGAGCTCAAGAACACTGACAGTTTCGTGTTCAACCAATCTTGTTTGACCAGCCTTAGATTTTAATCCATACATGTTCTAGGCCAAATTAAACCTCGATCGTGTAGTGTTTATTTAACACTACGATTATCAGTCATCATTTAGGTCAAGCAACAAACCATCAAGAAGATCGGATCTCCCAAACATGTTGTCAGACAGCTCTTGGGCTTTCTGGGTAACCCAGAAACCCAGGCAGCTTCTAGGTACCATTTTCCAAACAAAATAATTAGGTATTATGGTTATCAATTAAGTTGGTTATTGGTTCAAACATGTTGTGCTCATGTCACTCAACAACTACATAACACAATTCCAGTCAAACGATAACAAAATCACCAAATACGATCCGGTCAAACATGGTCAGAAATCATGTTCTTACGCTTTCTAGAATTTCCAGAAAAGTGTCTTCGTGATCAAATGGGCTGCTTTGACCATCGATTACAACCAATCTGTTTGTTTTTTTAGGGAATATAAATGCATGGATCTAGATTACATCTTACAAGCTACAAACTGTATGCAACCATATCATCATACAACTTAACATCTGATAGATCAAGTCCTTAGAAAAACCTGTTAGACACTGTTTTCAAACTTTCTGGCTTAGTCATGCTCGGTCAACTCTCTTTGACCAAGAATAACAACTAATCTAGACATCTGATGGCTATAAGACCACTTGCAGATTAAAGAACGCATACCAAATTACAGATCTAAAACATAAAACAACAATCATCATAAACAGACACGGATCTGTGGCGCCTGACATTAGCTTGTCAGACCACAAATCGTGTTCTTGACAGTTTTGAAAAAAATCAATTTTAAAGCATTTTGATGTTATGGATCTATGTTATATCAACATCTATCATCATAAAACATCATCTAACAAAGATCTAAACACATAAACACAAAAGTTGTCTTAGCATACAAGATCAAAATAGGTTTTAGGGTTTTTACCTTTTCTTGAATATGATTTGATCTTGTCTTAACAATCTGGTCTAGATGTTTTAAAAAGATAAAATAGGACTGATCTACTTGATTATTTCGGAGCTTTGAGAGAGAATAAGAGTTAGTGGAGGCTTGTGTACAAAATGACTAAGTTTTGTATACTTTCTCTCTCTTAAATCTATATATATACAATGATATGTTGCTAGGGCTTACAATTTCGGCTGATTGCTGCAGATTTGTATCACAAAGTCAATTTAGTGGTTCAACCACTAAAGTTGCTAGCATTTTTGCAAGTTATCTAATTAAAGAAAATGAAAAAGGGTATTTTAGTCATTTACAAAATAATTTTAAGGGCAATCTTGATAATGCCCATACCCTTAGGATTTAACCCTTAGGGTTTAACCTTAAGGTTCTAACTCTTAGGTTTAAAATAATTAGTTTCCAAAAATTTCTAATTAAAGTTTTAATTAGAAAAATAAAATTTCTAAATTACAATTAGGGTTATAAAAATAGAAATTAAAATAACAAAAATATAATTAGGGTTTTCTAATAATCATATTTAAGTTTAATAAACACCTTAGGCTTGTCAATTAGGATTAGGGTTTCCTAATTTAGGGTTTTGAAATCCCGAATATGAAATTAGGGTTTCTCGGCTTTCGATTAGGGTTTCTAACTAAGACGTTAGGGTTTCTAATCTCGAGATTAGGGTTTTAATCTCTTATTAGGGTTTATAATTTTAAACCTTATCTCGATCTATCATTGATCAAAAATTCTATACTGATGCAAAACACATACATATTAATATAATTATTTTAATTATATTTTCTATCGAATCCCTATCTAGAAATTAGGGTTAGGGTTTCTCATCTTTTTATGCACAACTCTACTCTAAAATTTATTAGTCAATATACAAATTGACTTTCTCGAGACTCCTATCACGTATACTTGTCACAAAATTAATAATCAATATAAATTTTAATAAAAAAATTTATTCAGAAAATTTGAATATTCAAATCCCGAGTTATCACATTCACCCTTCCTTAAAAGGATTCCGTCCTCGGAATCACCGCTTTTTTATTCTCTATAATCTTTTAAAGTTGTATCATCAATTCATTTGTATCAACACAATATAAATTTGTGTTTCAAATTCTAACTTGTGACTTGAATCTATAAAAGAAACAGTTCACAGATAAATTGGACTCATAACACTCGCGTAATAAAAATTCTAAACGAAATCATTACCTGCTGCGACCTCCTGAGTAGCCCTGCATCCTGCGCCGTCATGTTGAATGTACGGGTTGTTGGTCTTCCTAGCTGTGTAGGTCCTCGAATTGCCAAGGTTCCACCACTGGGTCCCTTGCTGACACTTTCCTTCTCCGCATTCTTCTTTGGACAGTTCCGAACCAAATGATCAGTCGATCCGCATGCAAAGCAACCTTGAATTTTCTTCGGATTGGGGCAATTGGGCGACATGTGCCCCTCTTGCCCGAAATTATAGCAAACTCCCTTCTTCTTCAAGCAAACTCCAACATGGTTCTTCCCACAATTGGAACATGGTTCCCTTCCTTTCCTATTATCTTCTGTCATATTACCCGACTGAGTATTCTCACTCCATTTCCTCTTATTCGGATTACTACCACCATTACTTCCACCATCATTTGTCTTCTTCTTCTTCTCCTGATGAAATCGAGACACAGCTTTGCTCCCTCCTTCAACAATTAACGCTTTCTCCATCAACGTCGCGAACGTATTGATCTGCAATACCGCTACTTTGTTGAATATTCCCGACTTCAGTCCATTCTCGAATCTTCTCGCCTTTCTCGCTTCTGTGTCCACCTGATGAGGTGCAAATCTTGCTAACTCATTGAATTTGGCAGCGTATTCTGTTACCGACATGTTGTCCTGCTTCAATTCTAGAAATTTAACTTCCATCCTGGATTGCATACTCGGCGAGTAGTAGTTCTCAAAGAACAACTTCTTGAATCTTGTCCACAACACCACCGCTGTACCAGCTCTAGCCTGATTTGTCTCCCACCAGTAATTAGCTTCTCCCTTCATTAAGTATGTCGCAAAATTCGTCTTCTGTTCTTCTGCCACTCGCGCAATGACGAATGCTTTCTCCATCTCCTTCACCCAAGTTTGGGCTTCAATCGGATCTGTGGTCCCTTTGAATTCAGGCGGTCCTACCGCTTTAAAGTCTTTGAAGTTAGCCAATCTTTCAGCTGGCTGATTTCTCGCTCTTCCTCTTGCTAGAGCCTTATTTTCCAAAGCTTCGGCTATCATATCCGCAAAGTTTTGCATCGGGTCAGCTTGACCTCTTTCGTTATTCACTGACTGTTCTTCTCGTTGATTTCGATTCTGTCGTCTAGGCGGCATGATCTGATTTAAATAAAAATCTTATATTAATTCTCACATAATCGCATATTTATTAAAATAGCACATAGTACATTTAGTACTTCACATATTACTATCCCTTTTTAAATCATATTAGGATTATTAACACAACTTTACACAAAAAGTTGCAATTCTCCATTCACACATAGTTATTACCAGTTCGCCAAACTCACCACACTTATGAGTTCAGGAACTTGCCACAATTATATGAGCATGTGAACTTATCCTAGTCAGACCTTTGGCGTCCATTCACTGAGGGGTTCAAAACATTTCATATAATTATGAGTCATTAACTTACCATAAGTATGAGTTTTAAGAACACACAAATTAATCTTAATCTTATATTCATATAGAAAATAAGGATTTCATTCATACAAACATATATATATATTTACATATGCTTACACATCATTCTCGATATTACAACACTTAATATCATAAACTTCTACCAAAAGTTACTATTACATATATCTAAGTTGTCTCACCGAACACTCCTTCACCAAATCTTCTTCTTGATGGGACACTTGTTGAATCCATGACCCGCTCGCCCACATGAAAACAATTCCTCAAATTTGGCTTAGAAAATGCAGATAAATATGTCCTTCCCCTTTACATAATTTGAAGCACACATTTTCCACATCATGCATTCTCCAGCGTGAGTCTTCCCACACTTCTTCTGAGCTTGCTTCTTCTTGAGCTTGACTTTTCGAATTAGGGTTGTCGTTGTCCCTTTTTCTCTTTTTCTTGTTTTTCTGTTGCTTGATTGTCCCTTCAGATGATCCACCACCTTCCGTCTTCATCCTTTCTATCTGCGCCTTGAGATCGTTCCATTCTTCAGTCATTTCGCGTAACGCTCGCTCCATCTTCCACAGTTCCTCCAAGAGAAATGCCTTACGCCGGAGTTCTTGAACTTCTGCAGCTAGTTGATCTTGTTCTTCAACTTTAGTCTTATTCTTTAACTCTACCTTAGCTGGCTCAGACTCTGCCTCCTCATCTCCATTCAGATACATCTCAGGATAATCGTCATGATCGCTCCCCAGATTGACCATAGGTTCATCTTCTCCCACCTTCTCAACTGATTCGCTTTGCGCTGGCACCTCGGCTTCTGGCACTGGTGCAACAGCCGCTAGTATCTCCGCACTCGTTTGATCTTCTCCAGACATCCTACAATCAGTTTAAACAACTTCATTAGTACTTCACCAGTACAACATTCTCACACTATGTGTACACTTATCTTACTATTAATGCATTTCTGCAATCCCTCACTTAGAACTCTAAATGAATTTTCTCTATCTCGCGTATGGTTATAATCCTAGGGTTTTCTCCCACCCCACTTATGGTTTATAACCTACAGCTCTTCTACCAACTTGTGACACCTTGGTCACTACAGCTTTGATACCAACCTGTGACGCCCCCAAATTCGGGTTACTTGACCCACGAGTTTGGTGTTCACGATCCACAATATAATACCATTTAACTACCCATTCATATATAAATAGGAATACATAACTCATTAACATAAGTTGTTAATACATAAGTCCCAGGTCCACTAACCTTAACATTACAGAAATACCCCTTAGATATACAAAAAAGGGTTTACAATACAATACAACATAATATTATTGTTCATCATAACTAATTTATAACTATGCCTTTTCCTTTATTCTTCGTCGCAGCACCTTCTGCAACTTCGTCCTTAGCTGAAAAGTTTTATTTATAGCAAGGGTGAGCAACAAGTTTTCCCCGCAAGTTAAGACATACAATAAATGTATACGAATCAATAAGAACAGACTATCTATTTTGATAGAATAAAACCAAAGTTCGGTGAACTTTGAAATAGCTGAAAAAATCGTTAATCTATAACAAGTCTTCTCATATTCTAGGCAACGCAATAATTTGATAATGAAAGATTACAACGCTTTCAAAGTTTCTACGATATTCTATTGAATAATCAAGAATCAATTCTACGCAATTACAAAGTGGAAATGTTTTCCAGATTTTTGCTGAGCGATCCATTGGATCTAGAACTTTTACTTTTTCGGGTATCTATCAAAGATTTACTTTGATACATACGCAGGAGTATCAGATAACCATAAAGATTAAATCAACCCCTCTGCAAGTACTTAGACCCGGCCAACTCCTTGTACCCTATATTATGAATAATACTTAACGGTGTGCAATGGTCAAATATGTTAGGTTTTATGAAAATCAAAGTAGTCAATCAAAATTGCAAAAATAGCGGAAGCGAGATAAAATCAGATTTTAAAATTTTTCACAAACCAATTACCCGGATCATCCTTTATGCATATTATTAATTAAACGAAGAATAAGAAATTATGAAATCATACCCTTGTAGAAACGAAGCTTCCTCAGTGCAGAGTTCACCTCCTACTTCTCCGTGATCTCCTTGAATCTCCGGGTAGATTCCTTCCTTTGATTAATGTAAGCCACCCAAGTGTATGGCCTCTATAGGTGATCCACCAAGGAAGAGGAATTTTTCAAGAAGAAGGGATGTTGGCTCAAACCCTAGTTTTTCCTATCTAAATAAGAAAAGGGGTGTACTCTCAAAATCTAGGAATTACGTATCTTAGATATCTAATATAAGACTCCTCTTATAAAGATATCATGTAACCCTATTTTAATTAAAACAAGGTATTATTTTAATTAAACTCTTTTAATTAAATTGGCTCCCTAATCCTATTAGGGGTAATTAATTAAACTCCTTTAACTAATTTTCTTTCCTAATCCAATTAGGAATAAATGAGAGTACTAATATTAAATTAATTCCTAAACCTTTTAGAAATTAAAATAATAATAATTATAATAATATTAATAAGACTCCTCTTATTAATTTATATTTAATATTTCTAAAATATTAAATAATAAATATTAAGCTATTTAATTTATTCTATCACCATAGATTAAATTAAATATACTTAACATATTATTACAATTATGCCATTAACTTCTTAAATAATTATTCTTCCTTTTATGGTGTGACCCTTTAGGTTCTCCATATTAAACCTATTGTGAATAAATCAATTAGAACAATTCTAATCTCATTTAAATAAATAAATTAAACAAATAATTTATTTAAATAAATAATATTTATTCTCTAATAGGGATAAGCCTCCCTAGCGATCAACGACTTTCCGTATAATATAGATTTCAACATTAATCATAAAAGAACCTTTGAGTAAATAGTTACTTAGTACAATTCAATCCTTCCACCATATTATGTCCCAATTAAATATAAGACATGGAATTACTGTCAAGTCTTATTTTATTTAATTATATGTATTTCGATTCCTAAATGAACAACTCCTAATGAATGCAAATTAGAAACTACTTTCTAATTTCATTCCACCTTGGCCAAGATTCCTGGGTTGTCATTTATCGAATCACATAGGACATTTCTCCTTTTACTAGAAGTGGTAGATTCTTTATTGATCATTCATTATCTTCATATATAACTTATTACACCCAAGCATACCCTTTGATATACTCTAAGAGTCTTAAGGAATAAGTCAAAGTGTAATTCATTATATATAAGATACTATGATGATCTCAAGTCTAAGGATCATTTGTAGATTACTATCACTACAGGAATTCCTATTGACATGTAAGTAAAACTCCATTAGGTATTCCTTAGCGAGTCACGTTCAGTGAACTTATTCTCTAATAAGCACCTACATACTTGCTTTAGTGTCTCCACACAAATGATCATGAGATCAATCATCCTCATCCAATGAAGCAAGCAACATATGTACCAATCTATCCGGATTCACTAATCCCCAATTTAGTAATCCAATGATTGGGAACTATTTTAGCTCTAAGCTTTCTAAGAATTTAGATCTCATTAGAATGATCATCATCATTATTCTAAAAGTGTTGCTTAAAACTATGGGTTTATCACATATTATTAAAACAAACTATGTAGATAATAAATGCCTTTAATAAATAATTCTTTTATTAATAAATAAATAAGATTGATTACACAAGATATGCTTTATCATCATACATGATCGGCTTATATGCATAATACTTTCAATCTCCCACTTGCACTAAAGCCAATCGCCGTGGTATCTCATACCCATCTTCTCTAAGTGACGATCAAACCGCCATTGTGTTAACGCTTTAGTAAATGGATCTGCTGATATTGTCTTGAGAGTCCACACGCCTGTGGTGACGTCTCCTCTTTCAATGATCTCTCCGATTAAATGAAATCGCCGCAACACGTGTTTGGATTTACGATGAGACTGGGTTCCTTAGCTTGCAAATGACTCCAAAGGTTGTCACGTAATAAAGGCACCTTTGGTCCTTTAATGCTAGGAACCACACCAAGTTCGGTAATGAACTTCTTCATCCAAATAGCTTCCTTTGCGACTTCACTTGCGCCTATGTATTACTCCTCTCACATTTGAATCAAAGAATCGTTTTTCGCTTGAACTTTTCCAACTCAACTGCGCCACCGCTTAAGGTAAACACATACCCCGAAATGGATTTATCATCATCTCTGGTCTGCTTTTGAAAACTTGAGTCCGTGAAGCCCTCTAGTTTTAATTCGCACCCACTGTGAGACAAGAAATACATCCTTAGTTCTTCTTAAGTACTTTAGGATATTTTTCACCGCCTTCGAGGTGTTCTTCTCCTGGATTCGATCGATATCTCGCTTGTTACACTAAGTGCATGAGCGACATCCGGTCTAGTACATATCATACTGTACATGATAGATCCTATTCTTTGAAGCATAAGGAATCTTACTCATACTAGTTTCTCTCCTCCGTGTCTTTGGGGCTTGTTTCTTGGAGAGATGTATTCCATGGCTCATCGGCATGAGACCTCTTTTGAATCTTCCATGCTAAACCTTTTAAGCATCATGTCAATGTATCGCCTTGGGATAAGCCAAACATCCTATTAGATCTATCTCTATAGATCTTTATCCCCAAAATATAGGATGCTTCTCCCAAGTCCTTCATGGAGAAGTGTTTAGATAACTTGATTTTAATTGTTTTGCATAAGATAGGAATATCATTCCCTATCGGTAATATATCATCAACATATAATACAAGGAATGAAACAAATAGCTCCCTAACTAACCTTCTTGTACACACATGGTTCATCCTCATTTTTGATAAAATCAAACTTTTTGATTGTCTCATCAAACGGATGTTCCACCTACGAGAAGCTTGTTTTAATCCATAAATGGATCGTTGAAGCTTACGGACTTGATTTGTTCCAACCTTTGAAACAAATCCTCTGGTTGTGTCATATACACATCCTCCTCAAGTTTCCCATTGAGGAAGGCCGTTTTCACGTCCATCCGCCAGATTTACGTAGTCATGGTAAGTCGCAATCGCAAGCAAAATCCGAATGGACTTGAGCATTACTCTTTGGTGAGAAGGTTTCGTCATAGTCAACTCCTTGTCTTTGTTTGAAACCTTTTGCAACCGATCGGGCCTTATAGGTCTCTACCTTGCCGCCCATGCTGCTCCATCTTTCTTTTTAAAGACCCATTTACACCCAATAGGCTTAATGCCTTCGGTGGTGAGACCAAAGTCCATACTTGGTTCTCATACATGGAGTCCATCTCGGATTTCATGGCTTCTTGCCATTTCTCCGAGTCTTTACTACTCATAGTCCGTTAAGTAATTCAATGGATCATCATCATCTATGATGCGTACCTCATTGTCATCTTCTATGACAAGTCCATACCCCGACCGGTATCTTTGGTACTCTTCCAGATTTACGGTAATAGGGTGTGGTACGAAGGAATCTCTACTTGATTAGGTACCTCACTTTGATCTCAGTAGTATTTTGTGGTTCTTGAACTTCTTCAAGATATATCTTACTCCCACCGACCCCTTCAAGGATAAACTCCTTTTCCAAGAAGGCAGCATGTTTCGCAACAAACACCTTTTGATCAGTTGGATGATAGAAATAATACCCCGATGTTTCTTTAGGGTATCCCACAAATCTACATTTGTCAGATCTAGTCTGCAGCTTATCGTTTTCAAACTTTTTGACATAAGCTGGACAATTAGAACAATTCAAATCTCATTTAAATAAATAAATTAAACAAATAATTTATTTAAATAAATAATATTTATTCTACAATAGGGATAAGCCTCCTAGCGATCAACGACTTTCCGTATAATATAGATTTCAACATTAATCATAAAAGAACCTTTGAGTAAATAGTTACCGCATAATTCAATCCTTCCACCATACTATGTCCCAATTAAATATAAGACATGGAATTATCACAAGTCTTATTTTATTTAATTATATGTATTTTCGATTCCTAAATGAATAACTCCTAATGAATGCAAATTAGAAACTACTTTCTAATTTCATTCCACCTTAAGGATTCTGGGTTGTCATTTATCGAATCACATAGGACATTTCTCCTTTTACTAGAAGTGGTAGATTCTTTATTTATCATTCATTATCTTCATATATAACTTATTACACCCAAGCATACCCTTTGATATACTCTAAGAGTCTTAAGGAATAAGTCAAAGTGTAATTCATTATATATAAGATACTATGATGATCTCAAGTCTAAGATCATTTGTACTACTATCACTATAGGAATTCCTATTGACAGTAAGTAAAACTCCATTAGGTATTCCTTAGCGAGTCACGTTCAGTGAACTTATTCTCTAATAAGCACCTACATACTTGCTTTAGTGTCTCCACACAAATGATCATGAGATCAATCATCCTCATCCAATGAGCAAGCAACGTATGTACCAATCTATCCGGATTCACTAATCCCCAATTTAGTAATTCACTATTTTAGTTCTAAGCTTTCTAAGAATTTAGATCTCATTAGAATGATCATCATCATTATTCTAAAAGCGTTGCTTAAAACTATAGGTTTATCACATATTATTAAAACAGCACCATGTAGATAATAAATGCCTTTAATAAATAATTCTTTTATTAATAAATAAATAAGATTGATTACACAGTATATGCTTTATCATCATACATGATTGGCTTGTATGCATAATACTTTCAAAATATACGACCTAAAATGTTCCCTTTATATAAAAGGTTGTTCTTCTCAGTCTCAGAATCAAGATTTGATTTAACAACGAAATTTAATGATTTCAATTTCTATTTACTTATTGATCTAGCCTAAATAATTGGCATCGATCTATCAATAACAATTGAATTCTCTTCTCGAATCTATCAACTTCTAATAAATGTTCGTCTAGCCAGAATAATTAGCTAAGACATTTCTCAACATAATTTGACAATAAACAGGAATTATCTTTACTACCAATTCTATCTTCTACGAATAGGAATATCCAACAACAATCATTCGACAAATGTATATTCTCCGAATCAGTAATTCAATTTGAATTATTAATCATGCACTAACTGTGAATAATCAATAATAAATTCCCTGGACATGGTATAATTAGCAATAATTAACCATTATTATAATTGAATGAATATAACTTTCGAGGTTGAGTTAGGAAACTTGTCTTCCGTTGATTCTGACTACACAATAAACTTATCTGCGTTAGTAAGACCTATAACAAATAATATCGGTCTCACAATTAGCACAATCATTTATAACACGTAACATTGTATTCTACAATCAAACTTCTCCTAGACACATTATCACATAATCACATCAGTGTTTATAACCTATATAAACACTTATCCAGTCTAATTATTTCATGCAGTTGGACTTCGGTCCATTCTCGGTGTTCTGGTCACCCTATCCGATAATTAACACATTGATTGTCAATTAAACTTGGTCTCTAAGCTTCAATATTATTTTAGATAAGTCAAATATCGTTTATAATATTTTTCGGAAGCTTTTAATAATTTATAAACAATTATTATAATTTATAATAATTTTTCAAACACTTAAATCATTTTTAAATGATTTAATTATCAAATAATCTTATTATCATTAATATTTAATAATATAAAAATATTAATGTTATACTTCTCAAAATATTAAAGTTATTGTTAATAACTTAAAATATTTTTAAATAATCAATATTCTACTTAAATGATTTTAAAATTAATTAAAATCATTTTTAAACCACCATCATTAATATTTAAATATTAATGAAATTATTATCAAAATATTAAAAGTCATTAATTATAACTTAAAATACTTTTAAATCAATTTTCTCATTTTAAATGATTTTTAATTCAATAAAATCATTTTAATTCATTTATTTAATATAATAATTAAATAAATCTAATATCATTAATATTAATTTATTAATAAGAATTCTCCAAAAATATAGAAAATTATATTTTAAAATCTCAAATATTTTCTAATACTTTATTCTTATTTAAAATGATTTTTAAATTAATAAAATCATTTTTATCTTATTTATTTAATTTAATAATAAAATAAATCTAATATCATTAATATTAATTTATTAATGAAAATCCTCCAAAAATATTAAAAGTCACATTTTATAACTCAAAATATTTTTAAATACATTATTCTTATTTAAAATTATTTTTCATAATATTAAATCATTTTCCTCTAATTTATTTAATACACTAAGTAAATAAATTAAATATTTTTAATATTTAAATAATTATAAATATTAAAGAAAAATATTCCAATTGGTCAAAAATTATTTTTCATAATTTAAAATAATTTTTAAAACTTTTTTTGGTAATTTTTAGAATTTATTTCTATTTTTAAATAATTTCCGGAATATTCAGAAATTCAAAAATTAAATAAACCGTCGCTATTGGGCTTTAGTGACACATAGCGTCGCTGTTGGTGTTCTTGAGCTCAAGAACACTGACAGTTTCGTGTTCAACCAGTCTTGTTTGACCAGCCTTAGATTTTAATCCATACATGTTCTAGGCCAAATTAAACCTCGATCGTGTAGTGTTTATTTAACACTACGATTATCAGTCATCATTTAGGTCAAGCAACAAACCATCAAGAAGATCGGATCTCCCAAACATGTTGTCAGACAGCTCCTGGGCTTTCTGGGTAACCCAGAAACCCAGGCAGCTTCTGGGTACCATTTTCGTAACAAAATAATTAGGTATTATGGTTATCAATTCAGTTGGTTATTGGTTCAAACATGTTGTGCTCATGTCACTCAACAACTACATAACACAATTCCAGTCAAACGATAACAAAATCACCAAATACGATCCGGTCAAACATGGTCAGAAATCATGTTCTTACGCTTTCTAGAATTTCCAGAAAAGTGTCTTCGTGATCAAATGGGCTGCTTTGACCATCGATTACAACCAATCTGTTTGTTTTTTTAGGGAATATAAATGCATGGATCTAGATTACATCTTACAAGCTACAAACTGTATGCAACCATATCATCATATAACTTAACATCTGACAGATCAAGTCCTTAGAAAACCTCATGGACAACTGCTTTACACACTTTACGGCTTAAGTGCTTACTCGGTCCAAATCTCTTTGACCAAGAATAACAACTAATCTAGACATCTAATGGCTATAAGACCACTTGCAGATTAAAGAACGCATACCAAATTACAGATCTAAAACATAAAACAACAATAATCATAAACAGACACGGATCTGTGGCGCCTGACATTAGCTTGTCAGATCACAAATCGTGTTCTTGACAGTTTTGAAAAAAATCAATTTAAAGCATTTTGATGTTATGGATCTATGTTATATCAACATATATCATCATAAAACATCATCTAACAAAGATCTAAACACATAAACACAAAAGTTGTCTTAGCATACAAGATCAAAATAGGTTTTAGGGTTTTTACCTTTTCTTGAATATGATTTGATCTTGTCTTAACAATCTGGTCTAGATGTTTTAAAAAGATAAAATAGGACTGATCTACTTGATTATTTCGGAGCTTTGAGAGAGAATAAGGGTTGGTGGAGGCTTGTGTACAAAATGACTAAGTTTTGTATACTTTCTCTCTCTTAAATCTATATATATACAATGATATGTTGCTAGGGCTTACAATTTCTGGTGATTCTTTGCAGATTTGTGTATCCATGAAAGTCAATTTAGTGGTTCAACCACTAAAGTTGCTAGCATTTTTGCAAGTTATCTAATTAAAGAAAATGAAAAAGGGTATTTTAGTCATTTACAAAATAATTTTAAGGGCAATCTTGATAATGTCCATACCCTTAGGATTTAACCCTTAGGGTTTAACCTTAAGGTTCTAACTCTTAGGTTTAAAATAATTAGTTTCCAAAAATTTCTAAATAAAGTTTTAATTAGAAAAATAAAATTTCTAAATTACAATTAGTGTTTGTAAAATAGAAATTAAAATAACAAAAATATAATTAGGGTTTTCTAATAATCATATTTAAGTTTAATAAACACCTTAGGCTTGTCAATTAGGATTAGGGTTTCCTAATTTAGGGTTTTGAAATTCTGAATATGAAATTAGGGTTTCTCGGCTTTCGATTAGGGTTTCTAACGGTACGTTAGGGTTTCTAATCCTGAGATTAGGGTTTTTAATCTCTTATTAGGGTTTATAATTTTTAAACCTTATCTGATCTATCATTGATCAAAAATTCTATACGGTACAAACACATACATATTAATATAATTATTTTAATTATATTTTTTATCGAATCCCTATCTAGAAATTAGGGTTAGGGTTTCTCATCTTTTTAAGCACAACTCTACTCTAAAATTTATTAGTCAATATACAAATTAACTTTCTCGAGACTCCTATCACGGATACATGTCACAAAATTAATAATCAATATAAATTTTAATAAAAAAAATTTATTCGTAAAATTTTTAATATTCGAAATCCCGAGTTATCACATTCACCCTTCCTTAAAAGGATTCCGTCCTCGGAATCACCGCTTTCTTATTCTCTATAATCTTTTAAAGTTGTATCATCAATTCATTTGTATCAACACAATATAAATTTGTGTTTCAAATTCTAACTTGTGACTTGAATCTATAAAAGAAACAGTTCACAGATATATTGGACTCATAACACTCACGTAATAAAATTCTAATAACGAAATCATTACTGCTGCGACCTCTGAGTAGCCATCGCATCCTCCCTGGCCGTCATGTTGAATATGCGGGTTGTTGGTCTTCCTAGTTTGCAGGTCCTCGAATTGCCAAGGTTCCACCACTGGGTCCCTTGCTGACACTTTCCTTCTCCGCATTCTTCTTTGGACAGTTCCGAACCAAATGATCAGTCGATCCGCATGCAAAGCAACCTTGAATTTTCTTCAGATTGGGGCAATTGGGCGACATGTGCCCCTCTTGCCCGAAATTATAGCAAACTCCCTTCTTCTTCAAGCAAACTCCAACATGGTTCTTCCCACAATTGGAACATGGTTCCCTTCCTTTCCTATTATCTTCTGTCATATTACCCGACTGAGTATTCTCACTCCATTTCCTCTTATTCGGATTACTACCACCACTACTTCCACCATCATTTGTCTTCTTCTTCTTCTCCTGATGAAATCGAGACACAGCTTTGCTCCCTCCTTCAACAATTAACACTTTCTCCATCAACGTCGCGAACGTATTGATCTGCAATACCGCTACTTTGTTGAATATTCCCGACTTCAGTCCATTCTCGAATCTTCTCGCCTTTCTCGCTTCTGTGTCCACCCGATGAGGTGCAAATCTTGCTAACTCGTTGAATTTGGCAGCGTATTCTGTTACCGACATGTTATCCTGCTTCAATTCTAGAAATTTAACTTCCATCCTGGATTGCATACTCGGCGAGAAGTAGTTCTCAAAGAACAACTTCTTGAATCTTGTCCACAACACCACCATTTGCACCCATTCTGCTTTGATTTGTCTCCCACCAAGAATTAGCTTCTCCTTTTCATTAAGTATGTCGCAAAATTAAGTCTTACGTTTTCCGCCACTCATGCATGATAGACGAATGCTTTCTCCATCTCCTTCACCCAAGTTTGGGCTTCAATCGGATCTGTGGTCCCTTTGAATTCAGGCGGTCCTACCGCTTTAAAGTCTTTGAAGTTACCCAATCTTTCAGCTGGCTGATTTCTCGCTCTTCCTCTTGCTAGAGCCTTATTTTCCATAGCTTCGGCTATCATATCCGCAAAGTTTTCCATCGGGTCAGCTTGACCTCCTTCGTTATTCATCGATTTTCTTCTCGTTGATTTCGATTACGTAAAATCTTATAAGCGGCATGATCTGATTTAAATAAAAATCTTATATTAATTCTCACATAATCGTATATTTATTCAAATAGCACATAGTACATTTAGTACTTCACATATTACTATCCCTTTTTAAATCATATTAGGATTATTAACACAACTTTACACAAAAAGTTGCAATTCTCTATTCACACATAGTTATTACCAGTTCGTCAAACTCACCACACTTATGAGTTCAGGAACTTGCCACCATTATATGAGCATGTGAACTTATCCTAGTTAGACCTTTGGCGTCCATTCACTGAGGGGTTCAAAACATTTCATATAATTATGAGTTATTAACTTACCATAAGTATGAGTTTTAAGAACACACAAATTAATCTTAATCTTATATTCATATAGAAAATAAGGATTTCATTCATACAAACATATATATATATTTACATATGCTTACACATCATTCTCGATATTACAACACTTAATATCATAAACTTCTACCAAAAGTTACTATTACATATATCTAAGTTGTCTACCGAACACTCCCTTCACCAGTCTTCTTCTTGATGGGACACTTGTTGAATCCGTGACCCGTCTGCCCACATGAAAAACAATTCCTCAAATTTGGCTTAGGAAAATGCAGATAAATATGTCCTTCCTGCTTACAGTTGAAGCACACATTTTTCCACATCATGCATTCTCCCGCGTGAGTCTTCCCACACTTGCTACAGGCTTGCCTCTTCTTCAGGCTTGACTTTTCAGAATTAGGGTTGTCGTTGTCCCTTTTTCTCTTTTTCTTATTTTTCTGTTGCTTGATTGTCCCTTCAGACGATCCACCACCTTCCGTCTTCATCCTTTCTATCTGCGCCTTGAGATCGTTCCATTCTTCAGTCATTTCGCGTAACGCTCGCTCCATCTTCCACAGTTCCTCCAAGAGAAATGCCTTACGCCGGAGTTCTTGAACTTCTGCAGCTAGTTGATCTTGTTCTTCAACTTTAGTCTTATTTTTTAACTCTACCTTAGCTGGCTCAGACTCTGCCTCCTCATCTCCATTCAGATACATCTTGGGATAATCGTCATGATCGCTCCCCAGATTGACCATAGGTTCATCTTCTCCCACCTTCTCAACTGATTCGCTTTGCACTGGCACCTCGGCTTCTGGCATTGGTGCAACAGCCGCTAGTATCTCCCCACTCGTTTGATCTTCTCCAGACATCCTACAATCAGTTTAAACAACTTCATTAGTACTTCACCAGTACAACATTCTCACACTATGTGTACACTTATCTTACTATTAATGCATTTCTGCAATCCCTCACTTAGAACTCTAAATGAGTTTTCTCTATCTCGCGTATGGTTATAATCCTAGGGTTTTCTCCCACCCCACTTATGGTTTATAACCTACAGCTCTTCTACCAACTTGTGACACCTTGGTCACTACAGCTTTGATACCAACCTGTGACGCCCCCAAATTCGGGTTACCTGACCCACGAGTTTGGTGTTCACGATCCACAATATAATACCATTTAACTACCCATTCATATATAAATAGGAATACATAACTCATTAACATAAGTTGTTAATACATAAGTTCCAGGTCCACTAACCTTAACATTACAGAAATACCCCTTAGATATACAAAAAAGGGTTTACAATACAATACAACATAATATTATTGTTCATCATAACTAATTTATAACTATGCCTTTTCCTTTATTCTTCTTCGCACAGACCTTCCTCTTAATCCTTAATTGAAAAGTTTTATTTATAGCAAGGGTGAGCAACAAGTTTTCCCCATGAGTTAAGACATACAATAAATGTATACGAATCAATAAGAACAGACTATCTATTTTGATAGAATAAAACCAAAGTTCGGTGAACTTTGAAATAGCTGAAAAAATCGTTAATCTATAACAAGTCTTCTCGTATTCTAGGCAACGCAATAATTTGATAATGAAAGATTACAACGCTTTCAAAGTTTCTACGATATTCTATTGAATAATCAAGAATCAATTCTACGCAATTACAAAGTGGAAATGTTTTCCAGATTTTTGCTGAGCGATCCATTGGATCTAGAACTTCTACTTTTTTGGGTATCTATCAAAGATTTACTTTGATACATACGCAGGAGTATCAGATAACCATAAAGATTAAATCAACCCCTCTGCAAGTACTTAGACCCGGCCAACTCCTTGTACCCTATATTATGAATAATACTTAACAGTGTGCAATGGTCAAATAGACGACCTAAAATGTTCCCTTTATATAAAAGGTTGTTCTTCTCAGTCTCAGAATCAAGATTTGATTTAACAACGAAATTTAATGATTTCAATTTCTATTTACTTATCGATCTAGCCGAAATAATTGGCATCGATCTATCAATAACAATTGAATTCTCTTCTCGAATCTATCAACTTCTAATAAATGTTCGTCTAGCCAGAATAATTAGCTAAGACATTTCTAAACATAATTTGACAATAAACGGGAATTATCTGTACTACCAATTCTATCTTCTACGAATAGGAATATCCAACAACAATCATTCGACAAATGTATATTCTCCGAATCAGTAATTCAATTTGAATTATTAATCCTGCACTAACTGTGAATAATCAACAATAAATTCCCTGGACATGGTATAATTAGCAATAATTAACCATTATTATAATTGAATGAATATAACTCAAGGTTGAGTTAGGAAACTTGTCTTCCGCGTTGATTACAGCTACACAATAAACTTATCTGCGTTCGTAAGACCTATAACAAATAATATCGGTCTCACAATTAGCACAATCATTTATAACACGTAACATTGTATTCTACAATCAAACTTCTCCTAGACACATTATCACATAATCACATCAGTGTTTATAACCTATATAAACACTTATCCAGTCTAATTATTTCGGTCTGGTTGGACTTCGGTCCATTCTCGGTGTTCTGGTCACCCTATCCGATAATTAACACATTGATTGTCAATTAAACTTGGTCTCTAAGCTTCAATATTATTTTAGATAAGTCAAATATCGTTTATAATATTTTTCGGAAGCTTTTAATAATTTATAAACAATTATTATAATTTATAATAATTTTTCAAACACTTAAATCATTTTTAAATTATTTAATTATCAAATAATCTTATTATCATTAATATTTAATAATATAAAAATATTAATGTTATACTTCTCAAAATATTAAAGTTATTATTAATAACTTAAAATATTTTAAATAATCAATATTCTACTTAAATGATTTTTAAATTAATTAAAAATCATTTTTAAACCACCATCATTAATATTTAAATATTAATAAAATTATTATCAAAATATTAAAAGTCATTAATTATAACTTAAAATACTTTTAAATCAATTTTCTCATTTTAAATGATTTTTAATTCAATAAAATCATTTTTAATTCATTTATTTAATATAATAATTAAATAAATCTAATATCGATAATATTAATTTATTAATAAGAATTCTCCAAAAATATAGAAAATTATATTTTAAAATCTCAAATATTTTCTAATACTTTATTCTTATTTAAAATGATTTTTAAATTAATAAAATCATTTTTATCTTACTTATTTAATTTAATAATTAAATAAATCTAATATCATTAATATCAATTTATTAATGAAAATCCTCCAAAATATTAAAAAGTCACATTTTATAACTCAAAATATTTTTAACTACATTATTCTTATTTAAAATGATTTTTCATAATATTAAATTATTTTCCTCTAATTTATTTAATACACTAAGTAAATAAATTAAATACCTTTAATATTTAAATAATTATAAATATTAAAGAAAAATATTCAATTAATCAAAATTATTTTTCATAATTTAAAATAATTTTTAAAACCTTTTTTGTAATTTTTAGAATTTATTTCTATTTTTAAATAATTTCTGGAATATTCAAAAATTAAATAAACCTTCTCTATTGGGCTTTAGCGACACAAAGCGTCGCTATTGGTGTTCTTGAGCTCAAGAACACTGGCAGTTTCGTGTTCAACCAGTCTTGTTTGACCAGACTTAGATTTTAATCCATGCATGTTCGAGGCCAAATTAAACCTCGATCGTGTAGTGTTTATTTAACACTACGATTATCAATCATCATTTAGGTCAAGCAACAAACCATCAAGAAGATCGGATCTCCCAAACATGTTGTCAGACAGCTCCTGGGCTTTCTGGGTAACCCAGAAACCCAGGCAGCTTCAGGGTACCATTTTCCAGCCAAAATAATTAGGTATTATGGTTATCAATTAAGTTATTTATTGGTTCAAACATGTTGTGCTCATGTCACTCAACAACTACATAACACAATTCCAGTCAAATGATAACAAAATCACCAAATACGATCCGGTCAAACATGGTCAGAAATCATGTTCTTACACTTTCTAGAATTTCCAAAAAAGTGTCTTCGTGATCAAATGGGCTTCTTTGACCATCGATTACAACCAATCTGTTTGTTTTTTTAGGGAATATAAATGCATGGATCTAGATTATATCTTACAAGCTACAAATTGTATGCAACCATATCATCATATAACTTCACATCTGACAGATCAAGTTCTTAAAAAAACACGCCGACCTTTGTTTACACACTTTACGGGTTAGTAAATATTCAATTGACTCTCTTTGACCAAGAATAACAACTAATCTAAACATTTGATGGCTATAAGACCACTTGCAGATTAAAGAACGCATACCAAATTATAGATCTAAAACATAAAACAACAATAATCATAAACAGACACGGATCTGTGGCGCCTGACATTAGCTTGTCAGACCACAAATCGTGTTCTTGACAGTTTTGAAAAAAATCGATTTTAAAGAATTTTGATGTTATGGATCTATGTTATATCAACATAGATCATCATAAAACATCATCTAAATCAGATATATCACAATGATATTTTGCTAGGGCTTAAATTTTTCTACCAAGAAATCAAATTTTATGTCATAAAATTTTGTCACATTTAATTAATAATTCGAAATTCATAATCGTCACTAAAACTTTTGTTTTTGTGACGACTTTTACTTTTGTTACTATTAATCATTTATATAAATCACTAATTTACACATTTGATGACGATTAACAAAATTTCGTCACAAGTTATTTTGGAGGTAGAATTTCATACCAAAATTTTGGAGGAAACCTTTTAGTGACATTTTTAATAATTGATGACAGTATTTATTGTCACAAAATATTTCTTTCGATGACAACATAATAGTTTGTCATTAATTATTTGTAACATTTAGTGACAATGTGCTTTAAATCACTAATGTTCACATTTAGTGACGCCAAATACAAATTCGTCACAATTTTATTTGGAGGCAAAATTTTGGAGAAATTTTTAATGACGAAAAATAATAATTTATGACAATTTATATTGTCATAAATACAAATTTTATATGATGAGATAATAATAGTCGTCACTAATTAGATGCGTGGATAAGTGACAAAAATCGTTCGTCATAAATGCTTATATTTAGTGACAAAGTATGTAATATCGTCACAATTTTATTTGGAGGCAAAAATTTTCTAAAAAATTTTGGAGGGAAATTTTTTAAAGACAAAAAAATATTAATTTATAACAAATTGTATTGTCATAAATATCAATTTTATATGACGAGATAATAGTCCGTCACTAATTAGATGAGTAGATAAGTGACAAAAATGGTTCGTCATAAATTATTATATTTAGTGACAAAGTATGCAATAGCGTCACATTTTTATATGGAGGCAAAATTTTCTTGTATCCAAGCGACGTCACCGGTCTTCCTTTCATCATTGGCAGCCACCATTTAGTTAAGAACCTCCATTATCAATTTTTAATAATCCCAAATTGATGGCATAAATTATTTGACATTTTAGGTATGTTTATAGATTTTGATTTGAATTGATAATTAGTAGTTGTTCTAATTGAACAACTACGATTTTGAAATGATTTCATGTCATTTTTGTTGTAATGGTTGCTATTGTTGTTGATGATCTTGTACAATTTTGATAATCTAAATCACTATTTGGTTTAAATTTTTGACGAAGCAACTTCTTAGCTATGATTAGTATTTGTAGTACTAAATCGACATCATAGAATGGTTTTGCTTTCTTGAAAAGAAAATGAGAGTAGTGATTTTGCTTATCATGAAACTTAATTAATTCATTTAATCAATTCTCTGTAGTTATGTATGCATATACACTACCAAAAAAATGGGCCTTTATCAACATTTTTTGAAGCGACGACTTTATAAGTCGTTGCTAAAAATATATGTTTAGCAACGAATTTGTCCTTCATTCTGCAGTTATGTCGGGCTTTCACTTTTTGCAACGAAATTCATAAGTCGTTGTAAAATTTTGTTGCTAATTCATTGGCGGAAAAAAAAATTAAGTTAGAAATTAGTTGCAAAAATTTTCTACCACTTGATTTCCGTCATCGTAAGTAACAACGAAAGTTTTTTTGTTGCTAAAAATGGGGCTTTAGCAACGATTTTTCAGACAACGACTTTATAAGTCGTTGCTAAAAGTGTATGTTTAGAAACGAAATTTGTCCTTTGTTGCAGATTGTGTCAGACTTTCACTTTTTGCAACGAAATTCATAATTCGTTCCAAAATTTGGAAACAAAATTCGTTAAAAATTCGTTTCAAAATTTCTAACCACTTGATTTCTCCTCATCGTGGGCAACAAAAGTTTTTTTTGTTGCAATATTTCGTTACCTAATATGGACCACATTCATTTAGGATAATTTTTATTTTCCATATTTTATACAACTTTTTGCAACGACTATTAAAATGTTGCCTTAAATTAAGATGATAATAATAATAATAATAATAATAATAATAATAATAATAATAATAATAATAATAATAATAATAATAATAATAATAATAATAACAATAATAATAATAATAATAATAATAATAATAATAATAATAGTAGTAGTAGTAGTATAATAATAATAATAATAATAATAATAATAATAACAATAATAATAATAATAGTAATAATAATAATAATAATAATAATAATAGTAGTAGTAGTAGTAGTAGTAAGTAGTATAATAATAATAATAATAATAATAATAATAATAATAATAATAATAATAATAATAATAGTAGTAGTAGTAATAATAATAATAATAATAATAAATTTTATATAAAATGTTCATATAAATATTTATAAATTTATCTCTAAATATTCATATAAATATTTTTAAAAATATTCATATCTAAATTTAGTTTAATGTGGAATTTAAGATGAGTATATATATATAGATGGTAATAGAATTTATATAATACAAAAAAAAATATAACATAAGAAGCTAAAATATCAAAACTAGGTTTTGAACCTAAAACTTATGGGTTATTAAGTCATTAAATACCACTGAGTCATACTAATTTATTAGTTATCTAATCTAATGCCATAACTTGTAGTCTTCAATATTTTTAAATTTATTCCCAAGAGATTAAAAATATCAACTACATTAGTACTTAAAATTAAATAAACTTTGACTATTTTGAAAAAATAAGTTTTTTTGACCCGAACCGGTCATCAAACCGAAAAAGGTACTGGGTGGATGTGTCAAAAGTTTACCCAGTGGTCAAACCGTTATTGATCCAGTGACGTCATTAATATATAAAAATATATATTATTAGTAATTAATAAATTTTTAAAAAATCTCATTTTTTATGAACTAAAACATAATAAAGTAGAGTTACAATATTACTAAAAATGGTTAATTTTAATATTAAAAAAACTTGATACAAAAAATAATTTAAAATTTGGGTCACTGGATCAATTAACCGATTTTACTGGTTAAAACCTCCGATTAGACCGTTGGGTCAACCGATTTTTGACTAAAAATAATTTTTTGTTTAAACCGAACTGATGTGCTGACCAATTCCAATTTTTACGGGTCCGGGTTTAAAAATCATGTTGAAAAACAAGCTTCAAGCTGATAGGAGGGAAAACAGAATTTACGCAAGTGGTCAGTAGACCCAAAATCTCCCCCAAATTTTAAAATCTTTTTTTCTTACACCAAATTTCTACTTTCCATCATATTTAACCAAATTAGAAAAATTAGAATCCAAATATAATCTATTTTACTTTACATTAATACGCTACAAGAAATTAGGGATATAGTGAAGAAAATTTTGTGAAAGGATTCCTTATTTCACATGAGGAGTTTTCTAGCGAAGGGACAGTGAAGAAAAAAAAATGTAGTGACAATATAGTTATTAGCGAATGAAATATCTTTCACAATTAATATTTTTCTTTTATAAAATTGAGGTGGTAAAAGTGTATTTGGCGCCAATTTATGATGAAAATTTGCGAGAAAAAAAACTATGAATGATGAAATTATTACTCACTATATATTATTGTTCAGAGGTTTTTTGCGAGAGATAAAATTGATTACTGTTTAGTTCTAAATAATTTTTTTAGAATTAATTGTGGTTAATATAAATTGTAATATAAATACATTAAATTTTTATAGTAATAAATTTACTTTTAATAACACTTTTATGTAACTTACAATATTGATTATTTCTTTTAATAATAAACTATAAAGTAAATAACTTTACACTACGTTAAAACTTTAAAATTTCATACATTGATCATGACAAAAAAAAAAAAACTCATATGTTCTACAAAAGATTTAAGTTTGAGTTTGTTCTTTCATTTATAGTATACTACAATTCAAATTGTAATGTAATTACTATTTTAATAAAAATTATTCTTAATAATAATTTTAATTAATTTAAAATATTAATTGTATTAATTAAAATATTAAGTTACAATAATTTAAATTTTAAAATATTATAAATTGACAATAAACAAAATTATAATAAAATATGACTCTTTTTGTGGAACATATTACAAATACTCAAATATTAATTTTTTTGTTCTACAAAAAAATTATTTATTTCAGTTTGTTATATTTAATATCCTAAAATTTAAATTTAAATTTTGAAATAAAAAATTTTGCATATAATATTACTTCGAAAAGACTTTTTTTTTTAACTGTTATCAAACTCTTTTTTTTTGGAACAGAGTCACTGAGTTTGTGCGTGGTCTGAAAAGTTTGGGTTTCACCTCTCTATCTTCGCTTAAAACCTCAATTCAATGGCATACTCAAAACCCCAATTCAACCCATCAATTTTTCACGATACCCTTCAACTCTCCCCAATTCAAGCATCAAACTATATGGGTCTCCATGAAATTTGTTTAATCGGTCCTTTCTATTTAAATTCAACCCCTTCAATTTTTGTTAGTGGAGATTTTGTTATCGAATTGGGACGTATGTTATCGTTGTTACCGGAAGAGATGCGGCGTAAAATTAGAGAGCATCCGAAGCGCCTTCAATTGATTGAAGTGGTTATGGATTGGGGATGTGAGTTTTTAAAGTATGCTAACAGTTGAAGAAAACCACTTACCCATGATTCCACTTTGGTTTGCAACCGGAATTAATTCGCTGCGTGAATCGATTTCAATCCTTATCATGTCGGATTCAGGTAATTCCTCTTCTATTAAACTGTTTCAATTTTTATGCATCTATAATCAAAACTTGAAAATCTTACAGAGAGAAATTGATTGTACCCCAAGCACGTCGTTTTTGTAGACAGAAAATTTTAGAAACGTGATAATTATGAGTAAATGTTGTATTTACTCAATTTCAAAGAAATGATATGAGTTTTGCTATTTGAATGTTTGATATGATAATGAAGGTTGTACGGAAAGAGCAAAGGGGTAAATGGAATATTTGGATCCACATGAGAGTTTGTCAATTTGAACTCTAAACACACCTTTTTGATCTCTGGTATAATTGCTATATATTTTTTTGGGTGTATAGGAAATAGCGAATTCAGAATTATCATTAATAACTATCTGTCATAATTTGTGGCTACCCCAACTTGTTTGGTATAAAACATGGAGTTGAGTTTTTTTTTTCTTTCCCTTTTTGTGCATGTATCAGTATTGATTGAAATTCTTGTAGTTTATATTATTTTCCCCAGATTTTTCAGTCCATTGATTCATCATCTGTAAAGGGATTTCCCAAAACCGTTGATGTCACTCAGGCTCAGGTTTGTAAATGAACAGTCTTATCCTTTTAATTCCATTTATATATTCATGCATGCCTTGTTTCTATTTTATTTATTTGTCTTATTATTCTATTATTTTGATGTGTGTCTGTATATGGAATAAAGGTTGGTAATGGTTCCTAGACACTAGAAGTAAGGGGACTTCTAATTGACATTATTGTTAATGATACTCTGTGCTAAGCAAAGTTTTCTGTTTCTTTGACATTTATTTACTGCAGAATCTTATCTCTGCAAAAAGTCAGGAAATAGACAAAAGCATTCAAACAACATATATCCAAGCAATCAGATCAGCTCAGCATTACATATATATTGACAATCAATATTTTATTGGATCATCTTACGCATGGCCAGGTTACAAAGATTCAGGTAAAAATTACTTTTATTTTTTACCCCTTTAAATTTTACTCCTCAAATGTTCTCTGTCAGTTGGGCCATGAAAAACATTTTGGTAAATTATTGAAAATCTTTTATGATAGTTATTCCAGGCCTGATTATGTCATAACTGGGAACTAGCTTTCAAACATTTTCATTTGTTCAACTTACGGTTGAACTGAAATTTTATATTGGTGTATTTGTTCCCTCTTTCTTTAACAACTGGACCAGATTCTCATTCAATTGGACATAGTTAATTAAGCCTTAGCACTTTGTGTTTGAGGTTATTGTTAATTTAGTCATCGATTTTCTGTATCTGCATGTGACTGTGCTTAGCTATTCAGGATCGTAATTATATTACATGTTCTACCCTTCTTTAGTTTACATAGTATGCTTTTATTTGCTTAAAAGTTCTTTTCTGAAGAAAATTATTTAAAGTCATGGTATGATCAGGAGCTGAGAATCTCATCCCTATGGAGTTGGCATTAAAAATTGCTAGTAAAATTAGAGCTAAGGAGAGATTTGCGGTTTATGTTGTCATGTCAATGTGGCCTGAGGGTGTTCCAACTTCTGCTACTATTCAAGAGATTCTCTCTTGGCAGGTAATATGGCTTTATAACTATGAATCTATGATAAAGGCAACTACAAGTGTATACTTGAACATATTGTGAGCTTCTTGGTTGAATATATGCCTGTCTGTATTGTTGTTATCTGTTACTGCTGGCTTACAATGGCTGGATGATAGGTTTGGTCTGCTGGTGTGATGCCGCTATTGCTATTGCTAATTCTGTTGGTCTCTCTGTTGCTAATGGTTAAGGTTGTGTGGCTGGTTTCATGGGGCTAATTGTTGTTGGGGGATTGTACAAAATACATTGAATTTAATTAAAAGTAGGCGGCAAAATTGTAAAGTCTGTCTTCTTTAGGCCTTTTTGTAATCCTTGATATACTCTGTTCGTGGTTCCCATGACTGTGTTGTGTTGTGTTGTTGCTGCTCTACTTTTTGTTTATGATATGTTGGGTTATGCAGCTACTACTGGGCTACTGTTGCTGTTGGGCATGCTGGTGCCTGCTCCTTATTGCTACTGGACATCTTAATGCTACTGCTGCTTGATGTATACTGCTGCTGATTTGGCTGCTATTTTTTTTTCTTTGTTGGGCTGCTGTATTTTCTTTTCCGAAACCTTTAGGTTTTGTTGCTAATAGGCTGAGTTGAGGCTGGGGCTTTACTACTGATGGTGCTGCTAAATGGTTGATATGCTGATGGGCTAATGGATATGTTGTGTGTGGCTATGATGTATTGGGCTAATGGATGTGTTGTGTGAGGCTGTCATAAACACTTTTATTGTTCTCTACATCTAACATGTTCTATGTTTTCTGAGACAATAATGAAGATACTATTTTTAGTTTATAAAATTTGAGGCCTCGACTTTTAGTTAGGCACTGCTAACAGAAGAAAGAAATACCATAACAGTAAAACTGAGAGGAGTGCTTCCTACAGGTTCAAAGTTGGTGTCCCATGAAATTGTTTTCGGGATTCTTGTTCTGATCTCCGTGTAAATACAAGCATCTAATGAATCAACAGATCTAACAAAAGAAAATGAGGGAAGATGAGTATTGTATATTTGCACTCAAGTATGTAGAACAATATTTACCAAACTTAAAAGTAAAAAGGTGGCTAACATTATATTCAGAAAATTTTATAGGTATTTTATTTGGGAAATGTTGGATTATTAGCCACAAAAGTAGATGAAAATTGGTTTTCTTTATTCACATATTACTGGTTGTTATGTGCTTTGATGATGACACTCCATTTGTGTTCCTATGTCACTATCAGAACTTTAGTGCTGCTGATGATTGACTAATAGTTGTTCAATATTTTTCGTAAATGGTGCTCATTACTTCACATTGATATTTTAGTGCTGACATAATTACTTCTTCAATTGTGCAGGAGCTCTTGGGTTGCTTTCCCTTCCTCAAGCTTCTCGGTTAGTTTAAAACTTGCTCTAATAGTTATCATATTTTGAGATTCATAAATATATCTCTATGCACATGGGACAACTTTCTTGAAGTCTATTTTCATATTACAGCTTCAACCAGAATTCGATTCTGCGGATCCTCTAAATTCTATAGATATTGATTTTGGTTGCTATAATGCTAGTATAACTATAGTTCTGGAAAATTCACAATTTATTATTTAAACATTTCTTTCTTTATATACATTTTTTTAATTTCATAACTATTTGACTGATTTATGTCTATGTTTTTTTGATTTGCAGATAGAGTTTTTTCTGGAAGGTCAATAACCACAAGGTTGAAGGTTTTAATTAAGCATTTTCTTAGGATATGGATTTTAGAATTTCAGCTTTTTGGATTATATAATTTGGTTTTGTGGTACTTAGATTATGTAAGCAACTGTTTATTGCCTAGCTAGTTGGGTATTTTGTTGAATCAGTGAATATACTATTTTTTTATAAGATAATTACTTTTTATTTAAAATGTTTATTGCCTTTTGTCTCTTATATTATCACGATTTATAATCATTTATATTGGCAAATAATATTTGGTCAATGAAAATTAAAATTTAATGACGAATAATATTAACTCTTTAGAATTAATAGTATTGTCATTATATATATTCATTTAGTTATGACAACTGATATTGTCACTAATATTAACTATTTGGTGACAAGTAATAAGTTCTATTGTCACCATAAGTATTCAAATATTGACAGGAAAATGTGTCATAGAAATTAATTCTTTGGTGAGAAACTATATCGTCATTGTTATATATTCATTTAGTCACAACAACTAATTTTGTCACTATTAGTAACTCTTTTTGTGACGAGATGTATCGTCACCATAAGTATTCAATTAGTGACATTTAAAAATGTGTCCCAAAAACTAACTCTTTGGTGACAAATTATTTTGTAATATTATTTAAAATATGAAATGACAACGACATAATTGTCATGTTAAATATATTATTAGGTGACGAATTATTCTGTCGTCATTTATTTTCTTATTTTTGGTGACGATAAACACAATAACATGACGAAAGAATAATCATAAATATGACAATATTGTCGTCATTAAAATTAGATGATTTAAATTGAGTAACATATTTTCTTCACTAAAACAATATCATTTAATGACGAAAAATGATTTTTGTCATTTAATGCACCAAGTTTTGATGACGAAACATAATATAGAGTGACAAAAGTTTCATTCAAATAGTGACGCTATTAACGTCACTAAAAGTAATTAATTATAGTGACAATGATATAAATCGTCACCATAAGTTAAAACATTTAGTGACGACATCAAATATTGTCAAATATACCTAATACCACGCTCATACGGTGACGGTCTCTGTGACGATTAACAATCGTCACGAAATGTTTTAGTGACGAAAAATGAATTTTATGTGACAAATTTTAGCGTTTTTATGTGATGATTTCTTGTAGTGTTAAATTTGATTCTTTGATTTGTGTCCTCACAAAGTCAATGTAGTGGTTCAACCACTAAAGTTGCTAGCATTTTTGCAAGTTATCTAATTAAAGAAAATGAAAAAGGGTATTTTAGTCATTTACAAAATAATTTTAAGGGCAATCTTGATAATGTCCATACCCTTAGGGTTTAACCCTTAGGGTTAACCCTAAGGTTCTAACCCTTAGGTTTTAAATAATTAGTTTCCAAAAATTTCTAATTAAGGTTTTAATTAGAAAAATAAAATTTCTAAATTACAATTAGGGTTTGTAAAATAGAAATTAAAATAACAAAAATATAATTAGGGTTTTCTAATGATATTTAAGCTTAATAAACACCTTAGGCTTGTCAATTAGGATTAGGGTTTCCTAATTTAGGGTTTAGAAATCCCGAATATGAAATTAGGATTTTTCGACTTTCGATTAGGGTTTCTAACGATACGTTAGGTTTCTAATCCTGAGATTAGGGTTTCTAATCTCTTATTAGGGTTTATAATTTTTAAACCTTATCCATCTATCATTGATCAAAAATTTTATACGGTACAAACACATACATATTAATATAATTATTTTAATTATATTTTCTATCGAATCCTTATCCAAAAATTAGGGTTAGGGTTTCTCATCTTTTTAAGCACAACTCTACTCTAAAATTTATTAGTCAATATACAAATTGACTTTCTCGAGACTCGTATCACAGATACTTGTCACAAAATTAATAATCAATATAAATTTTTTTAAAAAAAAATTATTCTTCAAATTTTAAATATTCGAAATCCCGGGTTATCACACTTCTCCTGAGCAGTCAACAACATTAACTTCTCTCGTCCCTTCCTACTTAAGGCATCAACAACAACATTTGCCTTTTCGGGATGATAGAAAATCTCGCAGTCGTAGTCTTTAATAAGTTCCAACCATCTTCTTTGCCTCATATTCAAGTCTTTTTGTGTAAAGATATACTTCAGACTTTTATGGTCGGTATATATCTCACACCTCTCTCCATAAAGATAATGTCTCCAAATCTTCAGGGCAAACACCACCGCAGCCAACTCCAAGTCATGAGTCGGATACCCCTAGTCCAACTCTGTCGTTCTGCATAAGCATACAGCCTAGTCCTTTATGTGATGTGTCACTATACACCACAAAATTCCCTGTATCATCAGGCAATGACAACACAGGTGCAGAGCTCAACCTCTTCTTCAATTCGTGAAAACTTTCCTCACACTTCTCCGTCCAAACAAACTTAACTGCCTTCTGATTTAAATTCGTCAACGGGGTCGCGATCTTAGAAAAGTCCTGAATAAAACGCCTATAGTAATCTACCAACCCTAAGAAACTCCTTATCTCTAATGGTGTTTTCGGCTGATCCCAGTTTACTACAGCTTCAACTTTTGATGGATCTACCAAAATTCCGTCTTTATCAATAAAATGCCCGAGAAACTGTACACGTTCCAACCAAAACTCATATTTTGAAAATTTTGCGTACAACTTCTCCTTTCTCAATGTCTACAATGTCACTCTTAAGTGTTCAACATGTTCTTCCTTGGTCTTAGAATACACCAGGATATCATCAATAAACACCACCACAAATTTATCTAAGAATGGTTTAAACACCCTGTTCATCAAATCCATGAAACAACGCAGTGAATTGGTTAAACCAAATGACATAACCAAAAACTCGTAATGACCATACCAAGTTCTGAATGCCATCTTCGGTACGTCTTCTGGCCTCACCTTCAGCTGATGATAACCACTCCTCAAATCTATCTTTAAAAAATACCTCGCACCCTTCAGTTGATCAAATAGGTCGTCGATTCTTGGTAACGGATACTTATTTTTAATCGTGACCTTATTCAACTCTCTGTAATCAATGCAGAGCGGCATCAATCCATTCTTTTTCTTAACAAATAACACTGACGCTCCCCATGGCGATACGCTCGGCTGGATATACTTCTTGTCGAGCAATTCTTGTAGTTGCACCATCAACTCTTTCATCTCTACCGGGGCCATTCTGTATGGTGCCTTAGATATCGGGCATGTTCCTGGTACTAAATCAATCACGAACTCGATTTGTCGATCTGGCGGAAGACCCGATAAATCGTCTGGAAATACGTCTGCAAAATCTCTTATGATCGGTATCTCTTCTAACTTCGCACTCTTCTTCTGTGTATCCACTATGTAGGCTAAATATCCTACACATCCTTGTCTTAACAACTTTTTGGCTTGCATCACCGTCAGACAACTTGCTTGTCGAGGTGATTTGCTGCCATAGAACACAACCTTTGACGGAGTCATAAGGTTAACACACTTTCTTTGGCAATCAATTACTGCTCCGTGATTGAATAACCAATCCATTCCCACTATAACATCAAACTCCCCCAGTCTAATTAGAATCAAGTCTACCCTCATCTCTTGACCCTTTATAACCACTTTACAATTCTTATATATGAACCTAACAGGAATCACTTCCTTATTTGCAATCTCTATGCTCAAAGGATAATCTAATTCTTCCTGAGGAAAATCTAAGTTTTGAGCAAATTCATCGGATATAAATGAACAAGTAGCACCCGAATTAAATAGTACATAAGCATTAATACCATTAATCAGAATGATACCTGACACCACATCCTTAAACTGAACAGCATCCTGCAAAGTCATATTGAAAGTTCTCGCAGTAGGTCGGCTTGACTGAGCTGGTCCAGTAATAGTCAATGCACCACCACCGTTGTTGTTTCCTTTTCCTCTACTTGCACTCCCCGCTAGCTTTTTAGGGCAATCACGAGCCATGTGATCCTTTGAACCGCAGGTAAAACATGCTCCTTTCTTTGGACTAAAACAGTTCGGTGCAATGTGTCCCTCCTGACCACAATTGAAACCCACCCTCTTTCCCTTCAAACATACCCCAGTATGGTTCTTCCCATAAGTAGCACAAGCTTCAAACTTTTTCTTCTGCTGACTTCCTTGCTGTCCTCCTGTAGTCGAATTTTCGTTCCACTTCCTCTTCTGATTGTTACTGCCAACATTACTTCCACCAGCTGTATTTTCACTATCATTCTTCCTCTTCTTCTGTTCTTGGTTGTACTTGGTCAAGGCATCTCTTCCACCTTCATCGATGACTGCCTTTTCCAGTACAGCCGCAAATGTATTCAACTGGAACATTGAAACCTTGCTATACAGTCAGGGTTTCAATCCTTGTTCGAACCTTCTCGTTTTACGCTCATCCGTATTGACTTGATAAGTGGAAAACCTTGCCAACTCATTAAACTTCGCAGCATATTCTGGCACCGTCATAGTTCCTTGCTTCAGCTCAAGAAATTGCACTTCTAACTGATTCTGAGAACTTGCTGGAAAGTACATTTCGAAGAACATCTCCTTGAATCTCTCCCACGCTATCACTCCTTGTCCTCCACGAACCTTATTTGCTTGCCACCAGTAGCTATCTTCGGACTTAAGCATAAACATCGCGAATGCAGTCTTCTGATCTTCGTTAACTCTAGCAATGTCGAACACCTTCTCCATTTCCATGATCCAGGTTTGGGCTTCCACTGGATTCATAGACCCTTGAAACTCTGGCGGTCCAACCGCTTTAAATTCCTTGAAAGTCGTAACTTGAGCTTGCAGTTGATTCGAAAGTGCTCCCGTCAACAAAGTTACCAACTGCTGAACCAGATTAGCGTTGGTCTCGTTGTTATTGGTAGTAAACCCCTCAAGAGGTACTTGTTGATGTAGTTGTCTTCTTCTAGGAGGCATTTTCTGTTAGAACATACGCTTATTAGTTCATCACTCCATTTCTTGGGTATTTGAAGTTTAACTTAAACATTCCAAGATTAAAGCTATAACACATAACATCTCAAGTAAACTCTAATATTTTATTCATTCATAATGTTTTTAAAACATACTAAAGATAGCATAACCGCTAAAAACATCCACTTTCCAAAACTAGACAAGTTTCAGGATTACATACTCATACTATCCCTTTATTTATCTCAAAATAAGGGATTCACAATTTATTTATTCACATAATTAACCACATATTATTATCACTCTTATTCTATCTAGGAATATTAAGACGTCGTAAGGCCTCTCGATGCTCTTCCTCCATGATACGGTACGCCGTCCTACGATCCATCACGAACCACGGCGAGTCTTCAAACTGAGGTGGGTAATAATGGACTCGATCATGTGCCCTATCAATCACAGAATTAAAAGCATAATCCATCTCCTTCATCTTGGCTTTCTTCACTTGGACTTTAGCCTCAGCACGGTCCGCACGTTGAGTCGCCTTCATCCAAGCTTCCTCTACTCTTGTACGCTTAGTTGATTCCTCTTTGAAGTCATCTTTCAACTTCTACATGCCAGTCTTCATCTTCCCATTCACTGCCAACTGGTCTTCATGCTGACCCTTAGTATGAACTAGATCTCATTCTACGTTTCCGAGTTTTGAATCAAGTTCTTAAATCTCTGCATCCTTCTGCTCCAACGCAACGTGATGCATATCAACCATCTCCTTCAGTTCCTCTACATTATCCTGTAACTCTATGTTACGATCATACAAAGCATCTTACATCTCAGCCGATATGAAGTTTGGTGGAAACTCAACAGGATCCTCTTCCTCATCATCATCCTCTATCTCCTCAGGACTATCCTCCTCGGGATCGGTCACAGGCTCATCCTCCTGGATCAACTGTTCCCGCACTACGTGAATATCCCGGGGTTCGTCATCTCTAGGTACCTGAGGTATAACCTCTCTAGCTGGATTGGATCCTCCTTCGTTAGACATCCTGACAACAAAATATTTTAAGTTTTATTTAACATTATCGATACTCACGAGCACATAAGTTATTAACACATAGCACATAATGTCTTTTATTGTTTAGTTTCAATGGATGCCTTAATCCATTCCTTAAAACCCGATAAGAATTAATCACCTCAATGTTTTCTGTTTCCTTAAAGGCTACTTCCTAAGGTTTTCCCCACCTAAGGTTCATAACCTAAAGCTTTGATACCAACTCAGGACACCCCAAATTCGGTACTTCATTTCCAATTTAATTTGGTGCTCACTATTAAAATAATTACATCTAACTACCCATGATAAAGGATAAAACATTAAATAACTTTAAACAATAATCTTTCCCATTAAAGGGTTACATCATCTCATAAACAATCCCAGGTAATCTAACCTTAAATTATTACATCAGTTTGCAGAATACATTATAAAATAAAATAAGTCTTATAACTTCATGCATTTAAATAAACTTTAACTAATTCTTCAACACTTGGACATCTTGCCTGTAAGACCCCAAATTTTATGAATAAAGATTTAGTTTTCTCAAAATATTTTTTTGAATATTATGGTGTGGATTTGAGATAGTGTTATAGTTGTGGGTAGTATTTACAAATTTTGCAAAGTAAGCAAGTGGTTATATAATATTCGATTGGTCGGGGAATATTCGTGCGACAAGACAATCATTGGTGGACCCCTTAACGGAAGTATTGTCGTAGTTAGAAAACTACGTAATTATCTTTTATAAAAATAACTATGCGAAAGTGTTACCGTTAAAACCATTGAACTACCCTAGGTAGTAAAAAGTACAAAGAATACGTGTGGTTGAATAAGTAGCACTCAGTATTGATTATTGATGCTTACGTGAGAAGTCACCGGTTATACTCAATTATTGCTACGATGAATTGATGCATCATATCTCTCATATTATTGATTCAATTATTGTCACAAGATTATCATCGCATTATATTTATTATTATTAAATCAATAATTGAGACGATAAAGTTATTCATATTATTATTTACAATATTGACAATGTCTAGAAGTTCTGTCAAGGAGAGGTTTGGTCACCTAATTGCGCTCCAATAAGGAGAAATCCTTATCGAAAAGCCACCTCTTTCCTAGGAATGACCTGGTTGTTAAATATTGTGAGTTATAATATTAATGATGAATAAGTTGTGTTGATTAAAGATGAATTTGATAGTTCCATTGTGTTGGGATTATTAGTGTTTGTGGAAATCATCATATATTCTGATGATAATTGATGTCTGGGGGTTATATTGATAAATCGGGTAATTTATCGGATAAATGAGCAATTAATTGCTACTAATTCACATGTTTATATAACTATATGTTCACATGTGTGTACTATTGAATCACATTCTTGTACTATTAGGGGAGTTGGTGCAAGATTGATAATACTTGCATAACTAAGTTAAAAATGGAGGTATAGTTCAAGGTACTATACTGTAATTAGTTTTTTCACATGATTATACTATTGAGTCACATGAATGAACTATTAATTCACATTATTTACTATTAGGGGAGGTGGTGCAAGTTTGTTAATACTTGCAGGACTAAATTAAAAATGAAGAAAAAGAGGAAGGTATTATACTGTAATATTTCGAGTCCCAAAATGTGCAATTATCGAAACTATATTTTCCTATAAATAGAAGCTCATTTTTCCTTCGTTTCTCACCAATTCACAAAAATCTTTAGAGCAATTATTATAGAGAGAAATTATAAAGAGAAAGAAGAAGAGAAGTCTACTACCTCACTATTCCAGTATCCAGTTTTTCTAAGGTAAGGGGTATTATTTCTTTCGTTTTCTTGAAGAGGGCTATTGTTATTCCATCCCTTATTATTCTGTTGGAACATCCTGTTTGAGAAAATTATGCATGACCTAGTTCTGTTATTTATTATTCTGTTGGAATAACCTGTCTATGCGAAGTACCGCATACATGGTGAAATTCTTCTGTTATTTCATTATTTATTATTCTGTTAAAACATCCTGTTTGTGCGTATTACGTATGACCTGGTTCCATTATTTATTATTCTGTTGGAATAACCTGTATGTGTGGTCTATCGCATGCATGGTGAATTCTTCTGTTATTCCATTCTTTATTATTCAATTGGAATATCCCATACGTGCGCTTTTGCATGACTTCGGTTCCATTATTTATTATTCTGCTTGGAATAACTTAGAATGCATAAGCGCTATATCGCATGTCTGGTGAATTCTTTTGTTATTCCATTCTTTATTATACTCAGTTGGTTAAAGTTTTGGCTTTTATACTCCATGAACTTAGTGGAATATCCTTAATATTTGCGCTTCATCCAGTATCTTTTCATGGAAATATTCTTCTGAGCATTCTTGAATTTTACTCCACAAAGTAGTATCATGTTGACAATTTGGACGTTATCGGTTCCTGGATAAATTAATTCTTGAACTTGTTTTATTGAATTCTTATATCATTGTCATCATCCTCGTGTTTATATTATATTGAATGTCATCTGTGGCCTGTAGTGCATAGATGGACTTGGTATGATTATGGCCAGGGATTATTCGGTATAATCATGACCGTAATGTTACAAATGATGTGGTAAAAGTCCTCATTGGCCCATAGTGCATTGATGGACAGTTGTTGGCATGATCATGACCATTGATGAATACACGAATATCCTTGGCCCGTAGTGCATGGATAATTTGTGGTCGTGATACTAATGAATATCCTTTGCAGTAGTGCAAGGATGATGTGGTTTATTTATTAAGCTGAGTCTCGACGATAAAAGTGATGAAAAACCTTTTAAAGTATAGAAGATAGTAGATTTTATTCTCTACTTGACTCTTCTAATGGATTGCTTGTTCCGCTGCAGTTAAACTTGATGTTTGTTATATTTTATCAGTTTAACACTGTTGAAGGCTAACAATAAATTATTCTGCATTATCTTAGTCATAATATTTCTTACTGGGCTAGCTGAGCTCACCCTTTCTTTCACTGTTCTCTTCAGGAAATGAGAACGTAGTCGGGACTAGTCGGGGAACGGAGGTACGGTCCAGATGATAGCATTAGTAGTCCTTACTATTCTGTCAAATAGTATGACAATAAATGTAATGAGGACTCCATTGAGTTTGTATATTGTAAAAATGACAATATTCTTATTAAAAACTCTTAGATTATATTTTGTCGTATTTTACACGACTGTTGTATAATTAAGTTGTATTTGAATTTAATATCATGTATTTGGTGACCCAAGATGGGTGATGTATACCTGTTTTGGGGGCCTCACAGTTGGTATCAAAGCTTAGGGATATGATCCCTAGCTGAGATGTGAGACAAGAACTAGGAGGGGAGAGACGAGGAATTCATTCGCAAGTATGACCTACCTAAGTTTATTTGGTATTTATTTGGTTGGTCAGAGTATAGGGATAATATGTGACATGTCAATTAACCCTTGTTTTGTGGCAGTATTTGAAAATGACATCCGAGAATATTGAGAATAGCAATGGAGCACAGGAAACCGTTGAGTCTCCACAGATCAATAATCAGGATAATGTGCATCAGGAAGGCGATAATTCTCATTCAAACAACAACACTGACCAAATGATGAATGATGGAATGTTCAGAGGCTTTATGCAATTCATGCAACATCAGGTGAGAGCGGCTCCTGTCCAAAATGTAGGTGGAAACACTGGAAACTCTCGGATGGTCACCGCTAAACAGTTCAAGGAGCTGGGACCACCGGAGTTTATTGGAGAGCCAAAACCACTTAAGGCGGAAGCGTGGATAAAGAAGATCACCAAGATATTTGATGTTTTGGGATGCTCCGAGGAGAAAAAGGTTCCATTTACCACCTTTATGTTGCGAGGAGAGGCAGATTACTGGTGGGAATCGGTAAAGCATACTCAACCTGCCGCACTGAAGATGTCTTGGGAGAAGTTCCACGAACTATTCAACGACAAGTACTTTCCCGAAAGTATTTGTCACATGAAAGGGGTAGAGTTTATCAAGTTGGAGCAGAACAATATAACCGTGTCGCAATACGAAGCTAAGTTTGCCGAGTTATCCCGGTTTGCGTCTCACTTGGTTAACAATGAGGAGAGAATGACGCGGATGTTTCTAAGAGGTTGGAAACCCGAGATATATCAATATCTAATTTCTCATAAACTGTGTTTGTATCTAGATGTTTTTAATAGGGCTCAGTTATTGGAGCGCGATAACGAGTAAACTCAACCAAGAGAAAGCAGCCAGCAAAATGATGGTAGTAGTCATCGAAGCGGTGACAACAAACGTGGGGGGAATTATCACGCCAAGAATGGTAACCACTTCGGTGGTAATCATGGCCAAGATAATAGAAGTGGAAATTTCAAGAAGAGAAGGTTCAATAATGATGGAAAGACAACAGCACCAACACCTGTTAAGGAAGGAGAACGACCGCCGGTCGTATGCTTCAAATGCGGAGGGGAGGGACATATCAGTCCAAACTGCATGATGTAGTCCAAAGCATGTTACAATTATGGAAAAGAAGGTGTCCTAGCCCAATTTTGTCGTGCACCAAAGTCAAGTCTAGCCGGGACGGTGGCACCAAAGGCTAATACAGACAAAACAAAGTCGGTGGTTTCAAGAAGAGCATTTTTCGTGACTTCTTAAAAAGCGAGAAACCCGAACGAAGTTAGCACGTGTTAGTTAATTATAAATTCTTGCGAAGTCTATACCTTATTAGATACCGGTTCTACCCATTCTTTTATCTATCTTGCTTGCGCTCAACGTTTAAATTTGACTCCGGAGAAATTAGACTTTGACTTATCGGTTGAAACTCTGTTAGGAGAAACCTTCATTACATGTGTTATCCAAGTCTTGGATGAGAGTCATAGTTTTGAATGATATTTCTATTGTTAATAAATTTCCTGACGTATTCTTGAAGACTTCTTAGCCTACCCCTAGAGCGTGAAATCGAATTTTGTATTGACCCTAGTACAAAACCCATTTCTAAAACCCTTAAATATTTCTTCAACTAAAACGAACGTATAATGCGCCAAACACGTTGGCTTGAGTTGTTGAAAGATTACGATCATACCATTCAATTCCATCCTTGAAAAGTGAACGTAGTAGCTGATGCATTGAGTAGAAGATCATATACGGGTATGAGTGCATTATTGTCAACGCAAAGGCCCATTTTTTATGACTTACAAATGATGAAGATAGAGTTAAAGACTCTAGAGACCCACGTGAAGATATCGAATATACGAGTAGAATCGACTTTAATCGATAAAGTTAAAGCCGTTCAAGCTACACACCCGAATATGATGAATGTGAAAAAGAAGGTTCAAGAGGGCGTTATTCTAGAAGCAAGAATCGACAAAGAGAGGAAATCTCAACCCTCGATTTAATTGGCCCATTTGAAATACTTGATCGAGTACGAACTGTGGCCTATAGACTCGTTTTACTGCAAAGTATGTCACGTGTTCATAATTTTTTTTTCACGTATCAATATTACGTAAATATGTGGACGACCCGAACCACATTATTGAATTGGAATTAGACGAGATAGCAGAAGATTTAACGTATAAGGAGATACGTGTTAAAATTTTGGATACAAAGGATCGTATTCAACACTCAAAGGTTATACCTCAAGAGTTAGAAAGAATTTGAAGTGAAGTCAAGGTATCCTCACCTATTCGGCATACCAGGTACGTACGTAAATTTCGAGGGCGAAATTTCATAAGTAGGGGAGATTGTAAGACCCCAAATTTTATGAATAAAGATTTAATTTTCTCAAAATATTTTTTTGAATATTTTGGTGTGGATTTGAGATAGTGTTATAGTTGTGGGTAGTATTTACAAATTTTGCAAAGTAAGCAAGTGGTTATATAATATTCGATTGGTCGGGGAATATTTGTTTTAACAAGGAATATTCGTACGACGGCACAATCATTGGTGGACCCCACAACGGAAGTATTGTCATAGTTAGAAAATGATGTAATTATCTTTTATAAAAATAACTACGAAAGTGTTACTGAATTAAAACTGTTGAACTACCCGGTAATAAAATTACGATGAATATGCGTGGTTCGCATAGTAGCATACTCAGTATTGATTATTGATGCTTACGTGAGAAGTCACTCGGTTATACTCAATTATTGCTCTGATAATTGTTGCATCACATCTCTCATATTATTGATTCAATTATTGTCACAGTATCATCTGCATTATATTTATTATTATTAAATCAATAATTGAGACGACAAAGTTATTCATATTATTATTTGCAATATTGATGATGTCTAGAAGTTCTCGCGAGAAAGAGGTTTGGTCACCTAATTGCATGATAAGGAGAAATCCTTATCGAAAGCCCCTCTTTCACAGGAACGACACGGTTGTTAAATATTGTGAGTTATAATATTAATGATGAATAAGTTGTGTTGATTAAAGATGAATTTGATAGTTCCATTGTGTTGAGATTATTAGTGTTTGTGGAAATCGACATCTATTCCGATGATAATTGATGTCTGGGGGTTATATTGATAAATCGGGTAATTTATCGGATAAATGAGCAATTATTTGCTACTAATTCACATGCTTATATAACTATTTGTTTAAATGTGTGTACTATTGAATCACATTCTTGTACTATTAGGGGAGTTGGTGCAAGATTGATAATACTTGCATGACTAAGTTAAAAATGGAGGTATAGTTGAAGGTACTATACTGTAATTAGTTTTTTCACATGATTATACTATTGAGTCACATGAATGAACTATTAATTCACATTATTTACTATTAGGGGAGGTGGTGCAAGTTTGTTAATACTTGCAGGACTAAATTAAAAATGAAGAAAAAGAGAAGGTATTATACTGTAATATTTCGAGCCCCAAAACGTGCAATTATCGAAACTATATTTTCCTATAAATAGAAGCTCATTTTTCCTTCATTTCTCACCAATTCACAAAAGCTTTAGAACAATTATTATAGAGAGAAATTATAGAGAGAAAAAAGAAGAGAAGTCTGCTACCTCACTATTCCAGTAACCAATTTTTCTAAGGTAAGGGGTATTATTTCTTTCGTGTTCTTGAAGAAAGTTATTGTTATTCCATCCCTTATTATTCTGTTGGAACATCCTGTCTGTGCGAATTATGCATGACCTGGTTCCGTTATTTATTATTCTATTGGAATAACCTGTCTATGCGAAGTACCGCATACATGGTGAAATTCTTCTGTTATTCCATTCTTTATTATTATGTTGGAACATCCTGTCTGTGCGTATAACGCATGACCTGGTTCCATTATTTATTATTCTGTTAGAATAACCTGTCTGTGCGGTCTATCGCATGCATGGTGAATTCTCATGTTATTCCATTCTTTATTATTAAGTTGGAATATCCTATCTGTGCGTTTACGCATGACCTAGTTCCATTATTTATTATTCTGTAGGAATAACCAAATGCAATGCCTGGTCTATCGCATGCCTGGTGAATTCTTTTGTTATTCCATTCTTTATTATACTCAGTTGGTTAAAGTTTTGGCTTTTATACTCCATGAAATTAGTGGAATATCCTTGATATTTGCGCTCCATCAAGTTGACAATTGGGACGTTATCGATTCCTGGATAAATTAATTCTTGAACTTGTTTTATTGAATTCTTATATCATTGTCATCATCCTCGTGTTTATATTATGTTGAATGTCATCTGTGGCCTGTAGTGCATAGATGGACTTGGTATGATTATGGCCAGGGATTATTCGGTATAATCATGACCGTAATGTTACAAATGATGTGGTAAAAGTCCTCATTGGCCCACAGTGCATTGATGGACAGTTGTTGGCATGATCATGACCATTGATGTCCTTGGCCCGTAGTGCATGGATAATTTGTGGTCGTGATAATAAAGAATATCCTTTGCCGTAGTGCAAAGATGATGTGGTTTATTTATTAAGCTGAGTCTCAGCGATAAAAGTGATGAAAAACCTTTTAAAGTATAGAAGATAGTAGATTTTATTCTCTACTTGACTCTTCTAATGGATTGCTTGTTCAACTGCAGCTTAAACTTGACGTTTTATTATATTTTATCGGTTTAACAACATTTGAAGGCTAACGATAAATTATTCTGCATTATCTTAGTCATAATATTTCTTACTGGGCTAATTGAGCTCACCCTTTCTTTCACTGTTCTCTTCAGGAAATGATTACATAGCTGGGACTAGTCGGGGAATGGAGGGACGGTCCAGATGATAGCATTAGTAGTCCTTACTATTCTGTCAAATAGTATGACAATAAATGTAATGAAGATTCCATTGAGTTTGTATATTGTAAAATTGACAATATTCTTATTAAAAACTCTTAGATTATATTTTGTTGTATTTTACACGACTGTTGTATAATTAAGTTGTATTTGAATTTAATACCATGTATTTGGTGACCCAAGATGGGTGATGTATACCTATTTTGGGGGCCTCACAGTTGGTATCAAAGCTTAGGGATATGATCCCTGGCTGAGATGTGAGACAAGAACTAGGAGGGAAGAGACGGGAAATTCATTCGCAAGTATGACCTACCTAAGTTTATTTGGTATTTATTTGGTCGGTCAGAGTATAGGGATAATATGTGACATATCAATTAACCCTTGTTTTGTGGTAGTATTTGAAAATGACATCCGAGAATATTGAGAATAGCAATGGAGCACAGGAAACCGTTGAGTCTCCACATATTAATAATCAGGATAATGTGCATCAGGAAGGCGATAATTCTCATTCAAACAACAACACTGACCAAATGATGAATGATGGAATGTTCAGAGGCTTTATGCAATTCATGCAACATCAGGTAAGAGCGGCTCCTGTCCAAAATGTAGGTGGAAACACTGGAAACTCTCGGATGGTCACCGCTAAACAGTTCAAGGAGCTGGGACCACCGGAGTTTATTGGAGAGCCAAAACCACTTAAGGCGGAAGCGTGGATAAAGAAGATCACCAAGATGTTTGATGTTTTGGGATGCTCCGAGGAGCAAAAGGTTCCATTTGCCACTTTTATGTTGTGAGTAGAGGCAGATTACTGGTGGGAATCGGTAAAGCGTACTCAACCTGCCGCACTGAAGATGTCTTGGGAGAAGTTTCAAGAACTATTCAACGACAAGTACTTTCCCGAAAGTATTTGTCACATGAAAGAGGTAGAGTTCATCAAGTTGGAGAAGAACAATATGACCGTGTCGCAGTACGAAGCTAAGTTTACCGAGTTGTCCCGTTTTGCGTCTCACTTAGTTGACAATGAGTAGAGAATGACGCGGATGTTGCTAAGAGGTTTGAAACCCGAGATACGTCAATATCTAATTTCTCATAAACTGTGTTTGTATTCAGATGTTGTTAATAGGGCTCAGTTATTGGAGCGCAATAACGAGTTAACTCAACCAAGAGAAAGCAGCCGGTAAAATGATAATACCAGTGGTTGCAGTCATCGAAGCGGTGACAACAAACGTGGAGGGAATTATCATGCCAAGAATGGTAACCACTTCGGTGGTAATCATGGCCAAGATAATAGAAGTGGAAATTTCAAGAAGAGAAGGTTCAATAATGTTGGAAAGGCAACAAAGACCAAAGACTGTTAAGAAGGAAGGAACGAATGGCCGGTCGTATGCTTCAAATCTTGGAGGAGAGACATATCAGTCCAAACTGCGTGATGCAGTCCAAAGCATGTTACAATTGTGGAAAAGAAGGTCACCTATCCCGATTTTGTCGTGCACCAAAGTTAAGTCTAGCTGGGACGGTGGCACCAAAGGCGCATACAGACAAAACAAAGTCGGTGGTTTCAGGAAGAGCATTTTTTGTGACTTCTCAAAAACCGAGTAACCTAAACGAAGTTAGCACGGGTTAGTTAATTATAAATTCTTGCGAAGTTTATACCTTATTAGATACCGGTTCTACCCATTCTTTTATCACTCTTGCTTGCGCTCAACGTTTAAATTTGACTCCGGAGAAATAAGACTTTGACTTATCGGTTGAAACTCTGTTAGGAGAAACCTTCATTACATGTGTTATCCAAGTCTTGGATGAGAGTCACAGTTTTGAATGATATTTCTATTGTTAATAAATTTCCTGACGTATTCTTGAAGACTTCTTAGCCTACCCCTAGAGCGTGAAATCAAATTTTGTATTGACCCTAGTACAAAACCCATTTCTAAAACCCTTCAATATTTCTTCAACCAAAATGAACGTATAATGCGCCAAAGACGTTGGCTTGAGTTGTTGAAAGATTACAATCATACCATTCAATACCATCCTGGAAAAGCGAACGTAGTAGCTAATGCATTGAGTAGAAGATAATATGCGGGTATGAGTGCATTATTGTCAACGCAAAGGCCCATTTTTTATGAGTTACAAATGATGAAGATAGAGTTAAAGACTCTAGGGACCCACGTGAAGATAACGAATATACGAGTAGAATCAACTTTAATCGATAAAGTTAAAGGCGCTCAAGCTACACACCCGAATCTGATGAATGTGAAAAAGAAGGTTCAAGAGGGTGTTATTCTAGAAGCAAGAATCGACGAAGAGAGGAAATCTCAACCCTCGATTTAATTGGCCCATTTGAAATACTTGATCGAGTACGAACTGTGGCCTATAGACTCGTTTTACCGCCAAGTATGTCGCATGTTCATAACATTATTTTTTTCACGTATCGTTGTTTATGTAAATATGTGGACGACCCGAACCACATTATTGAATTGGAATTAGACGAGATAGCAGAAGATTTAACGTATGAGGAGATACGTGTTAAAATCTTGGATACGAAGGATCGTATTTGTGATAACCCGAGATTTTGAATAATCAAAAATTTATGAATAATTTTTTTTTAATTAATATTAATATTGATTATCAATTGTGCGACAAGTATATGTGATACGAGTCTCGAGAAGGTCAATTTGTGTATTGACTAATAAAATTAGAGTAGAGTTGTGCTTAACAGCTTTAGAAACCCTAACCCTAATTTTTGAAAAGGGATTCGATGGAAAATATAATTAAAATAATTATTTTGATAAGTACGTGTTTGTACTGTATAGAAATTTTGATCAATGATAGATCGGATAAGGTTTGTAATTAATAAACCCTTATAAGGGATTAGAAACCCTAATCTCAGATTTAGAAAATCAATTGTACAGTTAAAAACCCTAATTATACGCCGGGAAACCCTAATTTATATTTGGGATTTCTAAACCCTAATTAGGAAACCCTAATCCTAAGTGGCATGTATAAGGCATTTATTAAACTTAAAATATGATTAGAAAACCTTAATTATATTTTATTTATTTTAATTTCTAATTTACAAACCTAATTGTAATTTGGAAATTTTACTTTTCTTTTAGAAACCCTAATTCGTGGGTTGTAAACCCTTATGACCAATTACGACCCTAATTGCTTAATTAGCGATTTTAATTAGGAATTATTAATCCTAATTAGCAATATTTAAGTTATGATTAAGAAATTTTAATATAATTAGAAAATTCTAATTATAATTTAGAAATATTAATTTTCAATTTTTAGAACCTAAATTGGAAATTTTAGAAAATCAAATTACTAAACCCTAAAGGGTTCAAACCCTAAACCCTAACCCAAACCCTAAACCCTAAGGGTTTGTGCATTTGTCAAGATTGCCATTAAATGTATTTTACAAATGACCAAAATACCCTTTTTACATTTTAAATGAGCTAACTTGTAAAAAAATTGCAAAACCTTTAGTTGGTGACCAACTAAAGGCAGCCAATTGACTTTTTATTAGCCAAAAAAAAGATCAAAACCGACACCTAGCATTTGGGCATTCATTGAATCAAATATATATTAGATTGGAGAGAGAGAAAGTCATAAAAAAATTGTCATTTGCTCTCAAGCTCTTCATAACTCATTTTCTCTCTCAACCTCTGAATTCTTAAAGTTCATCAGTCATATAATCAGCCCCTAGGTCAATCAATAACAGATTGGAAAGCCAAGATCTAAGATTTTTCAAGAAGAGGTATAAAACCTAGTTCACTTTTGATCTTGTATGCTAAGAAATTTTTTTTGTTTAAGTGTTTAGAATCTTGCTAATGGATGTTTTATGAAGATCTATGATGATCTATCATGAATTCATAGCATCAAAGTGCCTTAAAATGATGTTTTTCAAAATCTGTTCTTGAGCAATTTTTATGGTCTGACAAGTAATGTCAGTGGCCACAGATCATTGCTCGTTTACTATTTTTGTTGTTTTAAAGTTGTTACATGTAGCCTGGTATGTGGTCTTTACTTTGCAAGTGGAATCAGTATCATTAGATGTATAGATTTCATTTTATTAACAGTCAAAACCAGTTGACCAACGTTGACCAGCTGAAATCTGGGTAACCCAGAAAGGCTAAATCAGTCTCTGACAACGTTTTGTATGGTCCAGATTTGTCCGTTTTAATGTGTATATGTGATGTTATAGTAATCGTATTGTAGTGTGTGGTATGGACTCAAGATCCATGGTTTTACCTTTCACAAACAGATAATAGATCGAGTGTAATTAATGGTCAAAATAGGCCATTTGATCACGGATCACGTTTCTGGAATTTCCAAAAACCGTATGAGCAAGCCCTCTGACATGGTTTGACCGAGTTGAATCTTACAACTATGATATAGTTGGACTGTCATGTTGATGCGTATGTGTTCTTTGACATGTATATTACATTCTTGAACCATAATATTGATCATGTGATTACCAGAACACCAAAATAATTGAGCCACAATGAGGCACCACACACTGCCTGGGTTTCTGGAAAACCCAAAAACCATCTGACAAGAACGTTTAAAGCTCAGATCTTGCATCTGAGTTGTTGTTAGACCAAGATGTTAATTGATAATGATAGTATTACATATACACTACCAAATCCGTGTCTTAGCTAGCCCATAACATGCATAATCAGAGGATTGCAAGTGGTCAAACCATGCACCTTGAACACTGACTTTGTCAGTGTTCTTGAGCCAAGAACATCAAAGGCAACAGACAAGTGTCGCTAAAGGCTATTAGCGACGGTTTTAGTTATTTTATTTTCTGAATATTCCAGAAATTATTTAAAAATAGAAATAAATTCTAAATATTACCAAAAATGGTTTTAAAATTTCTTTTAAATTATAAAAAAAATAATTTTTGACCAATTGGAATATTTTTCTTTAATATTTATAATTATTTAAATATTAAAAGTATTTAATTTATTTAATTAGTATATTAAATAAATTAGAGAAAAATGATTTAATATTATAAAAATCATTTTAAATAATAATAATGTATTTAAAAATATTTGGAGTTATAAAATGTAACTTTTAATATTTTTAGAATTTTCATTAATAAATTAATATTAATGATATTAGATTTATTTAATTATTAAATTAAATAATTAAGATAAAAATGATTTTATTGATTTAAAATCATTTTAAATAAGAATAAAGTGTTAGAAAATATTTTGAATTATAAAATATAATTTTCAATATTTTGGAGAATTCTCATTAATGAATTAATATTAATGATATTAGATTTATTTAATTATTATATTAAATAAATGAATTAAAATGATTTTATTGATTTAAAAATGAGAAAAATATTTTAAGTTATAAATAATGACTTTTAATATTTTGATAATAATTACATTAATATTTAAATATTAAAGGTGATGATTTAAAAATGATTTTAATTAATTTAAAATCAATTTAAGTAGAATATTGATGATTTAAAAATATTTTAAGTTATTAATAATAACTTTAATATTTTGACAAGTATAACATTAATATTTTATATTATTAAATATTAATGATAATAATATTATTTGATAATTAAATCATTTAAAAATGATTTAAGTGTTTGAAAAATTATTATAAATTATAATAATTGTTTATAAATTATTAAAAGCTTCCGAAAAATACTATAAACGATATTTGACTTATCTAAAAATAATATTGAAGCTTAGAGACCAAGTTTAATTGACAATCAATGTGTTAATTGTCGGATAGGGTGACCAGAACACCGAGAATGGACCAAAGTCCAACCAGACCGAAATAGTTATACTTGATAAGTGTTTATATAGATTATAAACACTGATGTGGCTATGTGGTAATGTACCTAGGAGAAGTTTGACTGTAGAATACAATGTTATGTGTTATAAATGATTGTGCTAATTGTGACACCGACATTGTTGATTATAGGTCTTACAAACGCAGTTAATTATATTGTGTAGCAGTAATCAGCGAAGAAGACAAGTTTCCTAACTCAACCTTGAGTTATATTCATTCAATTATTATAATGGTTAATTATTGCTAATTATACCATGTCCAGAGAATTTATTGTTGATTATTCGCAGTTAGTGCATGATTAATAATTCAAATTGAATTACTGATTCGGAGAATATACATTTGTAGAATAACTGTGGTTGGATATTCATATTAAGTAGAAGATAGAATTGACAATCTGAGATAATTCTGCTTTATTGTCAAATTATGTTGAGAAATGTCTTAGCTAATTATTCTGGCTAGACGAATATTTGTTAGAACTTGATAGATTCGAGAAGAGAATTCAATTGTTATTGATAGATTGATGCCAATTATTTCGGCTAGATCGATAAGTAAATAGAAATTAAAATCATTAAATTTTGTTGTTAAATCAAATCTTGATTCTGAGACTGAGAAGAACAACCTTTTATATAAAGGGAACATTTTTAAGTCGTATATTCGACCATTGCGCGCGACCTTAGTATTATGCATAATATAGGGTACAAGGAGTTGGCCAGCTCTAAGTACTTGCAGAGGGGTATAATTTAATCTTTATGGTTATCTGATACTCCTGCGTATGTATCAAAGTAAATCTTTAATAGATACCCGAGAAAGTAGAAGTTCTAGATCCAATGGATCACTCAGCATAAATCTGGAAAACATTCCACTTTGTTATTGCGTAGAATTGATTCTTGATTATTCAATAGAATATCGTAGAACTTTGAAAGCGTTGTACTCTTTCATTATCAGATTACTGCGTTGCCTAGAATACGACAAGACTTGTTATTGATTAACAATTTGTTCAGCTATTTCAAAGTTCACCAAACTTTGGTTTCATTCTATCAAAATAGATAGTCTGTTCTTATTGGTTCGTATATATTTATTGTATGTTTTAACTTGTGGGGTAAACTTGTTGCTCACCCTTGCTATAAATAAAATATTTTAGCTAGGAACGAAGAGGCCAACGGATCGAAGAAGAACAAAGGCAAAGGCAAAATGCTGGAGTAGTTATAATGAACATTATTAATATTATGTTGTATTGTAAACCCTTTTTGTATATCTAAAGGTTATGTTTGTAATATTAAGGTTAGAAAACCTGGGACTTATTGTAAGACCCCAACTTATTATTAATGAAATTTAATTTTCTCTATTTATTATTTTGAAATAGTAAGGGTTAATTAGATTAATGTGGATAGTTATGGGTAAAATACGCAAATATTTCAAAATAAGCAAGTGGTTATAAAATATTCATTGTTGTCGGGGAATATTCGTTTGGTCGTGGAATATTCTTCTTTGTCGGAGAATATTAAATGCGACGTCGTCTTGATCTTTTGTGGGCCCCATAACGAAAAAGCGATTGGATGAAGAAAAACGACAAATATAAGTTGTTTAAAAATAACTTGCGTAGTTATTCTGGATTATCTTTAAAAATACTTGGGTTGGTTAAAACACGGTAGCACGGTATTGCACCACCATTATTGATTCTTACGTGAAAGGCACTACTCGATAATGATTACGATAATTCTTTATTCGATATTTTATTGATTTAATAATTCTTTGCGTTGATATTTTATATTGTTGTTGTTTCAATAATTGTCATTACACGATATTTTCATTATCGAAGCAATAATTCATATTATCTGAATAATATTATTAGATAACATTATTGGTAATGTCTAGAAAGTTACATCTAAGGAGAGGTTTGGTCACCTAATTGCGCGCATGATGGAGAGAAATTCTTATTGAAAGCCCCTCTTTCTTAGGAAGCTGCTAGTTATCAATATTGTGATTATGTAATATTATTTATGAATAATTAATTATTGATTCATATGATGAGGAAAATATTGATTTTATGTGGATATAGATGGAGAAAATTTTTAATATGACAATTGTTGAAAATTGAAATTTTATCTTTTACGATAAAATAATTCATTTAAATATATTATTATATTTTAATAATATAATAATGATGATATTTTTACGATGAATGTGGGATATATGAGTATATGTGGAGGAGGAGTATTTTGTTACCAAAATATTTAAAGCATGTTTTATGTGTTCGGTGGACCCCATTTCTTGGTTGAAATTTGATTATAGCACAGTAAAATCGCTTGGTTTGTGGATTTCGGTCAATTTACATTTGGAATTTAGAAAAATTTTCTTTCATAAAGTTGTAGAGAATTGAATTTCCTATAAAAATCACGAGTTTTGAATTTTTCGACAAAAGGGCTATTTATTGTGAATTATTGAAGTTAGAAGCTCGAAAATAATTGATTTTGGAAGTTTAAATTATTTTAAATTAGAAAAACATTTTTCTTACTTTTTCTAGAAGGTGGCATGTGTTTATTGAAATTTGAAATCAGATTTCAAGAGTGGGCGTAGAAATTTTGATATATATATATTTATATTTTATTAAATTTTACTACTTTGGTGTTCTACGCGTTTTCTATAAATAGGGTGCTTAGGTTAAAATTGAAAATTACACGAAAACTGAAGTTTTCTCTCTATATTATCGGCGTATTCTTGTGAGTATTTTGAGTATATTTTGAGTATTGCTATCTGATGCAAGTTCAAGTCATAGCTTTATATTGATGTCTCATTTATTTAAAGTCTTGATCTTTCGAGGTAAGGGATATTATTTTTTTTGTAATGATATTATTTCTTCAATATCATTATGCTGAAATATTGATCTGAAGTTTTTATCAAATTTGGAACTTTTGGTGTCGGAGTTACTATTTACGTATACGGCACTATTCACGTATACGACACTATTCACGAATACGGCACTATTCATCGAAAAATGAAAATTTTCCCTTTTCGTCTAAAATATCTATTGTGGATACTAGCTTTGATTGTATCCATGTTTTGATCATTCTTGAATTTTACACCACTATGATTATTTTTGAGGTATTTTTGGACATGGATAAAACAAAGTACGAATCCTTAATCCTTAATCCTTAATCCTTGTCATTTTGTTTCACTTTGGATTCGTTTTTTTAAAAATATTTTCATCATCCTCGGTCTTAAATGATGATATTATTCAATATCTTTGGCTTGTAGTGCAAAAGATGAAAGATTTCGATGAATATCTTTGGCCAAATGGTGCAAAGATGAGCAGTGTTTAGATGAACATGACCCGGTGATGAATATCTTTGGCACTGTAGTGCAAAGATGAATATTTGATTCGAGATATATATTGATTGATGTTACGGGGATAAAAGATGAGATGATGAACTTTTAAATTCATACATAGAAGATAGTAGTTTGCATTCTCTACTTAACTCTTCTAATGAATTATTATTTTCATTGCGAATATTGATTTAAAACTTGTTGTCTATTGTATTCTATTAGATTTTTCCTGTTGAAGACTAACGATAATTTGTTGTATAATATCTTAGTCATAATATTCTTTCTTGGGCTAGTTGAGCTCACCCTTTTCCTTTTTGTTCCATTTTTCTTCTCGGGAGGCGAGAATATAGCGAGTGCAGTGGGGTATGGAAAGAAGGTTATAAAGAGAGTTGTTTAGTAGTCCTCACCATTTTTGTAAAATAATGTATCAATAAATGTAATGAGGATTTATTTGAGTATAGATATTGTCTAGAAGATAATATTTATATTCAAACTCACGATTTATTGTTGTAATAATAAAGTTGTAGTTGTTTACGTACCATGTATTGACAACTTCGAGAATGGGTGATGTATACCTATTTTGGGGGCGTCACGGTTGGTATCGAGCTTAGGATATGATCTCTGGCGGAGATCGGGGAATAGAACTAGGAGGGAGAGCGAGTAAATCCTTCGCTAGTGTGTCCTACTAAAGCTTATTTGTTAGTTGGTCGAGTATATAGGGATATTATGTGATATATTGATTTCCTTAATTAACTTTTGTTTTATGACGATGTTTGAGAATGTCGTTGAGAATATTAATGATGATGGAAATGAGACCGTGGAGACACCATTACTCACCAACGAGGAGAACGTGCAACAGTGTGTGATGTTCCTCTTGTGAACAACACCACCAACGGCGAGATGATGAGCGAGGGGATGTTTAGAAGCTTTTTACGAGTTCATGCAAAATTAGACGAGGGAGACTCGTGTTCAAAATCTGAGGAGGAAAAGATAGCAATTCACGGGTTGTCACGACATTGACGATTCAAAGAGTTGGGACCACGAATTTAAGGGAAAGCCGGATCCGATCATGGCGGAAACATGGGTCAAGCAAATTACCAAGATATTCGATGTCTTGGGATGCGGAGAACGAGAAGGTTCCATTCGCCACATTTATATTAAAATGGCGAGGCGGACTCTTTGGTGGGAGTGCGTGAAGCGTACCCATCCGGCCCTTTTCGGCATGTCTTGGGAGGCGTTTGAAACTATTTAATGACAAATACTTTCCACGAAAGTGTTAAATCATATGAAGGAAGTGGAGTTCATCAGATTAGAACAAAACAACATGGCGGTGTCTCGATGCGAGGCAAAGTTTGCGAGTTATCGGTTTGCACCTCATTTGGTGGAGAATGAGGAGCGTCTGACGGGATGTTTCTAAGAGGTTTGAAACCCGAGCATCGACAATATCTCATTTCTCATAAATTTTCTCTCTATTCGGATGTTGTAAACGGGGCTCAATTATTAAAGCGAGATAACGAGTACGGTCAAACCGAGGGACCACAATCGAGGATCATCTTGGAGATAGCGATCAACAAAACAACGATAACCAAAGAGAAATAAAAGATCGACAAAATGGTAACCACTCTTGGTGGTAATCATGGCCATGAAAATAGAAGAAGCGAGTCGGGAGGAGATTTTAAAAGAGGAGATTTAACAACGACCATGTGAAGGCGGCGGTCTTGCAAAGAATCGGGTTCTAAGGGAGGAGAAACGACCACCGGTCGTATATTATAAATCTTGGAAAGAGGACATATCGGTCAAAACGCCCCACAGCAGTTCAAGGTATGCTATAATTGTGGAAAGGAAGGACATATCGCTCGAGATTATGCGGTGGCGAAACCTAGTTCAATGAGGATTTGGTGACTCAAAAGACCGTCCCCGAAAAGTCAAAGTCAATGGTTCTGGTAGAGCATTTGTTGTGGCTGGTCAAAATGCGAGGAACCCAAACAAGGTGATCACGGGTAAGCTATTTATAAATTCTTGCGAAGTTTATACCTTACTTGATACCGGTGCAACCCATTCATTTATATCTCCTGCTTGTGCTCAACGTTTAAACTTGACTCCGGAGAAATTAGACTTTGACCTATCTGTGGAAACTTTGTTAGGAGAAACTTTCATCACATCCACTGTTTATAAATCTTGTTTTATTCAACTTGGCACCATCACATTACCTGTTGACCTTATCTCTTTAAAGATACTTGCCTTTGATGTGATTTTAGGGATTGATTGGTTAACTATTCATCATGCCAAAATTGATTGTTTTCGTAAGGTTGTTAGTTTTCATATTCCTAACCAACTTTTGTTATGCAATTCAAGCAACTAAACCATTAAAATCAATCAACATCATATCTAATCATAAAAGCTATTCGTTTATTGAAAAATGGATGTCAAGCTTTCTTAGCCCATGTTATGGATTTGAATAATATTTGAATAATATTCATGTTGTTATTAACTTTCCAAACGTATTTCTGAAGAACTTCCGGTCTACCCCGAGCGTGAAGTTGAATTCTTTATTGATCTTGAACTTTGGTACAAAGCCCATTTCTAAAACCCCATATCGAATGGCTCTATTGAACTTGAGGAGTTAAAGGTCCAACTACGAGAGTTGTTGGACATCGGTTTTCATTCGTCCTAGTACATCTCCTTGGGGTGCTCTGTTTTATTAAGTAAAGAAGAAAGAGCGGGAGTATGCGACTTTGTATTAACTATCGAGAATTGAACCATGTCACCATCAAGAATAGGTATCCTCTACCTCGTATTAATGACTTGTTTGACCCGATTCAAGGAGCACAATTCTTTTCAAAAATTGATCTTCATTCGGATATCATCAATTTGAAGATTAGAATGCGAGGATATTCAAAGATCGCCTTGAAACTTCAGATGCGAGGCATTATGAATTCTTAGTCATGTCTTTCGGATTGACTAATGCTCTTGCGACTTTCATGGATATGATGAACCAGAGTATTCAAGGAATATTTGGATCGATTCGTTGTTGTCTTTATTGATGACATCCTCGTATATTCAAAAAGCCGTGAAGATCATGAGCACCATTTGAAGTTGGTACTCAAAGGCTTCGTGAAAACAAGCTTTATGCCAAGTTGAAGAAATGCGAGTTACGGCTTGAGGAAGTAGCATTCCTTGGGCACGTGGTGTCGAAACATGGAGTATCTGTTGATCCGGCCAAGATTGAAGCAATACAAAGTTAGAACAACCGAAGTGGTGGTCAAAGTACGTAGCTTTTGGGCTTAGTGGTTATTATCGAGATTTATGGAAGGGTTTTCTCGAATCGCTACTCCATTAACCCAAATTAACTTCGGAAGGATACAAAATTCGTTTGGAGCGAAGAATGCGAGAAGAGTTTCCAAGAGCTTAAGAGGAGACTTATTTCAAAGACTGTCTAACAATACCATATGGTTCGGATGGATTTGTTATCTCTGATGATGCTTGAGGCAAAAGGTTAGGATGTGTTCTCATGCAACGTGGGAAAGTCATAGCCTATGCCTCGCGACAACTTAAAGAGTATGAGAGGAATTATCCTACTCATGATCTAGAGTTAGCGGCAATGATCGTTTTCGCTAAAAGATCCGGAGGCACTATCTATATGGGATAAAGTGGAGATATATTCGGACCATAAAAGCCTCAAATATTTCTTCACGCAAAAGAACTCAACATGCAAAGAATGATGTTGGCTCGAGCTATTGAAAGACTACGACCACACTATTCAATACCATCACGGAAAAGCGAGCGTGGTGGTGACGCGTTGAGTAGAAGATCATATCGAGGAATGAGTGCGATGATGTCAAGTATCTGCGTAGAGCCAACTTTAATAGAAAAGTTAAGGTTGCTCAAGCCACCGAGCCCGGGAAATGATCGTATGAAGAAGAAAGTACAAGAAGGTGCTATTCCGGAAGAGAGAATTGATGAAGAAGGAATACTTCGAGTCCACTCCAAACTTTGTGTTCCTAACGACTTTGATTTGAAGTACAAGATTATGATGGAGGCACACAATACACCATTTGTAATCCATCCTGGAAGTACTAAAATGTATCGTGATCTTCGACATACATTTTGGTGGAACAATATAAAGAGAGAGATTGCAAAGTTTATCTCGATGTGTTTAACTTGTCAACGTGTAAAGGCGGAGCATCTGGTACCTAAGGGTCCGTTGCAACCACTTGAGATTCTGAAATGGAAGTGAGAACACATTACCATGGATTTAGTTCACGGGTCTTCCTCTACGGTTTCTCAAGGCATCAATGCTATTTGGGTTATTGTTGATAGATTAACCAAGTCTGCTCATTTCTTGCCGATCGGGAGACTTATTCCTTGAGCGTCTTGCTCAGTATATGCGTAGATGAGATTGTGAGAATGCATGGCATGCCAAGATCCATAGTTTTGGATCGTGACCCAAGATTCACTTCAAGATTTTGGGTTAGCTTGCAAAAAGCTATGGGCGCAGGATTTATGATTGATTCGACATACCATCCTCAAGCAGAATGGACAATCGAGAGAGGACTATTCAAACTCTTGAAGATTTATTAAGACTCTGTGTCCTAGACTTCAAGGCGGTTAGGATAAGTATTTACCATTGGTGGAATTCTCCTACAACAATAGTTATTAGGCAAGTATAGGTGTGGCTCCATTGAAGCATTATATGGACGAAAATGTCACTCTCCGTATGTTGGGGACGAGGTGGGTGAAGAAACATTGTTGGGACCCGAGTTGATACGTATGACTACTGAAAAAGATCCAAGTGATTCGACAACGTATACAAAGCGGCACAAGATCGACAAAAGAGTTATCGGATCTTCATTGAAAGGACGTGGAATTTAGTATAGGGGATCATGTATTATTGCGAGTTGCTCCATGGAAGGGAGTTACAAGATTTGGGAAGAGAGAAAGCTCGATCCACGATTTATTGGTCCATTTCAAATTCTTGACCGAGTAGGTAATGTAGCCTATAGACTCGCGTTACCTCAAAAGTATGTCTCGTGTTCATAATGTGTTTCACATATCATGCTTAAATAAATATGTGAAAGACCCGAACCACGTTATAGAGTTAGAACCAGGACGAGATAGCCAGAAGACTTAACGTGAAGAGGTACTGTCAAGATCTTGGATAGGAAGGAGCATGTCCTACGCCTGAAAGGTCATACCACAAGTTAAAGTTTTGTGGAGGAATCATGCTATATAGAGGAAATGACTTGGGAATTGGAAACAAAAATGAAAGCGAGGTATCCTCACCTTTTAGAAACATCAGTCGTCGTCGATTTAGAGGACGAAATTTCATAAGGAGGGAGGTTGTAAGACCCCAACTTATTATTAATGAAATTTAATTTTCTATATTTATTATTTTGAAATAGTAAGGGTTGATTTGATTAATGTGGATAGTTATGGGTAAAATCATAAATATTTCAAAATAAGCAAGTGGTTATAAAATATTCATTGTTGTCGGGAATATTAGTTTGGTCGTGGAATATTCTTGTTGTCGGGGAATATTAAATGCTGACGGTAGCGATCTTTTGTGGGCCCCATGCTTGAGCGATTGGATGAAGAAAGCGACAAATATAAGTTGTTTAAAAATAACGGCGTAGTTATTCACAGATTAATCTTGTTAAAATACTAAATTGGTTAAAACACGGTAGCACACGGTATTGCACCAATTATTGATTCTTACGTAAGAAGGCACTACTCGATAATGATTACGATAATTCTTGTTCGATATTTTATTGATTTAATAATTCTTTGCGTTGATATTTTATATTCTTTGTTATTTCAATAATTGTCATTTACACGGTATTTTTCATTATCGAAGCAATAATTCATATTATCTGAATAATATTATTAGATAACATTATTGGCAATATCTAGAAAGTTACATCTAAGGAGAGGTTTGGTCACCTAATTGCTTGGCGCCAATGAGGAGAAATTCTTATTGGAAAGCCCCTCTTTCTTAGGAAGCGCTAGTTGTCGATATTGTGATTACGTAATATTATTTGTGAATAATTAATTATTGATTCATATGATGAGAAAAATATTGATTTTATGTGGATATAGATGGAGAAAATTTTTAATGTGACAATTGTTGAAAATTGAAATTTTATCTTTTTACGATAAAATAATTCATTTAAATATATTATTATATTTTAATAATATAATAATGATGATATTTTACGATGAATGTGGGATATATGAGTATATGTGGAGGAGGAGTATTTTGTTACCAAAAATATTTAAAGCATGTTTTATGTGTTTGGTGGACCCCATTTCTTGGTGAAATTTGATTATAGCACAGTAAAATCGTCTGGTTTGTGGATTTCGGTCAATTTTTGTTTGGAATTTGGAAAAACTTTCTTCTGTAAAGTTGTAGAGAATTGAATTTTCTATAAAAACTCGTGAGTTTTGAATTTTCTGACAAAAGGGCTATTTATTGTGAATTATTGAAGTTCCGAAGCTCCGAAATAATTGATTTTTGGAAGTTTAAATTATTTTAAATTAGAAAAACATTTTTTCTTACTTTTTCTAGAAGGTGGCATGTGCTTATTGAGCTGAAATCAGATTTCAAGAGTGGCGTAGGAATTTTGATATATATATTTATATTTTATTAAATTTTCTGCTTTGGTGTTCTAAGCATTTTCCTATAAATAGGGTGCTTAGGTTAAAATTAAAAATACACACGAAACCTGAAGTTTTCTCTCTATATATTATCGGCGTATTCTTGTGAGTATTTTGAGTATTGATATTGCTATATCGGTGCAAGTTCAGTCATCATATATATTGTGTTTGAATTTAGAAATCTTGATCTTTCGAGTTAAGGAATATTATTTTTTTTCGTAATGATATTATTTCTTCAATATCATTATCTTTGAAATATTGATCTGAAGTTTTATCAAATTTGGAACTTTTGGTGTTATGAGTTACTATTCACGTATACGGCCTTTATTCACGTATATGACACTTATTCACGAATCACGACCTTATTCATCGAAAAATGAAAATTTTCCTTTTTAATCTAAAATATCTATTATGGATACTAGCTTTGATTGTATCCATGTTTTGATCGATCTTGAATTTTACACCATTATGATTATTTTGAGGTATTTTTTGGACAAGGATAAAACAAAGTACGAATCCTTAATCCTTAATCCTTGTCATTTTGTTTCAATTTGGATTCGTTTCTTTAAAATATTTTCATCATTCTCGATCTTAAATGATGATATTATTGAATATCTTTGGCTGTAGTGCAAAGATGAATGATTTCGATGAATATCTTTGGCCGTAGTTCCAAGATGAGCAGTGTTTAGATGAACATGACCAATGATGAATATCTTTGGCACATAGTGCAAAGATGAATATTTGATTCGGATATATATTGATTGATGTTCTGAGGGGATAAAAGATGAGCGATGAACTTTTAAATTCATACATAGAAGATAGTAGTTTGCATTCTCTACTTAACTCTTCTAATGAATTATTATTTTCATTGCGAATATTGATTTAAAACTTGTTCTCTATTGTATTCTATTAGATTTTTCCTGTTGAAGACTAACGATAATTTGTTGTATATTATCTTAGTCATATTATTCTTCTTTTGAGCTAGTTGAGCTCACCCTTTTCCTTTTTGTTCCATTTTTCTTCTCGGGAGGTGAGAATATAAGCGAGTACTGAGTCGGATATGGAATGAAGGTTCTAGAGAGTTGTTTAGTAGTCCTCACCATTTTGTAAAATAATGTATCAATAAATGTGATGAGGATTTATTTGAGTATAGATATTGTCTAGAAGATAATATTTGTATTCAAACTCACAGATTTCTTTGTTGTAATAATAAAGTTGTAGTTGTTTACGTACCATGTATTGACAACTCGAAATGGGTGATGTATACCAATTTTAGGGGGCGTCACGGTTGGTATCGAGCTTAGGGATATGATCTCTGGCGGAGATCGGGGAATAGAACTAGGAGGAGAGACGAGTAAATCCTTCGCTAGTGTGTCCTACCTAAGCTTATTTGTTAGTTAATCGGTATATAGGGATATTATGTGATATATTGATTTTTTAATTAACCCTTGTTTTATGACGATATTTGAGAATGTCGGTGAGAATATTAACAATGGAAATGAGGCCAGTGGAGGCCTTTGTACTCACCAACGAGGAGAACGTGCAACAGTGGTGGCAATGTTCCTCCCGTGAACAACACCACCGAGCGTATGATGAGCGAGGGATGTTTAGAAGCTTTTTGCGATTCATGGAAAAATCGACGAGGGAGACTCGTGTTCAAAATACGAGGAGGAAATGATAGCAATTCACGGGTTGTCACGACCAAGCGATTCAAAGAGTTGGGACCACGAATTTAAGGGAAAGCGGATCCGATCATGGGCGGAAACATGGGTCAAGCAAATTACCAAGATATTCGATGTCTTGGGATGCACGGAGAAACAGAAGGTTCCATTCGCCACCTTTATGTTCCGTGGCGAGGCGAGACTCTTGGTGGGAGTCTCGTGAAGCGTACACATCCAAACCACTTTTCGGCATGTGTCTTGGGAGACGTTTGAAACTATTTAATGACAAATACTTTCACGAAAGTGTTAAATCGTATGAAGGAAGTGGAGTTCATCGATTAGAACAAAACAACATGATGGTGTCTCGATGCGAGGCAAAGTTTGCGAGTTATCGAGTTTGCACCTCATTTGGTGGAGAATGAGGAGCGTCTGACGGCGGATGTTTCTAAGAGGTTTGAAACCCGGCGTACGACAATATCTCATTTCTCATAAATTTTCTCTCTTTAGGATGTTGTAAATGAGCTCAATTATTATTAAAGCGAGATAACGAGTACGGTCAACCGAGGGACCACAATCGGATCATCATCTTGGAGATAGCGATCAACAAAACAACGATAACCAATGGAGAAAGAAAAAGATCGACAAAATGGTAACCACTCTTGTGGTAATCATGGCCATGAAAATAGAAGAAGCGAGTCGGGAGGAGATTTTAAAAGAGGAGATTTAACAACGACCATGTGAAGGCAGCGGTCTTGGCGAGAATCGGGTTCTAAGGGAGGAGAAACGACCACCGGTCATATGCTATAAATGCGGGAAAGATGGACATATCGGTCAAACGCCCCTAGCAGTTCAAGGTATGCTATAATTGTGGAAAGGAAGGACATATCGCTCGAGATTATGCGGTGGCGAAACCTAGTTCATTGAGGACGGTGACTCAAAAGACTATCCCGAAAAAGTCAAAGTCAACGGTTCTGGTAGAGCATTTGTTGTGGTTGGTCAAATGCGAGGAACCCAAACAAGGTGATCACGGGTAAGCTATTTATAAATTCTTGCGAAGTTTATACCTTACTTGATCTGGGGTGCTACCCATTCATTTATATCTCTGCTTGTGCTCAACGTTTAAACTTGACTCGGAGAAATTAGACTTTGACCTATCTGTGGAAACTCCGTTAGGAGAAACTTTCATCACATCCACTGTTTATAAATCTTGTTTTATTCAACTTGGCACCATCACATTACCTGTTGACCTTATCTCTTTAAAGATACTTGCCTTTGATGTGATTTTAGGGATTGATTGGTTAACTATTCATCATGCCAAAATTGATTGTTTTTTTGTAAGGTTGTTAGTTTTATATTCCTAACCAACTTTGTATATGCAATTCAAGCAACTAAACCATTAAAATCAATCACATTCATATCTAATCATAAAGCTATTCGTTTATTGAAAAATGGATGTCAAGCTTTCTTAGCCCATGTTATGGATTTGAATAAAGACACGTCAAATTTGAATAATATTCTGTTGTTATTGACTTTCCTAACGTATTTCTGAAGAACTTCTCGATTACCCCCGAGCGTGAAGTTGAATTCTTTATTGATCTTGAACTGGTACAAAGCCCATTTCTAAAACCTCATATCGAATGGCTCCTATTGAACTTGAGTTAAAGGTCCAACTACAGAGTTGTTGGACATCGGTTTCATTCGTCCTAGTACATCTCCTTGGGGTGCTCTGTTTTATTTAAAAAGAAGAAAGAGCGAGAGTATGCGACTTTGTATTGACTATCGGGGAATTGAACCATGTCACCATCAAGAATAGGTATCCTCTACCTCGTATTGATGACTTGTTTGACCAATTCTGAGGAGCACAATTCTTTTCAAAAATTAATCTTAGATTACGGATATCATCGGTGAAGATTAAAAGCGAGGATATTTCAAAGACCGCGCCTTGAAACTTCGAGTGCGGGCATTATGAATTCTTAGTCATATCTTTCGGACTGACTAATGCTCCTGCGACTTTCATGGATATGATGAACCGAGTATTCAAGGAATATTTGGATCAGTTCGTTGTTGTCTTTATTGATGACATCCTCGTATATTCCAAAAGCCGTGAAGATCATGAGCACCATTTGAAGCTGGTACTCCAAAGGCTTCGTGAAAACAAGCTTTATGCCAAGTTGAAGAAATACGAGTTCTGGTTTGAAGAAGTAGCATTCCTTGGGCACGTGGTGTCGAAACATGGAGTATCTGTTGATCCGTGAAGATTGCGATGTCTGAAAGTTAGGAGCAACCAAGTCGGTGGTCAAAAACGTAGCTTTTTGGCTTAAAATGGTTATTATCGGAGATTTGTGGAAGGGTTTTCTCGAATCGCTACTCCATTAACCCAAATTAACTTCGGAAGGATACAAAATTCGTTTGGAGCGAAGAATGCGAGAAGAGTTTCCAAGAGCTTAAGAGGAGACATATTTATTTTGTTCTAACAATACCATCCGGTTCGGATGGATTTGTTATCTCAACGATGCTTGAGGCAAAGGGTTAGGATGTGTTCTCATGCAACGTGGGAAAGTCATAGCCTATGCCTCGCGACAACTTAAAAAGAGTATGAGAGGAATTATCCTACTCATGATCTAGAGTTAGCGGCCGATGTTTTTTTATGCTTAAAGATCCGAGGCACTATCTATATGGGAGAAAGTGGAGATATATTCGACACCATAAAAGCCTCAAATATTTCTTCACTCAAAAAGGAACTCAACATGCTGCAGCGGCTGACGTTGGCTCGAGCTATTGAAAGACTATGACCACACTATTTAATACCATCCCGGAAAAGTGAACATGGTAGGTGGCGCGTTGAGTAGAAGATCATATCTGAGGAATGAGTGCGATGATGTCAAGTATCTGCGATAGAGCCAACTTTAATAGAAAAAAGTTAAGGTTGCTCAAGCCAGCCACCCAGCCAGAGTGATCGTATGAATGAAGAAGAAAGTACAAGAAGGTGCTATTCCTAAGCGAGAATTGATGAAGAAGGAATACTTGAGTCCACTCTGGACTTTGTGTTCCTAACGACTACGATTTGAAGTACAAGATTATGATGGAGGCACACAATACACCATTTGTAATCCATCTTGGAAGTACTAAAATGTATCGTGATCTTCGACATACAATTTGGTAGAACAATATGAAGAGAGAGATTGCAAAGTTTATCTCGATGTGTTTAACTTGTCAACGTGTAAAGGCGGAGCATCTAGTACCTAAGGGTCCGTTGAACCACTTGAGATTCCGAAATGGAAGTGGTAACACATTACCATGGATTTCGTTACGGGTCTTCCTACGGTTTCTCAAGGCATCAATGTTATTTGGGTTATTGTTGATAGATTAACCAAGTCTGCTCATTTCTTGCCGATACGGGAGACTTATTCCCTTGAACGTCTTGCTCGTATGTACGTAGATGAGATTGTGAGAATGCATGGCATGCCAGTATCCATAGTTTTGGATCGTGACCCAAGATTCACTTCAAGATTTTGGGTTAGCTTGCAAAAAGCTATGGGCATGGATTTATGATTCAGTTCAGCATACCATCCTCAAACGAATGGACAATCAGAGAGGACTATTCAAACTCTTGAAGATTTATTAAGACTCTGTGTCCTAGACTTCAAGGGCAGTTGGGATAAGTATTTACCATTGGTGGAATTCTCCTACAACAATAGTTATTAGGCAAGTATAGGTGTGGCTCCATTCGAAGCATTCTATGGACGAAAATGTCGCTCTCCAGTATGTTGGGACGAGGTGGGTGAAGCAACATTGTTGGGACCCGAGTTGGTACGTATGACTACGGAAAAGATCCAAATGATTCGACAATGTATACAAATGGCACAAGATCGACAAAAAAGAGTTATCACGGATCTTCATCAAAAGGGACGTGGAATTTAGTATAGGGGATCATGTATTGTTGCGAGTTGCTCCATGGAAGGGAGTTACAAGATTTGGGAAGAGAGGAAAGCTCAATCCACAATTTATTGGTCCATTTCAAATTCTTGACCGAGTAGGTAATGTAGCCTATAGACTCGCGTTACCTCCAAGTATGTCTCGTATTCATAATGTGTTTCACATATCTATACTTCGTAAATATGTGAAAGACCCGAACCACGTTATAGAGTTAGAACCGGACGAGATAGCCGAAGACTTAACGTACGAAGAGCTACCTATCAAGATCTTGGATAGGAAGGAGCATGTCCTACGCGCAAAGATCATACCACAAGTTAAAGTTTTGTGGAGGAATCATGCTATAGAGGAAATGACCTGGCAATTAGAAACGAAAATGAAAGCGAGGTATCCTCACCTTTTCGAAACATCAGGTATATACGTCAATTTCGAGGACAAAATTTCATAAGCAGGGGAGGTTGTAAGACCCCAACTTATTATTAATGAAATTTAATTTTATCTATTTATTATTTTGAAATAGTAAGGGTTGATTTGATTAATGTGGATAGTTATGGGTAAAATACGCAAATATTTCAAAATAAGCAAGTGGTTATAAAATATTCATTGTTGTCGGGGAATATTCGTTTGGTCGTGGAATATTCTTCTTTGTCGGGGAATATTAAATGCTTACGGTAGCGATCTTTTATTGGGCCCCATAACGAAAAGCGATTGGATGAAGAAAATGACAAATATAAGTTGTTTAAAAATAACGGCGTAGTTATTCTGAATTATCTTGTTAAAATACTAAATTGGTTAAAACACGATAGCTTTACGGTATTGCACCAATTATTGATTCTTACGTAAGAAGGCACTACTCAATAATGATTACCGTAATTATTGTTTAGTATTTTATTGATTTAATAATTGCTGAGTTGATATTTTATATTGCTGTTGTTTCAATAATTGTCATTAAACAGTATTTTTCATTATCGAAGCAATAATTCATATTATCTGAATAATATTATTAGATAACATTATTGGCAATATCTAGAAAGTTCTGTCTAAGGAGAGGTTTGGTCACCTAATTGCGCGCCAGTAAGGAGAAATTCTTATTGGAAAGCCCCCTCTTTCTTGGGAAGATAACGAGTACGGTCAACCGAGGGACCACAATCAGGATCATACCAGAGATAGCAGTCAACAAAACAACGATAACCAGCGGAGAAAGAAAAATACGGACAAAAATGGTAACCACTCTGGTGGTAATCATGGCCATGAAAATAGAAGAAGCGAGTCAGGAGGAGATTTTAAAAAGAGGAGATTTAACAACGACCATGTGAAGACGCAGCGGTCTTGGCGAATCGGTTCTAAAGGAGGAGAACGACCACCGTTATTATATGCTATAAATGTGGGAAAGAGGGACATATCGGTCCAAAAGCGCCCACAGCAGTTCAAGGTATGCTATAATTGTGGAAAGGAAGGACATATCGCCGAGATTATGCGGTAGCGAAACCTAGTTCAATGAGGACGGTAACTCAAAAAGATCGTCCTGAAAAGTCAAAGTCAACGGCCTGGTAGAAGCGTTTGTTGTGATCGTCAAAATGCGAGGAACCCAAAGGAGGTGATCACGGGTAAGCTATTTATAAATTCTTGCGAAGTTTATACCTTACTTGATCCGGTGCTACCCATTCATTTATCTCTCCCCTTGTGCTCAACGTTTAAACTTGACTCAGGAGAAATTAGACTTTGACCTATCTGTGGAAACTCATTAGGAGAAACTTTCATCACATCCACTATTTATAAATCTTGTTTTGTTTAACTTGGCACCATCACATTACACTGTGACCTTATCTCTTTAAAGATACTTGCCTTTGATGTGATTTTAGGGATTGATTGGTTAACTATTCATCATGCCAAAATTGATTATTTTCGTAAGGTTGTTAGTTTTCATATTCTAACCAACCCGTTATGCGAATTCAAGCAACTAAACCATTAAAATCAATCAACATCATATCTAATCATAAAGCTATTCGCTTTATTGAAAAACGGATGTCAAGCTTTCTTAGCCCATGTTATGGATTTGAATAAAGACACGTCAAATTTGAATAATATTCTGTTGTTATTGACTTTCCTAACGTATTTCTTGAAGAACTTCCGTCACCCCCGTAACGTGAAGTTGAACTCTTTATTGATCTTGAACTTTGTACAAAGCCCATTTCTAAAACCCCATATCGAATGGCTCTATTGAACTTGAGTTAAAGGTCCAACTACGAGGAGTTGTTGGACATCGGTTTTATTCGTCCTAGTACATCTCCTTGGGGTGCTCTGTTTTATTAAGTAAAGAAGAAAGACGGGAGTATCGACTTTAATATTGACTATCGGGAATTGAACCATGTCACCATCAAGAATAGGTATCCTCTACCTCGTATTGATAACTTGTTTGACCAACATTGCAAGGAGCACAATTCTTTTCAAAATTGATCTTAGTTACGGATATCATCGGTGAAGATTAGAATCGAGGATATTCCAAAGACGCCTTTAAAACTTCAGTGCGGGCATTATGAATTCTTAGTCATGTCTTTCGGACTTACTAATGCTACTGCGGCTTTCATGGATATGATGAACCGAGTATTCAAGGAATATTTGGATCAGTTCGTTGTTGTCTTTATTGATGACATCCTCGTATATACACAGGGTTTGAATTTAGGCAAAAAATCAATTTTAAGCAAGATATAGCAGTGATGTTTTATAAAAGAGGTTTTTCAAACCCTGATACTCAATAGTAATTGAGACCTTTTACACTCCCATTTTATTAAGTGTTCGGCTTGATAGATTTTATTTAACAGATGTGAGGCATCCGTATGAAAATAATGCCGACTTCCTCGTGGGTATGGAAACCATCTGAGGAAATTCGAATACCTGTGAGAGAATAATTTACAAGTCGCTACGACTAAAAATGTCCATCACGGAATCGAATCTAGATCCAATGGGTGAATCTGTGATCACATGATTCCTAAAGCGCAAGAATCTTTAATTTGTATGAAAGCGATAGCGGTATATATATAAAAGTTGTAAATATATATATACGAGACATGATCACCAACCACGAAGCACCTCCATGGGGGATCAGAAATATAAATAAAGCTGTAAAAGCTATCAACCGACACGGAGGAAACTCCAGGCGGGACAAAACGTAAATAAATGTGAGACCCCAGATTTTATGAATAAAGATTTAATTTTCTCGAAATATTTTTTTGAATATTATGGTGTGGATTTGATATAATGTTATAGTTGTGGATAGTATTTATAAATTTTGCAAAGTACGCAAGTTGTTATATTATATTCAATTGGTCGAGAAATATTTGTTTTATCAGAGAATATTCGTGCAACGGCACAATCATTGGTGGACCCCGCAACGGAATTATTATCTGATTGAGAAAACGACAAAAATATTTTATGAAAATAACGGCGGAAGTTTTACAGTTTATCTTGTTGAACTACTTCGGTAGTAAAAAAATACTGATGTCTGGCGTGGTTGCATAGTAGCACACGGTATTGATTATTGATGCTTACGTGATAAGTCACTCAGTTTTGTTTTATTGGTATTATTAATGTATTAAAACAGAATACTTTTATAAAGTTATTCTATAAATAGAATGTATTATATTCTATTATATAGTGTTGTAATATGCGCATAGTGTTTTGCATTTTAAAATCTTTTTATATAAAATGTAATACTTTTATAAAGTGATTCTATAAATAGAATATATTATATTTTATTATGCATAGTGTTTGCATAGTGCATGCATAGTGTTTGTATAGTAAAATCTTTTATAAAGTTATTCGTTTTATTAGATTATAAATAGAATATATTATATTTTATTTAAATGATTTTGCTTTAAATATGGACCGTCAGATTAAAGTAAATCAATCTGGACCGTTCATGAGTTAGTTACTATGCACTCCATTTTTCTATAAATAGAAGATCATTCATTCATTATTTCTTACGAATTCACTGAAACTCTAGAGAGATAAACTATAGAGAGAAAGAAGAAAAGTATTCTGCTACTTCACTACTCATATATCCAGTACTCCTCTTCTTAAGGTAGGGAATATTATTTGTTGTACTCGTAAGGGGTATTCTTTCTTTCGTATTTATGAAGAGAACTTTTGTTATTCCATTCTTTATTATTACATTGGAATAACTTTTATATCTGTGCTGGATACCCTATACTTGGTGAAATTCTTACATTATTCCATTCTTTATTATTATGTTGGAATAACTTTGTTGTCACGATACCGCATACATGGTGAAATTCTTCTAATATTCCGTTCTTTATTATTACGTTAATATCCTATCTCGTATGCGTTCTGTGGGACTGGTTCCATTATTTATTATTACATTGGAATAACTTTTATGCATGCGATCTATCGCATGCATGGTAATTTCGTTTTGTTATTCCATTCTTTATTATTACGTGAAATATCATGTTTTTGTGCGTTTATCTTGGGACTGGTTCCATTATTTATTATTACGTTTAATATCCGTTGCATGCGTTCTGCGGGACTGGTTCCATTATTTATTATTACATTGGGAACAACTTTTATGCATGCGATCTATCTATCGCATGCATGGTGAATCCTTATGTTATTCCATTCTTTATTATTCTGTTGGAATAACCAGTCTATTTGGAGTATCACATGTATGGTGAATGATCCTTCGTATTCATTCCTAATTAAATTGTGGAAATGATCTGTCTACGTGGATTACCACATGGCAGGCAAAAATCCATTTGCAGTTTCATATATTCTATTATACTCAGTTGGTTATAGTTTTGACTTCTATACTCCATGAAATTAGTGGAATATCCTTGATATTTGCGCTTCATCCAGTATCTTTTCATGGAAATATTCTTCTGAGCATTCTTGAATTTTACTCTACATAGAAGTATCATGTTGACAATTTGGACGTTATTAGTTCCTGGATAAATTAATTCTTGAACTTGTTTTATTGAATTATTATGTCATTGTCATCATCCTCATGTTTATATTATGTTGAAAGTCATCTGTGGCCTGTAGTGCATAGACGGACTTGGTATGATTATGACCAGAGATTATTCGGTATAATCATAACCGTAATATTACAAATGATGTGGAAATAGTCCTCATTGGCCCGTAGTGCATTGATGGACAGTTTTTGGTATGATTATGGCTATGGATTCTCTTCGGCCAAGGGTGCAAAGATGAATTGTTTTATGGCATGATCAGGACCGTTGATGAAAACATGATATCTTTGGCCCATAGTGCAAGGATAATTCATGGTCGTGATACTAAAGAATATCCTTGGCCTGTAGTGCATGGATGATTTGATGATGTGGATTATTTATTAAGCTGAGTCTCAGCAATAAAAGTGATGAAAAACCTTTTAAATAATAGAAGATAGTAGATTTTATTCTCTACTTGACTCTTCTAATGGATTGCTTGTTCATTTGCGAGTTAAACTTGATGTTTGTTATATTGTATCAGTTTAACACTATTGAAGGCTAACGATAATTTATTCTGCATTATCCTAGTCATAATATTTCTTACTGGGATAGTTGAGCTCACCCTTTTACTTTCATTATTCTCTTCAGGAAATGAGAAAGTAGCTTGGACTAGTCGGGGAACAGAGTGACAGTCCAGATGTTTGCATTAGTAGTCCTCACTATTCTGTGAAATAGTGTGATAATAATTGTAATGAGGACTGCTTTTGAGTTTTTATACTCTCTAGTAGACAATATTTGTATTCAAACTCACAGTTTATGTTTTGTCGTATTGTACACGACAATTGTATAATTAAGTTGTATTTGAATTCTGTACCATGTATCTGGCGACTCAAGATGGGTGATGTATACCTAATTTTGGGGGCGTCACAGTTGGTATCAAAGCTTTGGGATATGATCCACCGGTGAGATGTGAGACAAGAACTAGGAGGGAGATGGGGAATTCCTTCGCTAGTATGACCTACCTAAGTTTATTTGGTATTTAATTGGTCGATCATAGTATAGGGATAATATGTGATATGTTAATTAACCCTTGTTTTGTGACGGTGTTTAAAATGGCACATGAAAATCTTTGAGATAAGCAATGAAGCACATGAGGCCGCTTGAGTCGGCTCAACCAAAAGGTAACGACCAACAACACGATAATAATCATATCGGTGCAACGACCATTGAACAATGATAACCATCGTGGGGAAATTATCATGCGAGAATGGTAACCACTTGGTGGTAATCATGGCCAAGATAATAGAAGTGGAAATTTCAAGAAGAGATGGTCATTTAGATCGATTTTATCGCATAGTGAAGTCAAGTCCAGCTGGGACGGTGGTACCAAAGGCAGATACGGACAAAACAAAATCGATGGTTTCAGGAAGAGTGTTTTTCGTGACTTCTCAAAAAAAAAAGCGAGCGACCCGAACGAAGTTAGCACGGGTTAGTTAATTATAAATTCTTGCGAAGTCTATACCTTATTAGATCTGGGTTCTACCCATTCTTTTATCTCTCTTTGCTTGCGCTCAACGTTTAAATTTGACTTGGAGAAATTAAACTTTGACTTATTAGTTGAAACTTCGATAAGTAGAAACCTTCGTTACCTCCAATGTTTATAAATCTTGTTGATTCAAATCGACACTTTCACGTTACGTGCGAATCTTATCTCTTTGAAAATACTTGCCTTTGATGCGATTTTAGGAATCAATTGGTTAACTACCCATCATGTTTTTAAATGAGGTTGTTAGCTTTTATATTCTAACCAACTTTGTTATGTGAATTCAAGCAACCAAACAACTAAAGTCAATCATTGTCATATCAAGCCATAAGTAAAGAGCCGGTCCTTTCGTTGTTGACTTTCTTATGTGGAATGCACGCAAAGCGGACTTTACGTGGGCGATGTCGTGAATGACGATGGCAAGTTGATAGGTATCAATGTGACGTACTATCCATTTCTTGGATGAGGGTCACAGTTTTGAATGATATTTCTATTGTTAATAAATTTCCTGACGTATTCTTTAAGACTTATTAGCCTACCCCTAGAGCGTGAAATCAAATTTTGTATTTACCCCAGTACAAAACCCATTTCTAAAACCCTCAAATATCTCTTTACTTAAAACAAACGTAGCATGCGCCAAAGACGTTGACTCGAGCTGTTGAAGATTACGATCGTACTATTCAATATCATCGTGGAAGTACGAACGTGGTAGCTGACGTGTTGAGTAAAAAATCGTATGCGGTTACAAGTGTGAATATATGAACCCACGTGTAGATAACGAATAGATGATTAGAATCGAATTTAATCGATAAAGTTAAAGCCGCTCAAGCTACACACACGGAGCTGATTAATGTGAAGAATGAAGAAGGTTCAAGAGGGCATTATTCTAGAAGCAAGAATCGACGAATAGAGTAAATCTCAACCCTCAATTTAATTGACCCATTTGAAATCCTCGATCGAATAGGAACTGTGGCTTATAGACTCGTTTTACCGCCAAGTATGTCGCGTGTTCATGACGTTTTTAACGTATCGATGTTACGTAAATATGTGGACGACCCGAACCACATTATTAATTTAGAACCGGACGAGATAGCGGATGATTTAACGTTTGAAGAGATACGTGTTAAAATCTTGGATAAGAAGAATCGTATTAAACACTCAAAGGTTATACCTCAAGAGTTAGAATTTGAAATGAAGTCGAAGTATCCTCACCTGTTCAGCATTCCAAGTACATACGTAAATTTCGACGGTAAAATTCCATAAAGAGGGGAGATTATGAGACCCCGGATTTTATGAATAAAGATTTAATTTTCTCGAAATATTTTTTTGAATATTATGGTGTGGATTTGATATAATGTTATAGTTGTGGATAGTATTTATAAATTTTGCAAAGTACGCAAGTTGTTATATTATATTCAATTGGTCGAGAAATATTTGTTTTATCAGGGAATATTAGATGCAACAAAGACAATCATTGGTGGACCCTAACGAAATTATTATTATCCGGTTGAGAAAAACGACAAAAATATTTTATGAAAATAACGGCGGAAGTTTTCACCGTTAATCTTGTTGAACTACTTTCGGTAGTAAAAGAAATGATGTCTGGCGTGGTTGCATAGTAGCACTGCAGTATTGATTATTGATGCTTACGTGATAAGTCACTCGGTTTTGTTTTATTGGTATTATTAATGTAATAAAATGCGATAATAATTTTATAAAGGTATTCTATAAATAAAATATATTATATTCTATTATATTATATAGTATTGCATAATATATCTGCATAGTGTTATACATAGTAAAATCTTTTTATATAAAGCAGAATACTTTTATAAAGTTATTCTATAAATAGATTATATTATATTTTATTATGCATAGTGTTTGCATAGTGCCTGCATAGTGTTTGCATAGTAAAATCTTTTATAAAGTTATTCGTTTTATTAGATTATAAATAGAATATATTATATTTTATTTAAAATGATTTTGCTTTAAATATGGATAGTCAGTTAAAAGTAAATCAATCTGGACCGTTCATGAATTAGTTACTATGCACTCCATTTTTCTATAAATAGAAGCTCATTCATTCATTATTTCTTACGAATTCACTGAAACTCTAGAGAGATAAACTATAGAGAGAAAGAAGAAAAGTATTCTACTACTTCACTACTCATATATCCAGTACTCCTCTTCTTAAGGTAGGGAATATTATTTGTTGTACTCGTAAGGGGTATTCTTTCTTTCTTATTTATGAAGAGAACTTACATTATTCCATTCTTTATTATTACATTGGAATAACTTTGTATCTGTGAGATACCCTATACTTGGTGAAATTCTTACATTATTCCATTCTTTATTATTATGTTGGAATAACTTTTGTTATCTGAAATCGCATACATGGTGAAATTCTTCTAATATTCCGTTCTTTATTATTCATTTAAATATCACATGTTGGTATGCGTTCTCTGTGGGACTGGTTTCATTATTTATTATTACATTGGAATAACTTTGCATGCATGCGGTTATCGCATCGCATGGTGATTTCATTGTTATTCCATTCTTTATTATTACAGCGGAATATATCATCGTATGCGTGCGTTTATCTGCGGACTGGTTCTATTATTTATTATTACGTTTAATATCACGTGCGCGTGCGTTTATGCTTTGGACTGGTTCCATTATTTATTATTACATTGAGAATAACACATGCATGCGATCTATCGCATACGCATTGTGAATCCTTATGTTATTCAATTCTTTATTATTCTGTTGGAATAACCTATCTATGTGGATTATAACATGCATGGTGAATGATCCTTCGTATTCATTCCTTATTAAATTGTGGAAATGATCTGTCTACGTGGATTACCGCATGGCGGGCAAAAATCCATTTGCAGTTTCATATATTCTATTATACTCAGTTGGTTACAGTTTTGACTTCTATACTCCATGAAATTAGTGGAATATCCTTGATATTTGCGCTTCATCCAGTATCTTTTCATGGAAATATTCTTCTGAGCATTCTTAAATTTTACTCTACAAAGAATTATCATGTTGATAATTTGGACGTTATTAGTTTCTGGATAAATTAATTCTTGAACTTGTTTTATTGAATTATTATGTCGTTGTTATCATCCTCATGTTTATATTATGTTGAAAGTCATCTGTGTCCTGTAGTGCATAGATGGACTTGGTATGATTATGACCAGAGATTATTCGGTATAATCATGACCGTAATGTTACAAATGATGTGGAAAAAGTCCTCATTGGCCCGTAGTGCATTGATGGACAGTTTTTGGTATGATTATGGCTATGGATTCTTTTCGGCCAAGGGTGCAAAGATGAATTGTTTTATGGCATGATCAGGACCGTTGATGAAAACATGATTATCTTTGGCCCGTAGTGCATGGATAATTCATGGTCGTGATACTAAAGAATATCCTTGGCATGTAGTGCAGGGATGATTTGATGATGTGGATTATTTATTAAGCTGAGTCTCAACGATAAAAGTGATGAAAAACCTTTCAAATCATAGAAGATAGTAGATTTTATTCTCTACTTGACTCTTCTAATGGATTGCTTGTTCCACTGCAGTTAAACTTGATGTTTGTTATATTGTATCAGTTTAACACTGTTGAAGGCTAACGATAATTTATTCTGCATTATCTTAGTCATAATATTTCTTACTGGGCTAGTTGAGCTCACCCTTTTACTTTCATTATTCTCTTCAGGAAATGAGAACATAGCTGGGACTAGTCGGGGAACAGAGTGACAGTCCAGATGTTTGCATTAGTAGTCCTCACTATTCCTTGAAATAGTGTGATAATAATTGTAATGAGGACTCCTTTTGAGTTTCTATACTCTCTAGTAGACAATATTTGTATTCAAACTCACAGTTTATGTTTTGTCGTATTGTACACGATAATTGTATAATTAAGTTGTATTTGAATTCTGTACCATGTATCTGGCGACTCAAGATGGGTGATGTATACCTAATTTTGGGGGCGTCACATAAAGCTGTAAATACGGTCAACCGCCACGAAGGGAACTCCAGGAGGGACAAAATGTAAATAAAGTTGTACAAAGCGATCAACTGCCACGAAGTAAACTCCAGGCAGGACGTTACGTAAATAATGCTGTAAAAGCGATCAACCACCACGAAGTAAACTCTAGGTGGGACAAAATATATATATATATATATATAAGCGATAAATGCACCGGATGTAAAATCCAGGCTCATCGAACAGAGTTCGACAACAGTTCATATATATATATATATATATATATATATATATATATATATATATATATATATATATATATATATAAGAGTAAACGCACGGATGTAAAATCTCGACTCATCGAATGAGTCCCACCACAGTTCATATACATAAATATATATATATATATATATATTAAAGCAGTAAATGCACCAGACAGAAGTCTAGGCTCATCGAACAAAGTTCGACTCACAATTCATATATATAAATATATATATATATATATATATAGAAAAGCAAATAAACGCACCAGACCGAAGTCTAGGCTCATCGAACAAATTTCGACACACAGTTCATATATATAAATATATATATATATATATAGAAAAGCAAATAAACGCTCCAGATCGAAGTCTAGGCTCAATCGAGGCATAACTCGATAATGTTAGTCAATATATATAAATATATATATATATAATATAATATATATATATATATATATATATTCAAGCTGAAACAAAAACACGGACCAAAGTCCGGGCAAATGCGCGCAACACGACTCTCAACGTGAAGAAGGGTGTGTGCAGAGATGAAGAGAAATACTCTAAAGTGTGTGAGAAGGCTTATAGTTAACTGCTAAAGAAGACTTCTATATCTTTAGAGTGGGTAAACACTGGCTTTTATAGGTACAAAAGGGCTATATATGAGCTCATAGGTGTTTAAAATGAGAAAATACACTGCATGGGGTGAGTGCAGAGCAAATTGGGCAGGGCTACCTCGTCGTTTTCTCTTGCAAAATGGGCAGCCCAAGCCCTCTATTTATAGACGATTTAGCCGCAGGTGTACCAGAGGCAACCCGGGTGGGCCCAGGTTTGTTGGGTCGGGTCGTCTCGTAGTACGTGCACTCGGGCACTGTACTGTCCACTCGAACTTTCAGGAGTGCAATCCGGGTATCCGTTTGAGGTATATAGGACCTATTTCAGACTGCCGTTATCAAGGGTTGTACGATGGCATGGGATTAGAGTTTATACAAAGTCATTGAAGATGGGACGATGCCCTCCGGTCTTTAAGCTTCAACTTTCATTCGTTACCCCGCACAATAGTCACTCGGGATTGGTTAGTCTTGTGGGACATCGTTGCGTAGAGATGTTGAGACGACGTAGTGTGGCATCGCGTTGGCGAGATGACGATGTTGCCCCTCACCAGTGTTATCGCCGGATTGGGCTGATAAAGCAGACGTTGCTCAGGCTTCGCTGAGATTGGACTGCTGCAATTATTGAAGGTTCTCATTGTCATCTTTGAGGTGTGCCTGTCTTCCCGATGTTATCGCCGGGTTGGTACAGTGTATCTCGTTGTGAGCGCCGAGATTGAAGCTGGTCGTATTTGAAACAAGCATTTTCGAGGTTATCGCCGAAACTGCATTCCTTGGGGCTATCACCAAGGTTGGTGGCTATTCCCATAGTTGGGACTTAGACTGGATACCTCGGTGTTATCTCTAAGATTAATCGGTCTTCTCCGGTTTGTGTTCCGATATTGGATCTGCACACCTCGGGGTTATCTCTGAGGTTGGAATTGTTACTCCCAGAGTTGGCTCCGGGGTTGATGCTGAACTTCCGGTAGTATCCGGTATGTATATGGATTGTCTTTCAGGGTTCCGTCTTAAAAGACGAATTTGTCCTCCTACAATGTTAGTGACAGTAGTACAGAAAATTTCAAGTGTCTACAGATGCCCCTCTTTATCATACTCATGCATGGCGATGCATGGGTAGGATAAAGAATCCTAGACACTTGAAACGCAACAAGACAAATATGGTACTATATGTAGCAACATGATGCAAATGTATGATGCGTGTATGCGGGTCAGTAGCCCAACACGCTTTGGGGATGATTCTTTGGATCCTGTTGCTTCAACCGGGATTGGCAATCTTGACCCGATTTGATGTGTAAGCCGAATCTGTTAGGATGTTGATGTTGGAGTTATCACCAAATTCATGTGTTCTTGATAACGACAGGATCTAGAAGAGGTACCTCTTATGTGCAAGAGATCTGTGGGGATAAAGCTTGGTCTGTTTTAGGATGTGTATAACATATTCCATCATATATCCTCTTTGATAACATTGACCTTTCCTGGTTGGTATCGCCAGGACATGTCAAGATTCTGTTGGATTTACAACCAACAGCAAATGTTGTCAGGAATGCCTGACCTTCGTTGACGTGTACTTCACCGACATGTGAATCAACGGTTGAAAAAAAATCTTCTAGGATATACTGTCAAGGCTGCTTGACCTTCTCTGGCGTGTGAATCAACGGCTGAGATTCTGTGGGTAAATTGTCAAGGTTGCTTGACCTTCGCTGACGTGTGAATCAACGGAACACTGCGTTGTGACCCCCGTCGGGGATCCGCTAGGGAATATGAGTAATCGAGCATGAAATCCTCGAATAGCTCTAGATCTTCGATAGGTTTAATCGTTATCGGCTGAGATAACGTCAAGGCTACTTGACCTTCATTGATATGTGTGTCAACGGCTTAAATGTACATTGTAATCCCCTACCGGGGTTTCACGTTGTAACCCCCATCGGGGACTCATGTTGTAACCCCCGTCGGGGACTCACGTTGATCTTTAAGGGTAATGACCCAGAGTTGGCGGCATCGGACCTGTACAAGGTATTGCCGGATGTGAGTTATGATAAATGTGATCATTGGCAGGGTATACCTCGTGTTTGGGTGACTACCAATGAGCGATGTACAGACTCAAAGTTTCATCTGAGAAGACCAGGATTGTATGTTGTTTTGCTCAATCACATGGCGTTTTTATTCCCGATTTGACCTTTCTAGTCTGCGAGAACTCCTTTGCAACTCAAACTGGACCAAGCCGGAGGGGTGGGGCCCACATATGGGTGCCGCAAGTGGTTGTTGGGTGTATGTGCCCCATTTCCCTGTATTTGTAGTTGTACAGAGATGATGTATTAGATGATGATATACTTAGGAATGTATGCACAATTTTTTTTTCATTCCCTATATCATATTGCCATCCATTATCTGCTATGCATGTATCATGTTATGCATATGTATGTATGTCCGAGAGATATTCGGCATTGACCTGGATGGTCTTATGACACGGCCCACGATGTGTCTTCTTCTTCGATTAGTCAGATAGATCATACCCCACCATCATTGGTGGCATTGGGTATGCGATCATGGTATGATAGCATGTCACACCAGACAGGGTGACTGTAGATCATTTGTTGCAGCATACCATGACTTTATTGATGTTTCAGGTTCCCGTAGGGTTTGTAGACGGGATGCTAGAGCATTGGATACCGAATAAGCAGGTTTTCCGATTCGGGACCCATGAGTTGACTCTTACTCTGGAGGAGTATGCACGATTGACAATGCTGCCTTTAGACAGACCTTGCGTGCACCTTGCTTTGGGAGACATGAGTAGACGATTCATGACTCTCACTAGATTCCAGCGCAGAGTAGTACAGGATGAGCTGACATCTAGCCATGTGATATCCCAGCATTTTTTGTATGACAGATTTGGCTTGGAGGATAGCTATTCATGATATTCCGGGGATTTCACCGCACCGAAGGATCACTGGGGTTGATGTACTGCTGATGTGCGTACTGTCGTATGTCTATATGCCACAATACATGGACGAGATAGACATTGGTGTCATCATGGCTGTGAGAGCTCTTAGAGAGGGTCGTACCATTTTACCTATGATTGTAGCAGAGACCCTACGGTCAGCATCCTACTGCTGCACTTATCCGACAGGAGTGTTCACTGGGAGTTTGGTCATGCTGTATGTGTGGTTTATGTCACACTTGAGACCGATTGGTACCTTTAGACGGCATGGATATTGCTTCACCCATGATGTAGCTATGTCATACTCCTTTCAGCCATCGGAGTTTATAGATGCTCTGTCCTGGTCCACATTTTTCGCAGATATCATAGATCCATTCAGCATATTGCCGTGTTCGTGGCTTAGCTCACCATACAGCTTCATTACTCACGCTCTGGGCATGGACTTCCTCCCTCTGGCTGGCTTGAGGGGCGTGACTACTTATCACCCACTGTCCGTGATGTCATAGTTTGACTAGTTCCAGGATTTTCATCCTTTCGAGGGGGCGATAGGTCAACGTTCATCTTCTCGATATCTCTCAGCAGAGGACCGATCCCGCGTGTATGCTTATTGGGATCAGCGTGAGACAGCTTCTTTCTCTGTCAGTCATCCAGGTTGTTCTACAGAGTATTCCGCATGGATGGAGACATAGATTTTATAGGCTGCGGTAGTGTCCACAGTACCGGATAGTGAGTCAGATGATGTAGAGCCCATGGAGGACATCGATTCATACATCAAGGAGGAGCCCGCTGCTGGGTTGCCAGCATTTCCTCTGAATTCTCCCAAGACCAAGATCTTGTTGATTCAAAGACTTTCAAGACAAAGATACCTAGAGCAGAGTCTTCATCTGATGACCTTTGAGAGAGATCATGCCTGATCTTTGATGTTGACTGCCCTTGATGGGAGAGACGCAACTCTATTAGAGAGAGATGAGGCATTAGCTCGCAGAGATGCCGCTGTTGTTGAGCGGGATGAGGCCAGATCAGCCAGAGATGCAGTGATAGTTGAGCGGGATAGTGCTATATCTTCCTGGGATGTAGCCATCACAGATAGTACTGCCGTGAGGTCCCTTACCACTGGCATGATCGCAGAGATGAGCACATCTATTGATGATCATATGGTCACCATGCAGATGGCTGCAGATCTGTTGGGTCGTGTGGATATTCTCGTACAGGAGACCATAGCTTCACCTCCATCTTCTGAGAGGGACGCCATGTTGGGCTTGTTAGCTCGCATAGACCCTGACTTGTAGATGAGCATGTATTTTCCTACACAGACTAGCTTAGCCATTTTGTCATGTACAGTTTACATTGTATATATGAAACAACATTATATATATGACAGGGAAATATATTTTTGGATCACTTCCCTTTTAGTTATGCCTTGCTACTTGCTTGATATTTTGCCTGCTGCTTCAGGGCTTGTGGTCTTGATGTATTCTGAATTCCTCCTGGGTGGATGGACATTGAGTTGTCTTTGGATAGTTCAGAATGGATCATCGATCTCTGTGTATCCCTACCATCTTTGGTGTCTTGGGACTGGTTTCTGGATGAAAATGTGGAGAGGAGTGTGGCTTTCCTCTCTGGATTGACCGCACCACAGATGGTCGCCAGTACTTCTATTTAGGAGAAGCCTAGTTAATTCTACCTCTTATGGATTGGTGTTGCTCTTCAAGGTATGATCACAGCTTAGATGGTCGCTGAATCTCCTATTTGGGAGGAGTTCAGGTAATTCCATCCTTTGTCCGAAGAAGTCGAATGAAATGTAGTGGATTGAAGGATGATCCCAATACCAATTGACAAGGGTTTGTGTTTTGGTAGGGGTGAGACCGCACCATGAATGGTCGCCACGTATTCTCTATTGAAGAGGAGATCAGGTCTGCGTAGTTCGAACCTGGTGTAAGAGGTTCAACGCTGTATATGGTAGAAATGGTGTAGGAATGTTTTTGTTGTTTTTGTTTTTGTAAGGGTAGAAATGTTTTTGTTGTATTTGTTTTATTGCGATCAGGCCATATGAAATGGTTGCCTACGTACTCCTAAGATGAAAAGCATGATCCCATGTGTAGGTCAGAGTGTGGGGAGGAGAAAGTTTAATCCTAGGTTGAGGATAAACTGCAGGTATGAGAAGTTTGATCCCATGTATGGGTAGCCAAACTACAAGCGCGAGAGGTTCAATCCGCGGTGGGATGACCTAAGTCGTAGGAACGCAAAGGAGAGCCAGGTTGCTGGCTTGAAAAGTATGTTTCCCTGAGGGGCAAAGTGTAGAAGAGTTGTATGTGATAAATGGTTAAAGAACCGGAATGACTGGTGATCTGATGGTCTAACACTGTGGTGTTTCTTTGTTACTTCGACATATATACCGCTTTCACAAAATCGTTCGAGTTGATGAGTTGTGGAAATTCATCGTCAGTCCATTTTTGTAATCTAAGAGCGCCTTTCTCATTAATACTTCTTTGACAACAAACGGCCTTCCCAGTTAGGGAGCGAATTTTCCCTTAGATTGATCTTGGTTGTCAAAGATCTTCTTGAAACCAAGTCATGTTGTTTAAACTGCCAGAGGCCGGGACTTTTTGTTGTAGGATCTGGCGATCCTTTGTTGATATAATCGACCATGGAAGATAGTCGCGTTCATTTTTCGTCTATTAGAGACAATTGGTGATACCTGTCTTGTACCCATTAGTCTTCATCCAGCTGAGCCTCTATCAACACTCTGAGGGATTCCATTTCAACTTCTGTGACATCCCAGATTTTTAGAATTTATAAATGAGAATTTTATAAATAAAAGTATTATTTATGAGATATGTTGAGTGTGAGTATGTGTATGTCTTATATTGTAGAATATGTGAATTGATGTGAAGAGAATGTTATATATTAATTTTAATATATATAAATATTTAATTGAATTATTTATTGAGTTAAATAAATAAATTTGGTTTTGATTATAGAGTAATGTAATTAAGTGTAGTAGATTAATTAAATGAATATTTAGTATTTAATTTAATTAATATAATAATTTTATATTCTACGCTTCTAATTTAATTGAGATAATTAAATTAGATGAGTTATGTGATGATTGTTACACGAAATTATAATTAACAAGTAAATATAATTATGTGACAATTTGATGAGATTGATTGATGTTAAACCATTGATTAATTAAAATAATGAGTATTTGCCAAACATGGTCTTAGGCTTTTCAAGTTCAAATTGGTGTAACCTATGTATTAACTAGTAATTAGTATATCTAATAATTACTAGGAGTTACATATATTATATATTACTAGTATTGTGTATTATATGTATATTCTACAAGTTAGTATGTTAGTTTTAGAAAACAAACCAAAGAAAGAAGAAGAGAGTTAGAGAGAGTTGTAGGAGAAGAAGAAGAAGGGAAAGCTTTGAGAAGACAAAACAAGCCTCATCATAATCATCATTTCCATCTCTCTCTTAAATTCATACTAATAAAGTTATAATCTAAATTCCTTGTTTTAATTATATTTTTATGTTCTTCATAATATAGATAATTGTTATGTAGAAGTTGTATTGAGAAATTGAGAGAGATAGAGAGAAATAGAGGAATTGAGATGAGCTAGAAGAAGAAGAAGAAGAAAAAGAAAAAAAAAAGCTAGAAGAAGGTAACTTCAAAACTCTTATTTAATCCTTGATTTTTTTTTGGGTAGATTTATGTTCTAGGGTAGTAGATTATGCTTAATCTATTTGTATTGGTTTAATCTTGGATTATCAAGAATCAAACAAGAGGATTCAAGAAAGAAAATGAAATGGAAAGAAAATTTGAAGAACAAAATTCGTAAGTTTTTAGTAATTGTGGACATATCTTGTGAAATTCATTCCTCTTTGGGTATAATGAGTTAGAAAGTGAGCCTTATATCAAATCAAAGATATGGAAGTAAGATATATTCTGAAAGTGGAATCACATGAAAACGCTTTGTAGATTTCTTGCAATGTCTATTTTAGTAAGGCTGGTCCGAAGGGAAAATAATCTGTCCATAAAATCAAAACTGTTACGGTTTCTGACTTTGAAAAATTTATATAAATTCGTGTGTTTTGAATCTGAAGAAACTTAAAACTGAAAATTTGTAGATATGGAAGTTTACTAGCTAGACTCGCGAGATTGAGCCATTTTATGGACCGGATCATGTCCGAAATAAATTGTTTAGTAAGGGTGTCTAGAAAATGAAATTTTCTACACTAGTTGATGAATTGCAGAATATGGTTTAGATAGATAAGGGTCTGACTTTAAGGCCTAGATGAGGTTGTAGTAAACTGAGTAAGGGTTAATTCTATATAAGAAGGAACAAAAATGGACATGTAACGAAGGAGATACGTTAAAAACGAAATCAACGTTTTGTTAAAGAAATTGTGAAGATGAGTTTTATAATTATGTTTGAATTAAGATTTTGGGTGATGGTATATTTTGATGATTAAAAATATATTTTGACATATGTAATGAATATAGATATGTGTTATCATATTCTATGCATAATTAACCATTTAAGATCAAGAGTTGAGATAAGTTAATATGTGCACATAACGTGCTCGATAAAATGCCTAAAAGTAATAGTGTTTCTAAACTTTGGTATACAAAGTGTCTAACTAATGGCTAATATTGGATATCTAAGTATGAAAAGATGATAATACAAGAATAATAATGGAAAGAAATCGAAAAGGGTAATTTTGTTTTATGAAGGAAAATTAAACATGTAAACAATGTGTTGAATATGCATTTTTTGAAACCAAATTGGTTAAATAAAATGGTGTGATATACGTACATTAAACTACAAGTGAGATAGTCTAGCATGTGTGGTGATGAAAATGAAAATAAAATCGAGTTGCATATAAAATTGTTAGATGTCTATAAAGACATTATAAAGAATAATAAGATAAAGTAAGGTCTTAGAATAAATTTGACCATGAGATTGAGTATTGATTTTATTTATTATCAATCTCACATACAATGTAGGTTATGCAAGGACGCGAAGTATTAGCGTGTTGGTAAAACGCCGGTAAAGGCAAGTCTTTCAGTTCCTTTTTGCTATGTGAACTTGATGATGAACTGCTTTAAAATTTTAGTGTATGATGTATTGTATATGTCCAAAGTATGAAATGTGAAAGTCAATCTATGACTATGATGATTGAGCTATGAATGTTGATTGAGTAAGGAACTCAATCTTTATAGTTGTTATGTGAACTACAACATGTATGCTATGTTTGTTTTATGATTATTCTTATATGTTGAGCATGTTATTATATGCTACGTGATGCATGAAAACTATTAGATTTTGTTGGGTTGTCGAGCTCAACCTTGCAAATAACCATTTTTGTAGGTCAAGGATTGAAGGTAACACTATGTGCTACTTGAATGACGTGGATCAGAAATAATACATGGAGATTAATAGTTTAACTAAAGTTGTTATTTCTTTATACCATGATTAAGATTCATGAGATATACTAAATGTTTTATGATGTATAATTTTATGTTGAGTTGTAAAGCTAAAGTTAGAGTTATCTGATATGTAAAGGTTATCGGATTGAAATGTAAAATTTTATATAATAACAGTGATAAAGTATGAGACCCCAGATTTTATGAATAAAGATTTCATTTTCTCGAAATAAATTTTTTTTTATTATGGTGTTGATTTGATGTAATGTAATAGTTGTGGGTAATATTTATAAATTTTGCAAAGTAAGCAAGTGGTTGTATAATATTCGATTGGTCGGGAAAAATTCTTTTTGTGGGAGAATATCCGTGCGACAATACAATCATTAGTGGACCCCACAATGAAATTATTGTCGGATAGAAAAAAACGACAAAAATACTTTATAAAAATAACGGCGGAAGTTTTACTGGATTAAGCTGTTGAAACACCCGGTGTTAAAAGTAATGATGTCTGGCGTGGTTGCACGATATAGCACACGGTATTGATTATTGATGCTTACATGAGAAGTCACTCAATTATACTCAATTATTACTACTGATGGTGCTTTACATCATATCTCTATATTATTGATTCAATTATTGTTCTGATATCATCTGCATAATATGATATATTATTGATCAATTGAATTGGGATTATTAGGGACACTTTTTGAGTTATTATTCATGAGTACTATTCATGAGTTACTATTCTTATTCAGTTACTATTCACGAGTTACTATTCACCCTACTATTCTACTATTCACTATTCTAGTATTGTGCATTCGGTATTTGGGTACAATATTATTCCATGAGGAGATGTGCTAATTTTTCAGATCGTTGGTTGAAGATATAATAGTAAGTCAATATGGACCACTGGTGGAGTTATAATAGTAAATCAATATGGATCGTTGGTTTAAAGTTTTAATAGTAAATCAGTATGGACCGTTGTTTTAAGTTTTAATAGTAAACCAATATGGATCATCCATTTTAATAGTAAATCAATCTGGACCGTTCATGAATTAGTTACTATTCATTCCATTTTCCTATAAATAGAAGCTCATTCCTTCATTATTTCTTACGAATTCACTGAAACTCTAGAGAGAGAATTACAAGAGAACATATAGAAAAGTATTCTGCTACTTCCCTACTCTTATATTCGGTTTCTTTTACGGTGAGGATGTTATTTGTTGTACTCATGAAGAGAACTTACATTATTTCATTATTTATTATTACATTGGAATAACTTTGTATCTGCGGGCTACCCTATACATGGTGACATTCTTCTAATATTACATTCTTTATTATTACTATCGAATATCATTCTGCGTGTTTTACGTGGGACTGGTTCCATTATTTATTGTTACGTTTAATATCACATGCATGCGTTTTTGTGGGACTGGTTCCATTATTTATTATTACACCGGAATATCACATGCATAACGTTTACTGTGGGACTGGTTCCATTATTTATTATTACGCCGGAATATCACATGCGTGCGTTTCTGGCCGGACTGGTTCCATCCATTATTATTACATTGGAATAACTTTTGCTGTGCGGATATCATCATGCATGGTGATTTCTTTTGTTATTCCATTCTTTATTATACTCGGTTGGTTAAAACTTTGACTTCTATACCCATGAAATTAGTGGAATATCTTTGATATTTGCGCTTCATCGATATCTTTTCATGGAAATATTCTTACGAGCATTCTTGAATTTTACTCTACAAATCGTTATCATGTTGACAATTTGAGCGTTATCGGTTCTGGATAAATTAATTCTTGAACTTGTTTTATTGAATTCTTATATCATTGTCATCATCCTCATGTTTATATTATGTTGAAAGTCATCTGTGGCTTTTAGTGCATAGATGGACTTGGTATGATTATGACCAGGGATTATTCGGTATAATCATGGTAGTAATGTTACAAATGATGTGATAAAAGTCCTCATTGGCCCGTAGTGCATTGATGGACGATTGTTGGCATGATTATGACCATTAATGAATACACAATATTCTTGGCCCGTAGTGCATGGATAATTGTGGTGGTGATACTAAAGAATATCCTTGGCCTTGTAGTAGTGCGGTGATTCGATGATGTGGATTATTTATTAAAATTTGAGTCCCAGCGATAAAAGTGATGAAAAACCTTTTAAATCATAGAAGATAGTAGATTTTATTCTCTACTTGACTCTTCTAATGGATTGCTTGTTCATTTGCAGATTAAACTTGATAGTTATTATATTTTATCAATTTAACATTTGTTGAAGGATAACGATAAATTATTACGCATTATCTTAGTCATAATATTTCTTCTTTGGGCTAGTTGAGCTCACCCTTTCTTTCACTTGTTCTCTTGAGAAATGAGAGCGTGGTTGGGACTAGTCGAGAATAGAGTGATGGTCCTAGATGGTGCATTAGTAGTCCTCACTATTACGTGAAATAGTGTGATAATAATTGTAATGAGGACTCCTTTTGAGTTTGTATAATCTCTCCAGTAGACAATATTTGTATTGAAACTCACAGATTATGTTTTATCGTATTGTACACGATAGTTGTATTATTAAGTTGTATTTGAATTCTGTACCATGTATCTGGCGACTTAAGATGGGTGATGTATACCTAATTTTGGGGGCGTCACAATTGGTATCAAAGCTTAGGGATATGATCCCTGGCTACGATGTGAGAATAGAACTAGGATGGGAGAGACGGGGAATTCCTTCGCTAGTATGACCTACCTAAGTTTATTTAGTATTTAATTGGTGGGTCAGAATATAGGGGAAATATGTTACATGTCAATTAACCTTTGTTTTGTGGGAGTATCTAAAAATGACATCCGAGAATGTTGAGAATAGTAATGGAGCACAGGAGACCGTTGATTCTCCACAGATCAATAATCAGGACAATGTGCAGCGGGATGGCGATAATCCTCCTATAAACAACAACACCGATCGATTGACGAATGACGAGTGCGTTTAGGGAGCTTTTAGAATTCATGCAATCGGTGGCGGCGCGGCTCCTGTTCATAATGTAGGAGGAAACAATGGCAACCCACGGTTGGTCACCGCTAAGCAATTCAAGGAGCTGGGACCACCAGAGTTTTTGGGAAAGCCAGAACCCCTTAAGGCGAAGACGTGGTTAAAGCGAGATCACCAAGATATTTGATGTCTTGGGATGCTCAGAAGAGCAAAAGGTTCCCTTTGCCACCTTTATATTGCGTGAAGAGGCGGATCACCGGTGGGAATCGTGAAAGCTTACCCAACTGGCCTTTTCAAGATGTCTTGGGAGAAGTTCGAGAGTACATTCAATGACAAGTACTTTCCCAAAATCATTAAATCACATGAAGGAGGTGGAATTTATCAAGTTAGAGCAAAATAACATGATCGTGTCGCGATCTGAAGCCAAGTTTGCGAGTTGTCCCGATTTGCGTCCCACTTGGTTGATAATGAAGAGAATGACGCGGATGTTTTAAGAGGTTTGAAGCGGAGATACGTCGATATCTTATTTCTCATAAAGCGTGTTTGTATTCGGATGTTGTAAATAGGGCTCGATTAGTGGGCGCGATAACGAGTCAAAGCAACCAAAAGAAGCGTAGGAAAAATGATAATCTGGGGTGATAACAGATCATCAAAGCGGTGACAATAAGCATGGAGGAATCAACATGCGAAATGGTAACCACTTGGTGGTAATCATGGTCAAAACAATAAGAATGGACATTTCAAGAAGAGAGATTCAACAATGATGGAAAGACGTCGGCACCAACACCGTTGTTAAGGAAGGAGAACGACCACCTATCATATACTTCAAATGTGGAGGGAGGACACATCGGTCCAAAGCTAGCGATGTCGTCAAAGCATGCTATAATTATGGAAGAAATGTCATTTAGCCCGATTTTGTCGTTCACCAAGAAGACAGTTTCGACTAGGATGGAGGCACCAAAGGATGTCCCAAACAAGCCAAAGCCGATGGTTTAAGAGAGCATTTTTTTTTTTCGTGACGAGGAACACGAATAAAATTATCACGGGTATGTTAGTCATAAACTCTTGCGAAGTCTATCTGTGTGTTGAATCTGGGTTCTACTCACTCTTTTATTGCACCTAGTTGTGTTCAATGTTTTAAGTTAACTCCGGAGAAGTTAGACTTTGATATATCTGTTTAAACTCAGTTGGGAGAAACCTTCGTTACCTCCACTATTTATAAATCTTGTTCAAATCAACACTTTCACGTTACATGTCGATCTTATCTCTTTGAAAATACTTGTCTTTGATGTGATTTTTGGAAATGATTGGTTAACTATTCATCATGCTTTTTGTAAGGTTGTTAGCTTTCATACTCTAACCAACTTTGTTATCTTGAATTCAAAGTAACCAAACCACTAAAATCGAATCATTGTTATATCAAGCCATAAATAAAGAGCCCCGATCCTTTTCGTTGTTGACTTTCTTGTGTGGAATGCACGCAAAGCGAGGACTTTACATGTAAGCGAATGTCGTGAATAGCGGTGACAAGTTGATAGGTATCAATGTGACGTGCTATCCAAGTCTTGGATGAGAGTCACGATTTTTAATGATATTTCTATTGTTAATAAATTTCTGACGTATTCTTGAAGACTTCTTAGCCTACCCTAGGCGTGAAATCGAATTTTGTATTGACCCCAGTACAAAACCCATTTCTAAAACCCTCAAATATTTTCTTCACCTAAAACGAACGTGTAATGTGCCAAAGACGTTGGCTCGAGCTGTTGAAGATTACGATCGTACCATTCAATATCATCGTGGGAAAAATGAACGTGGTAGCTGACGCGTTGAGTAGAAGATCGTATGTGTTTACGAGTGTGATGTTGTTAACACAAAGACTCATTTCGTATAACTTACAAATGATGGAGATAGAGTTAAAGACTCTAGGGACCCACGTGAAGATAACAAATATACGATTAGAATAGACTTGAATCGATAAAGTTAAAGCTGCTCAAGCTACATACTCAGAGCTGATGAATGTGAAGAAGAAGGTTCAAGAGGGCATTATTCTAGAAGAAAGAATCGATGAAGAGAGGAAACCTCAACCCTCGATTTTATTGGCCCATTTGAAATCCTTGATCGAATAGGAACTGTGGCTTATAAACTCATTTTACCGCTAAGTATGTCACGTATTCATAACGTTTTTAACATATCGATGTTATGTAAATATGTGGATGACCCGAACCACATTATTAATTTAGATCCGGACGAGATATCAGAAGATTTAGCGTATGAGGAGATACGTGTTAAAATCTTGGATAAGAAGGATCGTATTCAACACTCAAAGGTTATACCTCAAGAATTAGAATCTAAAATGAAGTCAAGGTATCCTCACCTCTTCGGCATACCAGGTACGTACGTAAATTTTGAGGGCGAAATTTCATAAGGAGAGGAGATTGTGAGACCCCAGATTTTATGAATAAAGATTTAATTTTCTCGAAATAATTTTTTTATTATTATGTTGTTGATTTGATGTAATGTTATAGTTGTGGGTAATATTTACAAATTTTGCAATGTAAGCAAGTGGTTGTATAATATTCGATTGGTCGGGGAATATTATTTTTGTGGGAGAATATCCGTGCAATGATTACAATCATTGATGGACCCCATAATGAAATTATTGTCGGATAGAAAAAATGACAAAAATACTTTATGAAAATAACGGCGGAAGTTTTACAGTTAACTGTTGAAACACCGGTGTTAAAAAGTAAATGAATACTGGCGTGGTTGCATTAAAGATAGCACACGGTATTGATTATTGATGCTTAAGTGAGAAGTCACTCGGTTATACTCAATTATTCCTACGATAATTCTTTGCATCATATCTCTCGTATTATTGATTCAATTATTATTACACGATGTCATCTGCATAATATGATATATTGTTCAATCGAATTATTCGGGACACTTTTCGTGTCGGACTACTATTCATGTGTTACTATTCATGAGTTATTATTCATGAGTTACTACTCACGAGTTACTATTCACGAGTTATTATTCACGAGTTACTATTCATGAGTTACTATTCACGAGTTACTATTCACCTGGTTACTATTCATTCTAGTATTGTGCATTCTGGTATTTGGGTACAATATTATTCCATGAGGAGATGTGCTAATTTTTCAGACCGTTGGTTGAAGATATAATAGTAAGTCAATATGGACCGCTGGTGGAGTTATAATAGTAAATCAATATGGATCGCTGGTTTAAAGTTTTAATAGTAAATCAGTATGGACCGTTGTTTTAAGTTTTAATAGTAAACCAATATGGACCGTCCATTTAATAGTAAATCAATCTGGACCGTTCATGAATTAGTTACTATTCATTCCATTTTCCTATAAATAGAAGCTCATTCCTTCATTATTTCTTACGAATTCACTGAAACTCTAGAGAGAATTACAAGAGAACCTATAGAAAAGTATTCTGCTACTTCCATACTCTTATATTCAGTTTCTTTTACGGTAAGGGATGTTATTTTTTGTACTCATGAAGAGAACTTACATTATTTCATTATTTATTATTACATTGGAATAACTTTTATATCTGTGAGCTACCCTATACATGGTGACATTCTTCTAATATTCTATTTTTTATTATTACGCCGGAATATCACATGCGTGCGTTCTGTGGGACTGGGTTCCATTATTTATTATTACGTCGAAATATCACATGCACGTGCGTTTCTGGCGGGACTGGATTCAATTATTTTTATTATTCCGGAATATCTTGTCATGCATGCGTTCGCCGCGGACACAGTTCCATTATTTATTATCCTGTCGAATATCACATGCGTGCGTTTCTGGCGGACTGGTTCCATTATTTATTATTACTGTCGAATATCCTCATGCATGCATTTACGTAGGACTGGTTCCATCCATTATTATTACATTTGGAATAACTTTTGCACATCGCGGTCTATCACATGCATGGTGATTTCTTTTGTTATTCCATTCTTTATTATACTCGATTGGTTAAAACTTTGACTTATATCCATGAAATTAGTGGAATATCTTTGATATTTAAGCTTCATCCAAAGATATCTTTTCATGGAAATATTCTTACGAGCATTCTTGAATTTTACTCTACAAAGCGATATCATGTTAACAATTTGAACATTATCGGTTCTGGATAAATTAATTCTTGAACTTGTTTTATTGAATTCTTATATCATTGTCATCATCCTCATGTTTATATTATGTTGAAAGTCATACATGGCACATGGTGCATAGATGGACTTGGTATGATTATGACTAGGGATTATTCGGTATAATCATAACCGTAATGTTACAAATGATGTGATAAAAGTCCTCATTGGCCCGTAGTGCATTAATGGACAGTTGTTGGCATGGTCATGACCATTAATGAATACACAAATATTCTTGGCCTGTAGTGCATGGATAATTGTGGTCGTGATACTAAAAGAATATCCTTGGCGAGTAGTGCGCGGGGTGATTCGATGATGTGGATTATTTATTAAGTTGAGTCCCAGTGATAAAAGTGATGAAAAACCTTTTAAATCATAGAAGATAGTAGATTTTATTCTCTACTTGACTCTTCTAATGGATTGCTTGTTCATTGCGATTAAACTTGATAGTTATTATATTTTATCAATTTAACATTGTTGAAGGCTAACGATAAATTATTACGCATTATCTTAGTCATAATATTTCTTCTTTGGGCTAGTTGAGCTCACCCTTTCTTTCATTGTTCTCTTGAGAAATGAGAAAGCGTATTTGGGACTAGGACTAGTCGGGAACGAGTGATGGTCTAGATGGTGCATTAGTAGTCCTCACTATTACGTGAAATAGTGTGATAATAATTGTAATGAGGACTCCTTTTGAGTTTGTATAATCTCTGGTAGACAATATTTGTATTCAAACTCATATTTATGTTTTGTCGTATTGTACTCGGTTGTATTGATTTATTGTATTTTTATTACCATATATCCTGACACTCAAGATGGGTGATATTAATTTTGGGTTAAAGTGATTTAAATTAAGATTTGATTCAAAGATGTAAAGGTTTTGATTCAGGATGGGTGATATAAAAGTAAATTATTCTAATTTATAATGTTTAGCATCGAATAAGAATAAGCTCGAGATAGAGTTTGAACAATAAGAAGTAATTTAAGAAATTTATAAAGAAGGGATTAAAACATGCGTAAGAGGATTCAAAAAAGAATCTCGCAGAGTTATAAGGAATATGAATGTGGGGTTACCCAACTCCAATAATATGGATGTAAGGTGATAATAAATACAGAATGTCTATAAAAAGAGAATGATAAAGAAGTTAAGAATAGAGAGTTATATCTAAGTGGTACAATTGTACTCTTTCGTAGTTGATGTATGGTATCTGGGCTAAACGATTCCTTCATAGAGTGGAGGTATATACGAACTAGCAACTCAGAACCTAGTTTGTTGGTTGTTTGTGGGAAACCACTCAGCGTACCATATTGAAACTGGTAGAGACTCGATGTGTACCAAGTATAGAAAGTGGATACGTATGATGAAAGTGTAGAACTTGAATGAAATGTTGAGCAATGTAAATGAAGTTAGAAATTCTTAAAGGAAGAATTGTTATATAAACAAGATGATTCAAAGAAGAATCTTGAAGAGATATAAAGATAAGAAATGGGAGTTTCCTAACTCCAAAAGCCAAGATAACGAATAATGTCGTAAATGATGAAAAAGAGAAAGAAAGAGGATCGTAAAACAAAACGATCACGAGTTAAGAAAAGAATTTTAAGGGAGATGATTATAGAATAAGATCACGACGTGGTTTGTTTAAGTTATAAAAGAAAGATGGTCTATAATGTTTGAATAATTATAGCTTAATGCTATGAAGATGGAGTACTATGAAATAGTACGAGATAACTCATGAGGAGTTATAGATGATGTGATACGAGGAATTCGTATCGAGCAAAGAGCAAGTTAAGAGTAAGATAGAGTTAGGTGGGATTTCAATTGAGGACTCATATGATGGCTGAGTTGTACAAATCTTTGTATGGGTGAGGGTTTTGTGCTTGTACTCAGTTTATCATATTGATAATCATTGGAATGTTGGTGTCGCGTTATCTATGTATATGTGGCGAAAAGGTGATTCTTTTCTCATGTGTATTTTTGATAGTTAGAAACTATTAAGATTAGACAAATATTATTAGGATTAGGCACGGTTCTTAAAACTAATGCATATGGTAAGTTAAATGACTCATAATAATATGTTATGTTTTGAACCCTCAAATGAATGGGCGCCATGGTCTGACTAGGATAAGTTCTTAAACTCATATTATTATGGCAAGTCCTGAACTTCCAATGTGCGGTAAGTTTGATGAACTGAGGTATAATTAAGTTATGAATGGAGTATTGAGGATGATAGGAATAGATAGATCTTTTAAGCAATGGATCATTACAGAAAGTGGAGTTGATGGTGGAAGCATAGGTATTCTAAATCTACTAGCTATGCTAGACTTTCAAAATTTATTGACTTCGTGCTGATGTTTACACTTTTATTTTCTTGAAAAACATTGGATCAACTGATGGAACCAATGAGTTTTAACAACAATACTGTTATTCGTATGTCTATGCTAATTTCTTCGGCTAGACAAAAATGATTTGCAATATATCAAAATGTATTTTATATCATTAATGCATCATGTAACCTGGTGCAAAGATGATAAAAACGATGGAGTCATCAATGCAGTATTACCTAGTGTTGGATGTAATCTAAGGATCGTCAGCCCACTATGGTATATTATATATTACTAGTATTGTATATTATATGTATATACTACAAGTTAGTATGTTAGTTTTAGAAAACAAACCAAAGAAAGAAGAAAAGAGTTAGAGAGAGTTGTAGGAGAAGCAGAAGAAGGGAAAGCTTTGAGAAGACAAAACAAGCCCCATCATCATCATCTCCATCTCTCTCTTAAATTCATACTAATAAGGTTATAATCTAAATTTCTTGTTTTAATTATATTTTTATGTTCTTCATAATGTAGATAATTGTTATGTAGAAGTTGTATTGAGAAATTGAGAGAGATATAGAGAAATAGAGGAATTGAGATGAGCTAGAAGAAGAAGAAGAAGAAAAAAAAGAAAAAAAAGCTAGAAGAAGGTAACTTCAAAACTCTTATTTAATCCTTGATTTTTTTTGGGTAGATTTATGTTCTAGGATAGTAGATCATGCTTAATCTGTTTGTATTGGTTTAATCTTGGATTATCAAGAATCAAACAAGAGAATTCAAGAAAGAAAATGAAATGGAAAGAAAATTTGGAGAACAAAATTCGTAGGTTTTTAGTAATTGTGGACATATCTTGTGAAATTCATTCCTCTTTGGGTATAATGAGTTAGAAAGTGAGCCTTATATCAAATCGAAGATATGGAAGTAAGCTATATTCTGAAAGTTTAATCACATTAAAACGCTTTGTAGATTTCTTGCAATGTCTATTTTAGTAAGGCTGGTCCGAAGGGAAAATAATATGTCCAGAAAATCAAAACTGTTACGGTTTCTAACTTTGAAAAATTCATATAAATTCGTGTGTTTTGAATCTGAAGAAACTTAAAACTGCAAAGTTGTAGATATGGAAGTTTACTAGCTAGACACGCGTGATTGAGCCATTTTATGGACCGGATCATGTCCGAAATAAATTGTTTAGTAAGGATGTCCAGAAAATGAAATTTTCTACACTAGTTGATGAATTGCAGAATATGATTTAGATGGATAAGGGTCTGACTTTAAGGCCTAGATGAGGTTGTAGTACACTGAGTAAGGGTTAATTATATATAAGAAGGAACAAAAACGGACATGTAACGAAGGAGATACGTTAAAAACGAAAACAACGTTTTGTTAAAGAAATTGTGAAGATGAGTTTTATAATTATGTTTGAATTAAGATTTTGGGTGATGGTATATTTTGATGATTAAAAATATGTTTTGACATATGTAATGAATATAGATATGTGTTATCATATTCTATGCATAATTAACCATTTAAGATCAAGAGTTGAGATAAGTTAATATGTGCACATAACGTACTCGATAAAATGCCTAAAAGTAATAGTGTTTCTAAACTTTGGTATACAAAGTGTCTAACTAATGGCTAATACTGGATATCTAAGTATGAAAATATGATAATACAAGAATAATAATGGAAAGAAATCTAAAAGGGTAATTTTGATTTATGAAGGAAAATTAAACATGTAAACAATGTGTTGAATATGCATTTTTTGAAACCAAATTGGTAAAATAAAATGGTGTGATATACGTACATTAAACTACAAGTGAGATAGTCTAGCATGTGTGGTGATGAAAATGAAAATAAAATCGAGTTGCATATAAAATAGTTAGATGTCTATAAAGACATTATAAAGGATAATAAGATAAAGTAAGGTCTTAGAATAAACTTGACCATGAGATTGAGTATTGATTTTATTTATTATCAATCTCACATACAGTGTAGGTTGTGCAAGGACACGAAGTATTAGCGTATTGGTAAAACGCCGGTAAAGGCAAGTCTTTCAGTTCCTTTTTGCTATGTGAACTTGATGATGAACTGCTTTAAAATTTTAGTGTATGATGTATTGTATATGTCCAAAGTATGAAATGTGAAAGTCAATCTATGACTATGATGATTGAGTAAGGAACTCAATCTTTATAGTTGTTATATGAACTACAACATGTATGCTATGTTTGTTTTATGATTATTCTTATATGTTGAGCATGTTATTATGTGCTACGTGATGCATGAAAACTGTTAGATTTTGTTGGGCTGTCGAGCTCAACCTTGCAAATAACCATTTTTGCAGGTCAAGGATTGAAGGTAACACTATGTGCTACTTGAATGACGTGGATCAGAAATAATACACGGAGATTAATATTTTAACTAAAGTTGTTATTTCTTTATACCATGATTAAGATTCATGAGATGTACTAAATGTTTTATGATGTATAATTTTATGTTGAGTTGTAAAGCTAAAGTTAGAGTTATCTGATATGTAAAGGTTATCGAATTGAAATGAAAAATTTTACATAATAACAGTGATAAAGTGAATCATAAAATAAGATTGATTCAAAGACATGTAGATGATAAAGGTTTTGATTCAGGGAATTAAAGTAAGAAGACATAAAAGTTTAAATTATTCTGTATTTTATAATGTTTAGCATCGAATAATGATGTAAAAATCAGATGGTAGATATGTTATTAACGACCGAAGTTAATAATTAAATTGTATGAATTTTGGGGTCGTTACAACTTCTATGGGGAGTATTGCTTCCATCCCATAGGTTAATGTGTAGGGGGTTACCCCAGTGGAAGTGCGCATTGAGGTTCTATAGGCTAACAGAGTAAGAGGCAATAGGTCAGGACAATCTTTGTGGTTGGCGGACATCTTTTGCATAATCTTCTTGATGTTTTTGTTAGCAGCTTCAACAGCACCGTTCATCTTTGGACGATAGATGACAGAGTTAAGATGTTTGATGTGGAATTTACTGCATAATTCCTCCATCATTTTATTGTTGAGGTTCTTGGCATTGTCTAACACAATCACCTCTGGTTGTCCATATCGACAAACAACATTGTTTCTGATGAAAACAATGATGACTTCTTTAGTAACCCTGGGGAAGGAGGTTGCTTCTACCCACTTGGTGAAGTAGTCGATCATTGTGAAGATAAACCGGTGACCATTACTGGCTTTAGGCTCGATGGGCCCGATAACGTCCATTCCCCACATTGAAAAGGGCTAAGGTAAACTCATATTGTGGAGTTCCCATGGAGGGGCGTGTATAGCATTCCCATGAATCTGGCACTGATAGCATCTCTTGACGTGGTCATTGCAATCAGCTTTGAGAGATAGCCAATAATGTCCCGTCCTGAGGACTTTCTTGACAAGGAGGGGGCCACTCGTGTGGGGGCCACAGACTCCGCCATGGATTTCATCCATAAGCCTTTGGACTTGATCTTTGTCTAAACATCTGAGGAGACCTAGTCCTGCATCTCTTTTGTAGAGCGCATCTCCACTCAGGTAGAATTTCATAGCAAGTCGATGGATCCGCCTTTTCTCAGTTGGGCTCGTCACAACGCGTGTAGATCCGTCTCGTATATATTCCTTGATATGCTGATACCAAGGATGTTAGATGGGAGGTAGCTCATCCAATACTTCTCCAACGTAATTCCCATAGGCTGGGGCCTTGTGCAGGGAAATTGTGACGCTTGGCAAGTGTTCCTTGTCTGATATACGAATCAAGGAGGCCAAAGTTGCTAATGCGTCCGCAAAGTCATTCCTATTACGAGGAATGTGTAGAAAGGAGATTTCTTTGAACTCCAAGACCATCTCCAAAACCTGTCGATGGTAAGGCAGCAAATATAGTTCCTTAGTTTGAAAGATTCCGGTGGATTTCCTGATTACATACTTTGACTCTCCAAAGACAGTTAACCGCTTGATGCCCATGGAACAGGAAAGTTTTAGCCCATGAGACAGCCTTCATACTCAGCCGTATTGTTGGTGCTGACAAACTGCAATTTAACAAATGACGGATCTCGCTCCCCATGCGAGATCTGAGAACTGCTCCAGCTCCAGAACCTTCCATATTAACAGCTCCATCAAAATACATCTTCCATGATTGGCGCGTATCGTCCTGATGGTGTTGTTGCACTGTCATTACTCCTTCATCGGAGAAATATGTTTCCGAAGGTTTGAAATCCCCTGAAGGTGCGGCGGCCAATTGATCCGTAATTCCTTGACCTTTGATGGACTTTTGAGTCACATATACGATGTCAAATTGTTGTAGGATCAACTGCCATATGGGCAGCCGACAATTTAACATGGGTTTGTTGAACACATATTTGAGAGGATCCACGCGGGATATGAGATGAGTTGTGTGACCATAGAGGTAATGGTGTATGTGACGGCCCCAAATCCGAGGTCCCGAATCACCGCGGATCCGGTTCGATCATTCTATACACTATTACTATTTTTGCGGAAGATATAAACATAAATTGTTTATACAATAACTTTACACTATTTTCCCAAGGTCGAGTAACCTTAACTTAATACACAATACATAACTTTTCTAACATATAACAACATTAATATCATACAATACAAATCTAACTGCACGCGTCTACTAAAGCTGGAACTGTCTTGGACCTTTCCTTGTATCCGACGCATTCATCTTAATCTGCAATGTTTTATCATGATATAGCAAGGGTGAGCATAAGGATTGCCCAGCAAGTTTAAATTAAATAATATAACTATATATCATGATTGAAAGAGTCTGAATAATAAGCTGGCTATAATTCAACAATATAATTGTGAACTAGCAGGAACAAAATTTTGACTGAACAAGTATTGAACATGAACAAATATATCTGAACCAACTGGTAATGAAGGTGATCAGCCTTTCATACCTGACTTATACATGCAATATGTACAGAGTACAATTCATGGCAACCAGCAATGATTAACCATAAGCTTATCCGAATGAAACAACTCTTAGTAGAGTTAAGCAAAAACAAACTTGCCTGAACCGTTGATTACCGCAACGTAATTTATATCGCCTTATTCAAAGACCAAATATTAGTAATATAGATCTCCAATATTAGAACAATATCATCACAATATAATACTATTATATATATATATAGAATAACCTAAACACATAACACATAACCCTATCAGTCTATAACACACATAAGACTCAGTATCAGGTCAAACTATTTCAGTTTGACTTGAGTTCGACAAAAATCTAACATCCCGACGGTCTAGTCGGACAAAACTTCGAGTTTAAGTTCAATTAAACTCTGTCTAAATACTTAACCATTATCTAAGATAATTTATTAATAGTCAAAATATTTTTCTAAGTCTCATAATAATTTTTAAATAATTATTACTATTTATCTTGAATTTTCAAACATTAAAAACGTATTTAAATAAATTAAATATCACATAATTCTTATATCATTAATATTTATTTATTATCAAATATTAATGAAATTCTCAACATAATATTATAATATAATTATAATATCACAAAGTATTTTTAATACCTTAAAATCATATTTATATGATTTTTAAACATAAATTCATTATCCGATAATTGCTTTTAATACTAAAATATTAATATTTTCATGACAAAATATCAAAAGTTATATTTTATACCTTAAAATATTTTTATAATACTTAAATTATTTTTATATGATTTTTAAATCATTTATTCTATTTTTTCTTAATTTATTTAATATATTTATTAAATAAAATAATTATTATTAATATTGATTAATTAATGAAATTCATCCTAAAATATTAAAAGTCACTAAAAATAACTTCAAATATTTTATTTTACCATAATATTATTTTTCATGATTTTTCATGAATTAAAATCATTTTAAATCATTTATTAATACTATATTTAAATAAATTAAATACCATTTTTATTTCAAAGATATTAAATATTTATGAAATATACTCAAAATAATTAAAAACTATTTTTAGAATTTAAAATAATTTTTCGTAATTTATTTAGTATTTTTAATAATTAAAACCATTTTTTCTATTTATTTAATTAAAATTATTAATTTTCATAATTAATCTGTCATTAAAGGCCCTATAGCGACAGACATCTCATATAGGTGTTCTTGATGTTCTTGAGCAAGAACCCAGAACTTCAAGTCAGTTTACAAGGTCCCTAGTTTAACCAGTGATTGATGCAGGTTCTTGTTGATTATGGGCTTCTAATTTGTATTAAGAGTGTAGTATAAGTGTAGACCTACAACTTGAAACAAGTTTCGTGACCATTATATAACAGATCCGAGAGATCCAGGCTCTCCAAACTGTTGTCAGACCTGTTCTTCATTTTCTGGGTTACCTAGAAATGAAGAACAGTTCATGGGTCTCACTTTGAGCACTTGTATCTTACGGTTCCAGGACTTCTTAATGTGACATAAAGTGACTGACTTGTAGTACTGATGACAAGGAACAACACCATATCACCAGAGCATTCTAACATTACGAAATAAAAGAGATCGAGTCTGGTCAAAGTAGTGATCAAGAATCGGGTCTTGAATTTTCTGGGTTTTCTAGAAAGTTCTTAAGGCTGATTGGTCAACGTAGTTTGACCATGCTTATTTCCGTTTCGGTTTATGATTTTGGTTATCCAACCAACAACATGGACTAAACACCAACACACAGCAAGATCAGAAGACTAGATTGCTTGTCGAGGGCCAGTTTACGGAATTACAGAAAATTAGTTTTTCGTGAACGATCGACTACCTTTTGATCGACTATAACTTTCAATCTACCCGTGATCCGGCTTAATTCAAGTTCCGGATCACAGCCTTACAACATAGTACAAGTTTCAAACTTAAAACACAACAAATCAAAAAGAGAAGGATTTACGAGGCCCGACATTGGCTTGTCGAACAACAAAAATTAGGGTTCTTGGCGCTTTTAAAACTTAATTTTCGTGACTCTAGATGTTATGGATCCATGATCCAACAACCCAGATCACTCAAATACACCCTCTAACACATTTCTAACCATCAAATAACAACATCAAACATAAGATCTAAGGATTTCTAAAATTAGGGTTTATACCTTCTTGAAGATTGATTTTTGATTCTGACCTTTGAATCTGTTCATGGCTTGTTATGAATCATACAAGGGACTGAATATCTTAAGGATTTTGTGGGTCTAGAGAGAGAGAGACTTAGTTGGTTGTTTGAGAGAAAAATGACCAAGTTAGTGTACTTTTTCTCTCTTTAAATCAATATATATGATGACATGTTGTTATGACTTGCAAAGTTCGACTGGTTGCTGTGAGATATAGTCACAAGGAGTTGTTAAAGTTGGCCACCCACTCCCATTTTGTCTAGATTGGCAAGTTAAATCAAATAATGCACTAAGGGTATAATGGTCTTTTTGATTTCTAATTTAATGGCACATTTGTCAATTGGCCAAACCCTTAGGGTTTAGGTTTTGAGTTAAGGTTTACAGTTTGAAAAACCCTTAGGGTTTAGGGTTTGGACCCTTAGGTTTAGCAATTTGATTTTTTCTACAATTTCCAATTTAGGTTTTAAAAATAGAAATTTAATATTTCTAAATTGTAATTAGAATTTTCTAATTATATTAAAATTTCTTAATCACAAATTAAATCTTGTTAATTAGGATTAACATTTCCTAATTAAAATTGCTAATTTAGTAATTAGGGTCAAAATGCTCATTAGGGTTCATAAACCACTTGAATTAGGGTTTTAATAGAAAAATAAATTTTCTAATTTAGAAATTAAATTTTAAATTAATTAGATTAGGGTTTTCTAATTACTTATAACTTTAAAATTAGGATTAATATTTCTAATTAACATTAAAAGTGTTAAATTAACACTTTTATTTTCCCTAATTATAAATTAGGGTTTCAAATCCCGAAGTTAGGGTTTTCTAAATTTGAAATTAGGGTTTACTAAATAATTAAGATTTATCCTAATTAAGATTATAATTAATATCACTTAAGAATTATAATTATCCTTTAAGTTCCCAGATTAGGGTTTTAAATTCCCGAATTAGGGTTTTGGATTCCCGAAACAGAAATTAGGGTTTCTAGAACCGATTTTAGGGTTTTTTGTTAAACGCTAGGGTTTTCTAACCGAACGTTGACGTTCTTAATATATCCTTAGGGTTTGTTACAGATATCGTTTATCTGGTCAACCTTGAACCTTAACCACATACTGTACACATATACACAGAACATATTCACGTATTCCTTAATCCTGAATAATTCACCTAAATCCTTCACAGAATTTTGGAACCCTCAAAATTCCTTCTTAAAAATATCAAACGCATACACTTATTTTCTGTCTAGGTTCTAATTTTGAACCTTAAATCAATTAATAAAATTTTTAAAAATATTCAAAATTCTCGGGTTGTCACATTCACCCCTTCTTCTAAAAATTGCGTCCCTGAAATTTACCATACACCATACATACACAGCATCACATGCTACCCAATACACCAATCACAAGAGTAAAAATTTTCAAATTTTGCTGAGGAGTCATATAGACTATTTGTATTCGTCATTTTTTCGCAAAAGGTTTTATGGAAATTCATCCATAAACCGTCATTACTTACATACATAAAGGGTGATTAGCTTGATATGTCTATCTTGACCATGTACTAATTTTATTCATTTTCTCTTCAACGCCTACTAGGCACAAAATTCTACCTCGGTCTTCTTGGATTCCGCACCAAAATAATTTGGTTCGGGAAATTTCTTTCAATAAACACTTAGAGTTTTTATAAACATTAGTCTAGCTGAATCGAATAGCATAGACTCATATCAATAATTCAATTCAATTGAATTATTTAGATGTAGCCAAACCCCGTTGGCAAATTAAATTTTATTGAAAATATTTATGAGAATGACACCATGATGTCGTACTGTATTAACAGTCCGTTTGAGGATGCCGTCATTGTATGACTTTGTCATAACACATCATACAATAGTGGAACAACGATTTTAGATCAAATTCACTCTAAGTATTCCTGTATTTACAACTCCATCACTTTTTATCATCTCTCGCACTGAAAGTTACATGGTATAATGAGTGATAAATAAAATATATTTTGATATTTCAAATCATTTGCGTCTAGCTGAAATAAGTAGCATAGACTATACTTTAAACCATTTCAAAAATGATTATGAGTCTACATATTTTTTTTTAAAGGCACACAGTGCGTATTTAGCTTGATGTCAATCATTTCAAAGTCTAGCATAGCTAGGAGTTTTGGAAAACTTTTGTCTCCACTAATAATCATTTGCTTAACAATCTATATGTTCCTATTATCTTCAATACTCCATTTACACACAACTATACCCAGTTCGTCAAACCACACTTATGAGTCCATAAATTGCCACAATCATATGAGTTTAAGAACTTTCCTAGTCTGACCTTTGGCATCCGTTCGCTGAGGGGTTCATAAACATTTCATATAACTATGAATCAAGTATGTCACATAAGTATTAGTTTTAAGAACTCGTACTTAACCTTATATCCTCTACCTATGACCTATCTATCTTTTATACACATGAAAAAGGAATCACCCTCTTAACATGCATATAGCAAATAGCACGACACAACATTTCAATGATTATCATTGTCAGAACTAAGTAGTTTTTACACCAAGTACAATTCCCTGCCCACACAAGGAATCATACAACTCAGCTGCCGACATGAATCCTCAATTGAAATCCCCACCTAACACTAACACCCTTCTCAATACGAATTTCATTCAACTCGTATTCATAATCCTTTCCTGAATCTGTACCAATTCATAGTACAACTGACACCCAGTAATCTTGCTGTAAACTTTTCAATCATTAGATTGATTCTTATCCATGCTATCACTTTATCAGATCATGGAGAGATCTCATCGTATATATTACGATTTATTTCTATACTATGATCGTTTTGTTTTACGATCTTCTAACACTTCACTTTTAGTCTTTTAGACTCTATCTATTCACCACTTACTATTCAACTTTATTATCAGAGTTAGGGAACTCTGTATCTTATAACTCGCCGAGATTCGTCTTTGAATCTTACCGACCGACTAACTCTATGTGAGTTAGATGTTATCCTAATACTGCGGTTATTGGTCTCAAGTATTCCTACCTAAGGTTCATAACTAATAGCTCTGATACCAACTGTGAAGGCCCCGAATCCGAGGTCCCGAATCACCGCGGATCCGGTTCGATCATTCTATACACTATTATTATTTTTGCGAAAGATATAAACATAAATTGTTTATACAATAACTTTACACACTATTTCCCCAAGGTTGAGTAACCTTAACTTAATACACAATACATAACTTTTCTAACATATAACAACATTAATATCATACAATACAAATCTAACTGCACGCGTCTACTAAAGTTGGAACTGTCTTGGACCTTTCCTTGTATCTGACGCATTCGTCTTAATCTGCAATGTTTTATCATGATATAGCAAGGGTAAGCATAAGGATTGCCCAGCAAGTTTAAATTAAATAATATAACGATATATCATGATTGAAAGAGTCTGAATAAAAAGCTGGCTATAATTCAACAATATAATTGTGAACTAGGAGGAACAAAATTTTGACTGAACAAGTATTGAACATGAACAAATATATCTGAACCAACTGGTAATGAAGGTGATCACTTTTTTAATACGACTTATACATGCAATATGTACAGAGTACAATTCATGGCAACCAGCAATGATTAACCATAAGCTTATCCGAATGAAACAACTCTTAGTAGAGTTAAGTAAAAATAAACTTGCTTGAACCGTTGATTACTGCAATGCAATTTATATCGCCTTATTCGAAGACTTAATATTAGTAATATAGATCTCCAATATTAGAATAATATCATCACAATATAATACTATTATATATATATATATACATAGAATAACCTAAATACATAACACATAACATATAACCCTATCAGCCTATAACACACATACGACTCAGTATCAGGTCAAACTATTTCAGTCTGACTTGAGTTCGACAAAAATCTAACATCCCGACAGTCTAGTCAGACAAAACTTCGAGTTTAAGTTCAATCAAACTCTGTCTAAACACTTAACCATTATCTAAAATAATTTATTAACAGTCGAAATATTTTTTTAAGTCTCATAATAATTTTTAAATAATTATTACTATTTATCTTGAATTTTCAATCATTAAAAACGTATTTAAATAAATTAAATACCACATAATTCTTATATCATTAATATTTATTTATTATCAAATATTAATGAAATTCTCAACATAATATTATAATTGTAAGACCCCAAATTATTAATAAATGAAATTTATTTTCCTCTATTTATTATTTTGAAATAGTAAGGGTTGATTTGATTAATGTGGATAGTTATGGGTAAAATACGCAAATATTTTGAATAAGCAAGTGGTTATAAAATATTCATTATCGTCGGGAATATTCGTTTGGTCGTGGAATATTAAATCTTTGTTGGGGAATATTAAATGCAATTTAGCGCGATCTTTTTGTGGGCCCCATAACGAAAAAGCGATTGGATTGATGAAGAAAATGACAAATATAAGTTGTTTATAAATAACTACAGTAGTTATTCAAGAATATCTTTGTTGGAATACCCTGTGGTTAAAACACACTAATACGCATTGTTGAACAAGAACACTGCGGTATTGCACCAATTATTGATTCTTACGTAAGAAGGCACTACTCAATAATTATTACGATAATTCTTCGCTTCAATTATTTTATTTTATTGATTCAATAATTCTTTGCATTGATATTTTATATTACATTGTTTCAATAAATTGTCATTACACAAGATTTTCTATTATCTGAGCAATAATTCATATTATCTGAATAATATTATTGGATAACATTATTGGCAATGTCTAGAAAGTTCTCGTCTAATGAGAGGTTTGGTCACCTAATCAAGCGCGCAAGAAGAGAGAAATCTTTATTGAAAGCCCCTCTTTCTGGGAACTACTGGTTGCCAAGATCGTGATTCTCTGTAATATTATTTGTGAATAATTAATTATTGATTTATATGATGAAGAAAATATTGATTTTATGTGAATATAGATGGAGAAAATTTTAATGTGACAATTGTTGAAAATTAATATTTTGTCTTTTTCGATAAAATAATTCATTTAAATATATTATTTTAATAATATATTAACGGTGATATTTTTATAATGAATGTGGGATATATGAGTATATGAGGAGGAAGAGTATTTTTGTGGCATTAAATGTTTAACACATATTTTGTGTGTTGGTGGACATAATTATTGACCGAAATTTGATTATAAATTTGTAAAATCGCTTTCGCTTATGGATTTCGGTTAATTTTTGTTTGGAATTTGGAAAAACTTTCTTCTGCAAAGTTGTAGAGAATTGAATTTTCTATAAAAAGTTGCGAGAATCGAATTTTCTGATAAAATGGCTATTTATTATGAATTATTGAAGTTCCGAAGCTCCGAAATAATTGATTTTTGGAAGTTTTAAATATTTATATTAACAAAAACGTTTTTTTAATGTGTGGGCCTCATTTTTCATGTGTGCAATTGCTGAATTCTGGATTCAAAAGTGTGCGTAGAGAATTTATAATATATATTATTATTTTATTAAATTTTCTACTTTGGTGTTCTAAGCATTTTCCTATAAATAGGGTGTTTAGGTTAGAATTGAAAATCACACCAGAAACTGAAGTTTTCTCTCTGTATATTATTGAGCGTATTCTTGAGAGTATTTTGAGTATATTTTGAGTATTGCTATACGGTGCAAGTTCAAGTCATAGCCTATATCCGGTGTTTCAGCTAGAAGTACTGATCTTTCGAGGTAAGGGATAGTAAGGGATTTTTAAGGGTGATTATGTTTTTCAGTTTTGTATTTTTTCGGACCTTCAAAAATTCTGGAAAAAATTGAAATGATATTTTGATGAGTTTTGTAGATTTTGTCCAAAAATGACAATTTTTGGATGTATAGATTAGGAGTTATGGATTTTATGAGAAAAGACTATTTTAAAAGTAATTGATTATAACTCCTTGTGATTAACTCCAAAATTGATGAAATTTTTATTGGGAGTACATCTATATAATATCAGTATACCGTGTAAATTTCAGAATTTTTGGATAAAAGTATAATTTATGATAAATGTTTAAATATTCGTTGGTTTTGGCCATATGAGAAATAGTAAATGAATTTTTAAAATTTCGAGAAAAATATATGTTCAATATGGGACTATGTTATGCTAAATCCCAGAAAAGAAATATTTTTGGAACTGATTTGGTAGTTTTCATGAAAATGTTCTAGTTATGAGTAAATGAATTAAATATGTTATGTGAAGTAAGAAAATTGGAAAAATATGATTTTATGGCTTGAGAATCATATATAGAGGTATATCTGATTTTTGATGAGGGTTTTGGTTATTGGTGATGAAATCTTATGAGTTTGGCATTTTATGATGATTAAATGCATTAATTAGTAAAGTGTAAACAATTTAATTAAATTGTTTATAAGTTTTAGAAATTATTAAATATTGTTGTAATATTAAGAATATTAAGATTTTGAAATTATTAAGTGATTTTATAACATTTGGATTAAGGTGTTATAAATATTGATATGGATTTTATTGTGAAAGTTTATTTTTTTTGTTTGAGAGTTACTATTCACGATATACTGCACTATTCACGAATCTGGCACTATTCACAAAAAAATGAAATTTTTCTTTTTATCTAATGTTTATTATGGTTATTATTGATTGAATCCATGTTTTGATAATTTTATTTTTATTATCATATATAACATTTTTATAACCCTGATGTTGAAATTCTTTTTCACTGGAGAGTAAAGATGGGTAGATTATTGGTATAATCGTGACTAGGGTTCTCTTTGGCCAGTAGTGAAAAGTTGAATTGTGACTGGTATGATCATGACCATTGAATTTATAATTGAATATCTTTAGCTTAAGTGCAAAGGTGAATTGATCAACATGGTTATAATTGTGGTTTATATAAATTCTGAAATGATTATGTATTTCTTTGAGATATGAATATCTTTGGCCTGTAGTGCAAAGATGGCCTGTTGTTGAATATCTTTGGCCTGTTGTGCAAAGATGACATGTTATTGAATATCTTTGGCTCGTAGTATAAAGATGAATTTATTATTATGATTTTGAACAGGAACTGTGATTTGGTATAACCATGATATTTGATGTTTCAGGTAAAGACAGGTGATGAAAATTATCTTCGTCCTTGATGAGAAGAGGAATTTAGAATCACAATTATGATTATGAGTTATTCATATGATTGTGGAAAGGAACTGTTGATTGATGTTACAAGGATAAAACATTGTTGGTGGACTTTTAACGTGGAGAAGACAATAGACTTTATAGTCTATTTGACTCTTTTAATGGATTGCTCGTTCCGCTGCAACTATGGTTGAAAAGTTTTATCATCTACCATATGTTCTAAATCTCTGATTTATTACTGATGAAGGCTATTGATAATTTAATTATATTTAGTCATGATATTCTTTACTGGGCTATTTGTGCTCACCCTTTTGCTTCACAATTCCTTTCAGGTAATAAGAGTGTAGCTGGGTTGAGCGGGGATAACAAGGGAATAGAACGGTGGTCTATAGTTGTTGAGGTTCTCCCTAAAGAGTATGGAAATAATTTTATTGAGGACTTTAGTGTGTTGTATTTTATACATTATTTAATAGTTATATTTGGTGAATCAAATATGGTGAGGCGAACCCAACTTTGGAAGGGTGTTTTGTCACTATCATACAAGATGTCTAATGACATACAAACTCGTGTTATCATAAGACAAGGTTGTGCACATCCACTTGCTGAGTATATCTACGAGCACTACCTATATGATCTTGGAGTTTATTTGAAATATAATTTTCACTTGAAGACAACGGAGATAATTATATGTCAAGAGAAGACTCACCACTGGAAAGAACATGATAGTAATCTTCTCGTTTTTCTTTGGGGTCTATTAGGTCAACCAAGGATAATTCTGTGGGCATATGATATCTATTATAACCTAGACGCATGGCCTCCCATGTACGAAGGTTTTTTTGAGCACTTCCCAAGGATTTTAATTTCTAAAACAGTTATTGACTGTACTTTTATGTAATGTTTCAATGTGAGGTGTTGTCCATAGTTGGGACATGAGTCACAGTTGGTATTAAAACTCACAGTACATGTATTGTTGTATTTTGCACAAAAATTGTGATAATGAAGTTGTAGTTATTTTCTGTACCATGTATTTGGCGACTCAGAATAGGTTGGATGGATTGGACCTATTTTGGGGGCGTCATAGTTGGTATCAAAGCTTAGGGATATGATCTCTGGCGGAGATCGGGATTAGAACTAGGAGGGGAGAGATGTGTAAATCCTTCGCTAGTGTGTCCTACCTAAGCTTATTTGTTGGTCAGTCATAATATCGGGATATTATGTGATATATTAATTTATTCAATTAACCCTTGTTTTGAAGCATTATTCTAGAATGATATCTGAATTACAGGAGATAAGCAATGGAGAAATTATGAGGACAGAAAAGATGGAATCTGAAATGAAAGCAAGGTATTCTCATCTTTTCGAAACACTTGGTACGTACGTCAATTTCGAGGATGAAATTTAATAAGGAGGGGAGGTTGTAAGACCCCAAATTATTAATAAATGAAATTTATTTTCCTCTATTTATTATTTTGAAATAGTAAGGGTTGATTTGATTAATGTGGATAGTTATGGGTAAAATACGCAAATATTTCGAATAAGCAAGTGGTTATAAAATATTCATTATCGCTTCGGGAATATTCGTTTGGTCGTGGAATATTCGTAATCGCTTGTCGGGAATATTCTTCTGACGGTAGCATCTTTTGTGGGCCCCATAACTAAAAGCGATTGGATGAAGAAAATGACAAATATAAGTTGTTTATAAATAACGGCGTAGTTATTCACCAATTAATCTTGTTGGAATACCCGGTGGTTAAAACACACTAATCGCATTATTGAACAAAGAAGCACAGCATCGCATTGCACCAATTATTGATTCTTACGTAAGAAGGCACTACTCAATAATTGTTACGATAATTACTTCATTCGATTTTTTATTTTATTGATTCAATAATTCTTTGCATTGATATTTTATATTACTCGTTGTTTCAATAAATTGTCATTACGAAAGATTTCCATTATCGGAGAAATAATTCATATTATCCTAATAATATTATTGGATAACATTATTGGCAATGTCTAGAAAGTTACATCTAATGAGAGGTTTGGTCACCTAATCAAGCTACCAAGATGAGGAGAAATCTTTATTGAAAGTCCCCTCTTTCTTGGGAACTACCGTTTGCCGATCTTTGTGATTCTGTAATATTATTTGTGAATAATTAATTATTGATTTATATGATGAGAAAAATATTGATTTTATGTGGATATAGATGGAGAAAATTTTAATGTGACAATTGTTGAAAATTAATATTTTGTCTTTTTCTGATAAAATAATTCATTTAAATATATTATTTTAATAATATATTAACGGTGATATTTTTATAATGAATGTGGGATATATGAGTATATGCGGAGGAAGAGTATTTTTGTGGCATTAAATGTTTAACAAATATTTTGTGTGTTGGTGGACACAATTATTGACCGAAATTTGATTATAGCCTGTAAAATCGTCCGTTTATGAATTTCGGTCAATTTTTGTTTGGAATTTGGAAAAACTTTCTTCTGCAAAGTTATAGAGAATTGAATTTCCTATAAAAAGTAGCGAGATTCAAATTTTCTAATAAAATGGCTATTTATTATGAATTATTGAAGTTCCAAAGCTCCGAAATAATTAATTTTTGGAAGTTTTAAATATTTATATTAACAAAAACGTTTTTTCAATGTGTGGGCCTCATTTTGCATGTGTGCAATTGCTGAATTCTGGATTCAAAAGTGTGCGTAGAATTTATAATATATATTATTATTTTATTAAATTTTCTACTTTGGTGTTCTAAGCATTTTCCTATAAATAGGGTGCTTAGGTTAGAATTGAAAATCACACCAGAAACTGAAGTTTTCTCTCTCTATATTATCGAGCGTATTCTTGTGAGTATTTTGAGTATATTTTGAGTATTGTTATACTGGTGCAAGTTCAAGTCATAGCCTATATCCTGTGTTTATAAAGTCTTGATCTTTTCGAGGTAAGGGATAGTAAGGGATTTTAAGGGTGATTATGTTTTTTCAGTTTGTATTTTTTCAAACTTCAAAAATTCTGGAAAAATTTAAAATGATATTTTGATGAGTTTTGTAGATTTTGTCCAAAATGACGATTTTTGGATGTATAGATAGGAGTTATGGATTTTATGAGAAAAGACTATTTTAAAAGTAATTGATTATAACTCCTTGTGATTAACTCCAAAATTGATGAAATTTTTATTAAGAGTACATCTATATAATATCAAGTATACCGTGTAAATTTTAGAATTTTGGATAAAAGTATAATTTATGATAAATGTTTAAATATTCGGTGGTTTTGCCATATGAAAAATAGTAAATGAATTTTTAAAATTTCGAGAAAAATATATGTTCAATATGGGACTATGTTATGCTAAATCCCAGAAAAAGAAATATTTTTGGAACTGATTTGGTAGTTTTCATGAAAATATTCTAGTTATGAGTAAATGAATTAAATATGTTATGTGAAGTAAGAAAATTGGAAAATATGATTTTATGGCTTGAGAATCATATATGAGGTATATGCATATTTTTGATGAGGGTTTTGTTATTGGTGATGAAATCTTATGAGTTTGGCATTTTATGATGATTAAATGCATTAATTAGTAAAGTGTAAACAATTTAATTAAATTGTTTATAAGTCTTAGAAATTATTAAATATTGTTGTAATATTAAGAATATTAAGATTTTGAAATTATTAAGTGATTTTATAACATTTGGATTAAGGTGTTATAAATATTGATATGGATTTTATTGTGAAAGTTTATTTTTTTGTGTTTTGAGTTACTATTCACGATATCACGGCACTATTCACGAATACTAACACTATTCACAGAAAAATGAAATTTTTCTTTTTATCCAAGATGTTTATTATGGTTATTATTGATTGAATCCATGTTTTGATAATTTTATTTTTATTATCATATATAACATTTTTATAACCCTGATGTTGAAATTCTCTTTCACTGGAGTGTAAAGATGGGTAGATTATTGGTATGATCATGACTAGGGTTCTCTTTGGCCAGTAGTGAAAAGTTGAATTGTGACTGGTATGATCATGACCATTGAATTTATAATTGAATATCTTTAGCTTAAGTGCAAAGGTGAATTGATCAACATGGTTATAATTATGGTTTATATAAATTCTGAAATGATTATGTATTTCTTTGAGATATGAATATATTTGGCCTGTAGTGCAAAGATGACCTGTTGTTGAATATCTTTGGCCTGTTGTGCAAAGATGACATGTTATTGAATATCTTTGGCTCGTAGTGTAAAGATGAGTTTATTATTATGATTATGAACAGGAACTGTGATTTGGTATAACCATGATATTTGATGTTTCAGGTAAAGACAGGTGATGAAAATTATCTTCGTCCTTGATGAGAAGACGAATTTAGAATCACAATTATGATTATGAGTTATTCATATGATTGTGGAAAGGAACTTTTGATTGATGTTACAGGGATAAAACATTGTTGGTGGACTTTTAACGTGGAGAAGACAATAGACTTTATAGTCTATTTGACTCTTTTAATGGATTGCTCATTCCGCTGCAACTATGGTTGAAAAGTTTTATCATCTACCATATGTTCTAAATCTCTGATTTATTACTGATGAAGGCTATTGATAATTTAATTATCTTTAGTCATGATATTCTTTACTAGGCTATTTGTGCTCACCCTTTTGCTTCACAATTCCTTTCAGGTAATAAGAGTGTAGCTGGGTTGAGCGGGGATAACAAGGGAATAGAACGGTGGTCTATAGTTGTTGAGGTTCTCCCTAAAGAGTATGAAAATAATTTTATTGAGGACTTTAGTGTGTTGTATTTTATATATCATTTAATAGTTATATTTGGTGAATCAAATATGGTGAGGCGAACCTAACTTTGGAAAGGTGTTTTGTCACTATCATACAAGATGTCTAATGACATACAAACTCGTGTTATCATAAGACAAAGTTGTGCACATCCACTTGCTGAGTATATCTACGAGCACTACCTATATGATCTTGGAGTTTATTTGAAATATAATTTTCACTTGAAGACAACGGAGATAATTATATGTCAAGAGAAGACTCACCACTGAAAAGAGCATGATAGTAATCTTCTCGTTTTTCTTTGAGGTCTATTAGGTCAACCAAGGATAATTCTGTAGGCATATGATATCTATTATAACCTGTATTTATGGCCTCCCATGTACGAAGGTTTTCTTGAGCACTTCCCAAGGATTTTAATTTCTAAAACAGTTATTGACTGTACTTTTATGTAATGTATCAATGTGAGGTGATGTCCATAGTTGGGACATGAGTCACAATTGGTATTAAAACTCACAGTACATGTATTGTTGTATTTTGCACAAAAATTGTGATAATGAAGTTGTAGTTATTTTCTGTACCATGTATTTGGCGACTCAGAATAGGTTGGATGGATTGGACCTATTTTGGGGGCGTCACAATAATATAATTATAATATCACAAAGTATTTTTAATACCTTAAAATCATATTTATATGATTTTTAAACACTTAAATTCATTATCCGATAATTGCTTTTAATATTAAAATATTAATATTTTCATGACAAAATATCAAAAGTTATATTTTATAACTTAAAATATTTTTATAACACTTAAATCATTTTCTTATGATTTTTAAATTATTTATTCTATTTTTCCTTAATTTATTTAATATATTTATTAAATAAACTAATTATTATTAATATTGATAAATTAATGAAATTCATCCTAAAATATTAAAATTCAATAAAAATAACTTAAAATATTTTCTTTTACCATAATATTATTTTTCATGATTTTCATGAATTAAAATAATTTTTAAATCATTTATTTAATATTATAATTAAATAAATTAAATACCATTTTATACCAAAAAATTAAATATTTATGAAATATACTCAAAATAATTAAAAACTATTTTTCAGAATTTAAAATAATCTTTCTGAATTTATTTAGTATTTTTAATAATTAAAAACTATTCTTTTTATTTATTTAATTAAAATTATTAATTTTCATAATTAACTGTCGCTAAAGGGCCCTATAGCGACAGACCCGTCGCTATAGGTGTTCTTGATGTTCTTGAGCAAGAACCCAGAACTTCAAGTCAGTTTACAAGGTCCCTAGTTTGACCGGTGATTGATGCAGGTTCTTGTTGATTATGGGCTTCTAATTTATATTAAGAGTGTAGTATAAGTGTAGACCTACAACTTGAAACAAGTTTCGTGACCATTATATAACAGATCCGAGAGATCCAGGCTCTCAATTGTTATCGAGACACATTCTTCATTTTGGGTTACCCGAAATGAAGAATGCGATTCATCAAATCTCACTTTGAGCACTTGTATCTTACGGTTCCAGGACTTCTTAATGTGACATAAAGTGACTAACTTGTAGTACTGATGACAAGGAACAACACCATATCACCAGAGCATTCTAACATGACGAAATAAAAGAGATCGAGGCTGGTCAAAGTAGTGATCAGGAATCGGGTCTTGAATTTTCTGGGTTTTCCAGAAAGTTCTTATGGCTGATTGGTCAACGTAGTTTGACCATGCTTATTTCTGTTTCGGTTTATGATTTTGGTAATCTAAAGGCTTAGATGTATATCCTGCATGTTAGTATATATGATCCAACCAACAACATGGACTAAACACCAACACAACACACAAAGATCGATCGAAGGCTAGAATTGCTTGTCGATCCCGCTTACGGAATTCTCAAGTACATCCCGAAATTTTTTAAGTGAATCGATCAACTACCTTTGACTGACTATAACTTTCAATCTACCCGTGATCTGGGCTTGATTCAAGTTCCAAATCACAGCCCTTACAACATAGTACAAGTTTCAAACTTAAAACACAACAATCAAAAACAGAGAAGGATTTACAGGCCATGACATTGGCTTGTCAGACAACAAAATTAGGGTTCTTGGCCAGTTTTTAAAACTTGATTTTCGTGACTCTAGATGTTATGGATCCATGATCCAACAACCCATATCACTCAAATACACCCTCTAACACATTTCTAACCATCAAATAATAACATCAAACATAAGATCTAAAGATTTCTAAAATTAGGGTTTATACCTTCTTGAAGATTAATTTTTTATTCTGACCTTTGAATCTGTTCATGGTTTGTTATGGATCATACAAGGGACTGAATATCTTAAGGATTTCGTGGGTCTAGAGAGAGAGACTTAGTTGGTTGTTTGAGAGAAAAATGACCAAGTTAGTGTACTTTCTCTCTCTTTAAATCAATATATATGATGACATGTTGTTATGACTTGCAAAGTTCGGCTGGTTGCTGTGAGATATAGCCACAAGGAGTTGTTAAAGTTGGCCACCCACTCCCATTTTGTCTAGATTGGCAAGTTAAATCAAATAATGCTCTAAGGGTATAATGGTCTTTTTGATTTCTAATTTAATGGCACATTTGTCAATTGGCCAAATCCTTAGGGTTTAGGGTTTGAGTTAGGGTTTATGGTTTGAAAAACCCTTAGGGTTTAGGGTTTGGACCATTAGGTTTAGCAATTTGATTTTTTCTACAATTTCTAATTTAGGTTTTAAAAATAGAAATTTAATATTTCTAAATTGTAATTAGAATTTTCTAATTATATTAAAATTTCTTAATTACAAATTAAATCTTGCTAATTAGGATTAACATTTCCTAATTAAAATTGCTAATTTAGTAATTAGGGTCAAAATGGTCATTAGGGTTCATAACCCACGAATTAGGGTTTTAATAGAAAAATAAATTTTCTAATTTAGAAATTAAATTTTCATAATTAGATTAAGGTTTTCTAATTACTTATAACTTTAAAATTAGGATTAATATTTCCTAATTAACATTAAAAGTATTAAATTAACACTTTCGTTTTCCCTAATTATAAATTAGGGTTTCAAATCCCGAAGTTAGGGTTTTCTAAATTTGAAATTAGGGTTTACTAAATAATTAAGCTTTATCCTAATTAAGATTATAATTAATATCACTTAAGAATTATAATTATCCTTTAAGTTCCCAGATTAGGGTTTTAAATTTCCGAATTAGGGTTTCGATTCCCGGAACGGAAATTAGGGTTTCCAGAACCGGTTTTAGCGTTTCTTGTTAAACACTAGGGTTTTCTAACCGAACGTTGACGTTATTAATATATACTTAGGGTTTGTTACAGATATCGTTTATCTGGTCAACCCTTGACCCTTAACCACATACTGTACACATATACACAGAACATATTCACGTATTCCTTAATCCTGAATAATTCACCTAAATCCTTCACAGAATTTTGAAACCCTCAAAATTCCTTCCTAAAAATATCAAATGCATACACTTATTTTTTGTCTAGGTTCTAATTTTGAACCTTAAATCAATTAATAAAATTTTTAAAAATATTCAAAATTCTCGGGTTGTCACAGTGTAACCTCATGGAAGCCCATGCTAAAGCACAACACGTCTTTTCGATCAGAGTGTACTTGTGTTCACTTTTCTTTGAACCTTTTCTTTGAGGTAATAGATAGCTCGTTCTTGGCCTCTATCGTCTTTTCTCGTCTCCAAAGATGCACCCGTTCTATTGTCACTTATGGACAGGTACATAAACAAGGGAACATCATCCCTGAGTGGTACCAACACGGGAGCTTTGACTAGCTATTTCTTGATTGTAAAGAAGGCCTTTTAACACTCATCATTCCATTTCATGGAGGAGTTCTTCCTTAATAGCTTGAAGATTGGCTCACAGGTTGCTGTGAGTTGGGAGATAAACCTGCTAATGAAGTTGATTCTTCCCAAAAATCCCCGTATTTCCTTCTCTGTCTGAGTAATTGGCATTTCCGTGATGGCTTCGATTTTGGCAGGATCTAGCTCAGTCCCTTTGTGGCTGACTAGAAATCCTAGCAACTTGCATGATTTAACACCAAAGGCGCATTTAGCTGGATTCAACTTCAAGTTGTACCTACGCAACCTGTTGAACAACTTTCTGAGATGGTCTAGATGGTCATCCTCCTTCCGGGACTTGACAATGATGTCATCCACGTAGATCTTGATCTCTTTGTGCATTAAGTCATGGAAAAGAGCCATCATAACTCGTTGATAGGTGGCTCCGGCATTGATGAGGCCGTATGACAATCGTCTATAGCAAAAAGTTCCCCAAGGCGTGATGAAAGCAGTTTTCTCACGATCTTCCTTAGCAACCATGATCTGATGATACCCCGCAAAGTAATCAGCAAAGGAGTACATGTCGTATTGTGCAGTATTGTTAATAAGAATGTGGATAAATGGCACGGGAAAGCTATCTTTTAAACAAGCTTTGTTCAAGTCCCGGTAATCCACGCAAACTCGCACCTTCCCTCCAGGTTTAGGCATGGGCACAATGTTGGATATCCACTCAGGATATGTAGACACCATGATGATGCCAGCTTGAAATTGTTTCACAATTTCTTCTTTCACCTTTAAACTCCACTCGAGTTTTGATGGCACGAGCTTTTGTAACCGGCTTAAATCCCTCTTTAATGGGAAGGCGATGAAGGACAATGTCAGTGGACAAACCCACCATGTCTTTATGAGACCATGCAAACACATCCTGGAATTGGGTTAATAGCGTAACCATGTCATTCCGTTGTGTCTGGGGTAAGGTCTGAACCAATCTGGATTAACTTAGGGCTTTATAAGGTTCCGAGATTGAAAGAAGTGGTTTGATCAAGGTTGGGTTTAGGTTTGTCTTTGACCCATTCTTAAATTTCTGGAGGCACCTCAATGTCATCCTGTATATCCATCAAGGTTGAATTCATCTCTACATCAAAGGTACAATCCTTGTGGAGAAGAGGCACTGTATCAGCAAGTATAGGCACATCTAAACTCAAAGTCCTGAAACAAAATATGTTTTCACTTAGTATATATGAAATGTGTTGATCATACACAGTGTTAGCATATACTGGCAAAATAAACTGCTAATGTTGTACAGAAAAGTAAGCGGTTATTATATCTACAGGGCAGAAAGAGTTCTGCCCATTTTACCCTTGTCGACCAATGCAAGGAATGTTGTTCCAATTGGCAAGGGTAAAGTCCGGGTGGACTGCAGCGATGGAGGGATTGTCATCGTCCTCCCTGTCCCGAATGATGGTCATTACGTCTGGGCAATCGTCGTTTGGGGTATATCTGTTGGTATGCTCATCATGAACGATGATGCATATGCCTGACATCATCCGGATGACGTCTTGCTTGATTCTTCATTCCTCCTCTTCCACTGCGGGATTTGGAACAAAGACTTCTTTTTCCTTTACCGGTACCGGCTTGGGAAATAACATAGCCATTACATTGGCTGGCACCTTTACAGGAGGTTGTGCGGACTCAAAGTTTGAAGGCGAAGATGAACGCCGCATAGTTGAAGCTGAAGGAATCTGCCGGTGCTTATGAGGATTCCTATGACTAGAACTGGTAGAATAGCCTAAGCCTTGCAATTGTTCCATTTACTGGTTAATCAAATTGGGTACTTGATACCACAGCAATCTTTACCAACCCTTGTCGGTTTATGACCCAATGACATCATTTCTTGAGTAAATGACATTACCTCGGCGAAATCTTGGGTTCGCGCATGGCGGCGTTCCAATAGCATGGTATTGGGTATTGCTTATTTTGAAAGCATGAAAACTGACCGGTTCCACATCTGCATTGGCATTGATGAATGGCATGTCTCCGTGGCGAGGAATCTCTGGTTCAGCGTTGACCTTGACCAGGCTATTGTTGATAATGTATTTTAACTGTTGGTGAAGAGTGGAGGGGATTGCCCCTGCCATGTGAATCCATGGTCGTCCCAAGAGCAGGTTGTATCCTGAATCTATCTTGAGCACATGGAAGGATACGCAGAATGTATGAGGACCAATTTCGATTGGCAGCTCAATTACTCCGATCGAATTACGGCGGGCTCCATCAAAAGCTTTGATGATAGTATGGCTACTCCGAATTCTGTTGAGATTGATATTCATCTTCACCAGGGTAGCGTATGGACAGATATTTAGAGAGGAACCTCCATCTATCAAGACTCTAGCTAACATGTATCCGGAGGACAAGACCGCAATGTGCAACGGCTTGCAATAACAGGTCCCTTCGGGTGGTATGTCATCATCAGTGAAGGATATCACATTGTTGTTGAAAATGTGATCAACCAGATGTTGAAATTTTTCCGTATCAACTGATGTCGGCAGATAGGCTTCTTCTAAAACCTTCAACAAGACCCTTCGGTGATTCTCGAAAGTTAGGACCAAGTCCAAAATTGATATTTGTTGTGGAGCTTCTTTTAAGCTTAAAACCACCGTGGCTTCGTTATGACCCATAGTGCAGAGGAATTTTTCAATTTTCTCCATGGGTATTTTCCCCTTTGATTTGGTGGTGGACCTCATCACCCGTGGGGGAAGATACAGTGGATTTTCTTTCGACACTGTAGCAGTTGTATGTGAGGTGGATCCTTCACCTTCTCCATAATTCCATGGAACTTTGCGCAAGCTAACAATAGGATATTGTGCTCTGCACGGCAAGTTGATTGGCTCGGGAGCGTCCACTTTCAAAGGATTGTTGCTTCCCCTGAGTTGAATTATTGGCGTTGTGAGTAATGTGTTAATCCCATCAGTTTCAGTGGATATGACTGCTACCACACTCTTCCACTTAGTAGGACTTGAATTCTCACTTGCACGTAACACAGTATCGTTGTCCGCTAGGCGCAGGACACCACTATTGATTAGATTTTGAATAAGGTGGTGGAGTGCCCAGCATTCTTCTGTGCTATGACCGCGAGACTGGGAGTGATATTGACATACTCCATCAGAGTTGTACTGCCCTGAACGGGGGTTGATTGGAGGTAGAAGGGAACTGATCCTTCCTTCATTGATTAACATATAAAGGATTTCCACCATAGGTTGGCCCAAATAGGTGAATTCCCTTTTGTTGGTAAAATCCCGACGGGCCTTGGCATTTACTCTCTTTGTCACTTTGTCTTCCAGCATTTCATTTTCTGAAAGTGACGAGGGCATATTCATGACAAGAGGTAGGAGACTGGCATGCTCCTGGCTGATTAACTGACGTGTCACTTGATGCTGATAAGTCACCAATTCCGCCAATTGCTCAATTTGTTTGCCTAAAGCTTTCATCTTTCGTTCCATTGTGAACTGAAACTTGGCATAATCCCATTTGTCATCACCGTCTTTGAGGGTCTGGGAGGATTCACAGCTGAAATTGGAATTTTCTCCGCTACTCCAATTTATCATGTTGACCTCTTCTTCTTTGTGTTGAGGAAGAGGGTTGTCTTGAACATGAGGCTGATCTGGTTTGGTGACCACGATCTCCCCGTTGCCTATCAGGTCCTGGATCTTGTGTTTCAAGGCCCAACAATCATGAGTATCATGTCCAGGTGCCCCGGCATGATAAGCACATTTTCGAGCAGCATTGAAACCCCGTATCCATTAGGGCTGGCTAGTGGAAGAAGATGCGTAATTTTCTTCTATGTTGTTAGAAAATTGAGAATGTTCTCGAGGGTATCCCCTAAGGGTGTAAACACTCGAGGGTGTTTGACTTCTCCACCTTTTGGTATTGGAGGGTTCGCAGACTGTGCTTAAAAGGGAGTGTAGTTTCTCCTTTGAATAGGCATGTTTTGATTGCCTTTTTGACCCTGTAGTATCAGGGAAACATCTTCCTCTTTCTTTTTATGGACCCTCCGGGGGTTGTTTCCATAATTTCCGGATTGGATGTGATCAGCAACAGCTTTGAGTGCAGCTAGGTCTTGAATCTTTCCGGACTTCAAACCCATCTCAGCCATCTCCCCATGTTTGACCATTTCAGAAAATGGTTTGCCGATGCCGGCTAAAACTCTCTCATAGAACGGAGCTTCTTGTATGTCTATGAAAGTCATGACCATCTCTGATTCTGTCATGGAAGGACTAACTTGGGCAGCCAGGCGTCTCCACCTTTGAGCATACTCTCTGAAAGACTCGTTAGACTGTTTCTTGATCTTGGTAATTTGATACCGATCAAGAGCCATCTGAGTTTGAAAGCAGTATTGAGTGAGGAAAGCATGTGCTAGCTCTTCCCAGCTATGGATCTTTGAATTGTCTAATCTTGTGTACCACGACCGGGCTTCTCCAGTTAGACTTTTCTGGAAAAATTGCATTCTAAGCTTTTCGTCCTCTGCATAAGATCCAAGTTCTATAATAAACACCTTTAAATGTGTGTAAGGACCTCCTAACCCATCATATTTTTCAAAGTCAAGAGTTTTAAATTTTTCTGGATAATGAACACCAGGAAAAATACACAGATCAGCATATGAAACACTCCCATGTGTTCCAATTCCTTTGATAGCACGAAGAGTCTCTTCCATTTGGAGGACTTTCTTTTGATGTCACCGATTATGCGGATCTCTAGTGGGATGGGCGAAGATCATGAGTCTTGTTGGTCGATCCAACTGCAGATTCGAGTATTAGAATGACACGGGTTCCTCCTTGTGTGGAGGATTCAAAGCATGTCTGGTATTTTACGACCTGAGTAGATCGGTGTAATTCTTTGAGTAGAACAGTCAAATCTATAATTTGTTTGCTTAATCCGTCGAATTCTTTGCGAGAAACTGGATTAAGTTCAGTCTGGTCGGATGACGACATGATTGACTGTAGGCCTGTTTCCTTTTTGGACTTTGACCGGGTAGTAGGTCTGATTGGTTCCCTACGAAAGACTTGCATAGTTTAGTCTTTAGGGAATGTGTATAATAACATGCTATGTGATGTGTCCATTTTAGGAATTTTATCCTGCAAAACGGATGTCAGTTGTTTGTAGCATGTTTAAAATATGTATGTGTACACATTTCTTCATATTTCTCATTACATAGAGATAGATATGGAATGAAATTACAAGTAATTGTGTTTACAAGTAATTTGAAATGAGAGCATGAAGAGACTTTCCTCCGTTTTGGGTTTATCAAAGGCTGACCTATCTTAGGTTACTCTCGCCGCTTTTTGGCATGAAGGTTCCCAAATCATCGCAATCTACTTGACGGGAAGTTAATCCGGTCTTTCAACTGGAGCGAATTTGGGTGGTGCCTTTCCTGAGCCTCGGAGAATTAGTCTTCTCACGAGTCCAGTAATCAAACACTGACAGGATAGCCTCCTGGTGGAGGGACCACACAACATACATCCACATACATCGCGTCTCACCGTATGAAAATGATGACATGTGCGAAGCACTAATATCACAAGCAGATATGGTGCGAAGCACTAATATCACAAGTAGTTATGGTGCGAAGCACTAAGTGCAAAAAGGAAATGCATTCGTACACATTCATCAAATGTAAATGCAACATCCATACACAAGCAGATAACAATTTTTGAAAAGATTGTAATAGCGGCTTAAGTCCTCTTACTGGAGTCCCCAGCAGAGACGCCACCTGTCGACGTCGGGATTTTTAGATGTCCCTTTCCGTTACTTGTTCTTTGGTGTTCTCATTTTAGGTGAGATTTGTTTGAAAAAAATAAGTAAAAAAGGTCTGACATGTATAATGTCGACGATGGACTGTTAAGAGTCTCCAGTTGGTTTTTTAAATGGTTTTACCAACACAACCGAGAAAAGGTTTGCACATTAACCCAGTGATGTGACAACTGCTAAGCGAATTCGGTGAAACCGAGATTCATTAGGGTCCGGGGACTTGGTTATGCGGAGGGAAGGTGTTAGGCACCCCCCGACATCCGTGTTACCACGGTGACCGCCTCTTTTCAAGAAACTATTGTCTAAATGTGTGTGGGGGGGGTCAATGTGCTGTTATTTAGAAGTAGTGCGAGGCCTCGTTCGCACCTATATACACAGGGTTTGAATTTAGGCAAAAATTCAATTTTAAGCAAGATATGGCAGTGATGTTTTATAAAAGAGGTTTTTCAAACCCTGATGCTCAATAGTAATTGAGACCTTTTACACTCCCATTTTATTAAGTGTTCGACTTGATAGATTTTATTTAATAGATCTTGAGGCATCCGTCATTTAAAATAATGTGTAAAAAATAATGCCGACTTCCTCATGGGTATGGAAACCATCTGAGGAAATTCAGACACCGCAGAATAATTTATAAGCTGCTTATAGCTGAAAATGTCCATCACTGGAACCGAATCTAGATCCAATGGGTTGAATCTGTGATCACATGATTCCTAGGCGCACAAGATACCGCAATTTGTATGAAAGCGGTAATCAGGTATATATATATAAAAGCTGTAAATATATATATATACAGACATGATCACCAACCACGAAGCACCTTCATGGGGGATCAGAATGTAAATAAAGCTGTAAAAGCTATCAACCGCCACGGAGGAAACTCCAGGCGAGACAAAATATAAATAAAGCTGTAAATACGGTCAACCTCCGCGAAGGGAACTCTAGGCGGGACAAAATGTACATAAAGCTGTACAAAGCGATCAACTGCCACGAAGAAAACTCCAGGCAGGATGTAACGTAAATAAAGCTGTAAAAGCGATCAACCACCATGAAGTAAACTCCAGGTGGGACGAAATATATATATAAGCGATAAACGCACCAGATGTAAAATCCAGGCTCATCGAACAGAGTTCGACAACAGTTTATATATATAAATATATATATATATATATATAAAAGCAGAGTAAACGCACCGGATGTAAAATCCAGGCTCATCGAATGAAGTCCAGACACACAGTTCATATATATAAATATATATATATATATATATATATATATATTATATATATATATATATTAAAGTAGTAAACGCACTGCATCAAGTCTAGGCTCATCGAACAAATTTCGACTCATAGTTCATATATATAAATATATATATATATATATATATATAGAAAAGCAAATAAACGCACCAGACCGAAGTCTAGGCTCATCAAACAAAGTTCGACACACATTCATATATATAAATATATATATATATAGAAAAGAAAATAAACACTCCAGATCGAAGTCTAGGCTCAATCGAGGAATAACTCGATAATGTTAGTCAATATATAATATATATATATATATATATACTAGCTGAAATAAAACCACAGACCAAAGTCCGGGCAAATGCGCGTAACACGACTCTCAATGTGAAGAAGGGTGTTTGCAGAGATGAAGAGAAATACTCTAAAGTGTGTGAGAAGGCTTACAGTTGACTGCCAAAGAAGACTTCTATATCTTTAGAGTGGGTAAACACTGGCTTTTATAGGTACAAAAGGGCTATATATGAGCTCACAGGTATTTAAAATGAGAAATTACACTTCATGGGGTGAGTGCAGAGTAAATTGGGCAGGGCTTCCTCGCCGTTTTCTCTTACAAAATGGGCATCCCAAGCCCTCTATTTATAGACGATTTAGCCTCAAGTGTACCTGCGGCTGAGCCGTAGGTGTACCAGAGGCAACCCGGGTGGGCCCAGGTTTTTTGGGTCGGGTCATCTCGTAGTACGTGAACTCGGGCACTGTAATGTCCACTCAAACTTTTAAGAGTGCAATCCGGGCATCCGTTTGAGGTATACAGGACCTATTTTGGACCGTCGTTGTCGAGAGTTGTACGATGGCATGAGATTAGAGTTTGTACGAAGTCATTGAAGATGGGACGATGCCCTCCGGTCTTCAAGCTTCAACTTTCATCTGTTACCCCGCACAATAGTCACTCGGGATTGGTTAGTCTTGTGGGACATCGTTGCGTAGAGATGTTGAGACAACGTGGAGTGGCATCGCGTTAGCGAGATGACGATGTTTCCCCTCACCGGTGTTATCGTCGGATTGGGCTGATAAAGCAGACGTTGCTCAGGCTTCGCTGAGATTGGACTGTTGTAATTGTTGAAGGTCCTAATTTTCATCTTTGAGGTGTGCCTGTCTTCCCGATGTTGTCGCCAGGTTGGTACAGTGTATCTTGTTGTGAGCACTGAGATTGAAGCTGGTCGCATTTGAAACAAGCATTTCTGGGGTTATCGCCGAAACTGCATTCCTTGGGGCTATCACCAAGGTTGGTGGCTATTCCCATAGTTGGGACTGAGACTGGATACCTTGGGGTTATCTCCGAGATTAATCGGTCTTCTCCGGTGTGTGTTCCGATATTGGATCCGCACGCCTCGGGGTTATCTCTGAGGCTGGAATTGTTACTCCCAGAGTGGGCTCCAGGGTTGATGCTGAACTTTCAGTAGTATCCGGTATGTATATGGATTGTCTTTTAGGGTTCCCTCTCAAAAGATGAATTTATCCTCCTGCAATGTTAGTGACAGTAGTACAGTAAATTTTGAGTGTCTACAAATGGGTAGTTAGATGTTATTATATTGTGGATCGTGAACATCAAACTCGGGGGTCAGGTAACCCAGATTTGTGGGTGTCACAGTATTCAACACTCAAAGGTTATACCTCAAGAGTTAGAATTTGAAGTGAAGTCAAGGTATCCTCACCTATTCGACATACTAGGTACGTACATAAATTTCGAGGGTGAAATTTCATAAGGAGGGGAGATTGTAAGTCCCCAAATTTTATGAATAAAGATTTAATTTTCTCAAAATATTTTTTTGAATATTATGGTGTGGATTTGAGATAGTGTTATAGTTGTGGGTAGTATTTATAAATTTTGCAAAGTAAGCAAGTGGTTATATAATATTCGATTGGTCGGGGAATATTCGTTTTAACAGGGAATATTCGTACGACGGCACAATCATTGGTGGACCCCACAACGAAAGTATTGTCGTAGTTAGAAAATGACAGAATTATCTTTTTATAAAAATAATGGCGAAAGTGTCACCGTTAAAACTGTTGAACTACCCGATAGTAAAAGTACAGTAATACGTATGGTTGCATAGTAGCACACGGTATTGATTATTGATGCTTACGTGAGAAGTCACTCAATTATACTCAATTATTGCTACAGTAATTGCTGCATCATATCTCTCATATTATTGATTCAATTATTGTCACAGTATCATCTGCATTATATTTATTATTATTAAATCAATAATTGAGACGACAAAGTTATTCATATTATTATTTGCAATATTGACAATGTCTAGAAGTTCATCGAGGAGAGGTTTGGTCACCTAATCATGCCGCCAATAAGGAGAAATTCTTATCGGAAAGCCCCTCTTTCACAGGAACGACACGGTTGTTAAATATTGTGAGTTATAATATTAATGATGAATAAGTTGTGTTGATTAAAGATGAATTGGATAGTTCCATTATGTTGGGATTATTAGTGTTTGTGAAAATCGACATCTATTCCGATGATAATTGATGTCTAGGGGTTATATTGATAAATTGGGTAATTTATCGGATAAATGAGAAATTAATTGCTACTAATTCACATGCTTATATAACTATTTGTTCACATGTATATACTATTGAATCACATTCTTGTACTATTAGGGGAGTTGGTGCAAGATTGATAATACTTGCATGACTAAGTTAAAAATGGAGGTATAGTTGAAGGTACTATACTGTAATTAGTTTTTTCACATGATTATACTATTGAGTCACATGAATGAACTATTAATTCACATTATTTACTATTAGGGGAGGTGATGCAAGTTTGTTAATACTTGTAGGACTAAATTAAAAATGAAGAAAAAGAGGAAGGTATTATACTGTAATATTTCGAGCCCCAAAACGTGCAATTATCAAAACTATATTTTCCTATAAATAGAAGCTCATTCTTCCTTAATTTCTCACCAATTCACAAAAGTTTTAGAGCAATTATTATAGAGAGAAATTATAGAGAGAAAGAAGAAGAGAAGTCTGCTACCTCACTATTCCAGTATCCAGTTTTTCTAAGGTAAGGGGTATTATTTCTTTCGTGTTCTTGAAGAGAGCTATTGTTATTCCATCCCTTATTATTCTGTTGGAACATCCTATCTGTGCGAATTATGCATGACCTAGTTCCGTTATTTATTATTCTCATTGGAATAACTCATACTCATGCAAGTACCGCATACACGGTGAAATTCTTCCATTATTCCATTCTTTATTATTCATTTGGAACATCTTGTCTGCATGCATTACACGCATGACACAGATTCTATTATTATTATTACATTGGAATAACTCATGCATGCGGGTCATCGCATGCATGGTGAATTCTTTTTTATTCCATTCTTTATTATTCAAATGGAATATCCTCATGCGTGTGTTTACGCACGACCTAGTTCCATTATTTATTATTACATTGGAATAACCCTATTCATGCGGTCTATCTCATGCCTGGTGAATTCTTTTGTTATTCCATTCTTTATTATACTCAGTTGGTTAAAGTTTTGGCTTTTATACTCCATGAAATTAGTGGAATATCCTTGATATTTGCGCTTCATCCAGTATCTTTTTATGGAAATATTCTTCTAAGCATTCTTGAATTTTACTCCACAAAGCAGTATCATGTTGATAATTTGGACGTTATCGGTTCCTGGATAAATTAATTCATGAACTTGTTTTATTGAATTCTTATATCATTGTCGTCATCCTCATGTTTATATTATGTTGAAAGTCATATGTGGCCTGTAGTGCATAGATGGACTTGGTATGATTATGACCAGGGATTATTCGGTATAATCATGACCGTAATGTTACAAATGATGTGGTAAAAGTCCTCATTGGCCCATAGTGCATTGATGGACAGTTGTTGGCATGATCGTGACCATTGATGAATACACGAATATCCTTGGCCCGTAGTGCATGGATAATTTGTGGTCGTGATACTAATCAATATCCTTAATAGAAAGTCGCGGGGTTGATGTGGTTTATTTATTAAAAATCGAGTCTCGGCGATAAAAGTGATGAAAAACCTTTTAAATCATAGAAGATAGTAGATTTTATTCTCTACTTGACTCTTCTAATGGATTGCTTGTTCCGCTGTAGTTAAACTTGATGTTTGTTATATTTTATCAGTTTAACACTGTTGAAGGCTAACGATAATTTATTCTGCATTATCTTAGTCATAATATTTCTTACTGGGCTAGTTGAGCTCACCCTTTCTTTCACTGTTCTCTTCAGGAAATGAGAACGTAGCCGGAACTAGTCGGGGAACGGAGTGACGGTCCAGATGATAGCATTAGTAGTCCTCACTATTCTGTTAAATAGTGTGATAATAAATGTAATGAGGACTCCATTGAGTTTGTATATTGTCAAAATGACAATATTCTTATTAAAAACTAATATTATATTATGTCGTATTTTACACGACAGTTGTATAATTAAGTTGTATTTGAATTTTGTACCATGTATTTGGCGACCCACGATGGGTGATGTATACCTGTTTTGGGGGTGTCACATTGCCCTTTCCCTTGCTAGTAGATGGCTCATCACCTCTTTTGACTTTAGCTGCATTGTTTAATTGCAAGAGTGAGCAAACAATTGCTCACTGACATAAAGAATAGTAATAATAATCATAAGAGAATGAACAACGAATGTTGTACAATAATGAACTTGTTCTACGAATAGAAACAGAAACAAGTTCGAACTTTAATTATCTGAGGGTCTTAAGACCACGAACTATGTCCACGGTGTGTAGGTATTATTACCTTAACCTTAATCGTTATTAGACCGCATGCAGACTCTTCTTAACGCATTTCGGGGATCAGCCCTTTGTACCATGTATTGTATTGTGCACAAACATCTAAACGCGTTACGTCAAAAATCCCCTATGTTAGGGTTGTTCGTCTCAGTTTGAATTTAGAATTTCCGCACTAAAGAAAGTTTAGTTTGGAACTAGCTTATCAGTGTTTCTAGAATTTTAGAACACTTATTCAATTTCCATCAATAAAGGTTTAATATAAGAATGTATAACTAAACAATGCTATCAAAGTCAAAGATCGGATATTAACAATATATAACTGAATAAACATAATACACATGCAAAGTACTATGTTCAAAAGAATTAGAACAATCTCATTTGAATCGACGTATTAGAACAATATATACTTTGTATAATAATTAGAAAAGTGAAACTTGCTCTATGTAACGAATTAGGTTACAAGAGCTTAATCAATCGTATATAAGAATAGAATCAATAATATTGCCCAATAGATTTTAGGAACTTGCATTCATTAATAAAAGAATGAAGTTTGAAAGCTTTCTCAATATAAAGAGTTAAAGTTTAGAAACTTTCACAATTATGAAGGTAGAGATAGAGAACTTGCCTTGTTGGTAAGCTACACAAATGTACTATAATCTTCAATTATCCTACATACATCATTACAATCGCAACAACAATTAGTTGTATGAACATTAGCTTTAGGGGTTTAAACCATCATTTAGGTCATAATCCTATCCTAGCACCTAATCACGTTGGTTAACACTTTAACGATTCTGAAACCACACTATAAACCTTATCATTTATATTTAACTTTTGAAAACATCACATTTGGTTCATTACATAACTTATTCAAGTAATCACTTAAATTCTTTTACACTGTATATAAAAATGCATGACAATCTGTTATTGTAGTTTATATTATGCCTTAACATTATTAACATGCACGTTAAACTAATATAAGTCCATTACATGACGACTGCACTGCAATTAAGCGAGACTTCACCGTCATGTGTGAGGGATACTCATGTGACCATGAGAGTAATATCTTCGGTAATCACAAACGAAGCGCCGTGCCCATAAGTTCATGCGCGCCACACATCAAACCGCATACCCATGCCGCGATGCCTCAGTTTTAGTTTTTGCAGAAGCTCGAAATCAGACTCTGCTTTGGCCAAAAATCCCAATTCTACAGAGTTTCACCACACTTCAACATCTAGACTTTGTACTAACATTGCTACACATGCTATTCATCATTCTATATATAAAAACATCACACATATACAAATTTGAAGAATCAAAACTATAATTTTCCAAATTTCTTCATTTTTATACTTTTAACGATTTTGATTGCCACGAATTCGTTTCTTAATCATTTGACACAATTCGAACTACGCCGCTTTCGTTTCTTAACATATTATCACAATCCAACAACAAATTACAGATTACATCACATATTGGACAAGAAATTTGGTACTTTCTAAGGCCATTTTATATAAACATAAACACTGTGATTTTTCTTTTTTCTTCCTACACCCAATTTACGCGAATTTGATACTTTAAACAACACTCATATATGATAATCAACCGATTTTACAACATAATCCACACCATATACACAACGTTTGAACGAAAAGCCCACAAAATCAATTTACAGAGAACTTAGATAAAAACTTAGAAATTTAGGAATGAATTATACCTTAATCCTCTTGATTATAGGCTATCACAAGATGGTGAATCTCTTCTTTCTCTTGGCAAACTCACATAGATTACTCTCTCTCAATTTCTCACTCTCAATACTCTGTAATTCTCTCTTCCTCTGTTTTTCTATGTTAACAAGCCTTAGGAAAAAAAATAAGACGTGTAACCCACATATACTGACTCCCACGTTTGTCCGGTAAAATACAAAAAGGCTCGCGTCAATTACACAAGACCAAAGGCCACAAGGCCATGTTTGGCTAATCAAAACTCCCAAACTAGATTATTATTATATTATTTATATTATATAGTTTCACTTGTCACACATACAACACATTAAATAGCTTATAATAATAAAAATAAAAATCTTATTATCATTATACTTATAATTTAATAAATAATTATATATCTAATTTAATTAATAAATTAGACACATCACTTTATTTAATTTATTTATTTCCTTTAAATTAAACAATTCATTTAATTTAATTATTTTCTTAAATATTAAGCGATTGATTTAATTTAATTAAATCCATTAGATAAAATTGTCATTAATTAATTTAGTTACCAAATTAATTCACCACAATTCATAAATTATTTATTTTCCTCCATAAATAAATTATTTAAAATATTTATTTAATTCAATAAATATTTAAATTAAATTACAAATTTCTCGATCGTTACAGTTCCTACTCGATCGAGGATTTCAAATGGACCAATAAATTGAGGGTTGAGATTTTCTCTCTTCATCGACTCTTGCTTCTGGAATAACACATTCTTGTACCTTCTTCTTCATAAGCATCAGCTTCAGGTCCGTAGCTTGAGCAGCTTTAACTTTATCTATTAAAGTTGGTTCTACTCGTATGTTTGATATCATCACGTGGGTACTTGGAGCCTTTAACTATATCTCTATCCTTTGCAAGTCGTACAAAATGGGCCTTTGTGTTGACAATATCGCACTCGTACCCGCATATGATCTTCTACTCAATGCGTCAGCTACCACGTTTGCTTTTCCAGGATGGTATTGGATGGTATGATCGTAATCTTTCAACAGCTCAAGCCAACGTCGTTACCGCATGTTGAGTTCTTGGAAGCTCTTCTCACATTCCTCGCTCCGTTCGAATTTTGTATCTTTTCGAGTCAGCTGAGTTAATGGAGTAGCGATTCGAGAAAAATCCTTTCACGAATCCCCGATAGTAACCAGCTAAGCCTAGGAAGCTACGTATTTCGATTACTGATTTAGGTTGTTCTCAATGTGACTCATATACCAATCTTGGATAACACGTCACAATGGCACCTATCATTTTACCACCACACAAATATAGTGTCCCCTACGTACGGAGAGTCTGGCTTCGGTGCATTCCACAAAGGAAGTCACCAGATAGAGGCTTGGGTACCAACACCTGTAGTTGGGTTTTTAACTCCTGAAGTTCAATAGGAGCTATTCGATATGAGATTTTAGAAATGGGTTTTGTATCGGGTTCAAGATCAATAAAAAAAATCAATATCACGCTCTGGGGGTAGGCCGAGAAGTTTTTCAGTAAATACGTCAGGAAATTCACTAACAACAGAAATATTATTCAAATCTAACATATTTTTGTTCAAGTCCATGACATGCGCTAAGAAATCTTGACATCCGTTTTTCAATAAACAAATGCCTTTAAGGCTTGATATGAAAGTGTTTGACTTTAGTGGTTTGGTTGCTTGAATTCATATAACAGGTTGGTTAGGAATATGAAAACTAACAACCTTATGAAAACAATCAATTTTAGCATGATGAGTGATTAACCAATCAATCCCTAAAATCACATCAAATGCAAGGATTTTCAAAGAGATGAGATCAACAGGTAATGTGATGGTCCCAACTTGAATCAAACAAGATTTATAAATAGTGGATGTAATGAAGATTTCTCCTAACGTAGTTTTAACAGATAAGTCAAAGTCTAATTTCTCAGGGGTCAAGTTCAAACGTTGAGCTCAAGCAGAAGAAATAAAAGAATGGGTAGAACTGGAATCTAATAAGGTATAGACTTCGCAAGAATTTATGATTAACTAACCCGTTATAACTTCGTTCGGCTCACCGCTTTTTGAGAAGTCGCAAAAAATGCTCTTCCTAAAACCACCGACTTTGTTTTGTCCGTATCCGCCTTTGGTGCCACTGTCCCAGCTGGACTTGATTTTGCTATAGGGCAAAATTGAGCTATGTGATCGTCTTTTCCATAACTAAAATATACCTTGGAAGGCTATGAACAGTTTGGACTTATGTGTCCCTCATCTCTGCATCTGTAGCATCTAACTGGCAGTCGTTCTCCTCCCCTAGAATTTGTTGTTCTTCTTTCTTGCTTCTTTCTTTCTTCTTGAAGCGTCTTCTGGTTATCGTTAAATCTTCTCTTCTTAAAATTTCCACTTGAATCATTTCTTCTATTCTCTTAGCCATGATTATCACCGAAGTGGTTACAATTTCTGGCATGATAATTTCCTCCATGATGGTTATCATTATTCCAATGGTCGTTGCCACCAGTACGATTATTATCGTGTTTTTGGTCGTTATCTTTTGGTTGGTCATTAAAGGTGTCTCCATGGTCTCATTCACTCCATTGTTAACATTTCCAGCTGTCATTCCCAAATACTGACACAAAACAAGGGTTAATTAAAGAAAATGACATACCACATAATACCTCTATATTCTGACCGACCAACAAATAAGCTTAGGTAGGACACACTAGCGAAGGATTTACTCGTCTCTCCCCTCCTATTTTTATTCCCCGATCTCCGCTAGAGACCATATCCCTAAGCTCGTATACCAACTGTGATGCCCCCAAAATAGGTCCAATCCACCCAACCCATTCTGGGTCGCCAAATACATGGTACAGAAAACAACTACAAACTTCATTATTACAATTGTCGTGCAAAATATGACAACACATATGTTGTGAGTATAAATACAAATATTGTCTAATAGAAAATATTCAAACCCAAAAGGAGTCCTCATTACAATTATTATCACACTATTTTACAAAATAGTGAGGACTGCTAAAATAACCGACTTGAAACATCACTCCACACCCCGACTAGTTCCCGTTATATTCTCGTCTCCTAAGAAGAAAAATGGAACAAAAAGGAAAAGGGTGAGCTCAACTAGCCCAGTAAAGAATACTATGACTAAGATAATGAACAACAAATAATCGTTAGCCTTCAACAGGGAAAAATCTGATAGAATATAATAGACAATAAGTTTTAGATCAATAATTGCAGCAGAAACAACAATCCATTAGAAGAGTCAAGTAGAGAATGAATTCTACTATCTTCTAAGATTTAAAAGTCCATCATCAATATTTTATCCCTATAACATCAATCAATATACATCTTGAATCAAATATTCATCTTTCCACTACAGGCCAATGATATTCATTTATATCACCAGTTGGTCATGTTCATCTCAACACCTATTCATCTTTGCACTATCGGCCAAAGATATTCATCAATTAATCATTCATCTTTGCACTACATGCCAAAGATATTCAGTAATATCATCATTTAGGACTGACAATGATGAAAATATTTTAAAGAAAATGAATCTAGTGAGATAAAAGAATAAGGGTTAAGAATTCGTATTTTAGTTCATCCATGTTCAAAAATACTCCATAATAAACCATTGTGGAGCAAAATTCAAGAATGAAGATCAAAACATGGATACAATCAAAGATAGTAACCATAATAAACAACTTGGACAAGAAAAGAAGATTTTAATTTTTTTTGTAAATAGTGTCGTATACGTGAATAGTAACCCCAACACTAAAAGGTAGACATTCCACAAGAATAATCATTATACTTTGTGAATAGTAACTCATGAATAGTAACTCGTGAATAGTAACCTCGACATGAAAAGGTAAAAATTTCATAATAAAATTTATACCAATATTTCGGTATAATGATATTGAAATAATAACATCATTTACGAAGAAAATAACATCCCTTACCTCAAAATAATAGTACTTCTGGCTGAAATATCAGATATAACGCTGAAGGAAACTTGCATCGTATAGCAACACTCAAAGTATCAAAATACTCATAAAAATACGCTCAATAATATAGAGAGAAAAAACTTCAGATTCTGGTATGTTTTTCAATTCTAACTTAAGCATCTTATTTATAAGAAAATGCTTAGAACACCAAAGCAGAAAATTTAATAAAATAATAATATTTATTAAAAAATTTCACGCCCACCTCTTGAAATCTGAATTCAGGACATTTACAACACATGTGGGGCCCACCCAATTACAAAAAACGTTTTTCTTAAAATAAATATTTTAAACTCCAAAAATCAATTATTCTGAAACTTTAATAATTCATAATAAATAGCCCTTTTATCAGAAAAATTCAAATCTTATGTCCATTCCATAGGAAATTTAATTCTCTACAATTTTGTAGCTTTAAGTTTTTAAAAATTGTAAACATAAATTGACCGAAATCCACATACGGGCGATTTTACAGGCTATAACCAAATTTCAGTCAAAAATGGGATCCACCAACATGTTTAACATATTTTTATAATTTATTGTAACAAAAATACTATTCCTCCTCATTTATTCATATATCACACATTCATTGTAAAAATATCATCATTATTATATTATCGCATTATACATTTATAATGTAATATAATAATATATTTGAATGAATTATTTTATCAGAAAATATAAAATATCAATTTTCAACAATTGTCACTTTTCTAAAAATTCCTCCATTTATATCCACATTAAATAAATATATTCTTATCATATAAATCAACAATTAATTATTCACAAAAAATATTACAGAATCGCAATAATGACAACCAGGTCATTCCTAGGAAAGAGGGGATTTTCCGATAAGGATTTCTCTTTACTGACGCACAATTAGGTGACCAAACCCCTTTCCTAGACAGAACTTCCTTAGACATTTCCAATAATGCTATCTAATAATATTATTCAAATAATATGAATTATTGATCTGATAATGGGAAATACTGTGCAATGACAAATATTGAATCAATAATATAAAATATCAACATAGCAATTATTGAATCAATAAAATAAAATATTGAACAGTAATTACTGTAACAACTATTGAGTAGTGACTTTTTACGTAAGAACTAATAATTTTTGCAATACCGTGTGCTACTGTACAACACTGTGTATTACTGTATTTTAACTACCGAGTATTCTAACAGTGTTAATGGTAACAACTACGTCATTATTTATAAAAAAACTCATACTTGTTGTTTTCTTCATTCGACAGTTTTCCGTTATGGAGCCCACAAATGGTTGCGCCATCGTACGAATATTTCCCGACAACAAGAATATTCCACGACCAAACGAATATTCCGTGACAACAATGAGTATTTTATAACCACTTGCTTATTTAAAATATTTACGCATTTTACCCATAACTAACCACATTAATCAATTCAACCCCTTACTATTTCAAAATAATGAATATAGGAAATTCAATTTTATTTATAAAAAATTGGGGTCTTACACTCGTAGCTTTTTTTAAAGCTTACGACGTTTGGCTAGATGTCTTTCCTCCTTGGCTTGGACGTCATTGACTTGTTTTGCCAAGCTCAAGTTGGCCTGGGTGAGATTTTCATTTTTCTTCCTTAGGGATTCATTGTTCTGAACTAAGTCGATATTCAAATCAATTGTTGTTCGTTGAGTGGCCTGGGTTATTTCTAGTTGCTCTTTAATATGAGAAAGTTCTTTCCGAAGACCCTTATTGGTGAAGAGAGCGTCTCCATGCTGACTTCTCTCCTTGGCCAAGGCAGACTTCAGGATGGCATTCTCTTTTCGGGCAGCCTCTTCTTCTACTTCAGCTTCTTTGTATTTAGGACGAAGGCGTCCGAAGATACCATTTGCCTACAAGCATTTAGAGTTAGTCGGTTAATTCCAAACAGATATGTATAATTCTAAATAAATAAGCTATCGCCAATTACCTTGGCTTGATATTTCATTCCTTCAACAATCAAATCCATGATAGAACTGTTACCGAAGCGGTGATCATCGGTATCACGAACGAAGGTATTGTATAGTTGAAAGGGGAAGTATTCATGGAGTTCTGGCCATAGTGTGGGGGATGCCACCGCTTCTAGTCTAGCTTCAGATGAAGAAGGTCGTGGAGGAGAAGGCATGCAATGTTTAGGAGGAGGCAGGGGTTGAGTTGTTGTCGATTCAGGTGGATGAACTTTTTGGCTATCATCGGGATGTTTTCTTTTGCGAGAGAGGGAAGAAGTGGGTTCAGCTTATTCCTCGAGTTCTTCTTCGGAAACAATAATTTCAATTGGAATCACGATGGGTTGACTAGCTTCAGGGGGTGGTACTTGGAGTTCTTCAGCAGAGAGAGGGGTTATATTGGTTTTCCTCTTTTTAATACGAATGACTCGGGTCCTTTCTTCAAGAAGCATGCCAAGGAGACTTTCGTTGAAGGTTGGTAGACTTGCGGGCGGCTCTTTTCTTCAGGTGAGGTTGGTTAGATTCCTCGATTGGAGTAGGCTCTGTAGTTTGGGCTTCAGCGGCCTGAGGTTCTGAAGTTGAAGGTTCTTTAATTACAAGTTCATTAGAGATCGACGAAGATTTACCCGAAAGGAATTTGTCTAAATCCTTTCGGTTAATCGATGTTGGTTTGATGAGAGACATTGTAAAGAAGAAGGAATAATAATTCAGAATAAGTGTTAATCGAAATTCAAACAAGTTATGCAATAAATAGATTTTGGGACATACACTTGTGGTCGTATAACCACGCTTTCTTGGTAAGAAGTCTATAGCTCCACTCCTTCTGCGGGAATTTTTCCAAGAGCTCTATCATCTCATTAACACGCTCATCGGTGATGTCCCCAAAGTCTGCAGAGACTTTTTCCAAAGTAGTCCAGTCTTGCAGAGAATCGATTTCTGGCCCTTTAACGAAAAGCCACTCCTTATGCCATCCTTTGTTGCTGGAAGGGGTGTTGATCAGGGAGCGTCTTCCGAAGTTCTCACCAGGCTTCGAGGCTAGTTTGCTCAGAACTTTAAATCCATTTTCTCAGGATTTGTTGATGGTATAAATGGAGAAGAAGAAATCGAGGGTAGGTGCAACGCCTACCTCGTGGAAGAAGGCGATAAACGCCAGAATAAGAATATAGGAGTTCGGGACCAGTTGGACGAATCCTACACCAAAAAACCCCAAGAGGGTGACTAGAAAAACGTGGAGAGGGAAGTGAACCCCTTTCTCCAGAAGGGTGAGAGGCATAGTCATCCATCCATCTGGACATTGGTACATCCTCTTAGTGGAAGAAGGTCGTCTCAGATGGTGGGTCTCCTGTGACGCCCCCAAAATAGGTCCAATCCACCCAACCCATTTTGAGTCGCCAAATACATGGTACAGAAAATAACTACAACATTATTATTACAATTTTCGTGCAAAATACAACAATACATATATTGTGAGTTTTGATACAAATATATACCAACTGTGACTCTCATCCCAACATTGGATAGCACGTCACAATAGCACCTTACATAAAGGTACAATCAATAACTGTTTTAGAAATTAAAATCTTCAGAAAATGCTCAAGGAAACCTTCGTGCATGGGAGGCAATGCATTTAAGTTATAATAGATATCATAAGAGTGGAGAATTATCCTTAGTTGACCCAATAGACCCCAAAGAAAAATGAGAAGATTACTATCATATTCTTTCCCATGGTGAGTCTTCTCTTAACATATAATTATCTTCACTGTCTCTAATTGAGAATTATATTTCATCCAAACTCCAAGATTATATAGGTAGTGCTTGTAGATATACTCAGCAAGTGGATATGCACAACCCTGTCTTATGATAACACGAAGTCGCATGTCATTAGACATCTTGTATGATAGTGGCAAAACACCCTTCCAACGTTGGGTTCGCCTCACCCTATTTGATTCACAAAATATAACTACTAAATGATGTAGAACATACAACACACTATTCTAAAGTTCTCAATAAAATTATTTCTATACTGTTTAGGGAGAACCTCCATAGCTAGAGACCACCGTTCTATTCCCCTGTTACCCCCGCTCGACCCAGCTACACTCTTATTACCATAGTTGCAGCGGAACGAGCAATCCATTAGAAGAGTCAAATAGACCATAAAGTCTATTATTTTCTCTATGTTAAAAGTCCACCAACAATGTTTTATCCATGTAACATCAATCAACAGTTCTGGTCCACAATCATTTGAATAACTCATAATCATAATTGTGGTTTTAAATTCCTCTTCTCATCCAGAACGAAGATAATTTTCATCACCTGTCTTTACCTCAAAAGAATAGTACTTCTGGCTGAAATTTTGGATGTAATGCCGAAGAAAACTTGCACTGAATAGCAACTCTCAAAGTATCTAAATACTCACAAAATACGCTCGATAATATATAGAGAGAGAAAACTTGTTTCTGGTGTGATTTTCAATTCTAACTAAGCACCCTATTTATAGAAAAATGCTAGAACGCCATTGTAGACTAAAATTTAATAAATTAATATTTTATTACAAAAATTCTATGCCCACCATCTTTGCCCAAATAATCAGCCACCACAAGTTGGGCCCACCAATTCAGCACTTTTCCAAAAAAATACAAAAGTGGGGCCCACCCATATTTTTAATAAAAACATTTATTTTCGTAACTTCAATAAATCATAATAAATAGCCCTTTATCAGAAAAATATGAATTTTATGTCCATTCCATAGGAAATTAAATTCTCTGCAACTTTGTAAGTTTAATTTTTTCCAAATTCCAAACGAAAAATGACCAAATTTCACATACGGACGATTTTCAACACCTCTTAAAATTCATAACAAATCATACATTAATTTTTAACGGTTCAAAATTTGTGGACATATACTCAACTTATATATTTATAACATATCCAAATATCACAACGATCCAACGGTCGGATTAAAATTATAACTCACGTAATAGAGCTTTAAGAACACTGATTTGATTTTCGGACTATAAGTCCCTCGCACTAGTTTCACTCAAACAGTCACCACGAAAAATCCACAAAGAATATTTGAGTGATTCAAATTTCTACGGTTAGCTTACTTACAGGGCTTTCTTTTGATATATGGCTTAACTCATTATACACAAAGAGTTATGGATTTTACAAAATCAAGTAATAAACTAATTTTTTCTAAAAATCTCCATATTTTGTTCTTCTTTTGATTTCTAGATTTCTCTAATTTGATTCATGCATCGTGAATTTAGTGTGAAAATATCACCATTATTATATTATTATATTATCACACTATACATTTATAATGTAATATAATAATATATTTGAATGAATTATTTTATCAAAAAAGATAATATCAATTTTCAACAATTGTCACTTTTCTAAGAATTTCTCTGTTCCGACAAAATATTGATAAAATACCTCAGCATTAATTCCTTCATTTATATCCACACAAAATAAATATTTCCCTATCCATCATTTATATCTGCATAAAATAAATATTTCCTTATCATATAAATTAATAATTAATTATTCACAAATAATATTACAGAATCACAATAATGACAACCAGGTTGTTCCCAGGAAAGAGGGGGCTTTCCGATAAGGATTTCTCCTTACTGGCGCGCAATTAGATGACCTAACCTCTTTCCTCGACAGAACTTTCTAGATATCGTCAATAATGTTATCTAATAATATTATTCAAATAATATGAATTATTGATCTGATAATGGGAAATACTGTGCAGTGCCAATAATTGAAACAACAATAATATAATATATCAACGTAACAATTATTGAATCAATAAAATAAAATATTGAATAGTGATTACTGTAACAATTATTGAGTAGTGCCTTCTTACGTAAGAATCAATAATCCAAAAATACTGTGCAATACCGTGTGCTACTATGCAACAACGCGTATTAATTTACTTTACCCACCGAGTATTCCAACAGTTTTAAAGGTAACAACTACGCCATTATTTATAAAAAAAAACTCATACTTGTCATTTTCTTCATCCGACAGTTATTCTGTTATGGGGCCCACAAATGGTTGCACCGTTGTACGAATATTCTCTAACAGTAAAAATATTCCACGACCAAACGAATATTCTCTGACAACAATGAGTATTTTATAATCACTTGTTTATTTTGAAAAAAAAAATTCATATATCACCCTTAACTTTAACTTTTTATCAATTTAACCATTTACTGAATAGTAATTATAAGAAAATTTGAATACTTTTATTTCATATAATTCGGGGTCTTACAATCTCCCCTCCTTATGAAATTTCATCCACGAAATTTACGTACCTGGTATTTCGAAGAGTTGAGAATACATTGCTTTTATTTTAGATTCTATCTCCCCGGTCATCATGATTTCTCCATTGCTCATCTCCTGTATTTCAGATATCATTCAAGAATACAGCTTCAAAATAAAGGTTAATTGACATATCACAATTTTTCAACTTAAGTGAGAAAATTTAGCTTAGGTAGAACACACATTAGCGAAGTATATTACTCGTCTCTCCCCTCCTAGTTCTATTCCTTGATCTCCACTAAAGACCATATCCCTAAGCTCTGATACCAACTGTGACTCAAGTCCCAACCATGGACAGCACCTCACAATGATACCTATCAGTTTTCCACCGCAAAATGGCGTCCCCTATGGAGAGTCTGGCTTCGGTGCAACCCCCATCAACAGGAAGTCACCAGATAGAGGCTCGGGGATCTTTACTTATGGCTTTGATACCAACTGTGATGCCCCCAAAATAGGTCCAATCCACCCAACCCATTCTGAGTCGCCAAATACATGGTACAGAAAATAACTACAACTTTATTATTACAATTGTCGTGCAAAATACAACAACACATATGTTGTGAGTTTTGATTCAAATATATACCAACTATGACTCTCATCCCAACATTGGATAGCACGTCACAATAGCACCTTACATAAAGGTACAGTCAATAACTGTTTTAAAAATTAAAATCTTCAAAAAATGCTCAAGGAAACCTTCGTACATGGGAGGCCATGCATTTAAGTTATAATAGATATCATAAGACTGGAGAATTATCCTTGGTTGACCCAATAGACCCCAAAGAAAAATGAGAAGATTACTATCATATTCTTTCCAATGGTGAGTCTTCTCTTGACATATAATTATCTTCACTGTCTCTAATTGAGAATTATATTTCATCCAAACTCTAAGATTATATAGGTAGTGCTCATAGATATACTCAGCAAGTGAATGTGCACAACTCTGTCTTATGATAACACGAAGTCGCATGTCATTAGACATCTTGTATGATAGTGGCAAACCACCCTTCCAACGTTGGGTTCGCCTCACCCTATTTGATTCACAAAATATAACTACTAAATGATGTATAAAATACAACACACTATTCTAAAGTTCTCAATAAAATTATTTCTATACTATTTAGGGAGAACCTCCACAGCTAGAGACCACCGTTCTATTCCCCTTTTACCCCCACTCGACCCAGCTACATACTTATTACCATAGTTGCAACGGAACGAGCAATCCATTAGAAGAGTCAAATAGACCATAAAGTCTATTATCTTCTCCATGTTAAAAGTCCACCAACAATGTTTTATCTCTGTAACATCAATCAACAGTTCTGGTCCATAATCATATGAATAACTCATAATCATAATTGTGGTTCTAAATTCCTCTTCTCATCCAGGACGAAGATAATTTTTATCACCTGTCTTTACCTCAAAAGAATAGTACTTCTGGCTGAAATTTCGGATGTAATGCCGAAGGAAACTTGCACTGAATAGCAACTCTCAAAGTATCTAAATACTCACAAAATACGTTCGATAATATATAGAGAGAGAAAACTTGTTTCTGGTGTGATTTTCAATTCTAACTAAGCACCCTATTTATAGGAAAATGCTAGAACGCCATTGTAGACTAAAATTTAATAAATTAATATTTTATTACAAAAATTCTACGCCCACCATCTTTGCCCAAATAATCAGGCACTACAAGTGGGGCCCACCAATTCAGCACTTTTCCAAAAAATACAAAAGTGGGGCCCACCCATATTTTTAATAAAAATATTTATTTCCGCTACTTCAATAATTCATAATAAATAGCCCTTTTATCAGAAAAATACGAATTTTATGTCCATTCCATAGGAAATTAAATTCTCTGCAACTTTGTAAGTTTAAGTTTTTCCAAATTCTAAACGAAAAAAGACCAAAATAAACATACGGATGATTTTCAACAACTCTTAAAATTCATAACAAATCATACGTTAATTTTTAACGGTTCAAAATTTGTGGACATATACTCAACTTATATATGTATAACATATCCAAATATCACAACGATCCAATAGTCGAATTAAAATTATAACTCATGTAATAGAGCTTTAAGAACACTGATTTGATTTTCGGACTATAAGTCCCTCGTACCAGTTTCACTCAAACAGTCACCACAAAAAATTTACAAAGAATATTTGGGTGATTCAAATTTCTACGGTTAGCTTACTTACAGGGCTTTCTTTTGATATATGGCTTAACTCATTATACACAAAGAGTTATGGATTTTACAAAATCAAATAATAAACTAATTTTTCTGAAAATCTCTATATTTTGTTCTTCTTTTGATTTCTAGATTTCTCTAATTTGATTCATGCACCGTGAATTTAGTGTGAAAATATCACAATTATTATATTATTATATTATCACACTATACATTTATAATGTAATATAATAATATATTTGAATAAATTATTTTATCAGAAAAGATAAAATATCAATTTTCAATAATTGTCACTTTTCTAAGAATTTCTCAATTCCGACAAAATAGTGATAAAACACCTCAGCATTAATTCCTTCATTTATATCCACACAAAATAAATATTTCTCTATCCATCATTTATATCCACATAAAATAAATATTTCCTTATCATATAAATCAATAATTAATTATTCACAAATAATATAACAGAATCACAATAATGACAATCAGGTTGTTCCCAAGAAAGAGGGGGCTTTCCGATAAGGATTTTTCCTTACTGGCACGCAATTAGATGACCTAACCTCTTTCCTCGATAGAACTTTCTAGACATCTCCAATAATGCTATCTAATAATATTATTCAAATAATATGAATTATTGATCTGATAAAGGGAAATACTGTGCAGTGCCAATTATTGAAACAACAATAATATAAAATATCAACGTAGCAATTATTGAATCAATAAAATAAAATATTGAACAGTAATTACTGTAACAATTATTGAGTAGTGCCTTCTTACGTAAGAATCAATAATCCAAAAATATTGTGCAATACTATGTGCTACTGTGCAACAACGTGTAATAATTTACTTTACCCACCGGGTATTCCAACAGTTTTAACAGTAACAATTATGCCGTTATTTATAAAAAAAACTCATATTTGTCATTTTCTTCATTTAACAGTTATTCTGTTATGGGGCCCATAAATGGTTGCACCGTCGTACGAATATTCTCTAACAGTAAGAATATTCCACGACCAAACGAATATTCCCCGACAACAATGAGTATTTTATAGTCACTTGCTTATTTTAAAAAAAAAAATCATATATCACCCTTAACTTTAACTTTTTATCAATTTAACCATTTACTGAATAGTAATTATAAGAAAAATTGAATACTTTTATTTCATAAAATTCGGGGTCTTACATCTCTGGTATCTGGTATCACTTTCTAATGATACGAAGATCTTTCTCGAACAATGATGATGGAGTATTGGCGTGAGGAAATTGTTCTTCACTTTTGAAAAACTCAAAGGGGTTAGGAAGGGATTTTGGTGTTGGATTCTTGCTCGGAGTAGCAGTTGAGTTGGGGTTTGACCCCGAAGCCGCTTTAGTAGGGCTTGGGGAAGGAGGAATGGTGGAGAGGGGAAGTGCAGATATGGGGATTGCGTTATCAGAACTTTGGGAAGCCATTGATGACGATTTTTCGAGAGAAATCGGGAGGAAGAAAGAAGACAATGCTCTGAGATTCAAATTTTAGGATAGTGAAACCGTCAAAAGTGGGAAAAACTAGTTTTTATAGTGACTGTCTTTTCAGTTTTTTGCGAAGCTCGAGGGCGGCTCAATTAATGCCAGCAATTATGACGAATTTGAAGAGATATTAACCGGAGTGGGCTTCCAGATTGGACTTTCGGGTTTGGGTTATCTTGTTATTTGAATTCTTTACCAGATGGGCCTCGATTGGTTTTAATATTTGGGCCATGTATACTCTTTTATTAAACATTCTATTTAATGAAAGACTGGGGGGCAATGTTGGGCCATAATTAGACATGTTGGGTCATGGTCTTGAAAGTATTGGGCTGGTTCATTGGGCCGACCCATTGGGTGAATAATATCTTTATTTGGGCTTTGATCGGTAATCATTACATGGATGAACTTTGACTTTTATCCCTGCAATGCATTAATGAGGATTGGACAGAGTTGGCCGGCGATGGAAAAAGGTGATGGGAAGAGTAGGTGAACTGCCGGCATTGGGATGGGGTCGAGGGAGGTCGGTTGCATACAGGACAAACGTGAGAGTATATGAGGAAAAACATAACATAAACGAGGTAATTGATATTTCTCTTATCAAAACACTAGACTTTATAACCTCCATTGTTATCCTTGTATCTACATGTACTGACTCTCACGCCGAAGCTATTCCCCGACGGTTCAAGTCGTCAAGCTTCTGGTATTGACCTATTTACTGTGCAGAATAGGACGCACTTTTAAGTCATTAAGGCACGTGGAAAGATCTTGACGTTAACATCAAGCAATTAAGGAGAGAGAGGCTTCAGTTATGGGGAAGGAATGGGGAAGACTTTTTTATCAACTTTGTCAACCAAATTCTTGGTGCCCAAGCTTAGATATGGAGTAGTTCTTACACTTCCTCTCCTCGTCTCATACACGGCTAAAAAGGAAATCAATTGTCTTGCAAATTAAGCTTGTAATAGTAGATAGGATAATTAAAGGTTTAATCTAATTTGCCAAATTAAATATTCACCCAATTATTTTTTAATGTTTTATTGAAAAATAATTATCCAATAGTTAGTAACTAGGTTTTAACCTCCCTAATTACTAATTTACCACATTAAATATTTTACTCATTAGGAATCATATTATTATATTTCCATCTTGATATATCAATTACATATTCTCAAAATAAAACATAACATATCATATTCTTATTACATATTTATTTTATAAATAAATATGCAACACATAACAACCCATGCAAATTCAATTATTTGCTCACTTAAAATATTATAAGAAAATATAATATCCTTGCCTCATTCACATAAATTCAATTAAGAATTTATTTTCTTCCTTAAGATATTATAATAAATATAATATCCTTTCTTTATTAAAATAATTCATAAAAGAAATTATTCTAATACATTTGGATAAAGTATATATATATATATATATATATATATATATATACACACACACACACACACAGCGAATCAGGTCCGGACTCCCGGACCTGATCAAAAAACGGACCCCAAATTTTATTTTATTTTTACTTTTTTTTTAAAACAACTAAAAAAAATATTTAATATTTTATGGAATTGAAATTTTTCCATAATACAATGTTTTGGGGGTGATTTGGATACCTATACCAAAAAATGGTGGTACAGTCTGCACAGATTGTACATACATGTTTTGTTATACGTACCCAAATCACGCCCAAAACACTGTATTATGAAAAAATTTCAATTCCATAAAATATTAATTATTTTTTTTTTGTTTTAAAAAAAAAAAAAAAAGATGGTTATTAATCATATCCCAAGTATAATCTTTGCAAACAAACGTAACCTAATAGCATAGGTTCAATACATAACGATGGTTGTTTTGTCCGAAAATTTATTACTTACCAGATTATAATAATAACAAAGATTATGTAGGAAGTAAGACTTTTCAAAGTAACATTTTTAAATTTAAAATTAGTGCGATTCATTTATATTTTATAAATAATAATCTGATAACTAGTAATATTTTTTACATAATTTACAATGTTCATAATCATATACAATGTTCATAATCATAGTGTAAAATTTAATAAATGCATACCAACTTTGAATTTGAAACATACCTCAAAGGGAATTGATATTTCAAATAAATGTGATAATTTCATAATTTCCCTCTAATATAAATTGTAAATAATCCCACAATTAGGTAAGAGAAATTTTATAAAAATATCAAATTTTATTTTAGGAAATACCAATTCTTTGTCTCAGATATTCTAAAATATCAATAGTGATTATATATTTTGAAACAAGTGTATTTAACTTGCTTTCCGAACAATAATTCTTTCGCTAAAAATTCCCATCATCTAAGAGGCTTGGATAATGCCACAATGGGATAGAAAACTGCAAATGTATATCTTGCTTTCCATTCAAGAGGCTTTCCGTTTCTACTTGCTGTTTCCTACCCAAAATATATATCTTGCCTTCCTATTCTCCAGAGCCGGCCCTGGGCAAGGGCCAACAGGATAACCGTCCAGGGCCCACAGTTGAGGATGGTCCAAATTTTTTTATAAGGCTTATGTATTTATGTGTATAAAAAAATAAAAAAATAAAAAGATTAACGATATTATGCATTAAAAATGATATATTAGAAAATATTAAATATGATAATATAATTGATGATTTTGCATCTAAAAATGCAACAAGAAGACATTTTAAATGATATTTTGTGGTTTAGATTTTATTGGGCAAAACTAAATAAATATCCACTGTAGTTGATAGATTTTACCAATGTTCTAAAAAGCTATTTAGCGCGGAGAGGCTACCGATGAGAGGGGCCTAGCGCTAGGGGGCTTTGCGGGGCCTAAAGTGAATTTTTATTTTAAGGTAATTTTAATATTTTATCTTACATTTATCTAAACAAAATAATAATATAAAACAAAACAATCTATAATAAAGATAATAAAGGCATTTTCTTAAAGTTCAAACACATATCCATATTGCTAATGTCAAAGTTCAAACACAAACATGCAATTGTTCAAAGTTTAGACATATTTTTAACGTATTAGTTTTATTTATAAATAAGATTGCTATTAAATAATAAATTTTAAAATTTCAAGAATTTAATTCAATATTAAAACTTAAGAAACTAAACATAAATTAAAGAATTATAAAATTGAATTAAACTAAATAGTACAAATGTATCCTCATTTATATAATTTGAAGTTTGTACAAGTTCAAAAAATTACAACTATAATAAAAGTATCCATTTTGACTTGATATTGTTCACTTCTTGTTATGATTTGATATGCTACAACCTCCATTATGAATATGGTAATCATTAGAAAAATAAATATATCAAAATTTAGTTTGGGTAGTTATTAAAATAAAAAAAACTCTCTTCGCCTAGAACCCGCCTAATTTTTTAGAGGGATTTTTTTGTCGCATTGGGCCTAGGTGAGGCGGCTGGGGGCTTAGAGGCGCCAAGGGGGGCCTAGGTCCTAGGCGGGGCCTAGACGGACCTAGGCCGGGATTTTTAGAACAGAGAATTTTACTGATTACACCATTAAACTTTTAATTTTTTAAATTGCACCACTAAACTAATTATTATTTTAAAATTGGGTCATTCCGTTGAAAAAAATAAACAGACGTTAATTTTTTATCTACAAAACTAATGAATTACCCACTGTAATTGACATATTTTACTGATTACACCATTGAACTTTTAATTTTTCAAATTACCCCATCAAACTAATTAAAATATTTATTTTAATATTTTTAAAAATTATTATTATTATTAGAAACTTTTTTTCATAAAATGAGTAGAGTTTCGAAAAATATAAATTCAAAAAAAATTAAAGTGCTTTTAAATTAATTAATGTCTACTTAATTTTTAATAGAATGACCCATTCTTAATATTAGAATTTTAAAAAAAAATTAAAAATAGAAATTAAAATTAAAAAAATAGTAAAAGATAAATAAAAAAAAGCTGATTCAATTTTTTCAAAAAAAGAAATTAATACTTTTATAAATAAATATTATTTTCAAGAAAAATTGAAAAATTCTTCATATTTAAAAAAATGAGTAAAATTTTATAAAATATAGATTCAAAAAAAACTTTATTTTCAAAAGGAAAAAAATATTTTTTTTTTAAATGAGTAAGGTTTCATAAAACTTTACTTTTTTTAAATCTATATTTTATGAAACTTTACTCATTTTATGGGAAAAAATTAAAATTTCTAATAACATTTATTTGAAAATATTAATTATTTTAAAAATATTTAAAATAATTATTTTTTAATTAGTTTAATGGGGTAATCTAAAAAATTAAAAATTCAATGGTGTAATCAGTAAAACGTGTCAACTACAGTGGGTAATTCATTAATTTTGTAGATAAAAAATTAACGTCCATTTATTTTTTTTAACGAAATAACCCAATTTCAAAATAATAATTAGTTTAGTGAGGTAATTTAAAAAATTAAAAGTTCAATTGTGTAATCAATAAAACTTGCCAACTACAGTGGGTATTTCATTAGTTTTACCGATTTCATATTTTTATTTTATAGGTACATGTGATGATTCTTTGTTTCGATGACATTTTAAAGTGTTCTTCCTTGTCTTTTGTAAATTCTTATAATTTTAATAAAATAATTAATTGATAATTTATTTATTTTTTTATTTAAAAAAAATGTGCCTGGGACTTAGAAACCCCATGACCGACTCTGCTATTCTCCTCACTATTTCCCACTAAACTCAACCCATAAAAAATAAATTTTCTTGAATTCATGGCAAAGAAATAATGCGAGAAATAATTTTAATCCGGTGCATAGCTTGAGTTCATGTCATGCTTCTTAAGTATCAATGTGCATATAAATTATGGGATAAATCAACTTTTGGTACTTGTACTGGGACACGACTTACAATTTGGTACTCGAAAGTGAAAAAAATTACAAACTGATGATTGTACTCGAAAAATGTTACACTTCGTTAAATATTAGGAACACGGCTTACAATTTGGTACCCAAAATGAAAAAAGTTACAAACTGGAAAAAAGTGACAAACTGGTGATTGTACTCAAAAAATATTATACTCCGTTAAACATTATGGTTTCATCTTTATTCTGTTTTAAAAATTAAGGTTCTCTTCTTCTGTCCTTCTTCTCTCATTCTTCTTGTCTCGATTCTCCATTGATTACTGGTTCCCATATATTTATTAAAGGGTTTTCAGTGTTTAATTGAAAGGATGAACTCGTCTTGGAGTGGAATCGTAAATGAAATCGGGGAAGAAGATTGTAGTTCATGCAACATAAATAAATAGATTACACCAGAGTTCCCAAGTCGGCGCCACTGTGGAGCAATGATGCGAATGTGGGAGGCAAGAAAAGATGGAACAAAACATCGAGGATCTTTTTCGCGTCGACTTCGCTTCTCTCTCTGTATGTTTGTCTCTCCCGTTGAATCAATTTTAACGATTATTTAAAAATTGAAAAGTACAAGCACCAGATGACAAATTTTTTTTTGAGTACAATCACCAGTTTGTAACTTTTTTCATTTCGGGTACCAAATTGTAAGTCATGTCCCTAATGTTTAACGGAGTGTAACATTTTTCGAGTACAACCACCAGTTTATAACTTTTTTCACTTCAGGTACCAAATTGTAAGTCATGTCCCAGTACAGATACCAAAAGTTGATTTATCCCTATAAATTATCATACAAAAACCTGAAAAACTGCCTTACATGTCAAAGAAACATATATGATTATTTCATTTGGGTTCCCAAGTAGAACCCTAGTTACAACAAATCCATTCAGTAGCTTCAAGCCAACTACATATCTATAAATATTTAAATACCCTTTATCTGACTAGACAAAATACAGAAAATACATATTGTGTGCCTGAATTCTTGATACTATGGGTCACAAGGCTATATAAGACATACAACAAGTGCTTATGTACAAATATCAAATGAATACAGTACAAGGAGGCTTACAATTTGAGTGCTCTCCTTTTTCATTTAGATTTCCTTTCCTAGAACCTCCATACGTAAAATCACGACTAAAATACAGTTAGCACCCCAAAATTTGTTGGGTTGTTGAGGTTTGCACCCTAATGTCTAAAACGTATTCAAGTGCACCCCATAGTTCTTTTCAAGGTTTTAACGGGTCAAAAGTGAGTGCATTTTGTTTAACAGAAAATAACTCTGGTTTGCATTTTGACCAGTTTAAATCTCGCCCAACCCAAGCCGAGGTGAAGCAACTCTTTTGTATTACCCTTGGGGACGAGAAGATTCAAAGGAGGGTGCATTTTGCTTAGCAGAAAAGATGGGATGCACTTAGATACCTTTTTAACATTGGGGGTGCAATCTCAATAACCCTATAAACTTTGGGCCACAAACATTATTTTTGTCATAAAATCACTAATAAAACTTCGGACCCTGCAACGGCCAAGGAGATTACGCCATTTAAATAACCAGTGTAGGAAAAGCAAGATGGATAGATTATCCATGTGTATTCATATAGGAAATGGGGTTCATCGGCGTTGCTGGCACATTTGGCAAACTGTGGCAGATTTGACGTTGGCAAATGTGCAATACTCGCAAGACCAGTGTCCCGAGTCATCTATGTTTCTAGAACTGCTTGATTTAGACGCAGTTCCCTTGCCTCTGTTGCTTCTACCTTTACTGCACCCTCCCAAACTTTTCGAACTAGTAGTCCTGCTGCACGCAGCATGGGAGTTCACATCTGACAGACCATTTTCTAAAGCTCGGACCAGGTTCTCAAAGTAATTACGGGTGACACTGAAATAGTTGGATTTCACCAAAAATCATGTGAGATAAAGACTTTTATAGTCAAAGGCAGCAATAATACTGGATGAAGAAAAAGGAACCAAATCACATAAAATACCATTAGTTTGTTAACATTAATTCTTGACATCCCATTCAATAATTAAGGGAGTAAATAGTAATGGCTGAAATAGAATGTTATATTATTATGAAAGTACTAGGATGTGTACTGAAGCTTGAAGAGCACAGACAGTCCATATGTAATGCAATGTGTATGGAATTTGAATAACTACATTTTTCTGTCCCCCATTGAGTGTGGTACATAGACAGCATTATTCAGAGCAATCCTCAAGACTGGTATCATTGTGATATTAGCCAAGGTAAAGGCAACGCTACAACTGTTAATATTTTGTTAGTAATCATCTGTCATTCACTATTATGGTCGCGTTGAAAATTACCCAAGAGAGCCCCCGTGCGTGAGCTGGTTTTTTTTTTTGGGGTGGGGGAGAGGAAGAATTAGAATAAGAAGACAGAAGGAACAATATGCCAATGCTCCCCCAGCACCCTTTTTTTTACCCTGGAATGAAAGAGTAATTGCAAATACAAAATAGTAAGACTGTTGATCAAAATCAACTAACAAAAATTCACCACAGGTAGAAAATACACTGCCAAATTAATTTTGATTGGCAATCACCTGGTCAATCCAGCTAGCTTTGTGCGGAACTCATTGAAGTCCTTTGATGGACCCTCCACATTGAGGTACCCCTGTAGCTCTTTCTCTGCACATTGATGAAGTCGCTCCAAGCCAGATTCAGCCTCACCTGGAAGATTACAGAATTAAGTATAAAAATGAATTATTAAAATAATAAGTATTATTTTTGGCATAGTGAAAAGGCATACCTTGCAAGTATTCAAAGAACTGCCTCTTGGCATGCTCCTGCTCCGCTAAGTAATACCCATAGGCATATGTCCATTTTAGCACCCGTCTACATTCAACTATCTGCAATCACAGCAAATGCAATAGCAAGAGAAATATTTAAAGAGAAGAACACTTATTTCCAGTCATAAAATGCAGAAATATTACAGTACCTGTAGCCAGGCCTCTATTATGAACTTAAGCTGTGATTCAGGTTGGCATTGTTTGTCACTCAACTTCTCAAGCTGCATATGTACATACTTGGTCATCAATGATTTCTTGAACATATGAAATTTATATACGTTTATATAATGGAAGAAGAGGGGGAAAAGGAGGGGGAGGATTTTTTTGTTTGGCACTTTTAAGTTGTATTAGAATTTACATTATAGCCAACCCTCCCCCCGGCGCAGGGGGCGGGGACCTGGAGATACCAACTATGCCGAAGCTTGTTGGTAGAGAGAAATTAGTTGATATATTCTTTCACAATTTCTTTTCCTGAAAGCAGAAAAGTAGTCTATCCTCATTTTTTTGGTGGTTGCATACAAGCCCAACTAACCGCCCCCCACACAAAAAAAAAAAAGGAAATGGAGAAAAAAAGACTGACAAAATGAAAAAGAAAAATGCTTCCACAGAGCAACAAAATCCCTTTTTACGACTGATGCTTATGATCTTAAACATCTGAGACTGATCCTCTTTTCGAGTGAAGCTTTTTGATGTGTGAAATCCTCATTATTTTTGGAGTTTAATTATTAGAATATTTTACGAGAAGTCCTGTTGGCTAGGATGGCAGCTAGTATGAGAGGGTCTAAGGGAGAGGGATGGGGAAAGAGAGAGAGTGACAGAGAGGAGACCATTTCACATGAAAAGAAACTTGTCTTACATGCACAGTTTGCATTTGCTGTAGATCTGCAAGTGCTTTCTGCCTAGACTGCAGAGAGGAAAGAAAGAATTCAGGATGCCTACAATTTAAACTAATTTGTGAAATGTCGAAGGCAAAAGTAAAAATTTTCATGCAGAATCCCAAATTGTGTAAATAAATTGCTGCTTATGAACTGTCAGTGGTTCAAGTTGCAAGTAAGAATATGATAAGATAACATAAGGCAAAAAAGATGCAGCAAGCAATGACTGGTAGCCTGCTATAGATTTTTCTAGGAGGCGGTATAACTAAATGAACCAAACAAAATAAATATGACACTTGCATATTTTTATATAGGTAACCTTATTAACGAATTTCGGCAAGAATATAAACATGTGAGGAGAAACTACCAGGAGAGAAACTTGTATGAAGTATGAACATTGATTTATAGATTCTATCTATCAATGTGAGTGGAAACAAATTTCCAGTACGGGAACGTGTACCAAGAGCATAAGATTATGCCGCCTGCTACATCTCAAAACATGTTTTGCTATGTTCTAATTTAAGTATGTAACGCAACATAGAGCAAATTCCGTTGTGAATTATCTTCTCACAAGAGTTGATGCAGCCTTAAATTATGATTTTTCTTTACTTTACCCCTTTTACTCAACTAAAATTTTGAAATTCATTCGAACTCGAGCTTCAAATGAAAACATATAACTTAAGCCATTGTTAGCTAGATCTATCCATACAAACCAACTGGGATTCATCTAACTCCATTAAAAAATGGAAAAGAAAGTAAGCGTCTGCTAACAGCCAAGCCATCATTACTCAGAGAAAAAAAACAAGGCAATCCATTAAGGGTCACAGATAATGAGCCCTCTTATCTTTTCTCACCATCATGGCCCATGCATTAGACTTGAACATCTCTCTTTCATGAATACCTTTATACAAACTTTCTCATCCTTGACCCAACAGATTTGATGCAAACCTTACTAGGCTCAAGGAAGAAGAACATTTGAAGGAGAAACTTGAATACGTGGTTAAGTTTTAAGGAAAAAGCAGAAAAAAAAAATTAGGCGGTTAAGTTTCTCAGTTCTAGTTTTTCCAATACTATTACAATGTGCTTTACAAATTAAAATGTTGAAAATTTTAACATGAACCAATCAAGAAAAACTAGAGCGAATAACCAACCAGAGAACAGGTGGGGTGGGTTGGGCTAGCATGAGCTGGTTTGGAACCGATTCCAGAAAAACAAAATTGATCTCCTTCAATTATGGTTATGGGTTACCTGTTGACCAAAAACCAAGCCCTACCATCCAGTATCAAGCACTTATTGGTCTACAAAAATTGGTTCCACAAATAAGTACTGTTACCATGATTTAATATTTCAACATGTTTGTACCGAAACTTTTCCTTTAGTAAGTTTAAAGAAAAAAGGATGTAATAGTTTCTATATTACAATGTTTCCCATGAAAAGAATTGTGTTTCATAGATTTTGCTCGAAAACATTATCTATCTAAATTTTTTGACATTCATTATCAAACAAAACCCAATTATTTAGGTGGTGTTTGATAAAATTGAGTGTTAAGACCTGAACAGTTTAGACGTCTGAATAATATAGAGCATCTGAATAGAATTGTGTCTGAATGGAAAAATGTTGTTTGATAATTAATTTTTCCAAAATGTCTGAATAACGTTATTTTACCATTTTAACCCTCTGAACAGTAGTATATTGGAAGTCCATTTCTTTAATAACTCTCATGGTTGGTTCAGACAAATTCAGGGACTCAAACGTTACTGTACTCATAATTCCACTCCCACTCTTCACCTTCTTGTTACTCTGCTTCTCCTCTTCTTTATCTCTCTCATCAATTTCATTTTCTTCCTCTTTCTCTCTCTTCAACTCAACTTCCTCATTCTCATTCACTCCAATTTTTCCCTCCAATTGAGGCTTTTCTGCTTCTGCTGCTCTATCCTTTTTGATTTTATCTCTCTTTTTCTTCCGTTTCTTCTTCATGGTTTCGTCATCTAATTTAGGGGTAGGGTTAGAAATTGTCTCCGTGTTAGCCATGGCTGCCCTCCACTGTTTGCTCTCTGGTGCCCTCCACAGATCGCACCTGTAGCTTCAACAAACGTGGAATTTTGTAATAGGCGGAGGTGAAGGAAGAGTCGGCAGATGGAAGTGAAGAAAACGGGAGAGATAATAGGGTTCAGTGGACAGAAGTGGAATTTTGTAATATAGTTGAGGTTATTTTTGTCCCTAAAAAATTAAAACTCGGTAAGAGGGAGCTCTTAATGGTTTAGAATTATTTTTGAATCTTACCGATTAAGAGGCATTAAGAGACAATAATTTTTTTACCAAACAAGTTTTGCCTCTTACCGATTCAGAGGCAAACTTATTAAGAGGTATTAAGACCTTATCAAACACTACCTTAGTCTCTAGTAACTCTCAAGCTTCAAAATCTCTTCAAGAAGTTCACCAACAAGAATCAGAATTAACACCCATCACCGTATATATTGAGGATCTCATCAAGTTCTTTGCAAATCATATTTTAATAATTATGATATTAGTTTTCATGTATCTAAATGTATTGGTCAAACAGTTGCACTGCTATGTACATGTTATCATCATATATCTCATTTATTATGGAACAAGCTGTGCAGATGTTTGAATGTTTCACAATAAATTTAAACAATTATATACGAGTGTTTGTGTGCATAAAACTTATGTGATCAGTGATTTGATGCATTTCCAAAATATACAAAGTTCTAATGGCATTTAAAAACGTCTTCAAAATGTTTCTTATATTTGATAGTCCTAATACCCTGGAAATGAAACTTTGAACCATGACTGATGCATTTCCTTTTTCTGAAAGATTAATGTGTGATACATCTTACTGTGAGGGATAAGAACCTAGTCATCATGCCTACGCTTTTGCTACCCTCTTGGGTGTAAGGCCTAAATAATAAACAGGTGCCACTCCTAGATTTCTTCGTTCTTTCTCCTTTGTCCTTGAAATCTTCATCGCATTCTCATTTACCAGTGATTGTAATAGTTCAACATGTGGTTCACAACATCTACGTTCTTTTCCTTTTCCCTTAAAATCTTCGTCTCATTCTTATTTACCTGAGATTATCAACATGTGGTTCACAATATCCACGCCAGCTATGAGTTTCCCACTTTTTAATGCCTAATGCAATATACATCTGCTGCATTTTATCCTGTGTCAACTTCCACAGTATATCACAAAAAATGCTACTTAGAACTTAAAAAAGCTAGTTTAGACTTTAGACTAAATATTTCAGATCAATAAGCTCTTCATGCCCGTCTGTAAACTTAGCCTCACCATAAATTCAATTTACACAGAAAGAATTGATGATTCATACAACCGTCCTTATTCGATGAAAGATTTAAAGACAATAGTATTTAATCATGTAGTGTTGACAGAATCTAGTGTGAATAGAATAGTTACTAGGACTACCTCAGTTACCTAAACTCATTCATACAGTTGGGATTTCTGTTGCCAATTAACCAAAGCAGGGCAAAAAAAATTTCAGAACTAAAACATGATCTTCACGTGAGTTAATCAGGAAAGCTGGAACTATGCATTGAGTAGTCTAATATCAAATGATAGAATAACATGATGTTCTATTGTCAGTCAGATTCCTCAAAAGATATGTACTACAGATAGTTCCAAAAAATAATGCCACTGAAACAAAGTTATTTTAAAAACTGCACCTACCGATTGGTTGGTAGCCCATCTCTCGTAATAATGAGTATATCTTTCCAAGGAATTTTTTGCCATCTCTCTTCGTTTCTCAGTATCATCGTACTGTAAGAGCATAACATATTAGATGCATACAATGTGCTGATCACATAACAACCATGACTTAAGTTAGTTGTAGTTGAAAGAAAACCCAGTGGATTAAGAATTAAATTAACAAACTAAATTATCTTACCACACCCTCTTGCTTTGCTGCCTCATAACGGTTGCATGCATAGAAACCACCTGTTCTCTCACCATGATCTGACCAAGCACCAAGGCAAAGCCTGCAAGCATAATTTACAGAACATCATTAAATTCGGAAGGACGGGTGTAAAAGCTCACAACTTCTCTCTCAATCCTAAAAGACAGATGAAAAAGGCATAAAATGTGTTAGGATAAGAATTGCGGTTCAAAGGGTTCATTAAACAGACAAACTTCTATAATGAGTGATATATGCTGATACCTCATATATTTATATTTTCTATTACTTGTAAAAAGTAGCAACAGTAAACAACTTACCAGCAAAACTCAAATTTACAAGGTGGTGTGCACGTGATATGCATACAACCTTGGTTCTTCTCAATTGGGCGTTTGCACTTTGGACAAGGCTTGGAATTAGCTAATATCCTGAAAAGTCATGGATACGTATTAGACAAAGCATTTACCAAAAAATTACGTGACTTGGCTCGAAAACACAAAGAAAAACTTGATACCTAGTTTATAGAACTAAACCTAGAAGATAAATACCTATACTTCTGCCCAACAAAAAAAAATAAGATAAAACCTACACATCTGCAATTAAATCAGGACAAAATATGTATAAGACTGTAAGCAATAAAATACCACTTACCTGGATCAAGTTTTATACACAACAGAGGTTGTAGTGTGCAATAACATCACCAAGCAATCAACTTTATAAATGTTGTATACAACTCCAGACAAGGTGCACATGAATTAACATAATGAAAATGAGGATGCAAGTCCGTATGTCTTAAGCTGAAACAGTGTTCCCACAAAGTTGTCATCTAAACTATATATCCCCGAAAATTTAGTAGAGCTATAATAGATACAAAACTAAGTGCATGAGCACAGTTCTGTGTATGTCATTTTCTTCCAACTTTCACAATCCTAGACCTGAGATCCCTGGAGGGTGTTCTCCTCTACATTCTTTTATGCATTTGGTTCACTCACAGCCTCTTCGTCTCTACCCCTTGACTAATTTCGTAGAGGAAAAAGGTACCCTTCAGTAAAGATTTTTTCATTGCCTTTTAACTCAAATTGGCTTCATAATTGTGATTTTGTAATAGGCTAGCAGGCCAAACAAGAGTTTCTCTCGTATACATGTGTCCTATGCATTTCTACCTCTGAGCTAACTCTCACTTAATTTGCAATTCTCTATCGCATGGCGACATAGGACTTTGTTTGAATGTTTTTCACATTTGGGCTTGCCCTTCTATTGCAGCTCCATGATTGTTTCAACGTGTGCAATGTCTACTACCATCTATAGCAATTCTGTCACCTCTGCCCATTAAATTAGCGAAACTGAACACGTGAGAAACATGTGACCCAAACAAAAGGGTATTTTGGCCCAAACAATACAGCCTTCATCTTTCCACCAAACTGAAGGGAATAATATTCATCTAAAACTAATTTATGGGTAAAGGTGACAGAGTTGTAAAATCTTGATAAATGATGAAGGATTGTGGAAATCAGAACATCATGGAGCACTTTGAAAAAGCTGGTAAACATAAGGAACAATTTGCATATTACTCGTAAAAAAAATTTAAAAAAATAAAAAATAAAAATAAACTTTATCGATAGAAGAAAACTGGTACAAGAAGATGGGAGAAGTCTGTGATAAAGAGAAGAAGTGGAAAGGGAAAAGTAGGGGAGAAACACAACACTTCCAAAACTTTAATCCCTATATTTATCTCAAACTGAGATACCCAAAAATAATTTAATAGCTGAGAGCTCAAACCAAGACCAAAAATGTTACTCGATCCCTCAGCAAATACAAAGACAACTGTTTCATGTATAAGATTCCACTTGTTCCAAGTAATTTACTACACGACAAAGATGGAGTACTACAAGATAAAGTTGCCCAGTGAAACAGGGTGGGGGGGAAAATGTTGTGCTGCTAAAGGAATAAACCAAGTCTTCACAGGTTGGTTATAGTGTTCTAAAAATTTCCGTCTAGGTTCTAGACCCCCTTGGCGCCTCGCCTAGGCGTTAGGCCCCCTCTTGGTGCCTCGTCTAGGCACTAGGCCTCCCTGGCGCCTCACCTAGGCTCAAGGCGGCAAAAAAATCTTTCCAGAAAATTAGGCGGGAGTCTAAGCGGGGAGGTTTTTTTTATTTTAATAACTACCAAACCCGATCTTGATATATTTATTTTTCTAATACTTTCATATTCATAAAACAGGTTGTAGCATATCAAATTACAACAAGTGAACAATATCAAGTCAAAATGGATAATTTTATTATAGTTGTAATTTTTTAAACTTGTACCAACTTCAAATTATATAAATGATGATACATTTGTAATATTTAGTTTAATTCAATATAATTCTTTAATTTAAATTTTATGTTTAGTTTCTTAAGTTTAATATTGAATTAAATTCTTGAAATTTTAACTTTTATTATTTAATAGCAATCTTGTTTATGAATAAAACTAATACGTTAAAAATATGTTTGAACTTTGAACAATTGTATGTTTGTGTTTGAACTTTGACATTAGCAATATGGATGTGTTTGAACTTTAAGCAAATATCTTTATTATCTTTATTATAGATTGTTTTGCTTTATATTATTGTTTTGTTTGAATAAATATTTAATAAAATATTAAAATTGGCTTTAAAAAATCCCGCTTAGGCTCTGCCCAGACCCCCTAGGCGCTAGACCCCCCTGGTCGCCCGCCTAGCGCCTTTTAGAACATTAAAATTGGCTTAATGTTGTGCTGCTAAAGGAATAAATCAAGTCTTCACAGGTTGGTTATAGTGTTCTAAAAATCCCCTGTTCTAAAAATCTCCGCCTAGGTCCACCTAGGCTCTAGACCCCCCTTGGCGCCTCGCCTAGGCGTTAGGTCCCCTCTTGGTGCCTCGCCTAGGCGCTAGGCCTCCTTGGCGCCTCACCTAGGCCTAAGGCGGCAAAAAAATCTTTCCAGGAAATTAGGCGGGAGTCTAAGCGGAGAGATTTTTTTTTATTTTAATAACTACCAAACCCGATCTTGATATATTTATTTTTCTAATGATTCCATATTCATAATACAGGTTGTAGCATATCAAATTACAACAAGTGAACAATATCAAGTCAAAATGGATAATTTTATTATAGTTGTAATTTTTTGAACTTGTACCAACTTCAAATTATATAAGTGATGATACATTTGTAATATTTAGTTTAATTTAATATAATTCTTTAATTTAAAATTTATGTTTAGTTTCTTAAGTTTAATATTGAATTAAATTCTTGAAATTTTAAATTTTATTATTTAATAGCAATCTTGTTTATGAATAAAACTAATACGTTAAAAATATGTTTGAACTTTGAACAATTGCATGTTTGTGTTTGAACTTTGACATTAGCAATATGGATGTGTTTGAACTTTAAGCAAAGGTCTTTATTATCTTTATTATAGATTATTTTGCTTTATATTATTGTTTTGTTTGAATAATATTTAATAAAATATTAAATTTGGCTTTAAAAAATCCCGCTTAGGCCCCGCCCAGGCCCCCTAGGCGCTAGACCCCCCCTGGTCGCCCTCCTAGCGTCTTTTAAAACATTGGTTGGTTACTTTTATATATATATATATATATATATATATATATATATATATATATATAGGGATAAATCAACTTTTGGTACATGTACTGGGACACGACTTACAATTTAGTACCCGAAGTGAAAAAAGTTGCAAACTGGTGATTGTATTCGAACAATGTTACATTCCGTTAAACATTAGGGACACGACTTACAATTTGGTACCCGAAGTGAAAAAAGTTATAAACTGGTGATAGTACTCGAAAAATGTTAGACTCCGTTAAACAGTAGGGTTTCATCTTTATTCTGTTTGAAAATTAGGGTTCTCTTCTTCTGTCCTTCTCTCATTTTTCTTGTCTCGATTCTCCATTGATTACTGGTTCCCATATATTTATTAAAGGGTTTTTAGTGTTTAATTGAAAGGATAAGCTCATCTTGGAGTGGAATCGTAAATGAAATCGGGAAAGAAGATTGTACTTCATGTAACAAAAATGAATGGATTACACCAAAGTTCCCAAGTCGGTGCCACTGTGGAACAATGGTGCGAATGTGGGAGGTAAGAAAAGATGGAACAAAACATCGAGGATCTTCTTCGCGTCGATTTCACTTCTCTCTTTGTATGTTTGTCTCTCCCGTTGGATCAATTTAAACGATTATTTAAAAATTGGAAAGTACAAGCACCAGATTACAAAATTTTTTGAGTACAATCACCAGTTTGTAACTTTTTTCACTTCGGGTACCAAATTATAAGTCGTGTCCCTAATGTTTAACGGAGTGCAACATTTTTCGAGTACAATCACCAGTTTGTAACTTTTTTCACTTAGGGTACCAAATTGTAAGTCGTATCCCAGTACAGATACCAAAAGTTGATTTATCGCTATATATATATATATATATATGCTCGATTTCTCTCAATCGATGGAGGAGCGAAACCAAGCTTTAACGACGGTATTTTTAAAATCGTATATATGGTTCGCTCCTTTCGGCCATTGGAGAAAAATGGACTATATATATATATATATATATAGGGTCCGGATCCAATCAGAGATCCAGGAGACTTTACCAAAATACGGAACTTTTTTTTACTTTTTTTTTAAAAACAACTAAAAAATAAAAAATTATGGAACTGGAATTTTTACATAATACAATGTTTTGGGTATGATTTGAATACATATAACAAAACATGTCTGAACATTAAATTAAATTAATGTTCCGCATTTTAAGCCTGTCCGAGAGTCCGGACAGGGTTTTATAAAAGAAATCTTTAATTATAAATTTAAATATATATTTATATTTATATATAAGTATGCATATATATATATATATATATATACAGTCCGCTTCTTCAGCGAACTAGAGGGATTGAACTAAGAATGAATCGACTATAGCGACGGTTTTTTTCGTCGCTATAGCTTAAAAAGTTATAGCTTAAAAAACCGTCCCTATAACCGGTTCGCTCTTAGTTCGCTCCCTCCAATTAGCTGGAGAGAGTCAGGCTATATATATATAGGGAGTGATCCATAATAGTGTTAGATGGGAGCACAATTTCATCTAATGAATCTCCCACCGTTCAAGGCTAGATCTAACAACTCTAAATTAATTAAAAAAATTACCGTCATGGTGTCCAAGTCCTGGAAGAGAGTTTTAATTTTGAAATATAGTAGACTACTAAAGTACATATTTGTCCATAAAAAGTGAGAGATTTTAAAATACTTTCAGCCCACGAAGGCCCGGACCGTTTGGGCTAAGCCCAAAAAGTAGGCATAAAACGACTTTGGCCCGGGCCGTTTTGGCCCGGCCCGGCCCGTTTGCCAGGTCTTGTTGGACGGTTGAAGATGCACTAGTTCAATGTATCTATCTAACATTTGCCATGATCACTCCTTCATATATGTACATAGATAATACATACATACATATATATACACGCATGCATAAACATATAACAACACTATAGTGAAACCAAGCTGCTTACAATCATGAGCAGATAAATAAGGTTGTCCTAGCCCAGAGTCGGTCTGAACCCTTAAATAAATTAGACAAATAAATATACAAAGACTAAAATAGCACCAAAATCCATTTTCTTTTCCCAAAATAGGTTTTACATATTTAAATACAATCAACAATCACTCAAATTTCAAAATATAATAAAATAATCATGTTTCAAGGGATTTGATGTTTGCCAGATAGAGCTTGAGCACAAATATAATCTTGTTTTGCACCAGCAATATCTGATCAACGCATTCTTCGTTATTTTATTTCATTTAGGATTTATGTTCGGTTTCCTTCAATATTATCAAAGTGCCCAAAAGGAGGGTGGGTGAATCACTTTTTACACATTCAATTATCAATTGATTCATCAAAACTACTAGTAAGCTTCAGAATATCGATGTATTTTCAACAAACTACACTTCTTTTCGTCCAATATCTCACTTTCACTGAGGCCGCCCTTTAAATACATTCAGAAGACGACATTTGCCATTTCAGCAACTTTTTCCTATCCAAAAATTAAATAGTAAAATAAAACAGTGACTAGCAAGACAATAACTAGTACCCAGTGACATACCAATTCATGTTTTCGGATTCAGCACTGTTCTTCAAAACCCACTTGGCGACGGTGCTGCAATCAACTGGTCGATGAGCTTCCTCTGTACACTGCAAGGACAAAATTACATCACCAGCCATAACAAGAATCTAAATGAAAATACTAACCACAGGCAGAGCAGTGAAAAAATAAAATAACTTACAAAAATTGGAAAGAGAAAAAAATGAAACTCACATTCCAGCAAAAGCTATATGAGCAGCGGCAAGTAACATCATAGCTTTCACAACCAACAATGAAGTCCACTGCATAATCACATCCAGGAGCTGGACACCATTTTGTCTATAGAATTGCAAACGAATGACTGAATTACCATTTTTGCATAAATTTAAGAAGAAAAAAAAATTACGACGACATTGACAATGGCAATAGTAACAAATCTATGAAGCTAGGAAACAAGTCCAAGCATTCGGTTTTTCAAGGATTCTGGTTAGCCATATGAGGATTCTATTGTTCAGTAAATCTTTAAAATGAGGATTAGAGTTTGGCAGGACTTCGGCACATATATAAATAGTAAATAAATTTATTTATTTATACGCACATAAATACATTAGAATTTCATTACCAAAAAATAATAATTTATGATAAAAAAGTAAAATATTCAAGAAAACAATTATTTTTCTCAAAACTTGGATGGTAAAGTAACAAAAAATGCAAATTTGAAGATCATAAATGGGTTGCGGGTTCAATTCTTATCAATTTACCAAAATAATTTGAAGATCACAAATGGGGTAGAGGGTTTAATTCTTATCAATTTACCAAAATAATTTCAGCTTCTCCACGAGTTGACTAGAATCGGACATTCTTTTTTCTTTTTTTGGAAAAATTAAAAAAAAATCCACTCACGAATCTCAAAAAAATACCACCGCGAATCCCTTAATGAATCTAAACTGAGTTAATTTTTTGGCCAAAATTCAATGATTCGACATCGACCAAATCCCCTCCCAAATCCCACTGAATCCAAATTCTCCAGTTCACCACCAACCACCTTACAAGAAAATTCTTGCTTCCTAGTAACTAATAGTCCAAAGAAGAAAACTGATTTACTATAAACCAAGATATACAAGAGATGTTAAGAATAATCTAAAGAAGACAACAAACCATACGAGTAAAAAAATAAATAAATAAACTTAGATATTACAGCATAACAGTGTAAACCATTCACAGCCAAAAATAAAATACAAACAAAAAAAAAGAAAAAAAGTTTAATGTACAAGTTTTGTTTTGTATATACATTAGAAGAATTAAAATTAAAGTAATCACTGCACGAAATTTAATTAACAAACAATGTAATCCAGGGACAATTTAAAACTTTTCTCGTTCAACAAAACGACAGAGGGAGAGAGAAAAAGAGATCAACCAATCATAAGTGCAGTGTTTCTATGAATAAAATATTCCACAGTTTTCTTAAACAATCTGTGTCCTAGTAACAAGTTAAGATGCTTAAACAAAGCAAGTGGGCTGTTTGGTAACTTATATGAATATCCAATTTGACTCTTACCTAGAGCACAACTCATTCCAAACAGACACAATTGACAAAGGAAGTCAATATAGCATATCCCAGGGACAAATTGACCAAACACTTGGTTTTGACTAAAAGGTTTTCTCTTGATTAGTTCAAAAAACTTATAAGAAGTAATTAACATGACATTTATTATGGTGGAAATTGGTTGTCTGGCTCAAAAGTTTTAGCATTGAAATACCTTCCTATTGTCCTCGATGAATGATCTAAGAAAGTAACGGTTATACTTCTCCTTATCATCAGCAGAAGCCAATTCATTTATCATGTCTTGACCAACAGCAGCACCACAAGATGGATCAGGACATCGCAACATCAAACATCCAGGACCATCATTGATGGCTGAACTTGTATATCCTGCAAACAACAGAAGAAAATTAGGGACCAGAGACGAATCCTAAACTGAGAGACAGTCTATTCAAGCAATAGATTCATTACCACTACAGATGAATATTTATAAACAAGCAGAATTCTTCTGATCAGTTTTTGAGTACTAAAAAGGATTAAATACTTTATTGCAAGGAATAGTCCAAATGAAATACAGTGCATTAAGGATCAGCTTGGCAGGTTATCTGAAAGGTGAACCAAAAGCGAGAGAATAGAGAGACAGAGAGATCCATGCACTAAAGTATAAAATATATATACAAACAAACACGTCATACACTTGCATGTATTTGATATACTTTGGGATCTTACAGATGTATGTTGGTGTGAGATAGCTTTATAATATCAGTGGTCCAACCAGTGATTGGAAGTCGATAATGTGTAGTTGATAGAAAGTAATTGAAGGGTGACCGGCACCGGCCCTGGGACGCGACTTGATTTTGGATGGTGGATTTTGTACTCTTTCTGTTACAATATTTCTCCCTATTAATCCGTGTAGAAAGTACATTAGCTACTACCGTTGGCCCAATTATTCTTCCCCCTCTCAATCAATTATAGCCACCACCATGTCCACCAAAACTGCCCACTCTAGTTGGCTATTCAGAAGAGGAGATGATCTGCTTACTGATGGAGGAGCAAGCAATGGATACATGTGTGCAAATATGTACAAATCTGTAGGTATATGAGTACCAATATGAAGATAAACAACGTTTATGGAAGAAAAAAAATCCCAGCTTAGATTGCATCATGCTTTAGGTAGAAGATCCTTGAATCAATAATGATTTCTATATGTCATTAGATTTGCAATTTGTTTATCCATGATTCTGCTTGATTATGGAGACAAGATGAATTATGTGATTGAGCTAGGTTGTAAATAGTGAATGCGGAGATGATAGCAGGTGCAAGTCTTTTTGGAAGGAATCAAATATAAAAATAAAAGATAAAATTGGAAGGGTAATAAAAGAAAAAAAATGATATGGAGTTCCGGCAATGAGATGTCTAGGATTCAACGAAGGACCGAGAGGTAACTTAGCTATGAAGAGCAGCTGGTGGAAAAGAGGTTGGTGGTGACCAAATGAAGGATTGAAAAAATAAAAGATATTTGGCAAAACTAAGGTTTACACTATCATAGTTGGCACACTTTGTGCAATAACCCACTGTACTTTTAAAAATTTAATTATCCAATCAAACTAATTAAAAATATGAAATTAAGACATTCTGTCAAATAAATTGGATGTCCGTCTATTTATTACCTACATGGCATTTTAGAAAAAAAATTAAAATTCATTAAATTATGAAGTGGCCAAAAAATAATAAAAAAGAGTGACATGGTTTTAAAATGATTATATTTTTATCTTTTTGTTCTTTCCTTCTCTTTATATACATACCAAAAACTGTGTTCACCTCCTTCCAACATCAGTCTGTCACCGGAAAAGAACAGCAAACCAATTGAGCAGGTGGCTTATCCTCCAAAACCTAATTTTATGAAAATTTTCAATTTCTGCAGTATTTGGGTTTTATTACATTTCTAGGTATTGAATAAATTTCTCAATGGCTGCATGGTGTAGAGAATTCTATGAAACAAAAAGCAAGCATAGAAAACTCCATGGATGTACTCAACATAAACTTATAAATCAATGGATCTGCTATCAATTCCTTCCATAGTCTTTTTCCTCATCTCTCTGTCTATACATACATACATGTATGTCCTTTGTCCAACTTCTAATTCGTCATTATCCTTTCTATTACTTCTCTTTCTCTATCTGAAAGACATGGGTAGCTTGAAAATTGAGACAATAACGACAAGAAGGGGCAGAAAGAGACACATTTGGGATTCTCTCACACTTTTCGGTTCACACTCTCAAGTCTCATTACCCATAATATTTTTAAAATAAAATTCCTCTCTTCAGGTTCCTTCATATATAGACATATATCAACAGAGAACGAGGCTAAGAATTCGTAATATGATGAAACTAGAAAAGCCCCATATTTTCTTGCAAATTCATCATTGAATTCAAGCAGAAATATGAATCCTAGACGGCAAATAGAATCTCAGATTTTACTTTTCTTGGTTGCCAACTATTTTTTCCTTTTACTCCGTCTTAGGTGTCTCTTCTTATTTGTCCAAGTCATATCTTTTGATTTCTTTTCTTTTTCAAACTGCCACGTAGATAAATAATTAACAGACATTCAATTGATTTAACAGAATGTCCTAATTTCATATGTTTAATTAGTTCAGTTAGGTAATTAAATTTTTTTAAAGTACAATGTGCTATTGCACAAAGTGTGCCAACTACAATGATGTAAACCTTTTGGCATACCAAGATATTTTTAGAAATATAAAAATGTCGGAACGAAATTTAAATAAACACCAGATATTTACAAATTGTTTTGGTCTATGTAGTGGCAGAAAACGTACTCAGCAAATCATGGAAACCTCCAAGGAATATTTCTATTTCATTTTCTCATTTATCGATAAAAGAACTTCCATCGGAAAGAAGCGAGAATACAAGATTAAGGAGAATGAGACATGATCAATAAGAAAGATAGAAATAAACAAAGATACAAAGGCCTGATGAACCGACCCTCCAATCCCTATACGAATCAATAAAGAAAACCACCAAAAAACACCAATCGGAAAGCGCACATAGAACCAAGAGATGACAGCCTATCCCAAAACTGACAAAACAAAATCAAATGCTAAAGAAAAGACAGAGATCCGCAACTATAAATGTGAGCATTCCAAGGAAGAATTAAATGACAAGAAGTAATGATAAAAGTGCTTCTATCTAAAAACTCCATAGGAAATGGAAATATGTTTTGCTACTTTTGCCCCTTTCTTTTCAGCATATGATATATTAGTGAGCAAATTTCCTCAAACAAGGCGACATATATATATAAATCAAAAGTTATTAAAAACAAACCTTGCCAGCATGTGACACAAAAAGGATGACCACAGGCAGCAGCACTCATTCCATCACAAGGATAAATTTCAAAGCAAATCCCACAAGTCAGCTGCAAAATTGGGTGCAGGATTTAAGAGAAAAAAGATGGCATAGATGGCAATTTTTGTTATTTCCATGAGCAACTACAATTAAGTGTTAATTATTCTGAAATTTTAAATCACCAACCTCTTTTACATTGGGAAATGGGATAGGTTCCTCTAGCAACCCAACCACCCTACGAACCTTTTCCTCATCGGCAAACCATTCATCATTCACTTTACTGACACTCCTGTGAGTCCGAACAATGCAAAGATTATTCAAAACATTACCAAAGCAAACTTCATTTTTTTGATAAAAGAATAAATTTTATTAATAACAAAAAAATGATACAATAAACGGTGAAACAAGAAGTCCACGCTCAACGGACTAAAGGAAAAAAAACACCTAAAAAAGTGCAACCCTCCTATCTCTACACAAGTCAATCACATACTTCTAAAAACCCCATAGCAGAACCACAAAGAGATGAAAGAAAGTAATCCCATCACTCAACAAATTAAAAGATAAGCAACTTCCTCTAAACAGTCTAACGCTCATTCCAAATTTCCTATAAATAAAAAAGAAGGCACACTTCCATAAAATTTTGGCAACCCTCTTAATTCCAAATTCTTGAACACAAATTAGTAACTTATCATCCACCGAAGCAGGATACACCCACTCCTCTGCTAACAGTTCAAAGAGAGCTCCACAAGCCCAAAAAAACAAGACAATACACAAATAAATAAGCACGAGTCTCATTACTTTGTGTGAACATAAAACAAATGTCACTTTGTAAGTCATGGGCCCCATAGCAGAAGCACAAAGAGATGCAAAAAAAATACCCTATCACTCAACAGCTTAAAAGGTAAGCAGCTTCCTTTAAACAATCTAAATAGAACTTTGTAAGGCATGCGATTTTGATAGAGACCATTAGTATTCATTATTCAATCGTTGTAAAACCAAAGCCCTCACAAAAGGGAATAGAGTTTGGAAGGAAATCTCCAAAATCATTTACCAACTAGAGCAACATTCTTACAGATCAAATTATCAAGCCCCAAACCTCCCTACTTAGATAGACACCAATTTTTACCCAACCAAATGATCCTTCCTCTCATCACAAACTCCCAACCTAAGAAAGTCACTCATTAACTTCTCTATGGTGTCAACTACACTAATTGAGATCCTAAGATAATATAAAGGTATACTAAACAAACAAGCATGAACCAAAGTAATCCTAGCCCCTAAAGAAAAGTACACACTTATCCACCTATCTAAACGTGTACTCCTCAACTACTGATCCTAAAACGAGACTGACCTATGATTTCCATTTCCCACCCAAGGTAAACCCAAGATAAGTAAGCGAAAATCTCTCAATTCTACATTCAACAACAAACGAGTAGGCTATAAGCTCCCCCATAGTCATATAAATCCCTGCTAAATTGCACTTGGACAAATAAATCCTCATACCAAAAATAGTCTCAAAACTTAAAGCATTGTTAATACATTTTTAAAGCCTTGTAGCCCCTCTAAAAGAAAGAGAATAGTATCATCAGCAAATTGAATAGGACAGGAGACAAAGGGTCAACCTGCCTCAAACCTCACTTTGGGCTCCCATTCACAATCAAAGAAAAATGAAAAATAAAGGGGAAAAAAATCATCCAAGAACTCCACCCAACTCCAAACCCTATCCACTCCAATACCTTATCCACAAAAACCCAACTAACCATATCATAAGTTTTTTCAAAATCTAGCTTAAACACAAGACCTTTGACGCAGCGGGATATGTGGTTAGTTGAACCTACTAACATGACGATAGATAAATTCTTGCGCACAAGGAAGATAAAGAATATCATCATAAAAGGGAGCGCGCATAAAATCTTTACTTGGTTTCCTTGTACCCATGAGAATATAATTCAAAAATCAACCAAATAAAATATTTCTAGTATGTACAAGGCTTTGAGGTATGGTATGCAAGTATTTAAAACTTGAGGGTTCAAGAAATAACCTAAGAGAAACTACAAGGTACCAAATTGTACTTTGCAAAAATTAAATCAAAACCCACCACGTTACCTTGATTGTTTGATGCAAGTTCCGCTTCAAATTGTTTGAAGCAAATTCCGTAAAAGAAAACAAGGATGTCGCAACAGCTTTAATTGCTTCAAACTGGAGGGTTTTTTTTTTTTGATAAGCAAAAATTACACTCGGCCTCAGTCTAGGTAAACACCATCATGAGTTACGCAATTTTTTTGCCTCTAGAATTTTGTTTTCACCAAAAAACTAGAAACTCTCAATTGTTCTTTTAACCATGACCAATGGATACAATTATTCAGACTCTTATGCCAATTGACGCAGGGGAGTACGTGGTTAGTTTAACCTACTAACAGAAGGTAGATAAACCTTTGCGCACAAGGAAGATAAAGAATTCTCTTAAGAGAAAACACAATAGAATTGATAATAATTGTAAGAAATCGTATCTCATAAAACCCTAAGGTAACATATTTATGATACTAAACTACTATCCTAAAACTATTTGGAAAAGAAAAATAATTAAATCCTAAACTAACTAAAATTAGAAAAGCTAAAGCCCAAAACATAAACAAGCTAAAAATAAATTAAACTACTGAATTTTCCTGAATACTAAATAAAAATACATCAATTAAAATAAAAGTCCATAAATAACAAAATATATGGAAATCCTAATTTTCATTGTTATTTTCATCTGCATCACTCTCTCCCTTTCCTATGTATATCCTCCACAACTACATTAGGTACTAACGTTGCATCAGTAATTTCCCTGCCACTAACAAAGGCACTATGGGAATCCGATATTTTATCCCCAACATTACCTAATCTCTTAGAAAGAAATTTAGTAAGAATTTTATACACACAAGTCCGAAGGTTCCGTCACCTTAACAGATCGATCCTTGTGGATTAGGGTAACAAAAGAAGAATTAATGTTTTCCCAATAACACTAGTTGCAAAGAAATTCTCTTCAAAAACTACAATGAGGTCATCTTTCACCATATCCCAATTTGTCTAATTGTAAACCTATCATCACAAGGAGTCTTCTCTATCCATCTCAAAAACAGCCCTCTTAACTTCCTTGTTTGTAAATAAGGTTTCCAACCAAAAACTCCTCTCTTTCAACATGACACCAATATATACCCTCTACCAAAGGCCTCTCTTTAACCTCCTCGAAGAGTTCACTATAAAAATTAGTAATTCCATCAGCAATCAAATTAAAATTCCTCACTATATAACCCGACTCAAGGTTAATCTCCCTAATAAAGTTCCTGCAATTTCTACCACTACCAATCTTGTGAAACAATCTGAAATTATAATCTCCATCCTTCATCCAGGTAATCCTAGCTTTTTGCCTCCAACTAGTTTCCTCACGCAAAATCACCTCCTGAAACTCATTATGCAATTGAGCTCACCAATCAAATCCTCACACTTCTCTATTCGATCCAATAAATTTCCTCATAAATCTCACATCGCCAAGCATCTCTATATTCCAGTCTTTTAACTTACATTTAACATACCCCAACTTTTCATAAAAAGAAAACCTCACCAACGGACCAACTCACAAGCACTCTCACTCCACCACTTCATAATCAACTTGCAAAATTAAGGTGAAAAAGCCACATTCTCAAAATGGAAAGGCGAGGAGCACCCCTCCACACACCCCCCACCAAAAAAAAAATTTAGGGGACCCAATTCTAAGAAAACTGGAAATGATCATAAACTACTCGCAAAAGAACCTCTTGCCTCAACTCAGGAAAAACATCCTCCCAATCATTACTAAACAAAAATCGATAAATACGACTAGCCTTTGTACGCTCACTAAAAGCCAACCAAGTGAATTGAGCATTAAAAAGAGCAATCTCTCTCAAATCCCACTTTTTGATAAATTTATCAAACCCTCTCATACTCGAAGTAATTCTAAACCCACCAAATTTTTCAAACGAACACCTAATAACATTAAAATCCCCACCAATACAGTATCGAGGAGTACAAAGACAATAAAGATCATAAAGCGCCTCAAAAGCTCGTCTATCCCTAGGTTAATTAGGCCCATAGACAAAAGAAAATTGTCAAGGCCCATGTCCTTTAATCTTTAAATGAACAAACACCAAATACGTACCGAGAACAAACTCATAACAAGTCGCACGTTAAGTATCCCAAATGATGATAAATACCTTCAAATGCTCCACAAAACAGAAGAAAGACCCAATCTTTAGACCTCGAATCCTAAATATTCCTAATCATTATTCCGATAACTATCTCCAAGTTAGACTCTTGAAGAAATATTACATCCAAGGAAGCCTTAAAAATCAGCTCCCTAATAAAACTTCGCTTACCCCTACTCCCTAGACAACTCATGTTCCAACTTATGAAGAGGAATATCTTGTAAGATACTCTCTCTATCCCGAAATTTCCCAATAATTCACCGACGAAAGAAGTTGTCGCAACTCTTTACTCCACCTTTTTTCCTTAGTGCCACCCTCAGGAGACTTAGACTTGACCTATACCCTTACATTATTCCCCGTTGGATTAACCAACCTAATCTCCATCCTATCCAACACCCCTCGAGGGACTTTATCATCATCCATTTCCCCTCCTCGAGGATCTCTATCATCATCCATCTCTCCTTTAAGAATTAATGATCAAGATTTCTCCCTTAACCCCCCCCCTTCCTTCCTTCCTTCCTTCCTTCCTTCCTTCCTTTGGCAATTCGGTATCGAGGAGAAAAGCTTAGCATCCAAAGGAATTGGCAAAAAAAATCCATCCAAAGGAATTGGCAAAAAAAATCCCTTCCCTGAACTTTTGCTCCCCAAAGAAAAAATGAAACTAAACATTGCATCAGTTACTAGACTACAGTTGTAACCAGACTAATTTACTTCATAAATCCACAAAGTATAAGCAAACTCCAGTAATTCAATTGTCTAAAATGCATTAATGCTTACTCATAAAGAAACATGTTTATTTTGTACCTCAAAGCACATAAATACAGGTCACCAACAACATTACATTACCAATTATAATGCCGGAGTAAGATGCCAGCAGCAACCCTTGAGATTGAAAGCACATTAGATATCTTCGTGATATTATCCTCTTGATGTTGCTTAATATCAGCTTCATTCAAAATGGTATAGTTTGGCTGAGATGAGAAACTAGAGATATTTAGTATCAGCACATAAAGAGAAATTGAATATATATAGTAATTAGTAAGTTCATGAAGGGGGGTACATGCAGGTAGTGGAGATGTTGCTAGAACAAATCCAGCGACAAGGAATACGAACAGCTATTGAGAAAATTAAGCAAGAAAGAGAACCATGAACCTATCACAGAAAGTAACCAAGGAACAGCATATAGAAGTAGAACACATTTAAGCATAACACCAAGAATATTTATTAAAAGCCTAAGCCATAATGGCCCAAAATCTCCTAGACCCTAGGCGCAAGTCAAGGCACAAGCTATGGTGAAGTAAGGAGCATATGCCATAAATACCGACAAAAAAAATCACAACTCTACATATTTGTAATAACGGAGTAATATTATCACCTAAGGCGCTAGGCACTCCCTCCGCTACCTAGGTCCGCCTAACGATTTTTAGAACACTGTAATCTCCGCATAGTAATTCAACCTCCAAGGTCCAAAAGAAAATAACTTGGGTTAATTTGCTAACAGTAAAAATATAAAATCATAGTTTCAGAATTAACTGACAGAAAACATCAAAGTAATCAAAACAGAAACCAAAAGAAATAAAACTCTAAACCCCAACTAATACAAGAAACTCAATTGACAAATAATGATATATCCAATACAAGCCAAATTTTCAGGCAGAATATCACTCAAAATCCAATCCTCACATGCTTAAAAAGTAACTACTTGCAATTTAGTTCAACCAAACTAACCCATAAAGTGCTCCAAACTAATAACAAAATACACAGCATAATATTAAATACAAATATGAGGGGGGAAAACTCTGCTCATTTCCCCATTAATTTCTGTCAAATGCATCTGCAAAATTAGACGATGAGCCCAATACAAACTAAAACAAAACAAAACAGCATTTGAAATTAATAACTAAGCTATTTATCATTTAAAATCCAATTAAAGTTTATTTACCTAAGAATTAACTCTCAATCAACTTAAAGAGTACGAAATCTCAATTAAAAATGAAAAAGACGTAAGAAAAATACGATAACAGAGCTGGTTAATCATTTACGAATCCTGATTAACAGTGTAATTCTCCACCAAATTGACAATCAAACAGCTGAAAACCAACCAAAATTAACCTCCAAAATCATTCCTTTACCCCAAAAACTCAATCTAGGATCCAATAATTGCGAGCATAAATATAAGAAATACCTGGCTGCGATGAGAAACGAGGTCATCGGAATCATCAGAGTCATTATCGATGAATTCGTAAGCATCATCCGCATCATCGGATTCCATGGCGGTCTCACCACTGTAGAAGTCATCGTCAAGGGAAACGGCGTCGTTGGCATCGTGCATATCGTCCTCTGAATCCATTTCGATGCCCTAGAAATAAATTCAGTGATTACTTTTATAAATTGAATATAGAAATATGTATATATCCACCGATTTTGAACAGAAATTTGGAGAAATGGAGGTTACAATATAGAGAAAAATGACTTTCCGCTTTTTGGTGGTGGGCAGAAAGAATTAAACAAATGAAGAGAAAAATATGTTTACTCAAGCGAGAAAAACGAGAGAAATGAAGTTGGAGAATATACGGTGGTGTTAGTTTTGTTGCGTTTGTGTTGAAAAAAATATGTTTGGCCAGTTTGTAAATTTTAAATATATCAAAAATAGTCTGATGAATTTTGGGTTTAAGAGTTATACTTGTAAATTAAAAAAAGTTGCGTTTAAAACAAATTTGGCAAAACTAATAAAATATTCAAAGTAGTTGGCAAGTTTTATTGATTACACTATTAAATTTTTAATTTTTCAAATTAGCCACTAAACTAATTATTATTTTAAAATTGGATCATTTCTTTAAAAAAAATAAACTGATGTTAATTTTTATTAACAAAACTAATGAATTACCCACTATAATTGGTATATTTTAATGATTACACCATTAAATTTTTAATTTTTAAATTATCCCATTAAACTAATTAATATTTTAAAATTGGGTCATTCTATTAAAAAAAATTAAGTAGACATTAATTTTTTATCTATGTGGGATGTGGCTCCGGAAAAAAAATTCAAAAATAAAAAATATTACTTATGTGGCAAAAAATAATTAAAAACTTGAAAGTTAAAGCAAAAAAATTAAAATATTTTGAATACTCTAATCTCAAATGTTTATCAATAGAAAAAGATTCCTTGTGAATGAAAAGCAATGCATCGGCTGTAAAAATGAAAACGCGTTAATTGCCAACAACAACATTTTGCATCTGTCTCTAAATTATCTCTGTATTCATCCGTAAAAACTCAGACTCCTATCAAATCATAAATGCAATCCCAACAAAATTAATTTAACCAAATATTACTACATATATATATATATATATATATATATACTAGCAACAGTCTCGTGCCTCTGGCACTATTGACGGTGGGATTTATTTCAAACTTTGGACTGTCCAGATTGTGACGCCCCCAAAATAGGTCCATTCCATCTAACCCATTCTGAGTCGCCAAATACATGGTACAGAAATAACTACAACTTTATTAATACATTTGTCGTGCAAAATACGATAACATATATCTTTGTGAGTTTAAATACAATTATTGTCTTCTAGACAATATACATACCAAATAAATCCTCATCACAATTATTTATACATTATTTTATAAAAAATAGTGAGAACTACTAAACAACTCTCTCTATAACCATCATTCCATACCCCACTCGCATCTTCGCTTACATTCTTGCCTCCCGAGAAGAAAAATGGAACAAAAGGAAAATGGTGAAAGCTCAACTAGCCCAAGAAAGAATATTATGACTAAGATAATATACAACAAATTATCGTTAGTCTCCAACAGAAAAAAATCTAATAGAATACAATAGACAACCGGTTTTAAATCAACAATGCAGCAATGAAACAACAATTTATTAGAAGAGTTAAGTAAAGAATGCAAACTACTATCTTCTATATATGAATTTAAAAGTTCATCGTCGATATTTTATCCCTCAGTAACATCAATCAATATATATATACGGAATCAAATATTCATCTTTGCACCACAGGGCCAAAGATATTCATCACTTAATTCATTCATTTCATCTAAACACTGCATCATCTTTGCACTACGGGCCAAAGATATTAATCGATGAGTCATGTTCATCTCAACACTGCTCATCTTTTGCTACTACGGCCAAAGATATTCATCAAGAAATCATTCATCTTTGCACTATGGTGCCAAAGATATTCAATGAATATCATCATTCGGGATCGAGGATGATGAAAAATATTTCAAAGAAAACGAATCCAAAGAAACAAAAGAACAAATATTAAGGATTCGTATTTTAAACAATCCAAGTTCAAAATATTTCATAAGTAATCGAGTGGAGTAAAATTCAAGAATGATCAAAACATGGATACAATCAAAGCTAGTATCCATAATAGATATTTTGGACAAAAAGAAGAAATTTCATTTTTCTATTGAATAGTCTTGTATTCGTGAATAAAGTCGAGATATCGTGAATAAAGGTCGTATCGTGAATAAGAATCTCACACCAAAAGATAGAAATTTCATAAAAAATATCTTCACGCTTAATGAATAGTACTAAATGAATAGTAACTCATGAATAGTAACTCGTGAATAGTAACTCATGAATAAGTAACCCGACATGAAAAGTTTTAAATTTGATAAAATTTCTAACCAATATTTCTAAGATAATGATATTGAAGAAATAATATCATTTTCGAATAAAATAACATCCCTTACCTCGAAAGACAAGACTTTTAGTTGAAACACCTGATATAGGCTATGACTTGAACTCGCACTGATAGTATAGCAATACTCAAAGTATACTCAAAATACTCACAAGAATACACTCGATAATATAGAGAGAAAACTTTAGTTTACGGTGTGATTTTCAATTCTAACCTAAGCACCTATTTATAGGAAAATGCTTAGAACACCAAAAGTAGAAAATTTAATTAATATTATTAATAATAAATTTTCCTACGCCTCTTTAAAATCACTCCCTACATTTCCCACATGCCAACCTTCTAGAAAAGTAATAAAAAAACGTTTTCATAATAAAAATAATTAAAACTTCCAAAAATCAATTATTTGAACTTTCTACTTCAATAATTCATAATAAATAGCCCTTTTATCGAAAAATTGAATCTCATGCGATTTTTATAGGAAATTCAATTCTCTACAACTTTGCGGAAGAAAGTTTTCCAAATTCCAAATGAAATTGGATGAAATCCACAAACCAAGCGATTTTACAAGCTATAATCAAATTTCACCAAGAAATGGGGTCCACCAAAAACACAAAACATGTGTTAATCATTTAATGCCACAAAATACTCTTCCTCCTCATATACTCACATACCGCATTCATCATTATAAAATATCACCGTTAATATATTATTAAAATAATATATTTAAATGAATTATTTTATCGGAAAAAGATAAAATATTAATTTTCAACAATTGTCACATTAAAAATTTTCTCCATCTATATCCACATAAAATCAATATTTTCCTCATCATATAAATCAATAATTAATTATTCACAAATAATATTACGTAATCACAAGATCTTGCAACCGGTAGCTTCACAGGAAAGAGGGGCTTTCTAATAAGGATCTCTCACTTCTTGGCGCCTTGATTAGGTGACCAAACCTCTCCTTAGATGAGAACTTTTTAGACATTGCCAATAATGTTATCCAATAATATTATTCAGATAATATGAATTATTGCTCAGATAATGGAAAATACTATGTAATGACAATTTATTGAAACAACAAGAATATAAAAAATATCAATGCAAAGAATTATTGAATCAATAAAATAAAATCTTTGAACGAATAATTCTGTAACAATTATTGAGTAGTGCCTTCTTACGTAAGAATCAATAATTGGTGCAATACTGCATATCTTCTTGCTCAATAACGCGTATTAGTGTGTTTTAACCTCCGGGATTTCCAACAATTAATCTGTGAATAACTACGCCGTTATTTATAAACAACTTATATTTGTCGCTTTCATTCATCTAATCGCTTTCCGTTATGGAGGCCCACAAAAAGATCGCTACCGTCGCATTTAATATTCCCCGACAAGATTTAATATTCCACGACCAAACGAATATTCCCCACAATAATGAATATTTTATAACCACTGCTTATTCAAAATATTTGCGTATTTTACCCATAACTATCCACATTAATCAAATCAACCCTTACTATTTTAAAATAATAAATAGAGGAAAATAAATTTCATTTATTAATAATTTGGGGTCTTACATGATGATTTATTAGGATGAGCGAAAAATTCAAAATCATTTGTATTTTGTTATATATATATATATAAATATATATATGTAACAATCCGAAATTTTAAATTATAATATTAAATATTTATTGAATTATATAAATATTTATTTGATGTGTTTATTATTGAAATTGATGAAATAAATATTTTATTGATGTGGTAAATATTTATGAATTAAATTTATTAGATAATATTCTATATTAAATTAATTTATAATTTAGAGAGTTGTAATACAACATGAGATGTTATATTGTTGTGTTGAGTTAATAATGTAAATGGTATATTAAATTATTAAATAAAATTATAATTTTGTATTATTTGTTTAAATGGTATATTTAATTAAAATATAGTGTGTAACTAATTTATTTGATTAATGTTTGGTATGGAGAGCCAAATAAATAATATGTGATTATAAATTATAAACTAAATTGTTTATTAAAATAAATTAAAGGAGTTTAATTTAGTTTTTGCCAAACAAGGCTTAAATATATAAATAAAACCTTATGGCTTTTGAATTTTTAAATTTTAAATTTAAATAATATAAATAAAATAAATTAATTAAGAAATAAAAGGTATTTATAATCTATACGTTTATTTAGTCTGTAACTAATATACTTAATATGTGAGTTATGGTCATATAGGTTTATTTTGTTTTACGTATATTGGGTTATTAGCTTGGTTATTTGCTAAATTGAGAATTTCAAAGAGCGGCTAAGAGAGAATTGAGAGAGATTGAGAGAATTCTTGAGTTTTCCAAAGAAAGTTCAGTGGTGATAACAAGGATTTCAAGTAATTTCAAGGTATTTTTACATAACCTTAGTGTGTGTGTATATATATATATATATATGAGTTTACGACAAGATTTTCTTATGTTCTGTGAAATCAAATTGTTGAATTGGTGAGATATATAGCTGGTAATTGTGATTATACTTGTTTATGATGCTGGAGGTTATGTTTACATAAGAATTTGTATACGAATTTTAGTTTAAAAAGGAAGAAAAGTATGACAGTGTTTGTATTTTGCATATGGCTTATGAAAGTACCAATTTTAGTGGTCAATTTGTATGTTAATCTATAAATTGAGTCTTGTTTATGTTAGTCCATTAAGAAACTAAGAAAACGTAGTTTGAACGAAGTGATTCGGTGAAGAATTGAAATCACAGTGTTGATTTTTGGGAAGGATGTCAAAAAAATTGAGTTTTATATGAAAACATGAAATTTAGGAAATTAAACTAGTATAATTGTTGATAAATTATTCTATGTTGAGGAAAATGTTAGCAAACTTGTTTGTGATAGTTCTGTACCAATTGTATATGTTAATTTCACTATTTTGTGGGTGAAATCTGTGTTTGTTGGGCTAAAGTCAGCTATTGGTCACTGTTATCTCTGTTTACATCACAAGACTAAAGACAATTTGTCTTTTGGTGCCAAGGCTAAAAAAGCTACAGAATGCTATTTTCTTCGAGTTCTTGTGTATGGCTAAATTGCCGCCATACCCCTCCCTGAGATAGTTAGTTCTGCAGCTACTGCAGACTTTGAAATACCATTATAACTTGGTCTAAGGTTATACTAATGTGTCGAGTATGTTGTAGGATGGTTAAAACAGAATCGTGATATGTGGTTAGTAGTTTCAAAGTTTCAAATGATTAGTAATTGATGAACGTGGTATATTAGAACTTAGTGAGCATGATGAATAGTAAACAAGTGTTGTGAAGGTTAACACCTGTAAATCCTGATATTTGTATGGTACCTTAAGACTTTTGCTAAAATAATATCTAACTAGAAATGCGTGTTATGTTGGAACGTGAATGTTAGTATATCTAATAGATGGTGGTTTTAAACTTATGTGTAGGTGAACGTGATTATAATATTATAGCTTACGCTCGAGGCAAGTTTCTAAACTTATCTTTTTTACATTAAGCAAGCTCTTTAATTCTACTATTACAATTGAGCAAGTTTTCTAACTCTACACTTTCGTTGAGCTAGTTCATTTATTACATTGTGAAAGTTTATTCTTACGATTGAGCAAGTTCTTGTATCTAGATTGTTTATGATTTCTAAATCTTATTCTGATATTGGGCAAGTTATTCTTGTCTTTAACTTGTTAATTAGCATGCAAGTTTATATAATCTGATATACTGATGTTGAATAGTTTTTATTGTTCAAATTGATATTCGTATGCATGCTTAATATTCAATTCTAAATAACATTGGCTTAATATTGTTCAAGCAATGTATGTTATAGTTATTCAATATTTATGCTCTTAGATTATTCCTAAAGCATAACTTTAATATACAATGTTAATTCACTTATGATTTGTTCCATAACATAATGTGATTACCTTTTATTCAACTAATCCTTAGTTGATGTTCGTTGAATTCCAAATTACTTTGAAATGTATCCAAACCAAACTTACTTTGGTGCGAACTTGTAATCTAAATACTGAGATGAACAACCCTATTATTATTAGGGGTTTGCGCTTAGCGTTGAAATGTTTGTGCACAATACATTGTACGAAGGGATGATCCCCCAAAGTACGTGGAGTCCTTATAGTCTTATGATTGTTAAAGTTTAAGTTGAAAGAGTACTTATAATTGTGGACATGGTTCATGGTCATTAGACCCTCAACAGATAATTCGAATGTTAATAGAAACATATTGTTCAGCTTCTATTGAGCCTATTATTTGGCAGTTAATGTAAAGTTTTATTCAATTTCACTTCAAGTGAGCCTTGTTTGCTCACTCTTGCTTATATAACTATTACAGCTAAGGATGAGAAGGTCGATGTACCTAGCACCAGTAAGGGAAAGGGAAAGATGAACAAGTACTGAAGACTTGTAATCATTTTTATATTTTATTGTCAAACTTTAGTTTGAATGATTGTAATGAAGTTTATTTATTTTCCGCATTTGAATGATGGTATGTAAAGGTTAGATAACCTGAGAGATTTTATTAATGTAATCCCTTAAGGGAAGGTTTATTATTCAATTTTTATTATGTTTGGGTAGTTAGATATGAATGTTTTGTAAAGTGAACACCAAATCTTGAGGTAATGAAGTACCGGGATTTGGGGGTGTCACAATATATATATATATATATATATATATATTATAATATCCTAGATTTTTCCATGTAATTAAACAATTTCAATAAACAAACTTATGTGAAATTCTTACGTGACAATTATTTTTAGATGACAATTATTTTTAGATGAATTATTTATTTTTATTATATGTTATGTGATAAGATGCATATTAATGGTTTATTACAGTTAGGCCAATTATTTAAATTGGTTAAGGATGGAATTTAATTCTAATTAATTTCATGGGATAACTTACAAATATGAGTTTGAGTTTGGGCGAATTTAGAGACGCTTGATCTGCGTATTTGAGTCCGAAAAGGTCGAAATTAGTCGAGATAGATCAGAATCCACGAAAATGTGTCACGGTTGACTTTTTGGTCAAAGTCAACCGATTGACTTTTTCGGGGAAAAAGTCAACTATGAAATTTTGAAGTTGAGTTTGACGAAACGGATAGTTCTGTGACGTCCGGGACGTCGAATTTAGTAGGAATCAATATAGGTATCAATACGTTTTACTACGAGGGGCAAAATGGTCAAAATGATTATTTAACTGATTAAATGATTAAAATAATATTTTTAAGTTCATATGAACAGTAGCTGGGGCCATGTGACCTGCATATTGGGACAAAAAGGAAGGAGTATATACGTATATAGTAAGATAGAAGAGGAGGGAGCTAGTTTATTCTCTAAACTCAAACCTTTTCATTTTCTAAACCCCCTCCATAACTAGGCTAATAATTAGAGGAATGAATGGTAACATAATGATATCTGATCATGGGGGAGTTACAAGGGGCTGGAGAGTTCAGTTGAATACACCATATATGATATATGTACATTCCATCAAAGTTTTTCTTCCTTTCACAACAAGTTCCAACCGAGAGAGAAAAATATTGGGAGTTGAGAGTGGTGCTAGGTGGCCTAAGAATTCTGGAGGTTGCAAAGGAGTTAGCAAGTAAAGGGGTGAGACTCTAGCAAGATTAAACCAAGAGGAAATTTCGTCCAAAAGGTAAGCTTCAAACCATTTCTTATGTTATGAGAAAACTAGTAAGAAAATTAATGTATAAACATGGTAGATGGTTTGTTTTGACTTTGTAATGTCATGCTAGGGTTTGTTTTTGATATGTGGTAGTAGAGAGTGAAAATTCTGGTTTAGTACATGCTCTAATTCATAAAAAGTCAAGAAATCATGCCATGTATGCTAGCTGTTTGATAAAATGTCTCTAACATGCTAATTTGATCAAAACATGAAAAGTTAGAGAAATGAATTGTTGTAACATGTATATATATGTTATTAGAAGTGGTCTGGATAATAGGAATCAAACCCATGCATGCTAGAATCAAAATAATGATTTTCTCAAAAGTTGGGTTAAACTAGTTTGCATGATTTTTTTAGGATTTTTGGTCACTCGAAATCATGTCTTAGATAATCCATTTGGTGCATGTAATAATTTTTTAAAATTGTATGTAGCATGAGGTATAACATGTCCAAATTTCATTCGGATCGAAGCTATATTGAGTGAGATATGAAAATCGTAAGTAAACATGTTAGAAACCGAAAAAAAAAACTGTGAACTGCTGACCCTAAAGACAAAATTCGGTGCTAGCTACAATTTCCAGAAAATTGTGGGCTTTTGGGTTATTATAGTACACTGAATAAGCTTTCCATAGACTCTGAAACGGACTAATTCCAACTTTGGAGCAAGGAGTTATGACTTTTCAAAGTAGTTGTGTCAAATCTGTCCAACAAATTCGGTGCAGTCTTCTTGCACGGATTTTCTAGAATTTTGTGCTTGGAATTTGAAGATGGTCCATGAACGAAAGTTGTAGCCCCAGAAGTTAGCTTCAAGGTAAGCAAGAAATCGCTCAAAAATGTTATAAAACGAATTAGTTATGACTGTTTTAGCGAGATATGGTAAAGTCTGAGAAAAAAATGTAAAAACTGTTATGATTGGGCATTTTAAGTTACATTTTGGTCATTTGCCTATGATGTCTAAAATGGGTGGCATATATTTTCTAAATATATTCTCTTATGATGTTTATAGCATATCCAATAGGAGACCCTTATACTTTCAAACTAGATTGTGTATGAATGGTGATTAACGAGACGCATGTAATTAGGTTACGTGAAGGTTAATTACTAGCGTGTATTGTAGCAGGCTCATCAGGCAAGTTTCCTAACCCTAATTTCTTTTGGGTATTTATTAAATCCTTACTAATATTATCGTAGTAAGGGTAAGTATTGCACTTGTGTTAGTTATTTATTCGTGCAAGTTTCTTCGTTGAAAAGTCATACAAACTCCAATTATCTTGCAAGTTTTTCAATGGTTATTCAGTTATTATTCTAACGGCTATGCTTTTAAGTTTCATGTCATCATAGAACTGTTTCTATGTATAATCCTAGCCTTTGGTTCTGGCTAGTTATTATTGATGAAAAATAATTTAAAACACATCTTTCGAAGCTACTGAATGTTTACCAATCCAAGTTGCCTTGGTGAGGTCTCGCATGATTACTAAGATGAACAACCCAAATGAACGGGAAAAACAGATGTCGGGCAAATAGTCCCATTTATGCTTATGCATTTTAAACTTAATACATGTGCACAATGTAGGGTACAATGGGCTGATCACCTGGCGTACTTGCAGAGATCGTTTACAGTCTATTTGATTGTTAAACCGTCTGATGGTTTTTTTTGATGAAAGAAATTTGTTCAGGGTATTTTTACACCCCTTAGTATGATATTGAAAATTCTTAAATTTCCATTCTTGATGTTCCTATTTAACACTTGATAATCTTTTCAACTGTTGAGGTTTAGCTATTCAACTGTTTTCACTCCTGATGTATGTTTTCAAATTTCTGTATATACTTGCTGGGCAATTCGTGCTCATTCTTGCTTAAACCTTTTAGTTAAGGATGAGAAGGCTGAGGGTTCGGGCAAGGTCAAGGGAAAGTCCAAGATGAAGTGATGCTAATGATTATGTAATAAGTTAATTATTTCCGCATATGTGTAATGTAGCGATAAACGCTAAGACTAAGTTCCAGTATGTTTTAAGGTTGTAAAGACTTGGGATTTTATTTCGACTATTTGTGTAATGGGTAATATAATATTATTATTATTGTTAAAGTTTACTTAGATAGATGATGTTGTATGTTGTATCGTGAGCACCAAGTCCTGTAATCGATGTTACACGGATTTGGGGGCGTCACACACACACACACACACACACACACACACACACACACATATATATATATATATATATATATGGGAATGATCCATAGCATCTATATGCTATGGGATAAAAAGTGGCATATAGGCTCTAATCCGTCCGTTTTATTGATGAATGGCTGAGATTTATAATGGGGAATTACCATCCGCTAGTACTTTTAGCGGACGTAATTAGTATAATATCTAGACGCTTATGCCCCTCCAATACGCCAAGACAGAGACAATATATTCGCCAAAACATTTACAGTAACTACATCATCCGCTAGTACGTCTAGCGACGGATTAAACAAAATATTTGGGGAAAAATCGACACGATGAAAAAAAACAAGAAGATTGCAATCGCTCTGCTGCGAATTAAATGAATCCATGGAAGCATAGAAGTGGTCATATGCTAGCGCGCTACAATCTCTCATCTCGCAAATCGGGATGCAATTTAAAGGTTTCAAAACATTACAGTTCATGCAAAATTTGCAAATCGGTGACATTTGTCCCTAGGTCGTGAACAGCTAGAACCCTAGAAGTGGTCATCTGCAAATCGTGGTCAATTTTGCAAAGTGGAACCTTGTTCTTCCAAACAGATTTCGCAGGTAAGTTTGTAGTTTAATCTCCAAAATATGAAGGTGATGCCATTCGCAATTAATTCGCTTGAACCCTAGTTTCATCCTGTTTATTTTCCATGTTTTTTCTTAAGTTTTATTTGTTGCAATCTACTTATGCCAGGTACATTTGATTTTAATTTTTTAATTATTATTTTCCTGAAAGTTTCGAAGTTTTGCAATCTACTTATGCCAAATACTACTATTATTAGCTTCACATAACAGCCTTAAACTTGGATATGAAATAAGAACTGACTGGATATGTTTGTCTTTCGTGAGTATGAAATGAAATTGATAAACCAGACTAAATGGTTAGATATTAAGCATATTTGGATTGTTTGCACATATAAAATGGTGAGTTATACTATATACTTATTTTGATCCAAAATGGTTAGAATCTCAAAGATTTGTTCCTTCTCCATTTACCTCTTTATTGGAATTTTTATAAATTATGTTGTACTTGACATTGTGTTGAATTTTTTGGTTAGACATGGATATCAATCCAGGACCTTTTGATCCAGATATCTTATGGGACCAAGAAAATCATGTATCTTCTGACTTATGGCAAAATATTGTAAGTTTATTGTCCCATATTAAAATATTTTCTTTAAATCCTTTCATATTTTGACAATTTATGTATCCTCTGTTTAACTTGTAGGATAGAAGTGTGTTAGAAATTTGTCAAATGTCTGCAAAATTGATTGAATGGAACTTGACTAAACAGCAAGAATATCTACTGGAACAGTTAGGTTTTGGTATATTTTGTCATCTAGATGTAGTGTCAAAGATTGATGCATCTCTTGTATCTGCTTTTGTTGAGCGTTGGAGGAGTGAAACAAATATGTTTCACTTAAAATGTGGAGAGGTCGGAATTACTTTAGAGGATGTGGGATTTATATTCGGGTTGCCCATATTAGGAAAACCTTTGACTTGAGGAGAACTAGAACATCCCAAAAGCTATTTTGTAAGGGTTTTTGGGCAACAAGTAGCTGTAGAGGATTGGGAACAGTGCTATAAAAGGGGGGGGGCATAAGTTTGCCTTGGTTAAGACATAGATATGGGCAAATACCTAAAGATGCTACTTCAGATGATGTGGTAAATCACACAAAGGCATACCTGTTGTATTTTTGTGGCGCTATTTTGTTTCCTACGCAGAGTAAAAATATTGTGCATCCTAGGTATTTATTGTTATTGGAAAGATTGGAAGACATAATTACATATGCTTGGGGGCAGCAGTTTTAGGGCATTTGTATAGGGGTTTGCATGAGGCTACTCGGAAAACATCGAAAAAATTTGCAGGATGTGCAACCTTGCTTATGATGTGGGCTCACGAAAGGTTCAACATTGGTCGTCCTACCCCTAGGCCTAATTCTCAGAAGTTGATACCTAGGGCATTATCCTGGGCATACTTTTCTTTTGATCAAAATTCCAAACAATATCAGCACCGCAAAAATCCACATCACCATCTTGTGTTTTACCGAGGAGAGTTTGATGACATGTTGGAAACAGATTGGGTGTGGCGTCCATATCAGATATTTAACACACGTTTGGGTTGGGACTTTTTTGAGGCAAGGTTAGGTGGAGCCGCTCGTATACCTTTGATTCATTACGACATTGTTGAGTTTCAAATGCCTGACAGATTTATGAGGCAATTTGGATATTTGCAGTCATATCCATCTAATGCTGAAAACATGGTGGAGTTGAGGAAGGAACATAAATTGTTTGAGAAAATAAATTATGAAAATCATAGGGCCAGTTATATTCATTTGTGGGAGGCCTACATGGAGAGTTTAGAAGGGCAAGTGTTGGAGGGTTTGCACCAGATATCTATCGAGGATTATATGACATGGTACAGAGAAATTACTCGGAGACGAATACACCATCCTCAACTCTTTAGGCGTCAAGGGGAAGATTACGAGTCACGGGTATACATCGACCAATATGTGGCCGTAAACACTGTAAGTTTTTAAATTTATAATTTTTATACATGTTTCTGTGTTATAATTTGATGTCCTTATTTTACTAATATATTTTTTTTGTTTGTTTTATTTCTAGATTGAGACTGCAAAAGCTATATTTGTAAAGTTTTTGTCAATTGATCTTCCAGCTGAGTTAAGAACTGTGAGGCCCCCAAAATAGGTATACAACACCCATTCTGAGTCGTCAAATATATGGTACAGAAACAACTAAAACTTTATTAATACAACATAAAAACTGTGAGTTTAAATACAAATATTGTCATCTAGACAATATCCACACTCAAATAAGTCATCATTTCAATTATTGATACATTATTTTACAAAAATGGTGAGTACTACTAAAATAACTTCTAGAACCATCATTCTATACCCCGACTAGTACTCGCTACATTCTCGCCTCCCGAGAAGAAAAATGGAACAAAAAGGAAAAGGGTGAGCTCAACTAGCCCAGTAAAGAACATTATGACTAAGATAATACAGAACAAATTATCGTTAGTCTTTAACAGGGAAAAATCTAATAGAATACAATAGACAACAAGTTTTAAATCAATATTCGCAGCGAAAATAATAATTCATTAGAAGAGTTAAGTAGAGAATGAAATCTACTATCTTCTATATATGAAAATAAAAGTTCATCGTCTATCTTTTATCCCTGTAACATCAATCAATATATATCTGGAATCAAATATTCATCTTGTGTTTTAACCACCGGGTATTCAAACAGTGTTAACGGTAACAACTACGCCGTTATTTATAAACAACTTATACTTGTCGTTTTCTTCATCCAATCGCTTTTTGTTATGGGGCCCATTAAAAGATCAACGTCGCATTTAATATTCCCGAAGCAAAGAAGAATATTCCACGACCAAACGAATATTCCCCAACAATAATGAATATTTTATAACCACCTGCTTATTTAAAATATTTGCGAATTTTACCCATAACTAACCACATTAATCAAATCAACCCTTACTATTTTAAAATGATAAATAGAGGAAACTAAATTTCATTTATTAATAATTTGGGGTCTTACAACCTCCCCTCCTTATGAAATTTCGTCCTCGAAATTGACGTCACGACTGGTGTGTTTGAAAAGATGAGGATACCTCGCTTTCATTTCCGTTTCCAACTCCCAGGTCATTTCCTCAATAGCATGGTTTCTCCACAAAACTTTAACTTGTGGTATGACCTTCGTGCGTAGGACTTGCTTTTTTCTATCTAAGATCTTGACAGGTACCTCTTCGTACGTTAAGTCTTCGGCTATTTCGTCCAGTTCTAACTCAATAATATGGTTTGGGTCTTTCACATATTTACGTAGCACAGATATATGAAAAATATTATGAACACGAGACATACTTAGAGGTAACGCGAGTCTATAGGCCACATTTTCTACTCGTTCAAGAATCTGAAATGGACTAATAAATCGTGGATTGAGCTTTCCTCTCTTCCCAAATCTTGTAACTCCCTTCCATGGAGCCACACGCAACAATACATGATCCCCAATACTAAATTCCACGTCCTTTCGATGAAGATCCGCATAACTCTTTTGTCGATCCTGTGCCATTTGTATACATTGTCGAATCATTTGGATCTTCTCTGTAGTCATTCGTACCAACTCTGGTCCCAACAATGTTGCTTCTCCCACCTCATCCCAGCATATTGGAGAGCGACACTTTCGTCCATAAAATGCTTCAAATGGAGCCACACCTATACTTGCCTGATAACTGTTGTTGTAGGAGAATTCCACCAATGGTAAATACTTATCCCAACTCCCTTTGAAGTTTAGGACACAGAGTCTTAATAGATCTTCAAGAGTTTGAATAGTCCTCTCTGATTGTCCGTCCGTTTGAGGATGGTATGCCGAACTAAATCGTAAATCCGTCCCCATAGCTTTTTGCAAGCTAACCCAAAATCTTGAAGTGTATCTCGGGTCACGATATGAAACTATGGATACTGGCATGCCATGCAATCTCACAATCTCATCTACGTACATACGAGCAAGACGTTCAAGGGAATAAGTCTCCCGTATCGGCAAGAAATGAGCAGACTTGGTTAATCTATCAACAATAACCCAAATAACATTTATGCCTTGAGAAACCGTGGGAAGACCCATAACGAAATCCATGGTAATGTGTTCCACTTCCATTTTGGAATCTCAAGTGGTTGCAATGGACCCCTTTGGCACTTGATGCTCCGCCTTTACACGTTGACAAGTTAAACACATCGAGATAAACTTTGTAATCTCTCTCTTCATATTGTTCCACCAAAATGTATGTCGAAGATCACGATACATTTTGGTACTTCCAAGATGGATTGCAAATGGTGTATTGTGTGCCTCCATCATGATCTTGTACTTCAAATCGTAATCGTTAGAAACACAAAGTCCGGAGTGGACTCAAGTATTCCTTCTTCATCGATTCTTGCTTCGAATAATAGCACCTTCTTGCACTTTCTTCTTCATACGCATCAGCTCCGGGTCTGTGGCTTGAGTAACTTTAACTTTTTCGATTAAAGTCGGTTCTATGCATATATTTGACATCATCGCACTCGTTCCTACATATGATCTTTTACTCAACGCGTCATCTACCACGTTTGCTTTTCCAGGATGGTATTGAATAGTGTGGTCGTAATCTTTCAACAGCTCGAGCCAATGTCGTTGCCGCATGTTGAGTTCTTTTTGAGTGAAGAAATATTTGAGGCTTTTATGGTCTGAATATATCTCCACTTTCTCCCCATATAGATAGTGCCTCTAGATCTTTAAGCAGAAACGATATTTCCGCTAACTCTAGATCATGAGTAGGATAATTCCTCTCATATTCTTTAAGTTGTCGCGAGGCATAGGCTATGACTTTCCCATGTTGCATGAGAGCACATCCTAACCCTTTGCACTGAAGCATCACTGTAGATAACAAATCCATCCGAACCAGATGGTATTGTCAAAATAGGTGCCAAAATGAGTCTCCTCTTGAGATCTTGGAAACTCTTCTCGCATTCCTCGCTCCATACGAATTTTTTATCTTTACTGAGTCAATTTGAGTTAGCTGAGAAGCGATTCTAGAAAATCCTTCCAAAATCTCCGATAATAACCGATTAAGCCCAAAAGCTACATACTTGATCCACCGTCTTTGGTTGCTCCCAACTTTGTATTACTTGAATCTTCACCGGTCAACAGACACTCCATGTTTTGACACCATGTGCCCAAGGAATGCTACTTCCTCAAGCCAGAACTCGCATTTCTTCAGCTTGGCATATAGCTTGTTATCATGAAGCTTTTGCCTTACCAGCTTCAAATGGCGCTCATGATCTTCATGGCTTTTGGAATAGATGAGGATGTCAACAATAAAGACAACAACGAAATGATCCAAATATTCCTTGAATACTCGGTTCATCATATCCATGAAAGCAGTAGGAGGATTAGTCAATCCAAAAGACATGACTAGGAATTCATAATGCCCGTCTGGGGATTCGAAAGCGATCTTTGGAATATCCTCGCCTAACCTTCACCGATGATATCGAGCGAAGATCGATCTTTGAAAAGAATTGTGCTCCTTGCAACTGGTCAAATAGGTCATCAATACGAGGTAGCGGATACCTATTCTTGATAGTGACATTGTTTAATTCTCGGTAATCGATACAAAGTCGCATACTCCCGTCTTTCTTCTTTACAAATAAAACAGGAACACCCCAAGGAGATGTACTAGGACGAATGAAACCGATGTCCAACAACTCCCTCGTAGTTGGACCTTTAACTCCTCGAAGTTCAATAGGAGCCATTCGATATGGGGTTTTAGAAATGGGCTTTGTGCGGGTTCAAGGTCAATAAAAATTCAACTTCACGTTACGGGGTGAGGCCAAGGAAGTTCTTGAAAATCGTCGAAGAAAGTCAATAACAACAGAAATATTATTCAAATCTGACGTGTCTTTATTCAAATCCATAACATGGGCTAAGAAAGCTTGACATCCGTTTTTCAATAAACGAATAGCTTTATGACTTGATATGACAGTGATTGATTTTAATGGTTTAGTTGCTTGAATTCGCATAACAGGTTGATTAGGAATATGAAAACTAACAACTTTACGAAAACAATCAATTTTGGCATAATGAGTAGTTAACCAATCAATCCCTAAAATTACATTAAAAGCAAGTATCTTTAAAGAGATAAGGTCAACAGGTAATGTGATGGTACCAACTTGGATCAAACAAGATTTATAAACAGTGGATGTGATGAAAGTTTCTCCTAACGGAGTTTCCATAGATAGGTCAAAGTCTAATTTCTCCGGAGTCAAGTTTAAACGTTGAGCACAAGTAGGAGAGATAAATGAATGGGTAGCACCGGTATCTAGTAATGTATAAACTTTGCATGAATTTATGATTAGCTTACCCGTGATCACCTCGTTTGGGTTCCTCGCATGTTGACCAGTCACGACAAATGCTCTTCCAGGAACCGTTGACTTTGACTTTTCTGGGACAGCCTTTTGAGTCACCATCCCCGCTGGACTTGGTTTCTCTGATGTAATCTCGAAAGCGATATGCCCTTCCTTTCCACAGCTTATAACATACCTTAAACTGTTGTGGGCGGTTTGAATGATATATCCTTCTTTTTTTCGCACTTATAGCATATAATGGGTGGTCGTTCTCCTCCCTGGAACCAGGTTGTTCTTTGGTCTTGACGTCTTCACATTGTCATTGTTGAATCTCCTCTTTTTAAAATCTCCCCCCGAGTCACTTCTTCTATTTTCATGGCCACGATTACCACCAGAGTGGTTACCGCTTTTGTCTGAATGTTTTCCTCCCCGTTGGTTTTCATTATTCCGATGACTGCTGCCACCGGTATGACCCTGGTTACGGTCCCTTGGTTGAACGTACTCGCTATCTCGCTCTAATAATTGAGCCCTGTTGACAACATCTGAATATAAAGCAAATTTATGAGAGATAAGATATTGCCGAATCTCGGGTTTTAAACCTCTTAGAAACATCCTCGTCATTCGTTCCTCATTCTCTACCAAATGAGGTGCAAACCTGGATAACTCTGCGAACTTCGCCTCATATTAGGACACCGTTATGTTGATTTGTTCTAGTCTAATAAACTCTACCTCCTTCATATGGCGAATACTTTCAGGAAAGTATTTTTCGTTGAAAAGTTTTTGAAACGTTTCCCAAGACATGGGGAGTCTTGGCGGCAGTGATATCGTTCACAGACTCCCACCAGTAATCTGCCTCGCCACGGAACATAAAGGTGGCGAATGGAACCTTCTGTTCCTCCGTGCATCCCAAGATATCAAATATTCTGGTAATTTGCTTGACCCATGTTTCAAATGCATGATCGGATCCGGCTTTTCCTTAAATTCGTGGTCCCAACTCTTTGAACTCGCTTTGGCAATGTGATAAGCACAAGCGTTCTTATCATTTCCACCAGATTCGTATACGAGTCTCCTCGTGCGGTTTTGCATGAACTGCAAAAAGCTTCTAAACATCCGTCGTTCATCGTGCACGCTTTCGGTGGTGTTGTTTACGAAGGAATATTGCCTTCTCACATTGCACGTTCCCCTCGGGTGGTGATTAAAGGTGTTTCCACGGTCTCATTAACTCCACCAGTTAATATTCTCAAATGCCATTATTAAATCTTTGCCATAAAACAAGGGTTAATTAAACAAATTAACATATCACATATTAACCATATACTTAAATGACCAACAAATAAGCTTAGGTATGACACACTAGCGAAGGATTACTCGTCTCTCCCCTCCTAATACTATTCCCGATCTCCGCCAGAGACCATATCCCTAAGCTCGATATCAACCGCGGACGCCCCCAAAACGTATACAACACCCATTCCGAAATCGTCAAATACATGGTATGTAAAACAACTAAAACTTTATTAATACAATATAAAAGCGTGAGTTTAAATACAAATATTGTCATCTGACAATATCCACACTCAAATAAGTCCTCATTTCAATTATTGCATACATTATTTTACAAAAATGGTGAGGACTACTAAAATAACTTCTAGAACCATCATTCCATACCCCGACTAGTACTCGCTACATTCTCGCCTCCTCGAGAAGAAAAAAATGGAACAAAAAAGGAAAAGGGTGAGCTCAACTAGCCCAAGAAAGAACATTATGACTAAGATAATACGAACAAATTATCGTTAGTCTTCAACAGGAAAAATCTAATAGAATACAATAGACAACAAGTTTTAAATCAATATTCATGATGAAATAATAATTCATTAGAAGAGTTAAGTAGAGAATGAAATCTACTATCTTCTATATATGAATATAAAAGTTTATCGTCTATCTTTTATCCCTGTAACATCAATAAATATATATCTGGAATCAAATATTCATCTTTGCACTATAGGCCAAAGATATTCATCAGTTGGTCATGTTCATCTAAACACCTGTTCATCTTTGCACTACAGGCATAAGATATTCATCATAAAATCATTCATCTTTGCACTACGAGCCAAAGATATTCAGTTATATCATCATTTAGGATAGAGAATGATGAAAAATATTTTAAAGAAAACAAATCCAGTGAAACAAAAGAATAAATATTAAGGATTAAGTATTTCAAATTTATTCCATGTCCAAAAATACCTCATAAATAATCATAGTGGAGTAAAATTCAAGAATGATCAAAACATGGATACAATCAAAGCTAGTATCTAGAATAGATATTTTGGATAAAAAGAAAAAAATTTTATTTTTCGGTAAATAGTGCCGTATTTGTGAATAATTATGTCGTATCGTGAATAGTCTGTATACGTGAATAAGAACTCACACTAAAAAAAGATAGAAATTTCACAAAAAGATCATCATGCTTACGTGAATAGTACTGTGTGAATAAGAACTCGTGAATAGTAACTCGTGAATAGTATCTCATGAATAAAACTTCGTGAATAAAGTAACCCCGACTTGAAAAAGTTCCAAATTTGATAAAAAGTTCCCACCAATATTTTGGCATAATGATATTGAATAAATAATATCATTTTCGAATAAAATAACATCCCTTACCTCAAAAGGATAGTACTTACTGGATATAGTGCTGAAAGAACTTGCACCGTATAGCAATACTCAAAGTACTAAAACACTCACAAAATACGCCGATATTATAGCGAGAGAAAGAGAGAGAAATCTGTAGTTTCTGGTGTGTTTTTCAATTCTAACCTAAGCACCCTATTTATAGGAAATTTGCTTAGAACACCAAAGCAGAAAATTTAATATAATATAAATATAATTTTCTTAAACATCCTACGCCCACTTCTTTGGCAAAAACATCAGCCACACATGTTCCAAAACAACAAAAACGTTTTTCTTAAATAAAATAATTAAAATTTCCAAAAATCAATTATTCAGGAATTTCGGAACTTCAATAATTCATAATAAATAGCCCTTTTATCTGAAAATTCGAATCTCGTGAATTTTTATAGGAAATTTAATTCTCTACAACTTTGCAGAAGAAAGTGTTTCCAAATTCCAAATAGAAATTGATTGAAATCCATAAACGGGCGATTTTATAGGCTATAATCAAATTTCAGTCAAGAAATGGGCCCACAGACATTTTTAACATGTTTTAAACAACTTTTACAACAAAAATACTCGTGAATAGTAATTGTTGCGTGAATAGTACTCGTGAATAGTAACTCATAAATAGTAACTCGTGAATAGTAACCCCGACTTGAAAAAGTTTCAAATTTGATAAAAAGTTCTCACCAATATTTTGGCATAATGATATTGAATAAATAATATCATTTTCGAATAAAATAACATCCCTTACCTCAAAAGGATAATACTTCTGACTGGATATAATGCTGAAAGAACTTGCACCGTATAACAATACTCAAAGTACTAAAACACTCACAAAATACGCTCGATATTATAGAGAGAGAAAGAGAGAGAAATCTGTAGTTTTTGGTGTGTTTTTCAATTCTAACCTAAGCACCCTATTTATAGAAAATTACTTAGAACACCAAAGCAGACAATTTAATATAATATTAATATAATTTTCTTAAACATCCTACGTCCACTTCTTTAGCAAAAACATCAGCCACACATGTTCCAAAACAACATAAACGTTTTTCTTAAATAAAATAATTAAAATTTCCAAAAATCAATTATTCAGGAATTTCGGAACTTCAATAATTCATAATAAATAGCCCTTTTATCAGAAAATTCGAATCTCGTGACTTTTTATAGGAAATTTAATTCTCTACAACTTTGAGAAGAAAGTGTTTCCAAATTCCAAATGTAAATTGAATCAAATCCATAAATCCAAGCGATTTTATAAAGCTATAATCAAATTTCAAATAAGAAATGGGCCCACGAGATATGTTTAACATGTTTTAAACAACTTTTACAACAAAATAATCTTCCTCCTCATATACTCATTTATCCCATTTATTGTAAAAATATCATCATTATTATATTATAATAATATAGTAAAATATTATTTTTATCGAAAAAGATAAAATATCGATTTTCAAATTATCACTATAAAAATTTTCTCCATCTATATCTACATAAAATGAATATTTTCCTCATCATATAAATTAATAATTAATTATTCACAAATAATATTACAGAATCACAAAGATCTTTGGCAACCAGCCGTTCCTGGAAAAGGGGGCCTTCCAATAAGAATTTCTCCTTCTTGGTAGCCTTGAATTAGGTGACCAAACCTCTCCTTAGATGCGAACTTTCTAGACATTGCCAATAATATTTTCTAATAATATTATTCGGATAATATGAATTATTGCTTCGATAATGGAAAATACTTTGTGTAGTGACAATTATTGAAACAACAAAAGAATATAAAATATCAACGCAACAATTATTGAATCAATAAAAAAAATCTTTGAACAATAACTCATCAGTAATAATTATTGAGTAGTGCCTTCTTACGTAAGAATCAATAATTGGTGCAATACCGTGTCTTCTTGTCAACAACGCCAGTATTCTTGTGTTTTAACCACCGGGTATTCCAACAGTGTTAACGGTAATAACTACGCCGTTATTTATAAACAACTTATACTTGTCGTTTTCTTCATCCAATCACTTTTCGTTATGGGGCCCACAAAAGACTACGTACATTGTCATTTAATATTCCCGTTAAAAAGAATATTCTACGACCAAACGAATATTCCCCGACAACAATGAATATTTTATAATCACCTGCTTATTTAAAATATTTGCGCATTTTACCCATAACTAACCACATTAATCAAATCAACCCTTACTATTTCAAAATGATAAATAGAGGAAACTAAATTTCATTTATTAATAATTTGGGGTCTTACAAGAACCATGTATGAGTCATGGTTCAATACACTGTACCAGCCGTTCATGAATGATTACAAAGGTGTTCCAGCCGAACAAAATCCAAGACAACCTCAAGTTGGACAAATGGATATTGATATGATGGGACCCCAGCCTACAGTTCAAGAAACTCAGGGTAGCCTTGCTCCTTCTACTCAACACAGTAGGAAATTGCCGGTTAGAAGGAGAGAGGGAACAAAGCACAATCACCTTGTCAAGTATTTGAAGATTGAGAAAATCACTTGATTAAATCACTATTGGTTTAGTCCAACTACCGACCTATCATACTTTCCTCATATCCATCCAGGCGGTCTATACAACTTAGAGTTTAAGGATGTGAACTGTTTGAGACCCAATGGTTGGTTATGGGCGCATGTATTGGATGCATATTTGTTGTTGTTGAGAGACAGAGAAGCTAAGATGAGGAGTGAAGGAATCCAACGATGGGCTATGTTTTATTTCATACCAACGTACTTTTCGGGTTTGGGCATCCAATACTTACCAAGTGCTGGATTAAGCAAAGCAACAACAATCAAATTTTTAACAAGTTACATCAACCCTCCAGTTGGTGCCCCAGTTCACGAGTCTGATTACATATTCGTTCCATTCATCAACGAAAGCAACAGTCATTTCTCCTTATTTATTTGGAGTGTGAACAATTGGAAAGTGATGCTATTTGATCCACTTAATGATGACAAACCCTTAATGCCATTGTCACAGTCCTATTTCTTTCTTTCAATCTGTTTTCTTGCTTTGGTACACGTAAAAAGTCTGTTGGACAAATTGTTGGAGCGGGCATGTTTATGACTTGCCCCAATTTTTATTTCAAATCCACTACTTCGTGCATAGTTTCTATAAAAATCTTCCGCCTCTTGGATAGTAGAAAAAATTTGACCCTCATATGGACTTTTTGAATCGGTAATATGCGATTGGTTCATGTTATGAGCACCAATATTATCCATGTCAATATTATCACGAGAAGAATTTGATGAACTAGAATTAAACATATCTTCTGCCATAATTCTATACTTACCACAACGATTTGAGGTGCGAAGACTTGCTTGATTAATTGTGTGATTTTCTTCTTTGATGACAATTGAAGGCGGCTATAATATTTTGTTTACCTTGGTAGGGCAAAAAGTTTATTAACTAAGACAACCCTTCTATCTCCTAATATAGTAGGTTTGTATAATATAATTTTGTTATGTACTTGAAATTTTTTTGTTGTTGATTTAAAATAGGATGTGTTGTATTTGATTTGGAATAGGATGTGTTGTATTTGATTTGGAATTGATTTTGTTTGATTTGGAATATTTTGGAATTGGATTTATATGTTTTGGAATAATTTGGATTTAATATATTTGATTTGATCTCCTTTGGAAATTTTATATGTTTGAATGATATAATTTGGTATTTGATATATCTTGTTTTGATTTGGAAAGATTTGGAAATTTTGATGTATTTGGAATGTATTGTTGATGTTCAATAACTTCTCAAATTTTGGTATAATTTGGAATTTTATCTTGTTATTATTCTTGGTTTTGGCATTACTTTAAATTGTGTTGTAATTGAATTGAGAACAATATACTAGCTGTGCCAACGACTGATTTGGATTGTATCAGTTAATACTTGGGAGTTCTTGTTGATGGAAATTGTAACAGTTTGTAATTGAATTGAATTATATCTGTTATTACCTTGGAGTTCTTGTTGCAATGATCATGTCGGTTTATACTGAGTTCTTATTCTGACGCGTTTGTAATTACGATGATCTGTATCGTATCGCTTTATCTGAGTTCTTATTCTGAAGTTAGCGATTTGTTTGCGAGTAATTTTACTGTCCGCTAGACATACTAGCGGACTCTGGTCGTGCTCTATTTTGGTTTGGTCTACTGTCTCTCCTTTGACCAATTGGGGGGGCATAACCGTCCAGAATTTTGATTAAACACGTCTACTAGACTTACTAGCGGACGGCGATTTCCCATTATAAATCTCAGCCTTTCATCAATAAAACGGACGGTTTATGTAAGACCCCAAATTATTAATAAATGAAATTTATTTTCCTCTATTTATTATTTTGAAATAGTAAGGGTTGATTTGATTAATGTGGATAATTATGGGTAAAATACGCAAATATTTTGAATAAGCAAGTGGTTATAAAATATTCATTATTGTCGGGGAATATTCGTTTGGTCGTGGAATATTCAGATCGCTTCGGGAATATTCGTATTGACTACCAGCAGCCTTTATGGGCCCCATAACTAAAAGCGATTGGATGAAGAAAACGACAAATATAAGTTGTTTATAAATAACGGCGTAGTTATTACTCAATTATCATTGTTGGAATACCGGTGGTTAAAACACACTAATACGCGTTGTTGAAAGAAGACACTGTATTGCACCAATTATTGATTCTTACGTAAGAAGGCACTACTCAATAATAATTATTACAATTACTATTCAAAATTTTATTTTATTAATTCAATAATTCTTTGATTGATATTTTATACTACTTGTTGTTTTAATAAATTGTCATTACACAATTATTTTCTATTATCAAAGCAATAATTCATATTATCCTAATAATATTATTAGATAATATTATTGGCAATGTCTAGAAAGTTCTGTCTAAGGAGAGGTTTGGTCACCTAATTGCGCGCTAGTAAGGAGAAATTCTTATTGAAAAGCCCTCTCTTTCCTGGGAATAGCACAGTTTGCAAGATCGCGATTCTTAGTAATATTATTTGTGAATAATTAATTATTGATTTATATGATGAGGAAAATATTGATTTTATGTGGATATAGATGGAGAAAATTTTTAATGTAACAATTGTTGAAAATTAATATTTTATCTTTTTCTGATAAAATAATTCATTTAAATATATTATTTTAATAATATATTAACTGTGATATTTTTATAATGAATGTGGGATATATGAGTATATGAGGAGGAAGAGTATTTTTTGTGGCATTAAATGTTTAACACATATTTTGTGTGTTGGTGGACACAATTATTAATCAAATTTGATTATAAATTTTAAAATCGTCTGCTTATGGATTTCTTTTCAATTTCTGTTTGTAATTTGGAAAAACTTTCTTCTGCAAAGTTGTAGAGAATTGAATTTCCTATAAAAAGTCGCGAGATTCAAATTTTCTAATAAAAGGGCTATTTATTATGAATTATTGAAGTTCCGAAGTTCCGAAATAATTGATTTTTGAAAGTTTTAATTATTTTTATTTACAAAAACGTGTTTTTCATTTTATTTCCCTCATTTAACATGTGATAGGGGCTGAGTTCAGATGGTAAAAGCATGCGTATGAAGTTTTGGAAAAAAAATATAATAATATTTAATAAATTTTCTACTTTGTTGTTCTAAGCATTTTCCTATAAATAGGGTGCTTAGGTTAGAATTGAAAATCACACCAGAAACTGAAGTTTTCTCTCTCTATATTATCGAGCGTATTCTTGTGAGTATTTTGAGTATACTTTGAGTATTGCTATACGGTGCAAGTTCAAGTCATAACCTATATCCGGTGTTTCAACTAGAAGTACTGTCTTCCGAGGTAAGAGATGTTATTTTATTCGAGAATGATATTATTTCTTCAATATCATTATACCGAAATATTGGTTGGAAATTTTTATCAAATTTGGAATTTTTTCATGTCGGAGTTACTATTCATGAGTTACTATTCACGAGTTACTATTCATGAGTTACTATTCACGAGTACTATTCACGAAGCGTGATGATGTTTTTTGGGAAATTTCTATCTTTTGGTGTCGGAATTACTATTCACGATACGACACTTATTCACGATACTGACACTATTCACGAATCACGCACTATTCAATTTAAAAAATGAAATTTCTTCTTTTTGTCCAAAATATCTACTATGGATACTAGCTTTGATTGTATCCATGTTTTGATCATTCTTGAATTTTACTCCAATCTGGTTATTTATGAAGTATTTTTGAACTTGGATTATTTAAAGTACGAATCCTTAATACTTGTTCTTTTGTTTCACTGGATTCATTTTCTTTAAAATATTTTTTTCATCATCCTCACCCTAAATGATGATATTAATCAATATCTTTGGCCAGTAATGCAAAGATGAATGATTTCTTGATGAATATCTTTGGCCCATAGTGCAAAGATGAACAGTGTGTGAGATGAACACGATAGGATCGATTAATATCTTTGGCCCATAGTGTAAAGATGATGAATGTGTTTAGATGAACACGACTAATCATGAATATCTTCGGCAGAGTGCAAAGATGAATATTTGATTCAAGATATATATTGATTGATGTTACAGGGATAAAATATCGACGATGAACTTTTAAATTCATATATAGAAGATAGTAGTTTGCATTCTCTACTTAACTCTTCTAATGAATTATTATTTTCGCTGCAGAAGATTGATTTAAAACTGGTTGTCTATTGTATTCTATTAGATTTTTCCCTGTTGGAGACTAACGATAATTTGTTGTATATTATCTTAGTCATAATATTCTTTACTGGGCTAGTTGAGCTCACCCTTTTCCTTTTTGTTCCATTTTTCTTCTCAGGAGGCGAGAATGTTGAGTACTAGTCGGGGTATGGAATGAAGGTTCTAGAGAGAGTTGTTTAGTAGTCCTCACCATTTTTGTAAAATAATGTATCAATAATTGTGATGGGGATTTATTTGCGTGTGGATATTGTCTAGAAGACAATAATTGTATTTAAACTCACAAATATATATATTGTCATTGTATTTTGCACGATAAATGTATTAATAAAGTTGTAGTTATTTCGTACCATGTATTTGGCGACTTCGTAATGGGTTGGATGGAATGGACCTATTTTGGGGCGCCACAATTGGTATCGAGCTTAGGATATGATCTTTGGCGAGATCGGGAATAGAACTAGAGGGATAGACGAGTAAATCCTTCGCTAGTGTGTCCTACCTAAGCTTATTTGTTAGTTGGTCGAGAGATATAGCGATATTATGTGATATATTGATTTCCTTAATTAACCCTTGTTTTATGACAAAGATTTGAGAATGTCGAATCGAGAATATTAATAAAGGAAAATGAGACCGTGGAGACGCTTTGTACTCACCAACGAGGAGAACGTGCAACAGTCGGGCAATGTTCCTCCCGTGAACAACACCACCGAAAGCGTATGATGAACGAGGGATGTTTAGAAGCTTTTTGCGCTCATGCAAAATCGGATGAGGGAAACTCGTGTTCAAAATACAGAGGAAATGATAGAATTCACCAAGTGGTCACAACCAAGCGCCTCAAAGAGTCAGGGACCACCGCAATTTTGGGAAAGCCGGATCCGATTAAGGCGAGACGCTGGTCAAACAAATTACCAAGATATTCGATGTCTTGGGAAGCACGGAGGAACAGAAAGTTTCATTCGCTACTTTTATGTTCCGTAATGAAAGCGACATCGGTGGGAATCAGGAAGCGTACCCATCCAAATTGCACTCAAAGATGTCATGGGAGATGTTTCAGAAATAGCTCAATGACAAGTACTTCCCTCGAAAGTATTCGGGCTATATGAAGGAAGTGGAGTTTATTAGACCGAGCAGAATAACACGACGGTGTCCCAAAGACGAGGCAAAGTTCATGGAGTTATCCAGTTCAGACCTCATTTGGTGGAGAATGAGGAACGATGACGCGGATGTTTCGAGAGGTTTGAAACCCGACATACGCCAAGATCTCATTTCTCATAAATTTTCTCTATTCGAGATGTTGTTAATGTGGCTCGATTGTTAGAGCGAGATAACGAGTACGCTCAACCGAGGGACCATAACCAGGATCATACCAAGATAGCGATCATCGTAATAACGATAACCAAATGGAGAAAGAAGAATACTTGGACAAAGGCGGAACCATTCGTGGTAATCGTGGCCATGAAAATAGAAGAAGCGAGTCGGGGAGATTTTAAAAGAGAGAGATTCAACAACGACCATGTGAAAACGCCGTCGCAAAGAGTAACCGTTCCAAGGGAGGAGAAAGACCATCTATCAGATGTTACAAATGCGAAAGAGGGATATATCACCAAACCGCCCACAACAGCTTTAAGGTATGCTATAATTGGGGAAAAGAAGGACATATCGCTTCGAGATTGTACGCAGATCGAAACCCACCAAAGCAGAATGGTGACTCAAAAGGATGTCCTGAAAAAAAGTCAAAGTCAACGGTTCTCGAAGAGCGCTTGTCGTGACTTCATTAAAATGCGAGGAATCCGAACGGTTAGCACGAGTTAGTTAATTATAAATTCTTGCGTTTATACCTTTACTAGATACCTGCTTCTACCCATTCTTTTATCTCTCTTTGCTTACGCTCAACGCTTTGAACTTGACTACACGAGAAATTAGACTTTGACCTATTTATGGAGACTCAGTTAGAGAAACTTCCATTACATCCGTTATTTAGAAATCTTGCTTGATTCAGTTGGCACTATCACATTACCTCGTTAACCTTATTTCTATTGATATATTTGCTTTTGATGTGATTTTAAGGTTAACTACTCATCATTCAAAAATTGATTACTTTCGTAAGGTTGTTAGTTTTCATATTCCTAAGCAACTCGTTATTCAATTCAAGCAATCAAACCATTGTAGTCAAACATTTTCATATCAAGCCATGAAGTCATTCGTTTATTACGGATGTCAAGTTTTCTTAGTCCATGTTATGGATTTGAATAAAGACACGTCAGATTTGAATAATATTCCTGTTGTTATTGATTTTTCCTGACGTATTTCCTGAAGAATTTCTTGGCTTACTCCCAAAGCCTGATATTAAATTTTGTATCGACTTTGAACCCGGTACAAAACTCATTTCTAAAATCTCATATCGAATGGCTCCTATTGAACTTCAGGAGTTAAAAAATTCAACTATAGAATTTGGTACCTGAGCCTTTATCTGGTGACTTCCTTTGTGGAATGCACCGCCGCCGATCTCGTCCGGGGACACCATATTCGTAAGGCGATAGTAAACCGATAGGTGTCATTGTAACGCATATCCAAGGTTGGGATATGAGTCACAGCTTGAGAACAACCTAAGTCGATAATCGAAATACGTAGCTTTCAGCTTAGTTGGTTATTATCGAGATTCGTTGAAGGATATTCTCGAATCGCTATTCCATTAACGCAAATTGACTCGTAGAGATACAAAATTCGAATGGAGCAAGGAATGTGGGAAGAGCTTCGAAGAACTCAAGAGGAGACCCATTTCAAAGACATGTTCGACCATGCCATCCTCGAAAAGCGAACGTAGTAGATGACGTGTTGAGTAGAAGATCGTATACAAGTACGAGTACGATATTGTCAAAGACTCATTTTGTATAATTTACAAATAATAGAGATGGAGATGAAAACTCTAGGTACCCACGTGATGATATACGAGTATAATCGACTTTTAATCGATAAAGTTAAAGTCGCTTCGCTACACACCGAGTTGATGAATTTGAAGAAGGAGGTGCAAGAAGTTGTTATTTCAAAAGCGAGAATCGGTGAGGTGAGGAAAGCTCAAACCTTCGATTTATTAATCCATTTGAAATTCTCGATCGAATAGGAACTGTGCCCTATAGACTCGCTTTTACCGCCAAGTATGACGCGGTTTCATAACATTTTTCACGTATCGATGTTACATAAATATGTGGACGACCCTTAACCACGCTATCGAAAGTTAGAACCCACGAGAGATAGCCAAGACTTAACGATGACGAGGAGGTACTGTCGATCTTGGATAGAAAGAACATGTCCTATGTATCGAGGTTATACCACAAGTTAAAGTTTCCATGCTATCGAGGAAATGACTTGGGAGTTGGAAATGGAAATGAAAGCGAGGTATTCTCATCTTTTGAAACATCAGTATCGTACGCCAATTTCGAGGACTTAAATTTCATAAGGAGGGAGGTCAGAAGACCCCAAATTATTAATAAATGAAATTTATTTTCCTCTATTTATTATTTTAAAATAGTAAGGGTTGATTTGATTAATGTGGATAGTTATGGGTAAAATACGCAAATATTTTGAATAAGTAAGTGGTTATAAAATATTCATTATCGTCTAGGAATATTCGTTTTGGTCGTGGAATATTCGTGATCGCTTGTGAAATATTCGCATTTACGACACAGCCTTTTGTGGGCCCCATAACGGAAAGCGATTGGATGAAGAAAACGACAAATATAAGTTGTTTATAAATAACTACATAGTTATTACCAAGCTATCATCGTTGGAATACCCGGTGGTTAAAACACACTAATACGCCGTTGTTGAACAAGAAGACATTTGTATTGCACCAATTATTGATTCTTACGTAAGAAGGCACTACTCAATAATTGTTACAAGAAATTACTATTTAGTATTTATTTTATCGATTCAATAATTGCTGCATCGATATTTTATATTACCGTTGTTTCAATAAATTGTCATTACATAGTATTTTCTATTATCGAAGCAATAATTCATATTATCCTAATAATATTATTAGATAACATTATTGGCAATGTCTAGAAAGTTCTCGCATCTAAGAAGAGGTTTGTTCACCTAATCAAGCCACAAGAAGAAGAGAGAAATTTTATCGAAAGCCCCTCTTTCCTCGAACTACCGGTCACAAGATCTTGTGATTCTCAATATTATTTGTGAATAATTAATTATTAATTTATATGATGAGGAAAATATTGATTTTATGTGGATATAGATGGAGAAAATTTTAATGTGACAATTGTTGAAAATTAATATTTTATCTTTTTCTGATAAAATAATTCATTTAAATATATTATTTTAATAATATATTAACGGTGATATTTTTATAATGAATGTGGGATATATGAGTATATGAGGAGGAAGAATATTTTTGTGGCATTAAATGTTTAACACATATTTTGTGTGTTGGTGGACATAATTATTGACCGAAATTTGATTATAGCCAGTAAAATCAACCGTTTATGGATTTCGGTCAATTTCTGTTTGGAATTTGGAAAAACTTTCTTCTGGAAAGTTGTAGAGAATTGAATTTCCTATAAAAACTCGCGAGATTCGAATTTTCTGATAAAATGACTATTTATTATGAATTATTGAAGTTCCGAAGTTCCGAAATAATTGATTTTTGAAAGTTTTAATTATTTTTATTTACAAAAACGTGTTTTTCATTTTGTTTCCCTCATTTAACATGTGATAGGGGCTGAGTTTAGATGGTAAAAGCATGCGTATGATGTTTTGGAAAAAAAATATAATAATATTTAATAAATTTTCTACTTTGGTGTTCTAAGCATTTTCCTATAAATAGGGTGCTTAGGTTAGAATTGAAAATCACACCAGAAACTGAAGTTTTCTCTCTCTATATTATCGAGCGTATTCTTGTGAGTATTTTGAGTATACTTTGAGTATTGCTATACGGTGCAAGTTCAAGTCATAGCCTATCCTCCTGTTTCAACTAAAGTACCGCCTTTTCGAGGTAAGGGATGTTATTTTATTCGAAAATGATATTATTTCTTCAATATCATTATGCCGAAATATTGGTTGGAAATTTTATCAAATTTGGAATTTTTCATGTAGGAGTTACTATTCATGAGTTACTATTCACGAGTTACTATTCATTACTATTCACGAGTTACTATTCACGAAGTACTATTCACGGTTAAGCGTGATGATGTTTTTTTTTTGAAATTTCTATCTTTTGGTGTTGAATTACTATTCACGATACGACACTATTCACGATACTCTAGACTATTCATTCACGAATACGACACTATTCCACCTAAAAAATGAAATTTCTTCTTTTTGTCCAAAATATCTACTATGGATACTAGTTTTGATTGTATCCATGTTTTGATCATTCTCAAATTTACTCCAATCGATTATTTATGAAGTATTTTTGAACTTGATTATTTAAAATACGAATCCTTAATACTTGTTCTTTTGTTTCACCGGATTCGCTTTTCTTTAAAATATTTTTCATCATCCTCACCCCTAAATGATGATATTATCGAATATCTTTGGCCCAGTAGTGCAAAGATGAATGATTTCTTGATGAATATCTTTGGCCCAGTAGTGCAAAGATGAACAGTGTTGAGATGAACATGACCGATCGATTAATATCTTTGGCCCGTAGTGCAAAGATGAATGTGTTTAGATGAACATGACCAATTAATCGATGAATATCTTTGGCCCAGTAGTGCAAAGATGAATATTTGATTCCGTATATATATCGATTGATGTTACAAGGATAAAATATCGACGATGAACTTTTAAGTTCATATATAGAAGATAGTAGTTTGCATTCTCTACTTAACTCTTCTAATGAATTATTATTTCACCGCAGAAGATTGATTTAAAACTGTTGTCTATTGTATTCTATTAGATTTTTCCTGTTGGAGACTAACGATAATTTGTTGTATATTATCTTAGTCATAATATTCTTTATCGGGCTAGTTGAGCTCACCCTTTTCCTTTTTGTTCCATTTTTCTTCTCGTGAGGCGAGAATGTAATGAGTACTAGTAGGGGTATGGAATGAAGGTTCTAGAGAGAGTTGTTTAGTAGTCCTCACCATTTTTGTAAAATAATGTATCAATAATTGTGATGGGGATTTATTTGCGTGTGGATATTGTCTAGAAGACAATAATTGTATTTAAACTCACAGTATATATGTTGTCGTATTTTGCACGACAAATGTATTAATAAAGTTGTAGTTATTTCTGTACCATGTATTTGGCGACTCAGAATGGCTTGGATGGAATGGACCTATTTTGGGGGCGTCACAGTTTATAGCCTATATGCCACTTTTAATCCCATAGCATATAGATGCTATGGATCATCCCCATATATATATATATATATATATATATATATATATATATCTAAGAGTCACTTTTGCCAATAGTACTTTCCTTTATCAGACGTCGAACCAATTGTCGTTTCACATTATATGCGTCGAACCACTTGTCGTTTCACATTACTTACAGGCGTCCAACCACTTGTTGTTTCACATTATATTCGTCAAACCACTTGTTGTTTCACATTACAAGCGTTAAACCACTTTTCTTTTTACATCACCAGTTGTCAAGCCACTTGCCTTTTCAAATTGCAAGGCAAGGGCTAAGCTAGAAATCTTCTATAAATAGAAGCTTATTTCTTCTTTCATTCTCACCAATTCACTGCGACTCACAAGAGAATTCTATAGAGAGAGAATCAGAGAGAAAGAAGAAGAGTATTATGTTACTACACTATTGCAGTATCCAATCTCCTACTAAGGTAAGGGGTATTATTTCTTTCGTATTTGTAAGGGGTATTATTTCTTTCGTATTTGTAAGGGATATTATTGGGAGAGTGCATATTTTGATTTGATGTTTTAAATGTAAATGCTCATGATTATTTGTAAAGTCCTTCAAGGAATATATGTACAAGGACTTAGTGATAGATCAAATTTCTTAGGTTGATCTAAGCTCTTAACGTGTATCATTCTGTATATGAATGCATAGATAGAAAGATCATGTGACGCCCCCAAAATAGGTATACATCACCCATTCTGAGTTGTCAATACATGGTACAGAAACAACTACAACTTTATTATTACAACAGTAAAACTGTGAGTTTGAATACAAATATAATCTTCTAGACAATATCTACACCCAAATAAATCCTCATCACATTTATTGATACATTATTTTACAAAAATGGTGAGGACTACTAAACAACTCTCTCTTGAACCTTCATTCCATACCCCGACTAGTACTCGCTACATTCTCGCCTCCTGAGAAGAAAAATGGAACAAAAAGGAAAAGGGTGAGCTCAACTAGCCCAAGAAGAATATTATGACTAAGATAATATACAACAAATTATCGTTAGTCTTCAACAGAAAAAAATCACGAGAGAATACATTAAACAACAAGTTTTAGAGCAATATTCGCAATGGAAAATATTAATTCATAGAAGAGTTACGTAGAGGATGAAATCTACTAATATCTATGAATTTAATACCCATCATCATTATTTTATCCTCAGTAACATCAATCAATATTCATCTTGAATCAAATATTCATCTTGCACACACCGCCAAAGATATTCATCACCTATCATGTTCATCTAAACACTGCTCATCTTTGCACTACTACCAAAGATATTCATCAAGAAATCATTCATCTTTGCACTACATGTGCCAAAGATATTCAATAATATCATCATTTAGGACCGAGGATGATGAAAAATATTTTAAAGAAAACAAATCCAAAGAAACAAAAGAACAAGTATTATGGATTCAGATTCAGATTTTACCTATTTCATGTCCAAAATACCTCATAAATAATCATAGTGGTGTAAAATTCAAGAATGATCAAAACATGGATACAATCAAAGCTAGTATCCACAATAGATATTTTGGACGAAAAGGAAAAAATTTATTTTTACGTGAATAAAGGCCGTATTCATGAATAGTGTCAGATATCGTGAATAGTCTGCCGTATACGTGAATAGTAACTCCCAAAACAAAAGTTCCAAATTTGATTAAAAGTCCAGATCAATACTTGACATAATGATATTGAAAGAAATAATATCATTTTAATAATAATATCCTTTACCTCACAAAGACTTGATTTCGAATCGAAAAAATATGGATATGATCAAGGAACTTGCACCATATAACAACACTCAAAGTATACTCACAAGAATACACTCAATATATCGAGAGAGAAATAGAGAAAACTTCAGTTCAAGTGTGATTTTCAATTCTAACCTAAGCACCCTATTTATAGGAAAATGCTTAGAACACCAAAGTAGAAAATTGAATATAATATTAATATATTTTTCACATTTTCCTTAGCCCACCTTGATAACTGATCTCACCCCATTTGAATCACATGTGAGGCCAACTTAGTAGCAAAAACGTTTTTCTCAAAATAATTAACTAAAACTCCCAAAAATTAATTATTTGAACTTCGAACTTCAATAATTCATAATAAATAGCCCTTTTATCGTAAAATTTGAATCAAGCGAGTTTTTATAGGAAATCCAATTCTCTACAACTTTGCAGAAAGAAAGTTTTTCAAAATTCCAAACAAAATTGACCAAAAATCCACAAACGGGAGATTTTACAAAGCTATAATCAAATTTGATCCAATAATTGTGTCCACCAACACACAAAACATCGTTAAACATTTAATGCCACAAAATACTCTTCCTCCTCATATACTCATATATCCCACATTCATTGTAAAAATATCATCGTTAATATATTATTCAAATAATATATTTAAATGAATTATTTTATCGAGAAAAAGATAAAATATTAATTTTCAACAATTGTCACATTAAAATTTTCTCCATCTATATCCTCATAGAATTAATATTTTCCTCATCATATAAATCAATAATTAATTATTCATAAAAATATTACGTAATCACATTATTGACAACCGTGCGCCTCTAGGATAGAGGGCTTCCAATAAGGATCTCTCATCTTGGCGCAATTGATTAGATGACCAAACCTCTCCTTGATGTAACTTTCTAGACATTGTCAATAATGTTATCTAATAATATTATTCAGATAATATGAATTATTTCTCCGATAATGGAAAATACGTAAATGACAATTATCAAAAATAATAGCAATATAAAATATCAACGCAAAGAATTATTGAATCAATAAAATAAAATAATTGAATAAAGAATTATTGTAACCATTATTGAGTAGTGCCTTCAATAATTGGTGCAATCTGTGTATTAACTCTTGTAACAACGCCAGTATTCTTGTGTTTTAACCACCCGGTATTCCAACGAAGTTAATTCAGTAACAATAACTGCGCTGTTATTTTTAAACAACTTATATTTGTCGCTTTCTTCATCCAATCGCTTTCCGTTATGGGGCCCACATAATTTCAAGGCCGTCGCATTTAATATTCCCCGACAAAGAAGAATATTCCACGACCAAACGAATATTCCCAACAAAAATAAATATTTTATAACCACCGCTTATTTAAAATATTTATGATTTTACCCATAACTAACCACATTAATCAAATCAACCCTTACTAATTAAAAGAAATAATAGAGGAAAATAAATTTCATTTATTAATTATTTGGGGTCTTACAGATCAAAACTGTTAGGTTGATCTTGAGATGTAATAGATAGGCTTCGAAGAATTCGTAGTGTATCAATCTGATCAATATAGCAGAAGTCAAGGCAGAAACATAGAGCTTCAAGGATCGTAGTGTGTCTGCCTTGAAGGGCCTCTTCGAAAATCGTAGAGTGGTCCCAACGTCTGCCGATCCAACTCAGAGATCGTAGTGTGCTCTTAGAAACGTATAGTTTACAACTCAAGCAAGCGAAGATCGTAGTGTGCAAGTATTTAAGAGAAATCGTAGTGCTCTCTGCTGATAGCATCAGACCAAGCACCAAGGCGACAAGTGTGACGCCCCCAAAATTAGGTATACATCACCCATCTTGAGTCACCAGATACATGGTACAGAATTCAAATACAACTTAATAATACAACTGTCGTGTACAATACGACAAAACATAAACCATGAGTTTGAATACAAATATTGTCTACTAGAGAGTATACAAACTCAAAAGGAGTCCTCATTATAATTATTATCACACTATTTCACGAATAGTGAGGACTACTAATGCACCATCTAGGACCATCACTCCGTTCCTCGACTCGTCCCCAGCTATATTCTCATTTCTTGAAGAGAACAGTGAAAGAAAGGGTGAGCTCAACTAGTCCAGTAAGAAATATTATGACTAAGATAATGCAGAATAAATTATCGTTAGCCTTCAATAGTGTTAAACTGATACAATATAACAAACATCAAGTTTAACTGCAGCGGAACAAGCAATCCATTAGAAGAGTCGAGAATAAAATCTACTATCTTCTATGATTTAAAAGGTTTTTCATCACTTTTATCCCTGAGACTCAGCTTAATAAATAATTCACATCATCAAATCATCCCTGCACTACAGGCCAAGGATATTCTTTAGTATCACAACCACGAATTATCCATGCACCACGGGCCAAAGATAATCATGTTTTCATCAACGGTCCTGATCATGCCATAAAACAATTCATCTTTGCACCCTTGGCCGAAGAGAATCCATAGCCATAATCATACCAAAAACTGTCCATCAATGCATTACGGGCCAATGAGGACTTTTTCCACATCATTTGTAATATTACAATGAATGATTACAAGAATAATCCTCGTCATAATCATACCAAGTCCATCTATGCACTACTGAAGCCACGTATGACTTTCAACAAAATATAAGCATGAGGATGATGACAATGATATAAGAATTCAATAAAACAAGTTCAAGAATTAATTTATCCAAGAACTAATAACGTCCAAATTGTCAACATGATCTTTGCTTTGTAGAGTAAAATTCAAGAATGCTCGTAAGAATATTTCCATGAAATGATCTTTGGATGAAGCGCAAATATCAAGGATATTCCACTAATTTCATGGAGTATGGAAGTCAAAGTTTTAACCAATCGAGTATAATAAAGAATGGAATAACAAAAAAATCACCATGCATGCGGTGCCCGCAGATGATGGAGTTATTCCAATGAATAATAATTAACGGAACCAATCAAATGCGTAAAAGCACGAGATGGGATGTTCCAATGTAATAATAAAGAACGGAATAATAACAGAAATCACCATGCATGCGGATTTCCGATGTATAAAAGTTATTCAAATGAATACCAATAAAAAGATTTTAATCCAGTCCTGCAAAAAACGCATGAACAGGCAGATATATTCCAATGTAATAATAATAAAGATGAACCAGTCCGCCGTAAAATGCATGTATACATGATATTTCAAATGTAATAATAAAGAATAAAATAATGTAAGAATTTTACCAAGTATAGGTATCCAGCATTATACAAGTTATTCCAATGTAATAATAAAGAATGGAATAACAAAAGAATTTCACCAAGTATAGTATTATTCAGCAGATATCAAAGTTATTCCAATGTAATAATAAAGAATGGAATAACGAAGTTCTCTTCATGAATAAGAAAGAAAGAATACCCTTATGAGTACAACAAATAATATTCTCTACCTTAGAAAGAAGAGTACCGGATATAGAAATAGTGAAGTAGCAGAACACTTTTTCTTCTTTCTCTATAGTTTATCTCTGTAGTTTCAATGAATTCGTAAGAAATAATGAATGAATGAGCTTCTATTTATAGAAAAATGGGTACGCATAGTAACTAACTCATGAATCGGTCCAGATTGATTTACTTTAATCGATGGTCCATATTTAAAGCAAAATCTTTTAAATAAAATATAATATATTCTATTTATAATCTAATAAAACGAATAACTTTATAAAAGTATTACATTTTATTACATTAATAATACCAATAAAACAAAACCGGTGACTTATCACGTAAGCATCAATAATCAATCTGGTATTATTGCTACTATGCAACCACACGTATTACTGTACTTTTAACACCGGGTGTTTCAACAGTTAACGGTAAAACTTCCGCCGTTATTTCCATAAAGTATTTTTGTCATTTTTTCAATCCGACAATAATTCCGTTGCAGGGTCCACCAATGATTGTACCATCATACGAATATTCCCCGACAAAAAGAATATTCCCTGACCAATCGAATATTATACAACAACATGCATACTTTGCAAAATTTATAAATATTACCCACAACTATAACATTATATCAAATCCACACCATAATATTCAAAAAAATATTTCGAGAAAATTAAATCTTTATTCATAAAATCTGGGGTCTCACAACAAGTACCACGATCTGAATCGTAGAGTATCATCTGTCTTGTGTCAGAAGCATCAAGCCTCACGCTTTGTGTGGAGACAAACTCCAACAAATGAGGAATGGATTCTAAACGTTGTAGTACTCACCAGTCCCAAAGGCATAAGAGATATCCTTAGTATGCAACAAAGAAGCGTATTGAAGAAACTAAGGAAAGTACTATTGGTAAGGGGAAAACACCTTTTCAGGTGTTAGGTGAATAAGCAGTCTGCTGTGTCAGTGGGCCAGAATGCAATTCAGAAGATGTACAGAAAAGTCTCCATCAAAGAACAGAAATGTCAAACGCATTTAATGCTTCAACGGATGGATCCAACGAATAGTTTTCAAGATCACATATATGCAAATCAAGCATATGAGAGAAGTAAGCAAACATTGAACAAAAACGTACAAATACTCTCAACGCTCAACTCTACGATCTGAGAAAAAGAAAAGCTTGCTCAGCTACTCAGTTCTTTCGAACAAGTGCTTAAACAGCAACTGAGTAGCAACCATCAAGAACTCAACATCTATCAATCAACTGAAGAAAAAGTTCCAAGTCAGAAGGACTTGAAGAGTTCTAAGTGAACTGCAAAAGAGCCAAGTCTGCTGGACTTGAAGAGTTCAAGAGTGAACTAAGAAGTTCCTAGATTGCTGGTCTAGAAGGAATCTAAGTGATTCAGAAAGTGTAAAAGACATCCTTAGTGGATTTCCTACTCGAGGAGTATAAGAGTGGACTAGGAGCTTTAAGTGCTCTAAACCACTTAAAACGACTGTGTCTCTTACATTCTTGCTATATCTGCTATAACTGCTATATCTGCCTCACTCTCATAAACTCACTATCTTAAGGGAGATTAAAACTAATATTAATTTCGCTAAAGTTTTAATCATTATCTACTAACAAGTTAAAACGAAAAGATTTTTAAATATCTATTCAACCCCCCCTTCTAGATAACTATTGTGCCTCCGGGAACTAACAATTGGTATCAAAGCAGGTTCTATTATATAGCCTACAAAGCTTTAGTAGATCCAATGGCACACTTACCAAGCGAATCAAGGACTGGAGGAGGCAGCAAGCCACCAATGTGCAACAAAGATAAATTTGCAAACTAGAAAGTTAGGTGCAAGCATACATGGACTCAATAGATGAAGATCTATTTGAGACTGTTCAGAATGGGCCCTATGTTCCAACAAAGCTTTCACCAACTACAGACTATCCAAAAAGAACACAAATCAAAGTCAAAGAGGAGTGAATAGATAACGAGAAGAGAGTTGTCCAATTCGACAAGAAAGCCAATAACATTTTATTTCAATCCTTAGAAGACGATCTGTTCGAAAACGTTGTCAATAGCAAAACAGCGAAGGAGGTTTGGGAAGCACTACTCATCATGCACGAAGGAACAGAAGAAGTAAGAGAAAACAAACAATCACTCCTGACACAACAGTATGAAATGTTTGCTCATATTCAAGGAGAAAACGTAACTGCCACCTATGAGAGATTCAACGTTCTGCTCAACTCTCTACGAGCTTATGGGAAGATCTATCCAAACAAAGATCTAATCATAAAGTTCATGAGAGCTTTACCAAGAACCACTGCTATTAGAGAGTCAAAGAATCTTCATGAGATGACAGTTCAACAACTATATGGCAATCTTTTGACATACGAATTGGAGCTGACTCAACGAGCTGAAACCCTATCAGAAGGAAGAAAGAAGGATAAGGGTGTTGCTCTCAAAGCAACTGAAAGTGCATCTAAGGTCAACACTGAGATTGACTCTGACTATGACAAAGACGATGATGAAGACTTTGCTATGCTGGTAAAAAGACTAAGAAGATTCATGCGTCAAGCAAAACCAAAGAAGCCAAAGAAGGTCAAGAATTCAAAGAACGAGGAAGCAAATGAATGATCTATGCTACAACTGCAAGAAGCCTGGCCACTTCATTGCCAACTGCAACAAACCTCTCAAAGAAGAACAAAAGAAGAAATCACATGCAAAGAAGGAATACAAAGGCAACAAAAGGCCTCAGAAGAGAGACAAAGGCATGGTAGCTGGAGGATCATGGAGTGATTCAGACAATGACTCCAATCTTGAATCTGGAGATGATGAAGAACCACAAATGGCCAATTTATGCCTAATGGCCAAACATGCAAAGGACAAACTAAACTCCAACATACACGAAGTAAGTCTCGATGAGGTATTTGACTTTAACTCTCCTGATGTAGACATTAATGATTTGAGAACTGCACTGCATGGCATAACAACAGATCAACATCAATACATAAAGTGGTTCAGAGTTCTGTCTAAGGATCATTCACTTCTTCAAGAGGAGAAAAAGAAAGTTCAAGAAGAGCTAAAAATAGCTCTTCTAAGTACTAACCTTCTCTCCAAGCTTGAGGCTGAGAATGAGATCTTAAAAACAGACTAATGAGCTCAATGCACAAAGAGAGTCCAATCTAACCTCTAAAATTGAGGAACTAGAAAAGACTATCTGTACATGGAACAAATCCTCATCATCCATGGACTCCCTGCTCTCTAATTAGAGAAATGCATTTGACAGAATAGGCTTAGGCTTTGGGGAATCCACCTCAGAGCCATGTGTGAAAAAGACAAAGGAAACTAGCACTAGTAATGTCTCAAGCTTTAGTAGAAGCATTACCTTTGTGAAATTCTCACAGAAGGAAGAACCAGTCCAATCTTGTTCTACTATTTCCATCCATACTCCAAGGAGTAAAGGATCTCATGCTGGCCTGTGCTTCAGAAAAGAGAAGAGTAACCCATCTTCTACTCACCAACCTCTAAGGATCGTAGAGTTAAATAAAACCAACTCCACGAACCAACTGGGAAGGTACAGTAGAGGTAAGATACACTCCTCACATTTTATGAGACCTAATGACACGTGGAAGAAGGAAAATCAGTTTAACAGAAGAATGACTAAAGAACCACAAAAGTCCAAATGGAGAATGAACTCTCACACACACAGGCATGTATCATACTAAGTTTTTTGTGTGCAATAGAGTTGGTCACAAGGCTACAAGATGCTATTATAATTCCATGCATGTGAGACCCAAGATCAAACAGATTTGGGTCCCCAAGGGTACTAACAAAATAGGACCCATGCAAATATGGGTACCAAAATGAAGGTTCAATGTTATGACAGGAAAAGAGCTCCTCGATTACAACCTGGTATCTGGACAGTGGATGCTCAAGACACATGACTGGGAACAAAGCCCTTTTGTCTAACTACATAGAGAAGGAGTGTCCCTCAGTCATCTTTGGAGACAACGGCTTGGGCAAGACAAGAGGATATGGCTCTGCTGGTAATGGTGCAGTGTCTTTCAGCAAAGTAGCATATGTGGAAGGTCTCCAACACAACCTTCTAAGCATCAGCCAACTCCACGACAAGGGTCATCAAGTAATAATCCTCAACAACCAGTGTCAAGTCAGAGATTTGAAGACATCTGCTGTAAAGCTTGTAACGCCCCAAAATCCGGTCTATCTTCACACCCGGATTCCGTACGTCACGAGTACATCATTCATCCAACATACATCATTATATACTAAAATATAACGATATACACTCTCAAATCCCAGGTTCTGGAAACCTTATAACCTTTTTCATTACAAATAATAATAAATACATTATTCATTTCATCTTACAAGAGTGACTTTTATCCGCCACCAAGGATACATAACAGTTCATTAAACTAGTCTATAATTCAATTTTATCTTTTTACATTACAAGTCTTTACTTGATCTTCTTGCTCCATCACCTTCTAAATGGTACTTCATCTGGATACCGTCAACTTGATCTTTACGGGATCTTTAAGTTCTTCTAACCTTGTTCGCTGAAAATTGTTTTTCATTTAAAGCAAGTGTGAGCATTCAATTGCCCAGCTAGTCATAACAGTTGAACAAACAACTTCAGAATTAAAACATTTCATTAGGACTTCTATAACCGAACAAAGGTTATGAAGCAGCTTGAATAATAGGAATAGTCTCGATTCCTATCATCTTAAAACATCAGTCATTTTTACTTTGAAATATTTTCATTCTTCTACCTTTTTCATACACATTCTATCTGACTAGAATCACTAGGACAGACTTAACAATAACGGTTCATGTATAAACAGAATATACTTGTATTGAACAGCTCAATCACAGAACAATGCATATCATAGAAACACCGAAGTGTTCAAATTATGGCTCAAGGCCTCATACGTTCTACCACATTGTACAAATATCGCATATTCGCACATAGACAGAGCTTCTCAAGTACAACATCTGAGAAGTTTAAGAAACTAGCATTCATGTAATATGAATGAAGTTAGGAAACTTGCCTTACGCCCAGCTATAGCTTACGCTGAACTGCTCATTTCAATTCCTATATAACACATAAGGAGAAAACATAACCATCAATTGTTAGGTTTGTAATATTCATAACGCAATCAAATTGCATAAAAAGTGCGGAAGCGTGTAAAATCAGAGTTTAAAAAAAATTTACAAACCATATACCCGGATCACCCTTTATGCACAATTATTAATTAAACGAAAAGATAAAGAATAAATCATACCCTTGAAGATCGAGCTTCCTCAGGTACAAGTTCACCTCCAAATCCTTTCGCGTTCAATCTTGAATCCACCGGGTTTGGTTCCTTCCTTTGATCAACGTTAGCCACCTAAATGTTTGGCCTCTAGAGGTGATCCACCAAGGAAGAAGAAAATTCAAGAAGAAGGGTGGTTGGCTAAACCCTAGTTTTCTATCTCTATAGAAAGGGTGTACTCTCCCAACAATTGGAATTATGTTGTATGTTGATAAAATCAACAACCCATCCCACCCATAATAAGACTCCTCTTATTTATAGATGTGGGCAACCCACCTTAACAATTAAGGAATTGAGTTTTAATTAATTAATTCTTTTAATTAATTAAGCTCCCTAATCTTATTAGGGATAATTAATTAAACTCCTTTAACTAATTTTCCTTCCTAATCCAATTAGGAATAAATGAGAGTACTTATATTAAATTAATTCCTAAACTCTTTTAGAAATTAAAATAATAATAATTGTAATAATATTAATAAGACTCCTCTTATTAATTTATATTTAATATTTCTAAAATATTAAATAATAAATATTAAGCTATTTAATTTATTCTATCACCATAGATTAAATTAAATATACATAACATATTATTACGATTATGCCATTTTACTTCTTAAATAATTATTCTTCCTTTTATGGTCCACGACCTTTTAGGTTCTCCATATTAAACCTATTGTGAATAAATCAATTAGAACAATTCTAATCTTATTTAAATAAATAATATTTATTCTACAATAGGATAAGCCTCCCAATGCGATCAACGACTTTCCGGATAATATAGATTTCAACATTAATCATAAAAGAACCTTTGAGTAAATAGTTACTTGAGTACAATTCAATCCTTCCACCATACAATGTCCCAATTAAATATAAGACATGGAATTCTCACAAGTCTTATTTTATTTAATTATATGTATTTCGATATTTAAATGCATGACTCTCAAATAATGCAAATTAGAAACTCCTTTCTAATTTCATTCATCTTAACCAAGGACTACTTTGGGTTGTCATTTATCGAATCACATAGGACATTTCTCTTCTTTTATTAGAAGTGGTAGATTCTTTATTGATCATACATTATCTCCATGTATAACTTATTATACCCAAGCATACCCTTTGATATACCCTAAGGGTCTTAAGGAATAAGTCAAAGTATAACTCATCATACACAAGATACTATGATGATCTCAAGTCCAAGGATCACTTGTACTACTATCACTACTGAGAATTCCTATTGACGAACAAATAAAACTCCATTAGGTATTCCTTAGCGAGCCAATGCTCAAAGTGAACTTATTCTCTAATAAGCACCTACATACTTGCTTTAGTGTCTCCACACAAATGATCATGAGATCAATCATCCTCATCCAACGAGCAAAGCAACGTATGTACCAATCTATCCGGATTCACTAATCCCCAATTTAGTAATCCAATGATTGGGAACTATTTTAGTTTTAAGCTTTCTAAGAATTTAGATCTCATTAGAATGATCATCATCATTATTCTAAAAGCATTGCTTAAAACTATGGGTTTATCACATATTGTAAAACAGCATCATGTAGATAATTAAAAGCCTTTATTAAATTAATACTTTTTATTAATAAATGAATAAGATTGTTTACAAAGTATATGCTTTATCATCAAACATGATTGGCTTGTATGCATACTACTTTCAATCTCCCACTTGCACTAAAGCCAATCGTCATGGTATCTTATACTCTTCTTCTCTAAGTGACGATTATCCTGTTTGTTGGATAAGCTTTAGTTAATGGATATGTAATGTTGTTCTTGAGAGTCCACTATCTCTATAGTGATTTCCCATCTTCAATGATTCTAATAATCAAATGAAAGTGCCACAACACATGTTTAGATCCAAGATGAGACTTAGGAACTGCTTCCTAGTTCTATAATGAACTTTTAATCCAAACAATCAACCCAAGACTTCATTTATAGCTATATACTTTGTCTTTATTACTAAACCAAAGAAACTTTTTGCTTTGTTTGGAATTTTCCAATTCAACGCACCACTTCGCTCAAGATAACCCTTTACCTTAAAGTGGATTTTACATTCATCTTAGTCTCATCTCAAAAAACTTGAGTCATTAAGCCCTCTAGTTTTAAATTAGACCCACCATAAATATGATCACATCCTTAGTGCCGCTTAAGAACTTTAAGATGTTTTTCACCGACTCATAGTGAACTTCTCCGAGATATGACCGATCAACATCGTGTCTCGTACATTTCATTGCATGCATGATTGTCACTCATGCGACCTCTCTTTCGTGAGTCTGTGGGGACTATTAAGAGATACACTCCATAGCTCATCGACATGAGACATCTCTTGAGTTTGCCATGCTAAACGACTTTAGCATCAAATGAATATACGTTCCTTGGGGTTAAGTTGAGCATCCTCTTAAATCTATCTATATAGATTTATATCCCCAATTAAGATACTCTTCCAAATCATTCATGGAGGAATGTTTAGACAACTTTATCTTTACTGATTGTAGCATTAGTATGTCATTCCTTATCCGTAGTATATCAACATATAGTACTAGGAATGTCACGGCGCTCCCACTAACCATTTTGTACACACTAGAAGTCTTACCTCATCGAATGTAACTCTGGATCATCATCTTCTATGATGCGTACCTCATCATCATCATCCATGATGAATCCATACCTCCTAGGTATCTTCGGTACTATTCCAGATTTACGATTCGGTTGTGGTACAATAGGTCTATCTATAGGTTCCTCTTATTTGACTTATAGTGATTTTGTGGTTCTTGAACTCTTCAAGATCTATTATCCTTCCACTAGCCCCTTCAATGATAAACACCTTTATCTTAGAAGAAAGCGTGTTTCGCAACAAACACCTTTTGCTAAGTAGGATTATAGAACATATACCCTAAACTTACTTTAGTATGTCCCACAAATTATACTTGTCAAATCTTGTCCGAAGCTTATCCTTTGAAACCTTTTCACATAAGTTGGACAACCCTTTATCTTAACATACTTAAGATTAGGAATCCTCCCTGTCCATAACTTTTATGGAGTCTTGGGGCTGATTTTGAGGTTACCTTTTCCGTAGATATGCAGCCATTTCTAGGACATGACCCTAGAAGGATACTGGAATGTTGGTAAATCATTATGGACCGCACTATGTCCAACAAGATACGATTTTTCCTTTCAGATACATAAATCATTTATTACATATCAGGAGGCGTCCATTATGAGAAAACCATTTGAGATGATCAAGAAACTTATTGCACAAGTATTTATTCCTTGATCTAATCAAAGAATCTTAATACTTTGCCAATTTGTTTCACTTCTGAATTCTTTGAACCTTTCAAATAATTCATACTTGTATTTCAGCAAATACACACATTCAACTCTTTGAATGATCATCTCCTTTTCTTATACTAATTTGTTCAATATGCAAAATTATTTTCATGTAAGTCAAGTATACAAAATTTATTAAGTAATACTCCAGTTCTATACAAAACATTATTATTATAAATAGAACAACAATTGTTCTTAATTATAATACCAAAGATTTCATTGTCCAACAATAAAATGGAAATAATATTTTTAACAAGAACTGGAATACAATAACAACTTATTGACTTAATAGATTTGCCCGTAGGCATTGCTAAACTATAAGTTTCTATGGCTAATATGCAGCAACCTTTGCTTCATTTCCCACACATAGGATTACTTACCTTGTTTAACTTTCTACTTCTGCTTGGTCCCTTCATAAATCTATATTTATGATAACCAAAGTCGGTATCCAATACCCAAGTAGAACCTTGACTTAAAGAAAAATTTATTTCAATCATGAACAAAAAGCGTATTATGTAATCAAACTTCACTAAGCTTCTTTGGTTAGCCTCTGCAAGATGCTTCTCACAGTTTCTTTCCAGTGTCCAGGCTTATTGCAGTGGAAGCAAACTCCTTTGCTATCCATATCAGTTTTGTTCTTATTATCCTTTGTTTTTGCCTTTCTATATACCTTCTTTGAATCGTTCTTCTTTTCAGAAGATCCTTTGGCCCCTACCAGTAAGACTTGATCTTTCTTGGTTGGAAAGTGACTCTCAACATTTTTCAATATGTTAAGCAAATCAGCGAAGCTGATATCTAGCTTGTTCATATGAAAAATTCACAACAATTGTGAAAGGAGTCCGGGAGTGAGTGCAAGATCAAATCTTGGCTCAACTATCCATCCATGACAAAACCAGTTGTCCTAATTGATCAATCAAATTGATCATGTTAAGAATTTTATCTGTCTTTGTAGTGTCATCTGGTCATTCTAGATCGGAAGAGCTCCTTAGATATCTCGATATCTATCGGTCCCACTTTCCTCACCATCAACTACTTGATGTGCGGGAATATAGTAGAGCATCCATAGTTTCATCTTGTGGCACGAAGCTCGTTACTTTCGTGGATGCAAGCATGATGCATTGAGCCAATCACAAGCATCATCTTGCCACTTTCTAAAAGTAGCAATCTCTTCCTCGGAGGCATTATGCGCAACCATTGCGAGGATAGGCGTATTAAAGACATAAGATAGCTTTTCAGATATGAGAACTATTCTCAAATTCCTTAACCAATCCGTTTAATTCGGTCTGGTTAATTTAGCATCTAATATGCTTCGCAGTGATAGTAATTTTAGACATTGTAAAATTCTGTAAATGAATTTGTAATTAACAACATTTTAACATACATTCTTTTATTAATTACCAAAATAATTTAGGTCTTGTTTTAAATTGGTATCTCCCACTATTTTCTTCAAACTATATTACCCTCACTTATATAGTTCGGCAAAATCTAATTAAAGATTTGCTAGTGAGAATAAGGATCCCATTTCAAATGTATATAGCCTTGTGGTGACACAACAAACTATATATAAATAAATAGGTAGACAACTTTTGTCAATCACATCAACTATCTGACTCCTTTTCTTTTGCCTCTTAGATTATTTTGATCAGTGGTGGCATATCCGAATCAAAATTATCCAAGTTAAGTCCGACCTAGCACTCCATATATTCAAAAAGAAAAATATCATCCTTGTGGTGACACAACAAAACAATATTGTTCAATTTTCTTTATAAGCATCAAATGTGATAAATTAACATCTTAAATACTTAATACTTGCCTTGTGGTGACACAACAAACTCATATTAAATATTTAATACTCTATTAATTTTATCATGCTAGAAAACGTTCGATATTCCAAATATCTTTGAACGCTTAGGACTTAATATAAAAATTGAGGGTTTGTTATTAATTTGTCTCATCTTGTTTAATAGCGCATACACATATATATATAAAAATACGCGTCGTATTAATTAACATGCGAAGCATGTTTGCATAATATATAATATATATAGTAAGCATGCATATAGAATACTATATTCTACTTTCGGATTGATTATGGACTTTTATTCTAGTTTGGTTCACTAGAGCCACCAAGTGAACCAAAAGGTCAAACCTCCCAGGGGTGCAAGAAATAATATTTAAATATAACTATTACATTTAAATCCTGGGCTCCATAACAAACTTGGGTCTTCACGCTCCTTGCTCCTTTTGATCTCTAATTTTCTAAAATTAATTCTAACTATTCCTATTACAATACTATTTAAAATAAATAGAAACCTTGATCGTAGATCGAGGGAAGTACATAGGAAGGAGATAGAATTTACATTAAGAAAAATTAGAGAAGATGAGGTATCTGTGAGACCCCATTTAATAAAACCCATACATTCATGCATCCAACTAAAATAAAATCCAATCATATTGGTCAATAGTCATAATCAATCCCATTTATTATCATACACATCACCATATGCATCAATAAATAACATTCATCTCATGAATAATAAACATTTAATATATATATTGATATCATTTAATGGGCAAATTTAATTAGTATAAAATCTAATTTTGAATCAAAATAAACTCCTTTATTTTAATCCAAATTTAAATCAAAATAAAACTATTTTATTTTAATTTATCTAATTTTTGAATAAAATAAACTATTTTATTTTAATCAAAATTTTTAATCAAAATAAACTCCTTTATTTTAATTAATTATGGAATCCAATTCCATATATATATAAAAAAAAACTTTAATTAAAATAAACTCTTTTATTTTAATTAATTATGAAATCCAATTCCATGTAAAAAAAAAATATTAAAGGAAACACGGATTTTATTTCCTATTCACAAATAAACTCCTTTATTTTGAATAATATGAAATCTTATTCCATATTTAAATAAACTCCTTTATTTAAGGAAATACGGATTTTCTTTCCTATTCACAAATAAACTCTTTTATTTTGAATAATATGAAATCCTATTTCATATCTAAATAAACTCCTTTATTTAAGGAAAGATCAATTTCAACTCCAATTAGTTATCATGGAATCCAATTCCAACTCTAATTAGTTAGCATGAAATTCTAATTTTAAAATTAAAATAAACTTTATATTTTAATATTAAAATAAACCTTTTATTTTAAAATTAAAATAACTTTTTATTTTAATAATAAAATTATTAAAAATTAAAATAAAACTTTATATTTTAATATTAAAATAAACCTTTTATTTTAAAATTAAAATAAACTTTTATTTTAATTATATAATAATTAATAATATATATATTCTTTTGAAATCTGTGTCGCTTTTTTTGAAAAATAAGACAATCGATTCCTTAAAACCGTGATTTCAAAGTGCAACATGATGGCCTTGATTTAGTATCGTAATCATCACCCAATCACGCATCAGAATCATCACCCATGATTTCCGTACCTCTGTAATCATCAATAATCGCAACCGTAATCATTACATGATAATAAAATCCCCTCGATTTTAGATGCTATTTGGTGGTCATTGCCTTTTCATGCAATCTCGATTTCCGTGCATGTGAAAAAAAAATAACTTGTTTTGTTTCCGTGCAGCAAAAGAGTTCGGTAAAAAAAAAAAAAACTTTTTTTTTTTATTTTTATTTTTTATTTATTAAATTTTATACAATAAAAATTATGCCCAACTAAATTGTTCTAAACACATATCAATATACAAATTAAATCTGAACAATTAATAATTCGCATAAAGGTTTGGCTCGATGCCACTTTATTAGGTTTGTAATATTCATAACGAATCAAATTGCATAAAAAGTGCGAGCGTGTAAAATCGAGTTTAAAAAAATTTAAAACCATATACCCGGATCACCCTTTATGCACAATTATTAATTAAACGAAAAGATAAAGAATAAATCATACCCTTGAAGATCGAGCTTCCTCAGGTACAAGTTCACCTCCAAATCCTTTCGCGTTCAATCTTGAATCCACCGGGTTTGGTTCCTTCCTTTGATCAACGTTAGCCACCCAAATGTTTGGCCTCTAGAGGTGATCCACCAAGGAAGAAGAAAATTCAAGAAGAAGGGTGGTTGGCTAAACCCTAGTTTTCTATCTCTATAGAAAGGGTGTACTCTCCCAACAATTGGAATTATGTTGTATGTTGATAAAATCAACAACCCATCCCACCCATAATAAGACTCCTCTTATTTATAGATGTGGGCAACCCACCTTAACAATTAAGGAATTGAGTTTTAATTAATTAATTCTTTTAATTAATTAAGCTCCCTAATCTTATTAGGGATAATTAATTAAACTCCTTTAACTAATTTTCCTTCCTAATCCAATTAGGAATAAATGAGAGTACTTATATTAAATTAATTCCTAAACTCTTTTAGAAATTAAAATAATAATAATTGTAATAATATTAATAAGACTCCTCTTATTAATTTATATTTAATATTTCTAAAATATTAAATAATAAATATTAAGCTATTTAATTTATTCTATCACCATAGATTAAATTAAATATACATAACTATATTATTACGATTATGCCATTTACTTCTTAAATAATTATTCTTCCTTTTATGGTGCGACCCTTTAGGTTCTCCATATTAAACCTATTGTGAATAAATCAATTAGAACAATTCTAATCTTATTTAAATAAATAATATTTATTCTACAATAGGGATAAGCCTCCCTAGCGATCAACGACTTTCCGGATAATATAGATTTCAACATTAATCATAAAAAGAACCTTTGAGTAAATAGTTACCGTGTACAATTCAATCCTTCCACCATACAATGTCCCAATTAAATATAAGACATGGAATTACTGTCACAAGTCTTATTTTATTTAATTATATGTATTTCGATATTTAAATGCAAACTCCAAATAATGCAAATTAGAAACTCCTTTCTAATTTCATTCTGCCTTAACCAAGGACTCTTTGGGTTGTCATTTATCGAATCACATAGGACATTTCTCTTCTTTTATTAGAAGTGGTAGATTCTTTATTGATCATACATTATCTCCATGTACAACTTATTATACCCAAGCATACCCTTTGATATACCCTAAGGGTCTTAAGGAATAAGTCAAAGTATAACTCATCATACACAAGATACTATGATGATCTCAAGTCCAAGGATCACTTGTCTACTATCACTACTGAGAATTCCTATTGGCGAAATAAAACTCCATTAGGTATTCCTTAGCGAGCCACGTTCGATGAACTTATTCTCTAATAAGCACCTACATACTTGCTTTAGTGTCTCCACACAAATGATCATGAGATCAATCATCCTCATCCAATGAGCAAGCAACGTATGTACCAATCTATCCGGATTCACTAATCCCCAATTTAGTAATCCAATGATTGGGAACTATTTTAGTTTTAAGCTTTCTAAGAATTTAGATCTCATTAGAATGATCATCATCATTATTCTAAAAGCATTGCTTAAAACTATGGGTTTATCACATATTGTAAAACAGCATCATGTAGATAATTAAAAGCCTTTATTAAATTAATACTTTTTATTAATAAATGAATAAGATTGTTTACAAAGTATATGCTTTATCATCAAACATGATTGGCTTGTATGCATACTACTTTCATCAATTAGTCATATACTGAAATTACGCATTGGTTTAGTCAACTTTACTTCTTAGGGTTCGGGTTCTTGCAATATAAGTTTACGCGACTAACAACCTTTACCAGTTTACGGCTTCATGACATACGGAGATGTCTTACTCAAAATGTTCATCATCTTGGATGATTTATTTTTTTATCTTATTCGAACCATTAAAATTAATGTTCGTTAAATCCATTTCTTATCGACTCACATTTGGCTTTCATTAATCTTATTACCGTTAATTCATTACGGCTTTCGTGATAGTTCATATACTATTTAATACTTTCGTTATCCATTACATGAACCTCAGGTTCATTACCCTCGTCGTTCAACCTCTAAGGAATCACAACCATAGCAATCCCTCAAGCCCATTCATCGCGACTACGGTCCCCGGATATCGGTTACGTAACCCACGTTTATATTCTTTGTCATTTAATCTTGTTTAATCTATATGTTCAACCTTTAATAAAGGTTTACATCACTTGATTAAGTGTTATCTTAGTTGAATATTATATTCTTTATCTTCCCTTACATTTCCCCCCAAGAGCTGAGCAGTTAAAAGCTCATCTCTGGCTTTTTCTAACAATGGCCGCTGGCATTTCACTCTTTCTTTCTCTCTCTCGGAGGCGCAAATTAGCGAACTTGACCCCGATGCATGACCGCTTAGCGCCACTCTACAAGGCATGACTGGCGCCGCGGAGCCAAGCCCTAACCCTAGAAAATTTCTCTAAGTGTTAAACCAATTTTGAGATGCTTACTTCGCGATCTCATAACTCCTTCGTTATAACTCGGAACGAGGTTGTTCCAAAGCCATTCTCTTCCTTATCTTACGTACTTTAATACCTATCGAGCAGAAATTTAGTCTAAATCTGTTAGCGTGCCATTCGATTTGCTTGATCTTCACCCTTTGTTTATTTTACGCTTTTAACGCTCTTTGTTTGTTCGTCTGTAATTCGGTCATCCAACTCGGAACTCGTTCGTTCTTGAATCCACGACTCACGTTTTCTATGTTTTCTTACTTTCTTATGAAACCCTACCCACTCAGGTTCATTTACTAACTTTCTAATTCTCGTTCGTCTTTTACGAAAATTTTGCCATAACTTCATTATAGCTAAGTTTTAATCCGTTCTTCATGAACTTTTCTACTGTTCTTAACCAAGCAATACACATCTAACTTATACGCGATGGTTTTAAACTTGTCCATCAACAACAATTATCCTATGATGGTTTTAAATTTGTCCATCAACAACGTTCTTCGTGTTGTTCGTTCGTTCTTCATTTTAATCGATATTTTGGATTATGATTTCACTTTTTATTGGAATTTGATGTTATAGAACATCATTCCTTACTTATTTCACCTACTTATTCATATAATCCACTCGGATCGTTCTAATTCATTACGAATCTTATACTTCTTTAAGAAATTTATTTACTAAACTTTAAATTCTTATTTCTTCATTTTCTTATGATTTCAACCATATGAAATCATCTCAATCTCCTTTTACTTCTTAATCTTATTAATTTATGTTTTTAAACTTAGAACTTAAAGAAATTTAAAAAGAAACTAAGTTCCGAATTATCGTGCTTCTTTAATCTTCTCCCGTCGGACAAAGTTTGCAACCGAGCAAGCTTTTCCTCCTCCTTCTCCTTCCCATCCGAACCCTCTCTCTCTCTCAAGTGTGGGAGGATTTTCAAAATCCTCAAAATAAAGAAATGAGCTTCCTATTTATAGAAAATCAAAGTCAAGGGCATTTTAGTCATTTCGCCCACTTAACCTCCTTACTATTCCAAACTTAGCCACCAAGTTTACTTAGCCTCCACACTTACTTAGCCATTAAGTCTTCTTAGCCATTAAGCATAATCACTTTACTTAGCTATTAAGTTTACTTAGTCCTTACTTAACTTATCCTTTACTTAGCCCTTAAGACTAATCGTATTCTACGCATCTTATTCTCGTATTCTCTTCGTATATAGTTCATACGATATTCGTATTATACGTCGTAATAATCTTCTTGCTATACTCGTATTCCTCACACATAATAACCCTAATTATTATACGTAAACATTTAATCGTCAGAACTCACTTTTCCTAACCCTTAGGTTTTGAGTCCGCAGGCGAAAACTTCGTTTTTGCCATAACTGAAATATTATTGAATATTCCATCACGTCTCAACATTTTACGTAATCAATAACTTCTCGGAATTTCAAAATAAATCTCCGAGCAGAAACGGATGAATAGTGCCTATTTCGTCTTTTTCCTCGAAAAATATTTTGTTCCCGGAAAAATCTTATTTTCGTCTTGAAAATTCTTATTCGCTCAAACTAGCTCTTAGCTAGAATACTCCCGGTTTATAATCATCCTAGGTTATAGAACAAATAATAAACACATAACACATAATAGTATTAATAAGAATTCATTTTATTAATAACTAATTCTTTAAACCTAAATTCTGGATAATCCAAAATTTCGGGTTGTTATAAAGCTAACCGGGACAAGAGAAGGAAATGTCTACACAGTGAATCTTGGTCAACTAAGCTTAGATGAAACAATATGCTTTCTGGCAAAAGCATCTGAAGAAATGAGCTGGCTATGGTATATACGGTTGTCCCACTTAAACTTCAAAAGCATGTCCAAACTGGCATCAAAAGATCTCGTTGTAGGCCTACCCAAGTTTTACTTCGTAAAAGAAAGGCCACGCAATGCCTGTCAGCTTGGAAATCAAACCAGAAGCTCATTCAAGAGCAAAACTTCCAACTCAATCGACAATCCCCTGCAGTTGCTCCACATGGATCTATTTGGGCCAATTCCAAAAACAAGTCTTGGAGGGAAAAGATACTCTCTGTTTATAGTCGATTTACACACGCATTCACATGGGTATTCTTCCTAACCTCAAAGGATGAAACGAGCTCCCAATTGATTAAGATGTTCAGACTGGTGATGAACGAGAAAGGAGAGAAAATCAAGGCTATAAGGAGTGATTATGGAAGAGAATTGACTTCTCGAAATGGACCCGATTCTGCACGAGTAATGGCATCGGTCATAACTTCTCAGCTCCACGAACTCCTCAACAAAATGGAGTAGCTGAGAGAAAGAACCGAACTTTGATAGAGTCTGGAAGAACTCTACTAGCAGCAGCCTATCTGCCAGAATATTTCTGGGCAGAAGCTATCAACACTGCATGTTACACACAGAACAGATCACTGATACACTCTACGATCAAGAAGACACCCTACGAACTGTGGAAAGGAAGAAAGCCAAGTGTCAGCTACTTTCATGTTTTCGGCTGTGCATGCTACATTCTCAACAATGGAAAGCAGTACTTGACAAATTTCAATCCAAGTCAGACAAAGGAATCTTTCTTGGATATGCCACACACAGTAAGGCCTACAGAGTGTTCAATAAGAAGACATTGAGTGTTGAAGTCTCGATTCACATCATCTTTGATGAAACAGACTTAGACAAAATTGTGCTTCAAGACACTACGACCGATAGTGCAGACACTACGAATGAAGTCGTCGGGCTCAACACTACGATCGTAGTGCCAGATAGTGAAATCGTTGAGTAAGAAAATGAGATCGTAGAGAGGTCTATGGAACACAATGAACCTCCACACCAAGAAGAAGAAATAGATCTTGAAGATCTAAGACAAGAAGGTATCAGGACAGATGTCCCAACCAAAAACAGATGGGTAAGAGATCACACTCAAGATCTAATCATTGGAGATCCGAGTGCAAGAGTCAAAACAAGAGCTGCCACCTAGAATGAATGCTTTTACCTAAGCTTCCTGTCACAAATGGAACCAATGAAGATAGATGATGCTATGGAAGACTCCAATTGGATAAAAGCCATGCAGGAAGAACTCAACCAATCTGAAAGAAGCAAAGTATGGAGATTGGTACCAAGACCAAAGAGTCATCCTGTCATTGGAACCAAATGGGTCTTCAGAAACAAGATGGATGAAGATGGAGTAATAACCAGGAACAAGGCAAGATTAGTGGCCAATGGCTACTCTCAGGAAGAAGGCATTGACTACGATGAGACATTTGCACCTGTTGCCAGACTAGAAGCCATCAGAATCTTTCTTGCCTTTGCTGCTCACATGAAGTTCAAGGTCTTCCGGATGGATGTCAAAAGTGCATTCTGAATGGAGAACTTCAAGAAGAAGTCTATGTAGAGCAACCTCCAGGTTTCATCAATCCATCTCTTTCCAATTATGTTTATAGATTAGACAAAGCCTTATATGGTCTTAAACAAGCACCTAGAGCATGGTATGAAACACTTACTAACTTCCTTATTGAAAATGGGTTCACTAGAGGTAAAGTAGATACCACATTATTTCTTAGAAAGCATAAAGACAAGTCTTATTGGTTCAAATATATGTTGATGATATTATTTTTGGTTCTATTGACGAAAAGTTATGCAAGAGATTCTCCAAGCTAATGTAGAGCAAGTTTGAAATGAGTATGATGGGTGAGCTAAATTTCTTCCTTGGACTGCAAGTAAAGTAGGCTGATGAAGGAATCTTTATAAACCAAGCCAAGTAAATCAAAGATTTACTTAAGAAGTATGGCATGGAATCAACCTCTCCCATGAAAACCCCAATTGCTCCTGCAACCAAACTTGACAAGATGAAAAAGGTAAAAGTATTGATATAACTCAATACATAGGTATGATAGGCTCTCTTTTATATCTAACAGCCAGTAGACCAGACATAATGCTTGCAACATGCATATGTGCCAGATTTCAGGCTAACCCTAAAGAATCACATTTATCTGCTGTAAAGAGGATTTTCAGGTATCTCAAGGGTACACCTTACTTGGGGTTTGGTACCTCGAGGAATCCTCATTTGAACTAACAGGATACATAGATGTTGATTTTGTAGGCTACAAAATAGATAGAAAGAGTACCAGTGGCACCTGTCAATTGCTGGGAAACAAACTTGTGTCCTGGTTTAGCAAGAAGCAAAACTTCGATATATCGTCAATTGCCAGAAGTTGAATACATTCTTCTTTGGCATTCTTTGTGCTTTCGAGATCCTATGGATGAAAAATCGACTAGGCGATTATGGGTTTGATTTCAAATCCATTCCCATTCAACGTGATAACACAAGTGCCATAGCAATAACTCATAATCCTGTTATGCATTCTAGGACTAAGCATATAGAAATAAGGTATCACTTCATTAGGGATCATGTGCAAAATGGAACTATATCTTTACAATATATCCCTACTGAAAATCAACTTGCTGATGTGTTTACAAAATCTCTAGATGAATCCAGGTTTAACAAGTTAATAAGTGAGCTAGGAATTCTTAATTTACAACCATGAAATATATGCTCTAGTATGTGCTAACTATACAAACACAAAGGCTATAGTTGAAATTATAGACATGATCAAGGGAAGTCCACGATCGTAGAGCTGAAGTGACATGAAAGAAAACGATCGTAGCATAGACTCAACCATCGTAGTGCAGACTCAACGATAGCAGAACCCTATCAACAAAAGGAGCATCTTGTGATGATAAGTTTCAAAATAAAGCAATCTCTCTGATAAGCGCCTCAGAAACAAACCTAACCCTTGACTCACTCCAAGAGGTTGGCCCTTCCCGAGCTACCTTAAAAGAATGCTAAGTCAAAAACTCATCACAAGGATCCGGTCAGACTCGACGATCATAGTTCAGACACGACGATTGCTGGACAGACTCGACGAATGCTGGACAGACTCGACGAATGCTGGATAAACTCAACGACCATAGTTCAGACTCGACGAATGCAAAGCAGACTCAACGATCACAAAAGCTACCTCAACGATCGTTGTCCTCTCTAAGGACACATCAGCTCTGCAGGAGCTAAGGGCAAATCAGTACAATCCTTCTCAGTCAAATTCATAGAGCTAAGTAGAATTCGACACCTGTTCCACTAAGCAAAATGAAGAGAGGGAAACTACAAGTACAGTTCAAAAATGCCTTTTTGAAATCACAAGTTCAAAAGGCCTATCTCTCTTCTCTCTCTCTACAAGCAAAAAACCTAACCCCAAAGAAAGCTCAAACAACCATACTCCCTTCAACGATAGAAATGGCAGCCTCCAACGTCGTCTCCGGCTACAGCCTATGCTTCGATGAGTTCAAAACTGCTGAACCCAAATTTCACAAGATTCTGGCGTTGCTAAAGAAGGCCGATTTAGAAGATGCACTGGGTACGAGCACATTGATCTACCCAAAGTTAATAAAGGAATTTTACAGGAATGGAGTCTACGAAAATGAAGTCCTCACAACGAGAGTCAAGGACATGGAAATCAAGCTAAAGGCCAAAGACATCAACCTAGCCCTAGGTTTCAAATCTGAAGGTTTTTGGTTTTTAGATGGCATCGATTTCCATGTAGGGCTTAAGAAGATGCATTACAAGAAATCCCCCACTGTCAGAGTATACAAGAAGAAGGAGTTTCCTCAGAGGTACGAATTCCTGTCTGACATTGTTGTGAAGTGTATATGCTGCAAGAGCACTGGGCACGATTCTGTAAATGAGGTACAGCTAAAACTCATGACTGCCATAAGTTATGGGATACAACTTAACTATGGAGCCCTACTACTAGAATGGATAGGAAAATGGATTCTCAACTCAAAGAAGATAAAGGGTTCTCAAAAGATGCTCTACAGGCGATTCATAAGCATCTTACTACAGTCTACTCTTGGTGATAAGATTGGGGACGATGAAGGAGAGTCCATCAATCAAAACAGACGAATGACCCAACAACTGTTTGAGAATTGGAAAAGGAATCCAGCTGAGTATGTATGCATGATGACTGAGTCCAGTGGAAGAACTGGTGATCTGAAGGATTCAGGCATTCCGGGAAATATGTCTGTTGTCAAGGAAACTGAAGAAGAAGAAGAAACAAATAAAGAAGCACCCACTACCCAGATCAGAAAAAGCAAGGGAAAAAGAAAGTTAAAGGCCAGAATCACAGAAGAACCCCAGGGATCCACAACTGATAAACCTGTAGAGTCCTCTGACATTGAGACTCTAAGGATTCTGAGAAAGAGGCAACATCAGGCTGAGGTAGAAGAAGATAGAGCTACCATATCTCAGTTGCTACTGAAGAATAAGATCAGCCACAAACCCAAAAGGCCATCTATCTCTTCAATCGTAGAGTCTCTACTGATCATAGAGACCAGACCAAACACCTCGAGCAAAGAAGCTGCCACACCTGATAGTCTGGGTGATCAACAGGAGAAAACTGAAGTTCAAGAAAGTCCTGAGGCTGTGGCTCAGCCTAAAAAATCAAGAAGAAGATTGGTCAAGAAATATATTCTTGTTAATGAAGAAGTGCTCAAGGAGGAAGACAAGAGAATGGCTGCCAAAAAGGAACTGTCCAAAGCAAGCCAAGAGGATAATGCTCCAGCTGAGGGGGAGATCCCTGAAGTTCTTATGATAGAGAATACACCAGTTGAGGGGGAGATGCCTGAAGCTCTCATTCATGAAAATGCTCCAGCTGAGGGGGAGCCATTAGTCCTGCAAATGGATGATCAAGTTGAGGGGGAGCCTCATGATATCCCCTTGACAGAAGAAGCTGATCCTACAGGAAATGAGGGAGAACCAGAGCAAGAACAAAATGAAGTCATTGAGATATTGGAATCCCCAAGAGAAGATAGTGAAGAAAAGGAAGAAGAAGATGATGACCTTGAGATCACAGGTGTGGGCAATGATGGGTATAGAAGTTATCTCTATAATCAGATGTTCTCTTACCTACCCATGATGCCATATCATCAAGCCCAAATCCTAAACTCATAGAACCATATGTTTTGGAGCTTCAAAGAATATCCAACCATTACTGTGCTAGCTCATGGATTTCCAGGCACCTTCAAATTTTCCAAGAAGCTCATCACAAATGATTCCTCCTCAAGAATGGTGCATGAGGTATTAACTATTCCAATCCCTTTCAGAGTAAACCATTATCCACTATCTTTTTCCAGCCTATTTTATGAATTTCCAAGTTGGTTGGAAGTGGTTCTAAATCCATCGAGTCAACTCCCAGTTACAGAATCCCAAAATTCTGTAATTGATGAACCAGATATTTCAAACTTCATATTGATTCCAACTCCCATCATCTCTACGATCCCTGACTCTAGCCCCATCGTAGAGTCCCAAAGAGAAATTGTAGAGCCACCCATTCCAGACACCAAAACACAGGCCCCACCATCAGATATTCCTTCTTCCTCCTCAAATGAATACTTCAACCGTGATCTTGCCCTCTACTCACTTCAAGATCAATACCAGAGATAACCCCTTTCCTCATAAATTCCCCAACTAAATGAAATTCTTTCAGAGTTGTCCACAAAAGCTGACTTGTCAGAAATGTCTAAGAAAGTGATCAAGGAGCTCGATGAGAGTCTTGAAGAACACACTGACCTCATTCAGCTGAGATTAACAACAATGATCAATGCTGCCAATAAACTCCCACAATCCCTAAGCTCTACGCTCTCTAAGACACTTAAAGAGTTCGTCAAGAGCATGATTAAAAGCATAAAGGACCGGGATGACATTCACTTTCTAGCAGCCAAGAAACACAGAGAAGCTGTCCTTGCCCTACAGACAACTCAAGAAAATAAGAATAAAAACATGTTGGAAAGCTTCCTTAATCTACAAACTGCCGTCAAAGAATTCCAAAAATTCTACGTCAGCAGTGGCCAGCAAACTGACAACATTCTATACGTTTTACAACAAAGGGAAGCTCGGTCTGTAGCTCTAATCGAAGAAAATTGAGAGGACATTGCTCAGACCAAAAGTCAGCTCAACGAGATTGTCCAAGGACTGAATCGCCTCTCAGCAGACATTCGAACCCTTGATGCTGATATAAAGGGAAAGAATAAAGGAAAAGGGGAAGGAGGCAGAGGAGGTCAAGGAGGCCAGGGAGGCAGAGGAGGTCAAGGAGGCCAGGGCAGAGGCAGAGGAAGGAGTCCTCCTGCAAGAAAATTCCACCAACAGACTCCACGATCAAGCAATCAGACTTAACGATCTGATCAGCAGGAAGTCTTAATGGGTCAGCCAATAAGGAGTCAAGGGGCAGCTACCAGCTCACAAAATATGACCACTACAGGCCTAAGAATGCCAATTAGAGATCCTGCATTCATGAATATGCATGATCACAACACAAGGTTAAGCCCAAGTGAGCTGGAAGAGATAGCCAGAAGGGATGACGTAAGCAGGAAAAGAAGGGCTGAGGAGTATACCAATCCTCCACGCAAAAGACTAAAGAAAATAGAGATAAGTGAAAGTTTAAATTCTTATTGATGTAAAGCTAAATTGTATTACTCTTTTAACATCAATAAATTCATGCTTATTCTCTAGAAATTTCAGCTGCTCACTGAAATACTTAGTCATGTTTACTTTCCTGCAATTGCATCTAGAAACTAATAATCATGACAACAAATCTCCTTAGTTATGTCAACATCAAATAGGGGTAGATTGTTGGGAGAGTGCATATTTTGATTTGATATTTTAAATGTAAATGCTCATGATTATTTATAAAGTCCTTCAAGGAATATATGTACAAGGACTTAGTGATAGATCAAATTTGTTAGGTTGATCTAAGCTCTTAACGTGTATCATTTTGTATATGAATGTATAGATAGAAAGATCAAAGCTGTTAGGTTGATCTTGAGATGTAGTAGATAGGCTTTGAAGAATTCGTAGTGTATCAATCTGATCAATATAGCAGAAGCCAAGGCAGAAACGTAGAGCTTCAAGGATCGTAGTGTGCCTGCCTTGAAGGGCCTCTTCGAAAATCGTAGAGTGGTCCCAACGTTTGCCGAGCCAACTCAGAGATCGTAGTGTGCAAGTATTTAAGAAAAATTGTAGTGCTCTCTGCTGATAGCATCAGACCAAGTACCAAGGCGACAAGTACCAAGATCTGAATCGTAGAGTATCATCTGTCTTGTGTCAGAAGCATCAAGCCTCACGCTTTGTGTGGAGACAAACTCCAACAAATGAGGAATGGATTCTAAACGTTGTAGTACTCACCAGTCCCAAAGGCATAAGAGATATCCTTAGTATGCAACAAAGAAGCGTATTAAAGAAGCTAAGGAAAGTACCATTGGTAAGGGAAAAAACACCTTTTCAGGTGTTAGGTGAGAAAGCAGTCTGCTGTGTCAGTGGGCTTGAATGAAATTCAGAAGATGTACAAAAAAGTCTCCATCAAAGAAAAAGAATGTTAAACGCATTTAATGCTTCAACGGATGGATCCAATGGATAGTTTTCAAGATCACATATATGCAAATCAAGCAGATGAGAGAAGTAAGCAAGCATTGAACAAACATGTACAAGTACTCTCAACGCTCAACTCTACGATCAGAGAAAAAGAAAAGCTTGCTCAGCTACTCAGTTCTTTCGAACAAGTGCTTAAACAGCAACTGAGTAGCAACCATCAAGAACTCAACATCTACCAATCAACTGAAGAAAAAGTTCCAAGTCAGAAGGACTTGAAGAGTTCTAAGTGAACTGCAAAAGAGCTAAGTCTGCTGGACTTGAAGAGTTCAAGAGTAAACTAAGAAGTTCCTAGACTGCTGGTCTAGAAGGAATCTAAGTGATTCAGAAAGTGTAAAAGACATCCTTAGTGGATTTCCTACTCGAGGAGTAGAAGAGTGGACTAGGAGCTTTAAGAGCTCTGAACCACTTAAAACGATTGTGTCTCTTACATTCTTGCTATAACTGCTATATCTGCCTCACTCTCATAAACTCACTATCTTAAGGGTGATTAAAACTAATATTAATTCCGCTAAAGTTTTAATCATTATCTACTAACAAGTTAAAACGAAAAGATTTTTAAATATCTATTCAACCCCCCCTTCTAGATAACTATTGTGCATCCGAGAACTAACATATATTATTTTTGTTCAATATTCGTAAGAAATAATATTTTCTTCCATACTTTGTAATATGTAAGTAATATTATTTTGTTTCAGATTTCAGATTCTACCCTCATTTTGTTAAGTTTTGGCTTCTATACTCCATGAAATTAGTAGAATATCCTTGATATTTGCGCTTCATCCAGTATCTTTACATGAAAATATTATTCTGAGCATTCTTGATAAGTTTTAACATTTTCATGCTGGAGTACTATTCACGGGGTACTATTCCCAAAGTACTATTCACGGGATACTATTCACTCGGGTACTATTCACCCGAGGTACTATTCATGACAAAAATTAATTTCTTTTCGGTTCAAATTATTTTTAATACATTATTATTTTTGAATTTTACTCCACAAAGCAGTATCATGTTGACAATTTAGACATTATTGAATTCTTGATAAATTGAATTATAAATCATTAAAATTTATCATTTGCTTTCATTTAATTGAATTCTTATATCATTGTCATCATACTCATGCTTATATTATGATGAAAGTCATCTTTGGCACGTAATGTGTGACGCCCCCAAAATTAGGTATACATCACCCATCTTGAGTCGCCAGATACATGGTACAGAATTCAAATACAACTTAATAATACAATTGTAGTGTACAATACGACAAAACATAAAATGTGAGTTTGAATACAAATATTGTCTACTAGAGAGTATACAAACTCAAAAGGAGTCCTCATTACAATTATTATCACACTATATCACGTAATAGTGAGGACTACTAATGCACCATCTAGGACCATCACTCGCTCCCAGACTCGTCCCGACTATATTCTCATTTCAAAGAAAAAAGGTGAAAGAAAGGTTGAGCTCAACTAGCCCAAAGAAGAAATATTATGACTAAGATAATGCGTAATAAATTATCATTAGCCTTAAAAAGATGTTAACTGGTTACAATTTACCAAAAACAAGTTTTACTTGAAGTGAACAAGCAATCCATTAAAAGAGTCAAGTAGAGAATAAAATCTACTATCTTTTATGATTTAAAAGGTTTTCATCACTTTTATTCTTGGGACTCGACAATAAATAATCCACATCATCGAATCACCCCGCACTACGACCAAGGATATTCTTTAGTATCACGACCACAATTATCCATGCACTACGGGCCAAGAATATTTGTGTATTCATTAATGGTTATGATCATGCCAACAACTGTCCATCAATGCACTACGGGCCAATGAGGACTTTTACCACATCATTTGTAACATTACGGTCATGATTACCCTGGATAATCCCTGGTCATAATCATACAAAGTCCATCTATGCACTACAGGCCACAGATGACTTTCAATAAAATATAAACATGAGGCTGATGACAATAATATAAGAATTCAATAAAACAAGTACAATAATTAATTTATCCAGGAACCAATAACGTCCAAACTGTCAACATGATACTGCTTTGTAGAGTAAAATTCAAGAATGCTCAGAAGAATATTTCCATGAAAAGATACTGGATGAAGCGCAAATATCAAGGATATTCCACTAATTTCATGGAGTATAGAAGTCAATGTTTTAACCAACTGAGTATAATAAAGAATGGAATAACAAAAGAAATCACCATGCATGCGATAGACGACATATGCAGGTTATTCCAACAGAATAATAAATAACGAAACCAGGTCCAACGTAAAACGCATAGACAGGATATTCCAACAGAATAATAAAGAATGGAACCAGTCCCACAGTAAAACGCATGCACAAGATATATTCCAACGTAATAATAAAAGATGGAACCGGTCCCAAGCATAAAATGCATGAATAGGATATTCCAACGAAATAATAAAGATTGGAATAACAGAAGAATTTCACCAAGTATAGGGTAGCCCGCGTATACATGTTATTCCAACATAATAATAAATAATGGAATAACAGAAGTTCTCTTCATGAATACAAAAGAAATAACACCCCTTACATTAGTAGGAGATTGAATCTTTATGCAGAGTGTAAGTAACGAGAATACTCTTCTTCTTTCTCTCTTATTCTCTCTATACTTTCTCTCTCTATAGCTTGAATGAATTCGTGAAAAATAATGAAGAACTAGGCCTCTATTTATAGAAGATTTCTAGTTTAGCACTTGCAATGTGAAAAGACAAGCGGCTTGACGATTGGTGATGTGAAAAGAAAAGTGGTTTGACGCCTGTAATGTGAAACACCAAGTGGTTTGACGCCTGTAATGTGAAACGACAATTAGTTCGACGCCCGCAGAGTGTAACGACAATTGGTTCGACGCCTGTAATATGAAACGGCAAGTGGTTTGACGTCTGGTAAAGGTAATTACTATTGGCAAAAGAGACTCTTATATGATGACATATGGGCCCCCATAGAATAACCAAATTTATCACAAACGTCTCATAATAGACTCTTTATATACATCAATGATTGAATAAATATTACCACAAATCATTTTATTTTTAATCAACACATATTTAATCTTTCAACAATTATTAATCATTAATATATAACTTGTCGTCTCAATTATTGATTTAATAATATAACATATTATGTGACGCCCCCAAAATTAGGTATACATCACCCATCTTGGGTCGCCACTTACATGGTACAGAATTTAAATACAACTTATTAACATAACTGTCTTGTACAATACGACATAAACTGTGAGTTTAAATACAAATATAAATCTACTAGATATTATACAAACTCAAACAAAAGTCCTCATTACAATTATTATCACACTATTTCACGAATAGTGAGGACTACTAATGCTATCTTGAGGACCATCACTCGTTTCCCAGACTCGTCCCGGCTATATTCTCATTTCACGAAGAGAACGGTGAAAGAAAGGGTGAGCTCAACTAGCCCAATAAGAAATATTATGACTAAGATAATGCGAAATAAATTATCAATAGTCTTCAACAATGTTAAACCGATAAAATACAATAGACAACCCAGTTTAAGCTGCGGTGAATATGCAATCCATTAAAAGAGTCAGTAGAAAATAAAATCTACTATCTTTTATGATTTAAAGGTTTTTCATCAACTTATTATAGTGAGACTCGACTTTAATAAATAATCCACATCATCGAATCACCCCGCACACTTTTCTGACGAGGATATTCTTTTTAGTATCACGACCACAATTATTCACCGCACTAACGGCCAAGAATAGTTGTGTATTCATTAATGGTCATGATCATGCCAACAAGCGTCCATCAATGCACTACTTCTGACCCATGAGAGGATTTTTACCACATCATTTGTAACATTACGGTTAATGATTACATAATAATAATCCTCGGTCATAATCATACCAAGTCCATCCATGCTCTATCTGCCAGACCACAGATGACTTTAAAAAAAATATAAACATGAGGATGATGACAATGATATAAGAATTCAATAAAATAAGTTCAAGAATTATTTTATCCGGGAATTATTAACGTCCCAAATTGTCAACATGATCTTTGCTTTGTAGAGTAAAATTCAAGAATGATCAGAAGAATATTTCCATGAAAAGATACTGGATGAAACGCAAATATCAAGGATATTCTACTAATTTCATGGAGTATAGAAGTCAAAGTTTTAACCAACTGGGTATAATAAAGAATGGAATAACAAAAGAAATCACCATGCATGCGGTACTTCGCATAGACAGGTTATTCCAACATAATAATAATAACGGAACCAGGTCAGGTGAAATTCACACCAACAGGATGTTCCAACAGAATAATAAAGATGGAACCAGATCCGGTGTAAAACACACAGATAGGATATTCAAACAGAATGATAAAGACGGAACCAGGTCCGGTGTAAAACACACAGACATGATGTTCCAACAGAATAATAAAAAGACGGAACCAGGTCCGGTGTAAAACACACGCATGAGATGTTCCAATGAGAATAATAGAAGAATGTCACCAAGTATAGGGTAAACCATGGCGTATCTGAGTTATTCCAATGAGAATAAATAAGAATGGAATAACATAAGGATTTCACCAAGTATAGGATATCCGCATATCTGATTATGTATAGGGTATGTCACTTTTACAGAGTTATTCAAATGAAATAATAGTGAATGGAATAACGAAGTTCTCTTCAAGAAGAAAGAATAACACCCCTTACCGTAAAAAGAACCTGAATATAGAAGTAGTGAAGTAGCGAAATACTCTTCTTCTTTCTATAACTTTCTCTCTATAGCTTCTCTCTATAATTTCTCTCTCTAGAGTTTGAAATGAATTAAGTAAGAAAATAATGAAGGAATGAGCTTCTATTTATAGAAAAATGGAATGCATAGTAACTAATCCATGAATCAGTCCGATTGATTTACTTTAATCTGACGGTCCATATTTAAAGCAAATTCTTTTAAATAAAATATAATATATTCTATTTATATAAAAACATTTTACTATGCAAACACTTATGCAAAACACTTTATGCAACACTATGCATAATAAAATATAATATATTTTATTTATAAAATAACTTTAATAAAGTATTACATTTTATATAAAAAGATGTTTACATTTTATTACGTTAATAATACTGAATAAAACAAAAAGTCATTATCGCTATAATAATTCATGACAATAATGGAATCAAACCGAGTGACTTCTCACATAAGCATCGATAATCAATCTGGTAGTGTACTTCTTATGCAACCACATGTATTCTTGTACTTTTACTACTGAGTAGTTCAACAAGATATCAACGGTAAAACTTCCGCCGTTATTTCAATAAAATATTTTTTGTCGTTTTCTCGATCAAATGAATAATTACATTATGGGGTCCACCAATGATTGAGTAGTTATACGAATATTCCCTGCTAAACCAAGATATTCCCAGGCAATCGAATATAATATAACCACTTGCATACTTTGCAAAATTTATAAATATTACCCACAACTATAACATTATATCAAATTATTCCATAATATTCAAAAATAATATTTATAGAAAATTCATCTTTATTTATAAAAGTTTGGGGTCTTACAACCTCCCTTAACATGAAATTTAGCCCTCGAAATTAGAATGCGTACCTGGTATGTTGAAGAGGTAAGGATACCTTGATTTCATTTTAGATTCTAACTCCCAAGTCATTTCCTCAACATCGTGGTTCCTCCACAAAACTTTGACTTGAGGTATAACCTTGGAGCGTAGAATATGTTCCTTCTTATCCAAAATTTGAACAGGAACCTCTTCATACGTCAAATCTTCCGCTATTTCGTCCGGTTCTAACTCAATAATATGGTTCGGGTCTTTCACATATTTACGTAACATGGATATGTGAAAAACGTTATGAACACGAGACATATTTGGCGGTAAAGCGAGTCTATAGGCCACGATTCCTACTCGATCGATGATTAAAATGGACCGAGATGAATCGAGGATTAAGTTTTCCTCTCTTTCCAAATCTTGTAACTCCTTTCCATGGAGCAACTCTTAACAACACATGATCTCCTATATCAAATTCCACGTCCTTTCGATGAAGATCAGCATAACTCTTTTATCGATTTTGTGAGGTTTTTATACGTTTCCTGATCATTTGAATCATCTCCGTAGTCATACGTACCAATTCCGGTCCCAACAACGTTGCTTCACCCACCTCATCCCAAAGATCTTTGGAAACGACACTTTCTTCCATACTGGCGCTTGAATGGAGCCATGCCAATACTTGCTTGATAAGCTGTTGTTGTAGGAAAACTCCACCAATGGTAAGAACTTGTCCCAACTCCCTTGAAATCAAGAACACAGAGTCTTAATAGATCTTCAAGAGTTTGAATAGTCCTCTCCATTGTCCGTCCGATGCGAGGATGATATCTTAGAAACTAAATCGTAAAATGCATGCCCATAGCTTTTTGCAAACTAACCCAAAATCGTGAAGTGAATCTTGGGTCTCGATCGAAACTATGGATCTTAAGCATACCATGCGATCTTACAATCTCGTTTATGTACATCTGAGCAAGGCGTTCAAGTGTATAAGTTTCTCGTGTCGGTAAGAAATGAAGCGGACTTGGTCAATCTATCAACAATGACCCAAATTGCATCAATGCCTTGAGAAACCTTAGGAAGGCCGTGTAAAAATCCATGGTAATGTGCTCCCACTTCCATTCTGGAATTTCAAGTGGTTGCAATGGACCTTTTGGTACTTGATGCTCGCTTTAACTTTCGTTGACAAGTTAGACACCTTGAGATAAACAAATTTATCTCTCTCTTCATATTGCTCCACCAAAATGTATAGCGAATATCATGATACATTTTGGTACTCCCGAGATGGATTGCAAATGGTGTGTTGTGCGCCTCCATCATGATATTATACTTTAAATCGAGGTCGTTAGGAACACAAAGTGCAGGTTGACTCGAAGTATTCCTTCTTCATCTATTCTTGCTTGGCGTAGCACCCTCTTGCACTTTCTTCCTCATACGCATCGACTCGTGTGCGTAGCTTGGCGGCTTTAACTTTATCGATTAAAGTCGGTTCTACTCATATATATTAAGCTATCATCACATCGTCCTGAGTCTTTAACTCTATCTCCATCCTTTGCAAGTCACACAAAATGGGCCTTTGTGTTGACAATAACGCACTCGTGCTTGCATACGATCTTACTTTCTCAATGCATCGCCTACCACGTTAAGCTTTTCGGGATGGTATTGGATGGTATGATCATAATCTTTCAATGATTCAAGCCAACGTCGTTGTTGCATGTTGAGTTCCTTTTGAGTGAAGAAATATTTGAGGCTTTTATGATCCGTAAAGATCTCCACTTTCTCCCCATACAAGTAATGCCTCCAAATTTTAAGTCTGAAAACAATGGTACGAACTCCGGATCATGGTAGGATAATTCCTCTCATATTCTTTGAGTTGTCGCGAGGCATAGACTATAACTTTCCATGTTGCATAAGAACACATCCCAACCCTTTGCTCGAAGCATCACTTTGTAGATGACAAATCCCTCCGAGGCGGATGGTATTGTCGAGCAGTCTTTGAAACAAGTCTCTTCTTGAGTTCTTGAAAACTCTTCTCACATTCTTCGCTCCAGCCGAACTTTGTATCTTTTGAGTCAAATTTGAGTCGATGGAGTAGCGATTCGAGAAAATCCTTCCACGAATCTCAGATAATAACCAATTAAGCCGAGAAAGCTACGTGCTGGTCATTTGATTTAGGTTGTTCCCGGCTTTGAATAGCTTCATCTTTCTTTGGGTCAACGGATATTCCATGACTTGATACCACGTGCCCAAGGAATGCTACTTCTTGAAGCCGAACTTCGCATTTCTTCAACTTGGCATAAAGCTTATATTCACGAAGCTTTTGGAGTGTCGACCTCAAGTGTTGCTCATGATCTTCACGGCTTTTGGAATAAATAAGGATGTCATCAATAAAGACGACCACAAAGTGATCTAAATATTCCTTGAATACTCGGTTCATCATATCCATAAAAGCGGCGGGGCATTAGTCAATCGAAAGGACATGACTAGGAATTCATAATGCCCGTCTGGAGAGTTACGAAAGCCGTCTTTGGAATGTCGTGGTTTCTAATCTTCAATTGGTGATATCCGGACGAAGATCAATCTTTGAAAAGAATTTGGCTCCTTGCAATTGGTCAAACAGGTCATCAATACGTGGCAATGGATACTATATTTTGATGGTGACATGATTGACTCCAGATAATTAATACAAAGTCGCATACTCCCATCTTTCTTCTTCACGAATAGAGCAGGAGCACCCCAAGGAGAAGTACTAGGGCGAATAAAGCCATGTCTAACAATTCCTGCGGTTGGGTCTTTAACTCCACGAAGTTCATAGAAGCCATTCGATATGGGGCTTTGGAAATAGGTTTTATACCGAGTTCAAATTCGATACAAAATTCAATTTCACGCTCTGGGGTAGGCGGGAAGTTCTTGAGGGAATCGTCGGAAATTTATTAACAATAGAAATATCGCTCAAAAGCGGCGTATTTTTGTTTAAATCATGACATGAGCTAAGAAAGCTTGACATCCATTTTTCAATAAGCGAATAGCTTTATGGCTTGAGATGGCCGTGATTAATTTTAATGGTTTGGTCGTTTGAATTAAGCATAATAGGTTGATTAGGAATATGAAAGCTAACAACCTTACGAAAACAATCAATTTTTGCATGATAAGTAGTTAACTTGATCAATCCACTAGAATCACGTCAAATGCAAGTATTTTTAATGAAATAAGATCGACGGTAATGTGAGGTACCGATTTGAACCAAACAAGACTTATAAGCGATTGGATGTAATGAAGGTTTCTCCCAATGGAGTTTCCACGAGATAAGTCAAAGTCTAATTTCTCCGAGTCAAATTTAATCGATGAGCGCAAGTAGGAGAAATAAAAGAATGGGTAGAACCCAGGTATCAAATAAAGTGTAGACTTCATTAGAGTTTATGATAAGCTTACCCGTGATGACCTCATTCGGGTTCCTTGCTCTCTGGGAGGTCACAACAAACGCTCTCCCTTGCCTTTCTAGGTTTGACTTTTACGGGATGACCTTTGGTGCCTCCATCCTAGTTGAATTTGTCTTGATGGCGACAAAATCTAGCTAAGTGACCTTCTCTTCCACAATTATAACATGCTTTGGGCGGCATAGCACAGTTCGGTGATGTGTCCCTCTTCTCGCATTTGAAGCATATGATAGGTGGTCTTTCTCCTTCCTTAACAACGGGTCTTTGGTCTTGGCGTCTTTCCATCATTGTTGAATCTCCGTTTCTTGAAATGTCCATTCTTATTGTTTTGGCCGATTACCATAAAGTGGTTACCATATCGGCTTTGTTGATTCCCTCCACGCTTGTTGTCACCGCTTGATGACTACTCTCATTTGGTATTATAACTTTGTCGGTTTGCTCTCTTTTAGTTGCGTTGACTCATTATCGCTCTCCACTAAGCGAGCCCTATTTACAACATCTGAATACAAACACGGTTTATGAGAAATAAGATGTTGGCGTATCTCGACTTCAAACCTCTTAAAAACATTAGCGCCATTCTCTCTTCATTATCCACCAAGTGGGGCCCTTGGCCGTGTGATAACTCATAAATTTTGCCTCGTATTGCGACACGGTCATATTGTTTTGTTCGACTCGATAAACTCTACCTCCTTCATGTGGCGAATACTTTCGGAAAGTATTTGTCGTTGAAACGACTCTGGAACTTCTCCCAAGATATCTTGATCTGGCGAGGTTGAGTCGTTTCTGGAATTCCCACCGATGTCTGCCTCTCACGCGCAACATAAAAGGCGGCAAAGGGAACCTTTTGCTCCTCGGAGCATCCCAGACATCAAATATCTTGGTAATCTGCTTTATCCATGCTTCAGCGAGAAGTGGTTTTGGCTCTCCCTTAAACTCCGGTGGTCCCGGCTCCTTGAATTGTTTAGCGGTGGCTTGCTTAGAGAGTTTTCGTGTTTTCACCTACGTTTTGGGCGAGTCGCTCTACTTTCTTTGTTGCATAAATTGCATAAAGCCTCTGAACATTTGATCATTCATCATTTGGTCGGTGTTGTTGTTTGCATGAGGATTATGTCGCCTTCTGATGCACATTATCCTGATTATTGATATGTGGTGAATAAGCGATCGCTTTGTGCTCCATTCTTATTCTCAACATTCTCGGATGTCATTTTCAGAATCTTGCCACAAAACAAAAGATTAATTGACATGTAACAATTATCTTTATATTCTAACCGAACCAATAAAATAGCACATAAAACTTAGGTAGGTCATACTAGCGAAGGTATTCCCGTCTCTCCCCTCCTAGTACTTTTCTCACATCTTAGCCGGGATCATATCCCTTAGCTACTCATATACAACCGTGGCGCCCCAAAATTAGGTATACATCACCCATCTTGGGTACTTACATGGTACGAAATTTAAATACAACTTATTAACATAAGCATCTTGTGTGCAATCGACATAAAGCTGTGAGTTTAAATACAAATATCGTCTACTAGATATTATACAAACTCAAACAAAAGTCCTCATTACAATTATTATCACACTATTTCACGCAGAATAGTGAGGGACTACTAATGCTATCTTCGGGACCATCACTCGTTTCCCAGGCTCGTCCCAAATATATTCTCATTTCACAAGAGAAACGGTGAAAGAAAGGGTGAGCTCAACTAGCCCGATGAAATATTATGACTAAGATAATGCGAGAATAAATTATCAATAGTCTTGAACAATGTTAAGCGATAAAATACAATAAACAACCGGTTTAAGCTGCGGTGAATATCTGAATCCATTAAAAGAGTCAGTAGAAAATAAAATCTACTATCTTTTATGATTTAAAGGTTTTTCATCAACATTATATATTTGAGACTCGAAACTTTAATAAATAATCCACATCATCGAATCACCCACACTTTTCTGACCAGGATATTCTTTAGTATCACGACCACAATTATTCACCACTAACGGCCAAGAATAGTTGTGTATTCATTAATGGTCATGATCATGCCAACAAGCATCCATCAATGCACTCTGACCCAATGAGGGATTTTTACCACATCATTTGTAACATTACGGTCATGATTACACCGAATAATCCACAGTGGTCATAATCATACCAAGTCCATCCATGCTCTACAGAATACGGATGACTTTAAAAAAATATAAACATGAGGATGATGACAATGATATAAAATTCAATAAAACAAGTTCAAAATTATTTTATCCGAGAATTATTAACGTCCAAATTGTCAACATGATCTTTGCTTTGTAGAGTAAAATTCAAGAATGATCGGAAGAATATTTCCATGAAAGATCTTTGGATGAAACGCAAATATCGAGGATATTCTACTAATTTCATGGAGTATAGAAGTCAAAGTTTTAACCAACTGGGTATAATAAAGAATGGAATAACAAAAGAAATCACCATGCATGCGGTACTTAGCGCCGACAGTTATTCAACGAGAATAATAATAACGGAACGAATCGGGTGAAATTCACAAAGCGGGATGTTCCAATGAGAATAATAAAGATGGAACCGGATCCGGTGTAAAACACACGAGATAGGATATTCAATGAGAATGATAAAGACGGAACCCGGTCCTGTTATAAAACACACGACATGGATGTTCAGCGAATAATAATAAAAAGCGGAACCGGTCGGGTGTAAAACACACACAGACGGGATGTTCAAATGAATAATAGAAGAATGTCACCAAGTATAGGAATAATAGCGTATCTGAGTTATTCCAATGAGAATAAATAAGAATGGAATAACATAAGGATTTCACCAAGTATAGGATATCTGGCATATCAGATTATGTATAGGGTATGTCACTTTTACTGAGTTATTCAACGAATAATAGTGAATGGAATAACGAAGTTCTCTTCAAGAAGAAAGAATAACACCCTTACCGTAAAAGAACTGAATATAGAAGTAGTGAAGTAGCGAATACTCTTCTTCTTTCTATAACTTTCTCTCTATAGCTTCTCTCTATAATTTCTCTCTCTAGAGTTTCAATGAATTAAGTAAGAAAATAATGAAGGAATGAGCTTATTTATAGAAAAATGGAATGCATAGTAACTAATCCATGAGCGGTCCAGATTGATTTACTTTAATCGGACGGTCCATATTTAAAAGCAAATTCTTTTAAATAAAATATAATATATTCTATTTATATAAAAACATTTTACTATGCAAACACTATGCAAAACACTATGCAACACTTATGCATAATAAAATATAATATATTTTATTTATAAAATAACTTTAATAAAGTATTACATTTTATATAAAAAGATGTTTACATTTTATTACGTTAATAATACGAATAAAACAAAAAAGTCATTATCGCTATAATAATTCATGACAATAATGGAATCAAAATGGGTGACTTCTCACATAAGCATCGATAATCAATACCGGTGTGCTTTCTTATGCAACCACATGTATTCTTGTACTTTTACTACCGAGTAGTTCAACAATGTCAACAGTAAAACTTCCATAGTTTATTTCAATAAAATATTTTTGTCGTTTTCTCGATCAAATGATAATTACATTATGAGGTCCACCAATGATTGGTAGTTATCTAAATATTCCTGCTAAACCGAATATTCCCCAGAGCAATCGAATATAATATAACCACTTGCATACTTTGCAAAATTTATAAATATTACCCACAACTATAACATTATATCAAATTATTCCGTAATATTCAAAATAATATTTATAGAAAATTCATCTTTATTTATAAAAGTTTGGGTCTTACATATTATCTGAGATGATCTTGTGATAATAATTGAATCAATAATATAAGAGATATGATGCGTGATTCTTCAGTAGTAATAATTGAGTATAAGCGAGTGACTTCTCATATAAGCATCGATAATCAATCTGGTGTGCTACTACGCATCGACGCACAGCATATTCTTTGTACTTTTTACTAACCGGGCTTGAATAGTTTTAACGGGAACACCTCATAGTTATTTTTATAGAAAGATAATTTTGTCGTTTTCTAACTACGACAATACTTCCGTTGTGGGGTCCACTAATGATTGTTTCGTCGTACGAATATTTCCTGACAAAAAGAATATTCCCCGACCAATCGAATATTATATAACCACTTTCTTACTTTGCAAAATTTATAAATATTACCCACAACTATAACATTATATCAAATCAACACCATAATATTCAAAAATATAATTCGAGAAAAATATTCTTTCTTCATAAAAGTTGGGGTCTTACATAATGCATAGATGGATTGTTGATTGATATGATTATGACCAGGGATTATTCGGTATAATCCTGACCATTAGTGAAAACACGAATATCCTTGGCCTGTAGTGCATGGTTAATTCATGGTCGTGATACTAATGAATATCCTTGACCTGTAATGCAGGGATGATTCGATGATGTGGTTTATATATATATATATATATATATATATATATATATATATACACACACACACACACACACACCCACACACCCACACACCCACATAATATATAGAGAGAGATTGGGGAATGAGTGGACCTTGTGTAGGCGATCAAGAGTGAATGAAATGAGTTCGGAGACATAAAGCTGCTAATAGTCAAAGGTGAGCGGGAGGAAACCTAATGCAACACCATTTACTTCATCTGTTGTTGTTGTTGGGGATTCAGACTCCATTGTTATATTTAATATTGATTTTTAAAGCTCAATTCAAAGTTTTATGTATTCAGATTTAGGAATTTTCATATATTTTAGAGAGAGAAAATATGCATATCTATTTGATTTAGAAGATGGGGGAGAAGAGAGACGAGAGGAAGGAAGAGAGAGAATAAATAAAATTTGTTTATTTTCTTTTTTCTTTTTCACGTCCACGTAGGATAAAAAATGAAAGGATTTTAACACTCGTGAGATCTGTAATAGAATAACCTAATTTCAAAATATTAATTAGTTTAATGGGGTAGTTTGAAAAATTAAAATTTTAATGGTGTAATCAGTAAAACATGCCAATTACAGTGGGTAATTCATTAATTTTGTCAATAAAAAATTAACGTTCGTTTAGTTTTTTTAACGGAATGACCCAATTTCAAAGTAATAATTAGTTTAGTGGGGTAATTTGAAAAATTAAAAATTTAATGATGTAATCCGTAAAATGTGCCAACTACAAATGAGTATTTCATTAGTTTTGCCAAATAAATTTATATACATGAATTAGAGGTTTTCAACTCTAAAAGTCACAAAAGCCCGAATCAAATACACACTATGAGAGATAAAAGAGAGCTTTTTTAATATGAAAAATGAAAATGTGATTTGCCATAGTTAAGTTTGACAATAGATCAAGTACAAAAGAGTGTAGTATTTAATAATAAAAGGGAGAAGGTTCAAAAATGCCCCTGACTTTTATCGCGATGTCTACCGAGCACCTTATACTTTTTTTAGTCCAAAAATACCCTTAACGTTACACTTTTTGGGTCAATCGTGCCCCTGCCATTAACAGAATTTCCAAATAGACAAACGGAGTTAACATTTGGACATATTTTGCTGACGTGTAATCTGATGTGTATAAAAATAATATTTTATATATATTTGATAATTTATTTATTATGTGTATTTTATTAATAATTTTTATTTATTACTAATCCCCAATATTAATAACTATCCCCAATATTCTCCTCCACCACCATCCGCCACCCATCACCGCCATTCATACCACCAAATAAAAATTCAATGGAACCAATAATCCAAGCGATTTGTAGCAAAGAGCAAGAGAATAACATCACCAACACTTCATACCCACATCAAAATCATTCCTTTTTAGAACAATCGTGTTCCTCAAATCAAACCCGTAAAACCCAAAAGGTTGAAGATAAAACCAGAGCCTTGTAACGATGAGAGCGATCCATCCAAGCCTCCATAGGCACCAAAAACTCAATTAAAGGAAAACACTTTTGTCCAAGAACCATCCGAACCAACATAAAATCAATGAACAAAAAAGCATCGAGTTGATAAGAAATTAAAACATTAATCAACCGAAAAAATATAAAAATAAACCCAAATTCCCAGTGAAATCAAGTCAATATCTCGAGAAAAAAAAGCTTAGCAAAACATATAAACCCATCCTCAAATCGACCACCAAGAAACCCCGGACCGGATCCGCGTGACAACCCCAAAACAGGTCCATTCCATCCAACCCATTCTGAGTCGCCAAATACATGGTACAGAAAACAACTACAACTTTATTACAACAATTGTCGTGCAAAATACAACAACACATATGCTGTGAGTTTTGATACAAATATATACCAACTGTGACTCACATTCCAACCTTGGATAGCACGTCACAATGGCACCTTACATAAAGGTATAGTCAAAAACTGTTTTAGAAATTAGAATCTTTGGGAAGTGCTCAAGGAAACCTTCGTACATGGGAGGCCATGCTTCTAGGTTATGATAGATATCATATGGCCACAAAATTATCCTTGGTTGACCAATAGACCCCAAAAAAAAAACGAGAAGATTACTATCATATTCTTCCCAATGATGAGTCTTCTCTTGACATATCATTATTTCCACTGTATCTATTTGAGAATTATACTTCAAACAAACACCAAGATTATATAGGTAGTGCTCGTAAAATATACTCGACAAGTGGATGAGCACAACCACATCTTATGATGACACGAGGTGGTATGTCATTAGACATCTTGTATGATAGTGGCAAAACACCCTTTCAACGTTGGGTTAAGCCTCACCCTAGTTGATTCACCAAATATAACTACTAAATGATGACCATGATTCTATTCCCTGTTACCCCGCTTCGACCCAAACTACACTCTTATTACAGAAAGGAATTGTGAAGCAAAAGGGGAGCACAACTAGCTCAGTAAAGAATATCATGACTAAAGATAAATAAATTATCAATAGCCTTCAATAGTAATAAATCAGAGATTTAGAACATATGGTAGATGATAAAACTTTTCAACCATAGTTGCAGCAGAACGAACAATCCATTAGAAGAGTCAAATAGACCATAAAATCTATTATCTTCTCCATGTTAAAAGTCCATCAACAATGTTTTATTCCTGTAACATTAATCAACAATTCCTGTCCACAATCACGTGTATAACTCATAATTGTAATTGTAGTTCTAAATTCCTTTCCAAATCCAGGACAAAGTTAATTTTCATCACCTGAAACATCAAAGATCATGGTTATACCAAATCACAGTTCATGTTCATAATCCTACTAATAAATTCATCTTTGCACTACGGGCCAAAGATTTTCATCAACAAGTCATCTTTGCACTACAGGCCAAAGATATTCATCAACAAGTCATCTTTGCACTACATGCCAAAGATATTCAACAACAGTCATCTTTGCATTCGAGCGAAAGATATTCATCGAAATCATTCATCTTTGCATTTACGACCAAAGATATTCCGTTATATCATCATTTAGGATTTGAGGATGATGCAAAATATTTTAAAGAAAACGAATCCAGTGAAACAAAAGAACAAATATTAAGGATTCGTACTTTAAACAACCCAAGTTCAAAAATACTTCATAAATAACCAGAGTGGAGTAAAATTCAATTATGAAGACCAAAACATAGATCCAATCAAAGATAGGAATCATAATGTACAATCTTGGACATAGAGAAGAAAACTTAATTTTTACAGTGAATAATGTCGTGTTGTGAATAGTCTTGTATATCGTGAATAGTCATAGTATATGTGAATAAGAACTCCAATACCAAAAGATAGAAATTTCACAAAAACATCATCATCATAGCTTCGTGAGTAGTACTTTCGTGAATAGTAACTCGTGAATAGTAACCCCAGACATAAAAAAGTTCCAAATTTGATAAAAGTTCAAACCAATATTTCTAAGATAATGATATTGAAGAAATAATATCATTTATGAAGAAAATAATTTCCTTACCTCGAGAAAGAATAGTACTTAACGGAATCTTTGGATATAGTGCTAAAAGAACTTTACAACGTATAGCAATACTCGAAGTACTAAAATACTCACACAAATACGCTGGATATATAAAGAGAGAAATAGAGAGAAAACTTCAGTTTTTGGTGTAATTTTCAATTCTAACCTAAGCACCTATTTATAGGAAATTGCTTAGAACACCAAAGCAGAAAATTTAATATAATATTAATATATATAATCAAATTACTTACGCCCACTTTCTTAGATCTGAAATCAGCCATTTACATCACATGCAAGACCCACAATAATGACCAAAAACGTTTTTCATATTAAAAATAATTAAAACTTCCAAAAATTAATTATTTCGGAACTTTAGAACTTCAATAATTCATAATAAATAGCCCTTTTATCAGAAAATTCGAATCTCGCGACTTTTTATAGTAAATTCAATTCTCTACAACTTTGCAGAAGAAAGTTTTTCCAAATTTCAAACTAAAATTGACCGAAATCCACATACGGACGATTTTATAGGCTATAATCAAATTTCAGTCAAGAAATGGGTCCACCAACATGTTTAACATGTTTTAAACAACTTTTGCAACAAAAATACTCTTCCTCCTCATATACTCATATATTCCACATTCATTGTAAAAATATCACCATTATTATATTATAATAATATAATAAAATATTATTTTATCAGAAAAGATAAAATATCGATTTTCAACAATTGTCACTTTAAAAATTTTCTCCATCTATATCCACATAAAATGAATATTTTCCTCATTATATAAATCAATAATTAATTATTCACAAATAATATTACAGAATCACAATAATGACAACCAGGCAGTTCCCAGGAAAGAGGAGGCTTTCCAATAAGGATTTCTCCTTACTAGCGCGCAATTGGGTGACCAAACCTCTCCTTAGACAGAACTTTCTAGACATTGCCAATACTGTTATCTAATAATATTATTCAGAAAATATGAATTATTAGCCGATAATGAAAATACGTGTAGTGACAATTATTGAAACAACAATAATATAAAATATCAACGCAAACAATTATTGAATCGAAAAAATAAAATCTTTGAGCATTAATTCTTCGTAACAATTATGGAGTAGTGCCTTCTTACGTAAGAATCAATAATTGGTGTAATACCGTGTGTACCTTGTTTAACAACGCGTATTCATCGTATTTTAACCACCGGGTATTCCAACAATGTTAATGATGATAACAACTACGCCATTATTTATAAAAACTCCTTTTATGCGTTTTCTTCATCCCGCGCTTATTACATTATGGGGCCCACAAATGGTCATACTCGTCGTCGTATTTAATATTCCCGATAGAAAGAATATTCCACGACCAAACGAATATTCCCGATAGAAATGAGTATTTTATAACCACTTGCATATTTTGAAAAAAATTTCTTATATCACCCTTAACTTTAACTTTTATCAATTTAACCATTTACTGAATAGTAATTGTGACACCCCAAAATTAGGTATACATTACCCATCTTGGGTGCGCCAGATATACATGATGCGTAATTCAAATACAACTTACTAATACAATTTGTTGTGTGCAATACGACAAAACATAAACATTAGTTTGAATACAAATATTATCTACTAGAGATTATACAAACTTAAAAGGAGTCCACATTACAATTATTATCACACTATTTCACAGAATAGTGAGGACTACTAATGCTATCCTCTGGACCATCACTCCATTCCCCAGACTCGTCCCCAACTATATTCTCATTTCACGAAGAGAGAACGGTGAAAGGAAGGGTGAGCTCAACTAGCCCAAAGAAGAAATATTATGACTAAGATAATGCGAAATAAATTATCATTAGTCTCCAACAATGTTAAACCGATAAAATATAATAGACATCAAGTTTAATCAGTGGTGAACAAAGCAATCCATTAAAAGAGTCAAGTAAAAAATAAAATCTACTATCTTTTATGATTAAAAGGTTTTCATCAATGTTATCGCTGAGACTCAATAAATATTCCACATCATCGAATCACCCCTGCACTACGGCCAAGGATATTCTTTAGTATCACGACCACAATTATCCATGCACTACGGGCCAAGAATATTTGTGTATTCATTAATGGTCATGATCATGCCAACAACTGTCCATCAATGTAAGACCCCAAATTATTAATAAATGAAATTTATTTTCCTCTATTTATTATTTTGAAATAGTAAGGGTTGATTTGATCAATGTGGATAGTTATGGGTAAAATATGCAAATATTTCGAATAAGCAAGTGGTTATAAAATATTCATTATTGTCGGAGAATATTCGTTTGGTTGTGGAATATTAAATCTGTTTGAGAATATTAAATGCACGCAGACAGCGATCTTTTGTGGGCCCCATAAAGGAAAGCGATTGGATGAAGAAAACGACAAATATAAGCAGTTTATAAATAATCTGGCGTAGTTATTACAGAATTAATACTATTGGAATACCCTTTGGTTAAAACACACTAATACGCGTTGTTGAACAAGATGATACCTTGTGATTGCACGAATTATTGATTCTTATGTAAGAAGGCACTACTCAATAATTGTTACAAGAATTATCTTTGATTGATATTTTATTTTATTGATTCAATAATTCTTTGCATTGATATTTTATATTACTGTTGTTTCAATAAATTGTCATTACACAAGATTTTCCATTATCGAAGCAATAATTCATATTATCCTAATAATATTATTAGAAAATATTATTGGCAATGTCTAGAAAGTTCTGAATTCAGTTGGAAACATTATTGGCAATGTCTAGAAACATTATTTCCAACATTTAAAATAGGAAAAACGTTTTTGGAATGTTTAGGTGGCCTCATTTAACATGTGTAGGAGTTTGAATTCAGTTAGCAAGTGTGCGTATGAGGTTTTGGAAAATATATATTAATATTATATTAAATTTTCTACTTTGGTGTTCTAAGCATTTTCCTATAAATAGGGTGCTTAGGTTAGAATTGAAAATCACACCAGAAACTGAAGCTTCTCTCTCTATATTATCGGTTTATTCTTTTGAGTATTTTGAGTATACTTTGAGTATTGCTATACTGATTGCAAGTTCAAGTCATAGCTTATATCCTGTGTTTCAACTAAAGTCTTGTTTTTCGAGGTAAGAGATGTTATTTTATTCGAAAATGATATTATTTCTTCATATCATTATCTTAGAAATATTGGTTGAAAATTTTATCAAATTTGAAACTTTTTCATGTCGGGGTTACTATTCATGAGTTACTATTCACGAGTTACTATTCATGAGTTACTATTCACGAGTTACTATTCATGAGTTACTATTCACGAGTTACTATTCACGAGTACTATTCACGAAGCGTGAAGATGTTTTTTTGTGAAATTTCTATCTTTTGGTGTCGGAGTTACTATTCACGTATACGGCACTATTCACGTATACGACACTATTCACGAATACGGCACTATTCACCGAAAAATAAAATTTCTTCTTTTTGTCCAAAATATCTACTATGGATACTAGCTTTGATTGTATCCATGTTTTGATCATTCTTGAATTTTACTCCACTCTGATTACTTATGAAGTATTTTTGAACTTGGATTGTTTAAAATACGAATCCTTAATATTTGTTCTTTTGTTTCAATTTGGATTCGTTTCCTTTAAAATAGTTTTCATCATCCTCGGTCCTAAATGATGATATTCTTGAATATCTTTGGCACCTGTAGTGCAAAGATGAGCAGTGTTGAGATGAATATAATAGAATGATTAATATCTTTGGCGTGGTGCAAAGATGAGCAGTGTTTAGATGAATATGATCAATGATGAATATCTTTGGCACATAGTGCAAAGATGAATATTTGATTCGGATATATATTGATTGATGTTACGAGGATAAAATATCGACGATGAACTTTTAAATTCATATATAGAAGATAGTAGTTTGCATTCTCTACTTAACTCTTCTAATGAATTGTTGTTTCATTGCAGTTGTTGATTTAAAACCGGTTGTCTATTGTATTCTATTAGATTTTTTTTCTTGTTGAAGACTAACGATAATTTGCTTTCTATGTTATCTTAGTCATAAATGTTCTTTTTTGGGCTAGTTGAGCTCACCCTTTTCCTTGTTGTTCCATTTTCTTCCCGTGAGGCGAGAATGTAGCGAGTACTAGTCGGGGTATGGAATGAAGGTTCTAGAGAGAGTTGTTTAGTAGTCCTCACCATTTTGTAAAATAATGTATCAATAATTATAATGGGGATTTATTTGCGTGTGGATAGTGTCTAGATGGCAATATCGTATTTAAACTCACAGCTTTATATGTTGTAATAATAAAGTTGTAGTTATTTACGTACCATGTATTTGGCGCACTCGAATGGGTTGGATGGAATGGACCTATTTTGGGGGCGTCACGGTTGGTATCGAGCTTAGGATATGATCTCTGGCGGAGATCGGGAATAGAACTAGGAGGGAGAGCAGAGTAAATCCTTTGCTAGTGTGTCCTACCTAAGCTTATTTGTTAGTTGGTTAGTATATAGGGATATTATGTGATATATTGATTTCCTTAATTAACCCTTATTTTATGGCGGTGTTTGAGAATGTCGATTGAGAATATTAATGATGGAGTAAATGAGATCGTGGAGATGCTGCACTTACCAACGAGGAGAACGTCTGACAGTGACAATGTACCTCTTGTGAACAACACCACCCAGAGTAGATGATGAACGAGGGATGTTTAGAAGCTTTTTGCGATTCATGCAAAAATCGATTTAGGAGACTCATGTTCAAAATACGGGAGGAAATGATAGCAATTCACGGGTGGTCACAAACAAGCGAGTTCAAAGAGTTGGGACCACCAAAATTCAGGGAAAGCTAGATCCGATTAAAGGCGAGAGGCGTGGGTCAAACAAATTACCAAGATATTCGATGTCTTGGGATGCGGAGGAACGTAAAGTTCCATTCGCTACTTTTATGTTCCGTAATGAGGCGATTCTTGGTGGGAATCGTGAAGCGTACCCATCCAGATTGCACTCAAAGACATGTTATGGGAGATGTTTGAAAGCAGTTCAATGACAAGTACTTCCACGAAAGTATTCGTCGTATGAAGGAAGTGGAGTTTATTAGGCTGGAAGCGAGAATAACATGACGGTGTCCCAAAGACGAGGCAAAGTTCGCGGAGTTATCGAGTTTGCACCTCATTTGGTGGAGAATGAGGAACGTGTGATGCGGATGTTTACGAGAGGTTTGAAACCCGGCGTACGTCGATATCTCATTTCTCATAAATTTTCTCTCTATTCGGATGTTGTCAGCGAAGGCTCGGTTGTTAGAAGCGAGATAACGAGTATGCGTTCAACCGAGGGACCATAACCGAGGATCATACTCAAGATAGCGATCATCGAATAACGATAACCAATGAGAAAGAAGAATATGGACAAAGGCGGTAACCACTCACTCGGTGGTAATCATAGCCATGAAAATAGAAGAAGCGAGTCGGGAGGAGATTTTAAAAGACGAGATTTAACAATGACCATGTGAAGACAGCGGTCTTGGCACAAGAATCGGTTCTAAGGGAGGAGAACGACCACCGGTCGTATATTACAAATGCGGGAAAGAGGGATATATCATTGAAACAAATTTCTAGCAGTTTAAGGTATCTTTGTAATTGTGGAAAAGAAGGACATATCGTTCGAGATTATGCAGTATCGAAACCCGATCCGGCCGGGAATGGTGACTCAAAAGGATGTCCCGAAAAGGTCAAAGTCAATCGGTTCTCGGAAGAGCGTTTGTCGTGGCCAGGGGTCAAAATCTGAGAACCCGAATGAAGTTAGCACGGGTTAGTTAATTATAAATTCTTGTGAAGTTTATACCTTACTGATATCTGGGTTCTACCCATTCTTTTATCTCTCTTGCTTTGCGCTCAGCGTTTGAACTTGACTACGGAGAAATTAGACTTTGACCTATTTATGGAGAATCCGTTAGGAGAAACTTTCATTACATCCGTTGTTTAGAAATCTTGCTTGATTCAGTTGGCACTATCACATTATCTGTTAACCTTATTTCATAGAGATATTTGCTTTTGATGTGATTTTAAGGTTAACTACTCATCATGCCGAAATTGATTACTTTAAATAAGGTTGTTAGTTTTCATATTCCTAAGCAACTTTGTTATTCAATTCAAGCAATCAAACCATTGTAGTCAAACATTTTCATATCAAGCCATGAAGTCATTCGTTTATTACGGATGTCAAGTTTTCTTAGTCCATGTTATGGATTTGAATAAAGACACGTCGATTTGAATAATATTCTGTTTGTTATTGATTTTTCTGACGTATTTCTGAAGAATTTTTTGGCTTACTCCCATAGCTTTGATATTAAATTTTGTATCGACTTTGAACCCGGTACAAAACTCATTTCTAAAATCTCATATCGAATGGCTCTATTGAACTTGAGAGTTAAAAATTCAACCATAGAATTTGGTACTGAGCCTTTATCTGGTGACTTCCTTTGTGGAATGCACCAAAGCCGAGACTCTCCGTCACGGGACACCATATTAAATGCGATAGTAAAGCGATAGGTGTCATTGTAACGTGCTATCCAAGGTTGGGATATGAGTCACGATTGAGAACAACCTAAGTCGGTGTCGAAATCGTAGCTTTCTAGGCGTAGTTGGTTATTATCGAAGATTCGTTGAAGGATATTCTCGAATCGCTATTCCATTAACGCAATGACTCGTAGAGATACAAAATTGAATTGAGCAAGGAATGTGGGAAGAGCTTGAAGAACTCGAGGAGACTCATTTCAAAGACATGTTACGACCAAGCCATCCTGGAAAAAGCGAACGTGGTAATCGGCGTGTTGAAGCGTAAGATCGTATCTAAATCTGAGTCTGATATTGTCAAAGACTAATTTCATTATAATTTACAAGTAATAGAGATGGAGATGAAAACTCTAGGTACCCACGTGATGATATCTGAGTATAATCGACTTTAATCGATAAAGTTAAAGTCGCTTCAAGCTACTGCACAATCGAGTGATGAATTTGAAGAAGGAGGTGGAAGAAGTTGTTATTTCAAAAGCAAGAATCGGTGAGGTGAGGAAAGCTTAAACCTTTGATTTATTAATCCATTTGAAATTCTCGATCGAATAGGAACTGTGGCCTATAGACTCATTTTACTGCTTGAAGTATGACGCGTGTTCATAACATTTTTCACGTGTCGATGTTACGTAAATATGTGGACGACCCAAACCACGTCATTGAGTTAGAACCGGACGAGATAAGCAGAAGGCTTAACACATCGAGGAGTACCAATCGAAGATCTTGGATAGGAAAGAACATGTCCTATATACCAGGTTATACCACAAGTTAAAGTTTTGTGGAGAAACCATGCTATTGAGAAATGACACGGGAGTTGGAAACGGAAATGAAAGCGAGGGTATTCTCATCTTTTCAAAACACACAGTCGTCGTCGATTTCGAGGACAAAATTTCATAAGGAGGGAGGTTGTAAGACCCCAAATTATTAATAAATGAAATTTATTTTCCTCTATTTATTATTTTGAAATAGTAAGGGTTGATTTGATTAATGTGGATAGTTATAGATTACAATCGCAAATATTTGAATAAGCAAGTGGTTATAAAATATTCATTATTGTCGGGAATATTAGTTTGGTCGTGGAATATTAAATCTTTGTTGGGGAATATTAAATGCACATGGCCATGATCTTTATTATTGCCCCCATAACGGAAGCGATTGGATGAAGAAAAAAGCGACAAATATAAGCTATTTATAAATAACGGCGTAGTTATTACTGATTATCTTTGTTGGAATACCGGTGGTTAAAACACACTAATACGCGTTGTTGAGCAATCCTGTAAAACACATGTATGGATGTTCCAATAGAATAATAGAAGAATGTCACCAAGTATAAGGTGTATCACAGCGTATCTGAGTTATTCCAATGAATAATAAGAATTGGAATAACAACGATTCTCTTCATGAATAAGAAAGAATAACACCCCTTACGAGTACAAACACATAATATTCCCTACCTTAAGAAGAAAAGTCTTTGGATATATAAGTAGTGAAGTAGTAGAATACTTTCTTCTTTCTCTCTATAGTTTATCTCTCTAGAGTTTCAAAGAATTAAGTAAGAAAATAATGAATGAATGAGCTTCTATTTATAGAAAAATGGAAAGTATAGTAACTAACTCATGAACGATCGAGATTGATTTACTTTAATCTGACGGTCCATATTTAAAGCAAAATCTTTTAAATAAAATATAATATATTCTATTTATAATCTAATAAAATGAATAACTTTATAAAAGATTTTACTATGCAAACACTATATCACGAGACACTATGCAACACTATGCATAATAGAATATAATATATTCTATTTATAGAATAACTTTATAAAAGTATTACATTTTTATATAAAAGATTTTACGTATTATTACATTAATAATACCAACAAAACCGAGTGACTTATCACTAAGCATCAATAATTAATACCGCGCTCTTATGCAACCACGCGTATTCATCGCATTTTTTAACAAGATTGTTTCAACGAGTTAACGGTAAAACTTCCACCGTTATTTTCATAAAAATATTTTTATCGTTTTCTCAATCCGACAATAATTACATTAGGGGTCCACCAATGATTGTGCCATTGTACGAATATTCCTGTTAAAACGAATATTCCCCACCAATCGAATATTATATAACAACTTGTGTACTTTATAAAATTTATAAATATTTGTGGCGCCCCAAAATAGGTATACATCACCTATTACGAGTTGTCAATACATGAGTGCGTAAACAACTACAACTTTATTATTACAACATGAAAAGCTGTGAGTTTGAATACAAATATTATCTTCTAGACAATATCTATACTCAAATAAATCCTCATCACATTTATTGATACATTATTTTACAAAATGGTGAGGACTACTAAACAATCCTTTCTAAAACCTTCATTCCATACCCCAGGCTAGTACTCGCTTATATTCTCGCCTCACGAGAAAAATGGAACAAAAGGAAAAGGGTGAGCTCAACTAGCTCGATAAAGAATATTATGACTAAGATAATATACAACAAATTATCGTTAGTCTTGAACAGGGAAAAATATAATAGAATCTGATATAGACAACAAATTTTAAATCAATATTACATGAAAATAATAATTCATTAGAAGAGTTAAGTAGAGAATGCAAACTACTATCTTCTATGTATGAATTTAAAAGTTCATCGCCTATCTTTTATCCTGTAACATCAATCAATATACATCCGGAATCAAATATTCATCTTTTTACTACTGAGCCAAAAGATATTCATCGATTAGTCATGTATTCATTTAAACACTGTTCATCTTTGCACTCTGGGCCAAAGATATTCTTGAAAATCATTCATCTTTGCACTACTGAGCCAAAGATATTCTTAAGAAATCATTCTTCTTTTACTACTGAGCCAAAGATATTCCATAATATCATCATTTAAGACCCAGAGGATGATGAAAATATTTTTTTAAAGAAACGAATCCAAAGAAACAAAATGACAAGGATTAAGGATTAAGGATTAGTACTTGGTTTTATCCACGTCCAAAATACCTCAAAAATAATCATAGTGGTGTAAAATTCAAGAATGATCAAAACATGGACACAATCGAGTTAGTATCCGAATAGATGTTTTGACCCGAAAAGAAGAAATTTTATTTTTCTATGAATAGTACCAGTATCGTGAATAGTCTTAGTATCGTGAATAGTCTTGATATCGTGAATAGTAACTCAGACACCAAAAGATAGAAATTCCACAAAAACATCTTCACGCTTCATGAATAGTACTTTCGTGAATAGTAACTCGTGAATAGTAACTCGTGAATAGTAACTCATGAATAGTAACCCATGAATAGTAACCCCACATGAAAAAAGTTCCAAATTTGATAAAACTTCGGATCAACATTTCAAATATAATGATATTGAAGAAATAATATCATTCTGAAAAAAATAATATCCACTTACCTCGAAAGATCGATTTCTTAGCTAGAATCTGGTATATAGTCTTTGAAGGAACTTGCAATCAATCTAGCAATACTCAAAGTATACTCAAAATACTCACAAGAATACGCTCGATAATATAGAGAGAAAACTTGAGTTTAAATTGTGATTTTCAATTCTAACCTAAGCACCCTATTTATAGAAATTCTTTAGAACACCAAAGCGAAAATTTAATAAATTAATATATATATATATATCAAATTCATACGCCAACCTTAGAATTCAGATCCTAGCATTTCCCACATGCCACCTTCTAGAAAAGTAAGAAAAAAAACGTTTTCATAAAATAAATAATTAAAACTTTCAAAAATTAATTATTTGAACTTGAACTTCAATAATTCATAATAAATAGCCCTTTCATCAGAAAATTCGAATCTCGCGAGTTTTTATAGGAAATTCAATTCTCTACAACTTTGCAGAAGAAAGTTTTCCAAATTCCAAATGAAAATTGACCAAAAATCCACAAACGGTCGATTTTACAAAGTATAATCAAATTTCGATCGATAAATGGGGTCCCACAGGCATGTTTAACATGTTTTAAACATTTATTGCAACAAAAATACTCTTCCTCCTCGTATACTCATATATCCCACATTACGTTGTAAAAATATCACCATTAATATATTATTAAAATAATATATTTAAATGAATTATTTTATCGAAAAAGATAAAATTTCAATTTTCAATAATTGTCACTATAAAATTTTCTCCATCTATATCCACATAAAATCAATATTTTTCTCATCATATGAATCAATAATTAATTATTCATAAATAATATTACGAGAATCACAATATTGACAACGAGGCGCCTTCTGAGGAAAGAGGGGCTTTCCAATAAGAATTTCTTCTTCTTGGCGCGCAATTAGGTGACCAAACCTCTCCTTAAATGCAAACTTTCTAGACATTGCCAATAATGTTATCTAATAATATTATTCGGATAATATGAATTATTGCTTCGATAATGAAAAATACTGTAATGACAATTATTGAAACAACAAAGAATATAAAATATCAACCTGACAATTATTAACTCGATAAAATACTGAGCGATAATTCTTTGTAACCATTATTGAGTAGTGCCTTCTTACGTAAGAATCAATAATTGGTGCAATCTCAGGTATCTTATTTGCTTTCAACAACGGCGTATTAGTGTGTTTTAACCACGGGTATTCCAACAGATGATAGCAATCTGACAACTACGCCGTTATTTAAAAACAACTTATATTTGTCGTTTTCTTCATCCAATCGCTTTAGTTATGGGGCCCACATGGTCATTTAGCGCCATCGTACGAATATTCTCAAGCGATCTGAATATTCCACGACCAAACGAATATTCCCCAAGCGATAATGAATATTTTATAACCACTTGCTTATTTTGAAATATTTGCGTATTTAACCCTTAACTATCCACATTAATCAAATCAACCCTTACTATTTCAAAATAATAAATAAAGGAAATTCCTTTTTATTTAAAAATTTTGGGGTCTTACAATATTACCCACAACTATTATATCAATTTCACTCCATAATATTCAAAAATAATATTTATAGAAAATTCATCTTTATTCAAAAAGTTGGGGTTTACAATCTCCCTTCTTATGAAATTTAGCCCTCGAAATTAAGAATGCGTTACTGGTATGTCGAAGAGGTAAGGATACCTTGATTTCATTTGATTCTAACTCCCAAGTCATTTCCTCAACATCGTGGTTTCTCCACAAAAACTTTGACTTGAGGTATAACCTTGGTGCGTAGAATATGTTCCTTCTTATCCAAGATTTGAGCAGGAACCTCTTCATCGTCAAATCTTACGCTATTTTGTCCGGTTCAACTCGATAATGTGGTTCGGGTCTTTCACATATTTACGTAACATGGATATGTGAAAATGTTATGAACACGAGACATACTTGGCGGTAAAAGCGAGTCTATAGGCCACAGTTCCTACTTGATCGAGGATTAAAATGGGTAGATGAATCGAGGATTGAGCTTTCCTCTCTTTCCAAATCTAAGTAACTCCTTTCCATGGAGCAACACGTAACAACACATGATCTCTATATATCGAATTCCACGTCCTTTCGATGAAGATCGGCATAACTCTTTTATCGATCTTGTGAGGTTTTTATCGTTCTTGGGATCGTTTGAATCTTTTAAAATAGTCATACGTACCAACTCTGGTCCCAACAACGTTGCTTCACCCACCTCATCCCGACATCTCTTGGAGAACGACACTTTCTTCCATACTGGCGCTTGAATGGAGCCATGCGATACTTGCTTGATAAGCTGTTGTTGTAGGAAAACTCCACCATGGTAAGAACTTGTCCCAACTTCCTTGAAATCAAGGACCACGAGTCTTAATAGATCTTTAAGAGTTTGAATAGTCCTCTCCATTATCCGTCCGTCCGAGGGATGATATCTTGAAAACTAAATCGTAAATCTGTGCCCATAGCTTTTTGCAAACTAACCCAAAATCACGAAGTGAATCTTGGGTCTCGATCGAAAACTATGGATCTTGGCATACCATGCAATCTTACAACCTCGTTTATGTACATCTGAGCAAGGCGTTCAAGTGTATAAGTTTCTCGTATCGGTTAGAAATGAAGCGGACTTGGTCGATCTATCAACAATGACCCAAATCACATCTATGCCTTGAGAAACTTTGGGAAGACCGATGCTTGAAATCCATGGTAATGTGCTCCCACTTCCATTACGGAATTTCAAGTGGTTGCAATGGACCTTTTGGTACTTGATGCTCCCTCGACTTCGTTGACACGTTAGACACCTTGATATAAACAACGCTATCTCTCTCTTCATATTGCCCCACCAAATGTATGTGAAAGATCATGATACATTTTGGTACTCCCAAGATGGATTACAAGCGGTGTGTTGTGCTCCTCCATCATGATTTTATACTTTAAATCGAGGTCGTTAGGAACACAAAGTGCAGGAGTTGACTCAAAGTATTCCTTCTTCATCGATTCTTGCTTCCTAAGCATCACACATTCTTGCACTTTCTTCCTCATATGCATCGATTCGGGATCGTAATTTGGCGACTTTAATTTTATCAATTAAAGTCGGTTCTACTCGTATATTTGCCATCATCACGTGGGTCCATTGGTCTTTATCTCTATCTCCATCCTTTGCAAGTCATACAAAATGGGCCTTTGCGTTGACAATATTGCACTTTCGTACCGCGTATGATCTTACTACTCGATCGTCGGCTACCACGTTAAACTTTTCGGGGATGGTATTGGATAGTATGATCATAATCTTTCAACAGTTCAAGCCAACGTCGTTTATCGCGTGTTGAGTTCCTTTTGAGTGAAGAAATATTTGAGGCTTTTATGATCCGTAAAGATCTCCACTTTCTCCCCATCTGATAATGCCTCCAAATCTTTAGTGCGAAGACAACGGTACCGCCAACTCTAGATCATGAGTAGGATAATTCCTCTCATATTCTTTGAGTTGTCGTGAGGCATAGGCTATGACTTTCCCATGTTGCATGAGAACACATCCTAACCCTTTGCTAGAAGCATCACTTGTAGATGACAAATCCCTCCGAACCGGATGGTATTGTCGAGCAGTCTTTGAAATGAGTCTCCTCTTGAGTTCTTGAAAACTCTTCTCACATTCCTCGCTCCAATAGAACTTTGTATCTTTAAAGTCGGTTTGAGTTAGTGGAGTAGCGATTCGAGAAAACCCTTACTGAATCTCAGATAATAACCGGCTAAGCGAAAAAGCTCGTGCTTGATCATTGATTTAGGTTGCTCCCGACTTTGAATAGCTTCAATCTTTCTTTGGGTCAACGGATATTCCATGACTTGATACCACGTGCCCAAGGAATACTACTTCCTCGAAGCGAACTCACATTTCTTTTACTTGGCATAAAAGCTTATATTCACGAAGCTTTTGGAGTATCGACCTCAAGTGTTGCTCATGATCTTCACGGGTTTTGGAATATATGAGGATGTCATCAATAAAGACGACCACAAAGTGATCCAAATATTCCTTGAATACTCGGTTCATCATATCCATGAAGGCGGCGGGAGCATTAGTCGATCAAAGGACATGACTAGGAATTCATAATGCCGTCTGGGAGTTACGAAAGCCGTCTTTGGAATGTCATCGGTTCTAATCTTTAATTGGTGATATCCGAAGCGAAGATCGATCTTTGAAAAGAATTTGGCTCCTTGCAAGCTGGTCAAACAGGTCATCAATACGTGGCAATGGGTACCTATTTTTGATGGTGACATGATTGACTCCAGATAATCAATACAAAAATCGCATACTCCCATCTTTCTTCTTCACGAATAGAAGCAGGGAGCACCCCAGGAGAATTACTAGGGCGAATAAAGCCATGTCTAACAATTCCTGCGGTTGAGTTTTTAACTCACGAAGTTCAATAAGAGCCATTCGATATGGGGATTTAGAAATGGGTTTTGTCTGGGGTTCAAGGTCGATACAAAATTCAATTTCACGCTCTGAGGGTAGGCGGGGAAGTTCTTGAGGGAATCGTCGGAAATTCATTAACAATAGAAATATTATTCAAAAGCGGCGTATTTTTTGTTTAGATCGTGACATGAGCTAAGAAAGCTTGACATCCGTTTTTCAATAAACGAATAGCTTTATGGCTTGAGATAGCGGTGATTGATTTTAATGGTTTGGTTGCTTGAATTAGCATAATAGGTTGATTAGGAATATGAAAGCTAACAACCTTACGAAAATAATCAATTTTTGCATGATGAGTAGTTAACCAATCAATCCTAGAATTACATCAAATGCAAGTATTTTTAATGCAATAAGATCGACGGGTAATGTGTGGGTACCAACTTGAACCAAACAAGACTTATAATACGTGGATGTAATGAAGGTTTCTCCCAACGGAGTTTCCACGAGATAAGTCAAAGTCTAATTTCTCGAGTCAAATTTAATCGTTGGCGCAAGTAGGAGAAATAAAAGAATGGGTAGAACCGGTATCAAATAAAGTGTAGACTTATTTAGAGTTTATGATAAGCTTACCGTGATGACCTCATTCGGGTTCCTTGCTTTCTGGGAGGTCACAACAAACGCTCTCCCTTGCTACTCTGGCTTTGACTTTTACGGGGCGACCTTTGGTGCCTCCATCCTAGTGAATTTGTCTTGGTGAGCGACAAAATCGGGCTAAGTGACCTTCTCTTCCACAATTATAACATGCTTTGGAATGACATCAGCGCAATTTGGTGATGTGTCCCTCCCCTCGCATTTGAAGCATATGATAGGTGGTCTTTCTCCTTCCTTAACAACAGGGTCTTTGGTCTTGGCGTCTTTTTCCATCATTGTTGAATCTCCTCTTCTTGAAATGTCCATTCTTATTGTTTTGTACGATTACCACCAGGAAGTGGTTACCATTTCGGCACATTGATTCCCTCCACGCTTGTTGTCAACCTTGATGGCTTTCTCTCCTTTAGTATTATCATTTTGTTGGTTTGCTCTCTTTTGGTTGCGTTGACTCGTTATCGCGCTCCACCAATGAGCCCTATTTATAACATCATCGAATACAAACCACGGTTTATGAAAAATAGATGTTGGCGTATCTCGACTTCAAACCTCTTAAAAACATTAGCGCCATTCTCTCTTCATTATCCACCAAGTGGGGCCTATGAAACAGGGATAACTCATAAATTTTGCCTCGTATTGCGACACGGTCATATTATTTTGCTCGATTTGATAAACTCCACCTCCTTCATGTGATGAATACTTTTGGGAAAGTATTTGTCGTTGAAACGACTCTTGGAACTTCTCCCAAGACATCTTGATCTGGCGGCGGGTTGAGTACGTTTCTGGATTCCCACCAATAATGTGCCTCTCGCGCATGACATAAAAGCGTGAAAGGGAACCTTTTGCTCCTCGGAGCATCCCAAGACATCAAATATCTTGGTGATCTGCTTTATCCATGCTTCCGCCATAAGTGGTTTTGGCTCTCCCTTAAACTCCGGTGGTCCCGGCTCCTTGAAGCTGTTTAGCGGTGACCTTGAGAGTTTCGATGTTTCCACCTACATTTTGGACGGGAACGCTCTACTTTCTTTGTTGCATGAATTGCATAAAAGCCTCTGAACAATCCATCATTCATCATTTGGTCGGTGTTGTTGTTTGCATGAGGATTATCGCCTTCTGATGCACATTCTCCACGATTATTGATATGTGGAGACTCAGCGGTCTCTTGTGCTCCATTGCTATTCTCAACATTTTGGGATGTCATTTTTGAATCTTGCCACAAAAAAAAGGTTAATTGACATGTAACATAATATCTCTAAACTCGACCAACCAATTTAAATACAAAATAAATTTAAGTAGGTCATACTAGCGAAGAATTCCCGTCTCTCCCCTCTAGTTCTAGTCTCACATCTTAGCGGGGATCATATCCTAAGCTTTGATACCAAGCTGTGGCGCCCCCAAAATTAGGTATACATCACCCATCTTGGGTGCGCCGGATACGTGATGCAAATTCAAATACAACTTACTAATACAATACGTAAATGCATGCAATACGACAAAACATAAACTATGAGTTTGAATACAAATATTATCTACTAGAGATTATACAAACTCAAAAGGAGTCCTCATTACAATTATTATCACACTATTTCACGAATAGTGAGGACTACTAATCTTATCCTCTGGACCATCACTCTGGTTCCCAGGCTCGTCCCGGCTATATTCTCATTTCACGAAGAAAACGTGTGAAAGGAAGGGTGAGCTCAACTAGCCCGATGAAATATTATGACTAAGATAATGCGAATAAATTATCATTAGTCTCCAACAATGTTAAAGCGATAAAATATAATAGACATCAAGTTTAAGCTGCGGTGAACAAGCGATCCATTAAAAAGAGTCAAGTAGAAAATAAAATCTACTATCTTTTATGATTAAAAGGTTTTTCATCAACATTATCGTGAGACTCGACAATAAATATTCCACATCATCGAATCACCCACACTTTTCTGCCGAGGATATTCTTTAGTATCCGACCACAATTATCCATGCACTACGGGCGAGAATATTTGTGTATTCATTAATGGTCATGATCATGCCAACAAGCATCCATCGATGCTCTACGGGCCAATGAGAACTTTTACCACATCATTTGTAACATTACGGTCATGATTACATTGCAAGAATAATCCACAGTCATAATCATACCAAGTCCATCTATGCACTCTGAGCCACGAGATGACTTTCAACAAAATATAAACATGAGGATGATGACAATGATATAAGAATTCAATAAAACAAGTTCAAAATTATTTTATCCGAGAATTATTAATGTCCAAATTGTCGACATGATAATTTTTGTTTTGTAGAGTAAAATTCAAGAATGATCGGAAGAATATTTCCATGAAAAGATCTTTGGATGAAGCGCAAATATCGAGGATATTCTACTAATTTCATGGAGTATAGAAGTCAAAACTTTAACCAACTAAGTATAATAAAGAATGGAATAACAAAAGAAATCACCGTGCATGCGGTGCTTAGCATAGATAGGTTATTCAACGAGAATAATAATAACGGAACGAATCGAGCAAAATTTGCACAAGCGGGATGTTCAACGAATAATAAAAATGGAATAACAACCGAAATCAATGCCGGTGCATGTAAAAACATAGAGCGAGGATGTTCAACGAGAATAATAATAAGACGGAACCGGTCCGTGTAAAACACATGACAGGATGTTCCAGCGAAATAATAATAAAAAACGGAACCGGTCCGTAAAAAAACACGCGAGCGAGGATGTTCAACGGAATAATAATAAAAAGCGGAACCGAATCCGATTGTAAAAAACACAGACGGGATGTTCCAATACAATAATAGAAGAATGTCACCAAGTATAGGGTGAGTGCCAGCGTATCTGAGTTATTCAACGAATAATAAGAAATGGAATAACAACAGTTCTCTTCATGAATAAGAAAGAATAACACCCCTTACGAGTCTACAACAAATAATATTCCCTACCTTAAGAAGAAAATCTTTGGATATATAAGTAGTGAAGTAGCGAGAATACTTTCTTCTTTCTCTCTATAGTTTATCTCTCTACAGAGTTTGGTGAATTAAAAGAAAATAATGAATGAATGAGCTTATTTATAGAAAAATGGAATGCATAGTAACTAACTCATGAGCAGTCGAGATTGATTTACTTTAATCGGCGGTCCATATTTAAAAGCAAAATCTTTTAAATAAAATATAATATATTCTATTTATAATCTAATAAAACGAATAACTTTATAAAAGATTTTACTATCTGAAATACTATATCACGAGCCTTATCTGAACACTATGCATAATAAAATATAATATATTCTAATTATTGTCTAATAAAAGAGATAACTTTATAAAAGTATTACATTTTTATATAAAAAAGATTTTACTATATGAAAACACTATCTGAACCTTTATGCAACACTATGCATAATAAAATATAATATATATTATTTATAGAATAACTTTATAAAAGTATTACATTTTTATATAAAAAAGATTTTACTGTATTATTACATTAATAATACCAACAAAAAGCGAGTGACTTATCACTTAAGCATCAATAATTAATATCGTATTGCTCTTATGCGACCCACGCGTATTCTTTGTACTTTAACACAAGGTGTTTTCAACGATTAACGGTAAAACTTCCGCCGTTATTTTTTCATAAAAATTTTTTTATCGTTTTCTCGATCAAAAATGATAATTACATTAATGGGGTCCACCATGATTGTGCCATTATCTTGAATATTCCTGTTAAAGCGAATATTCCAATGAATATTAATAACAACGAAAATTTATAAATATTACCCACACTATTATATCAATTTCATCCATAATATTATAAATAATAACTATAGAAAATTCACTTTATTCAAAATTTATAAATATTACCCAAATTGAATATTATATTTCATAAAATTCACTCTTATAATATTCAAAATAATATTTATAGAAAATTCATCTTTATTCAAAAAGTTGGGGTACCTTTTCTCCACGACCTTTTCGTCGTTTCTTGACTGCTCTTCTAACTCATGAATACGATTTTGCAATTCTACATTTTGATCATATAATACCTCTAAAAAATTCTCCTCAGGTACCTCTTCTTCCTCACTCTCAACTGTTACCTCTGCGACCATCTCGGGTGCAACTATCAATTTTTCACTCACCACATGGATTTCTCTAATTCCTTCTTCGCCTGACATCACATTATCCTAGTTGGTGATTAGAGGTATCCCCACGGTCTCATTCACTCCATTGTTAATATTCTCAGCAGCCATTCTCAAATACTGTCATAAAACAAGGGTTAATTAAACAAATTAACATATCACATAATATCCCGATATTATGACTGACCAACAAATAAGCTTAGGTAGGATACACTAGCGAAGGATTTACTCATCTCTCCCCTCCTAGTTATATTCCCCGATCTTCGCTAGAGACAATATCCCTAAGCTCTGATACTAAATGTGACAACCCAAAAACAGGTCCATTCCATCCAACCCATTCCGAGTCACCAAATACATGGTACAGAAAACAACTACAACTTTATTACAATAATTATCGTGCAAAATACAACAACACATATGCTGTGAGTTTTGATACAAATATATACCAATTGTGACTCACATTCCAACCTTGGATAGCACGTCACAATAACACCTTACATAAAGGTATAGTCAAAAACTGTTTTAGAAATTAGAATCTTTGGGAAGTGCTCAAGGAAACCTTCGTACATGGGAGGCCATGCTTCTAGGTTATGATAGATATCATATGGCCACAGAATTATTCATGGTTGACCCAATAGATCCCAAAGAAAAACGAGAAGATTACTATCATATTCTTCCCAATGATGAGTCTTCTCTTGACATATCATTATCTCCACTGTGTCTAATTGAGAATTATACTTCAAACAAACACCAAGATTATATAGGTAGTGCTCGTAAATATACTCAGCAAGTGGATGAGCACAACCCTATCTTATGATGACACGAGGTGGTATGTCATTAGACATCTTGTATGATAGTGGCAAAACACCCTTTCAACGTTGGGTTCGCCTCACCCTAGTTGATTCACCAAATATAACTACTAAATGATGACCACCGTTCTATTCCCCTCATTATTACCCCAGCTTCAAACCCAATTACACTCTTATTACACCGAAAGGAATTGTGAAGCAAAAGGGTGAACACAACTAGCTCAGTAAAGAATATCATGACTAAAGATAAATAAATTATCAATAGCCTTCAATAGTAATAAATTAGAGATTTAGAACATATGGTGGATGATAAAACTTTTCAACCATAGTTGCAACGGAACGAGCAATCCATTAGAAGAGTCAAATAGACCATAAAATCTATTATCTTCTCCATGTTAAAATTCCATCAACAATGTTTTATCCTGTAACATTAATCAAAATTCACATCCCACAATCACGTGTATAACTCATAATCGTAATTGTAGTTCTAAATTCCTTTCCTCATCTAGGACAAAGTTAATTTTCATCACCTGAAACATCAAAGATCATGGTTATACCAAATCATAGTTCATGTTCATAATCCTACTAATAAGTTCATCTTTGCACTACGGGCCAAAGATATTCATCAACAAGTCATCTTTGCACTACAGGCCAAAGATATTCATCATCAAGTCATCTTTGTACTACATGCCAAAGATATTCAACAACAGGTCATCTTTGCATTACGAGCCATAGATATTCATCAGAAATCATTCATCTTTGCACTACAGGCCAAAGATATTCAGTTATATCATCATTTAGGACTGAGGATGATGCAAAATATTTTTTAAAAAAGCGAATCCGATTGAAATAAAAGAACAAATATTAAGGATTCGTACTTTAAACAACCCAAGTTCAAAAATACTTCATAAATAACCAGAATGGAGTAAAATTCAAGAATGAAGACCAAAACATAGATCCAATCAAAGATAGAAATCATAACAGACAATCTTGGACACAGAGAAGAAAACTTAATTTTTTTGTGAATAATGTTGTATTTATGAATAGTGCCGTATACGTGAATAGTGCCGTATACGTGAATAGTAACTCCAACACCAAAAGATAGAAATTTCACAAAAAACATCATCATGTTTCGTGAATAGTACTCGTGAATAATAAATCGTGAATAGTAATTCGTGAATAGTAACCCCGACATGAAAAAGTTTTAAATTTGATAAAAGTTCAAACCAATATTTTGGCATAATGATATTGAAGAAATAATATCATTTATGAAGAAAATAATCTCCTTACCTCGGAAAGAATAGTACTTACATTGGAATCTTGGATATAGTGCTAAAAGAACTTGCACCGTAAAACAATACTCGAAGTACTAAAATACTCACACAAATACGCTCGATACTCGTGAATAATAAATCGTGAATAGTAATTCGTGAATAGTAACCCCGACATGAAAAAGTTTTAAATTTGATAAAAAGTTCAAACCAATATTTTGGCATAATGATATTGAAGAAATAATATCATTTATGAAGAAAATAATCTCCCTTACCTCAGAAAGAATAGTACTTACATTTGGAATCTTTGGATATAGTGCTAAAGAACTTGCAAGTATATAACAATACTCGAAGTACTAAAATACTCACACAAATACGCTTCGATATATAGAGAGAAATAGAGAAAACTTCGATTTACGTGTAATTTTCAATTCTAACCTAAGCACCTATTTATAGGAAATTGCTTAGAACACCAAAGTAGAAAATTTAATATAATATTAATATATATAATCAAATTACTTACGCCCACTTTCTTAGATCTGAAATCAGCCATTTACATCACATGTAAGACCCACAATAATGACCAAAAACGTTTTTCATATTAAAAATAATTAAAACTTCCAAAAATTAATTATTTCGGAACTTCAGAACTTCAATAATTCATAATAAATAGCCCTTTTACAAGAAAATTCGAATCTCGCGAATTGTTATAGGAAATTTAATTTTCTACAACTTTATAGCAGAAAGTTTTTCCAAATTCCAAACAAAAATTGAATAAAAAATCCACATACCATGCGATTTTACTGTGCTATAATCAAATTTCGATCGAGAAATGGGTCCACCAACATGTTTAACATGTTTTAAACAACTTTTACAATAAAAATACTCTTCCTCCTCATATACTCATATATCCCACATTCATTGTAAAAATATCACCATTATTATATTATAATAATATAATAAAATATTATTTTATCAGAAAAGATAAAATATCGATTTTCAACAATTGTCACTTTAAAATTTTCTCCATCTATATCCACATAAAATGAATATTTTCCTCATCATATAAATCAATAATTAATTATTCACAAATAATATTACAGAATCACAATAATGACAATCGAGCAGCCTTTCGAAGAAAGAGGGGCTTTCAATAAGGATTTCTCCATCTTTGCCGCAATTAGGTGACCAAACCTCTCCTTAGACAGAACTTTCTAGACATTGCCAATAATGTTATCTAATAATATTATTCAGATAATATGAATTATTACTTTGATAATGAAAAATAATGTGTAGTGACAATTATTGAAACAACAATAATATAAAATATCAACGCAACAATTATTGAATCGATAAAATAAAATACTGAACAGTAATTACTGTAACAAATATGGAGTAGTGCCTTCTTACGTAAGAATCAATAATTGGTACAATACCGTAATGTCTTGTGCTGCAACAACGCGTATTCATCGTATTTTAACCACAACGGGTATTCCAACAAAGTTAATTCAGAATAACCACGCTGTAGTTATTTATAAAAATTTCCTTTTATCATTTTCTTCATCCGACAGTTATTCTATTATGGGGCCCACAAATGGCTACACCGTCGTACGAATATTCCCCGACAGAAAGAATATTCCACGACCAAACGAATATTCCCCGATAGAAATGAGTATTTTATAACCACTTGCATATTTTGAAAAAAATTTCATATATCACCCTTAACTTTAACTTTTATTAATTTAACCATTTACTGAATAGTAATTATAAGAAAAATTGAATACTTTTTTTTCATAAAATTCGGGGTCTTACAATCTCCCTTCCTTATGAAATTTCGTCCCCGAAATTTACGTACCTGGTATTTCGAAAAGTTGAGAATACCTTGCTTCCTTTCGATTCTATCTCCCGGTCATCATGATTTCTCCATTGCTCATCTCCGCGTGATAACTTCATTTGGGTTCCTCATTTGTTGGGAAGTCATGACAACCGCTATCCTTGAACTACTCGGTTTGACTTATGCAGGCGGCATTTGGCGTCATCACTACCATTGGAATATACTTTTCTATATGGCATATTTCTCCCTGAACTGCCTCGTTGTACTCCTGATTCATGATCTGAATCATCAATCTTCGATCCATATCGGATTCAGGTTGACCGCTATGTATAGGGTAATTCAAAACTTCGATGTTGGGTTCTCCCAATTGCTTTCCAAAAGAGAAATTCATATCATCTATTTTAGCCTTCTTAGATCGGACATCTCTTTCCCTGATATCCACGTGTCGTGCGGCTTTTTCCATGCATCACTTATTCTCACTCGTTCGGTTTTTTCTTCTTTCACTCGATTCCATCTTTATCATCTTATACTCGCCAAAGAATGCTTCATTCAAGCATCACATATCGGGTAACACAAGCTTGAATTGTTGCATCCTTTTGCCCCACCTAATCGACAAATGTTCTTCTTGACTTCTTAACTCATGAATACGATTTTTCAATTCTACATTTTGATCATATAATACCTCTAATAAATTCTCCCCGGTACCTCTTCTTCCTCACTCTCACTCTAAAATTTTTACCTCTGCGACAATCTAAAAAGCAACTATCAATTCTTCACTCACCACATGGATTTCTAATTCCTTCTTCGTCTGACATCACATTATTCTGGTTGGTGATTAGAGGTATCCCCACGGTCTCATTCACTCCATTGTTAACATTCTCAGCAGCCATTCTCAAATACTGTCATTAAACAAGGGTTAATTAAACAAATTAATATATCACATTATATCCCGATATTATGACTGACCAACAAATAAGCTTAGGTAGGACACACTAGCGAAGGATTTACTCATCTCTCCCCTCCTAGTTATATTCCCCGATCTCCGCCAGAGACCATATCCCTAAGCTCTGATACCAAATGTGACAACCCCAAAACAGGTCCATTCCATCCAACCCATTCTGAGTCGCCAAATACATGGTACAAAAAACGATTACAACTTTATTACAACAATTATCGTGAAAAATACAACAACACATATGCTGTGAGTTTTGATACAAATATATACCAACTGTGACTCACATTCCAACCTTGGATAGAACGTCGCAATGACACCTTACATAAAGGTATAGTCAAAAACTGTTTTAGAAATTAGAATCTTTGGGAAGTGCTCAAGGAAACCTTCGTACATGGGAGGCCATGCTTCTAGGTTATGATAGATATCATATGGCCACAGAATTATCCTTGGTTGACCTAATAGACCCCAAAGAAAAATGAGAAGATTACTATCATATTCTTCCCAATGATGAGTCTTCTCTTGACATATCATTATCTCCACTGTCTCTAATTGAGAATTATATTTCAAACAAACACCAAGATTATATAGGTAGTGCTCGTAAATATACTCAGCAAGTGGATGAGCACAACCCTGTCTTATGATGACACGAGGTGGTATGTCATTAGACATCTTGTATGATATTGGCAAAACACCCTTCCAATGTTGGGTTCGCCTCACCCTAGTTGATTCACCAAATATAACTACTAAATGATGACCACCGTTCTATTCCCCTGTTACCCCCGCTCGACCCAGCTACACTCTTATTACCTAAAAGGAATTGTGAAGCAAAAGGGTGAGCACAACTAGCTCAGTAAAGAATATCATAACTAAAGATAAATAAATTATGAATACCCTTCAACAGTAATAAATCAGAGATTTAGAACATATGGTAGATGATAAAATTTTCAACCATAGTTGCGGTGAACGAAGCAATCCATTAGAAGAGTCAAATAGACCATAAAATCTATTATCTTCTCTATGTTAAAAGTCCATCAACAATGTTTTATCCTCATAACATTAATCAACAATTCTCATCCACAATCACGTGTATAACTTCATAATCGTAATTTTAGTTCTAAATTCCTTTCCAAATCCAGACAAAAGTTAATTTTCATCACCGAAACATCAAAGATCATGGTTATACCAAATCACAGTTCATGTTCATAATCCTACTAATAAATTCATCTTTGCACTATGGGCCAAAGATATTCATCAACAAGTCATCTTTGCACTACAGGCCAAAGATATTCATCAAGAAGTCATCTTTGCACTACATGCTAAAGATATTCAACAACAGGTCATCTTTGCATTACGAGCCAAAGATATTCATCAGAAGTCATTCATCTTTGCACTACAGGCCAAAGATATTCAGTTATATCATCATTTAGGACCGAGGATGATGCAAAATATTTTAAAGAAAACGAATCCAGTGAAACAAAAGAACAAATATTAAAGATTCGTACTTTAAACAACCCAAGTTCAAAAATACTTCATAAATAACCAGAGTGGAGTAAAATTCAAGAATGAAGACCAAAACATAGATCCAATCAAAGATAGGAATCATAACAGACAATCTTGGACAAAGAGAAGAAAACTTAATTTTTCTGTGAATAATGTCGTATTTGTGAATAGTTCCGTATACGTGGATAGTGCCGTATACGTGAATAGTAACTCCAACACCAAAAGATAGAAATTTCACAAAAAACATCATCATGCTTTGTGAATAGTACTCGTGAATAATAAATCGTGAATAGTAACTCGTGAATAGTAACCTCGATATGAAAAGGTTCCAAATTTGATAAAAATTTCAAATCAATATTTTGGCATAATGATATTGAAGAAATAATATCATTTATGAAGAAAATAATCTCCCTTACCTCAAAAAGAATAGTACTTCTGACTGGAATACTGGATATAGTGCTAAAAGAACTTGCACCGTATAACAATACTCGAAGTACTAAAATACTCACACAAATACGCGCGATATATAGAGAGAAAACTTCAGTTTCTGGTGTAATTTTCAATTCTAACCTAAGCACCTATTTATAGGAAATTGCATAGAACACCGAAGCAGAAAATTTAATATAATATTAATATATATAATCAAATTACTTACGCCCACTTTCTTAGATCTGAAATCAGCCATTTACATCACATGCAAGACCCACAATAATGACCAAAAACGTTTTTCATATTAAAAATAATTAGAACTTTCAAAAATTAATTATTTCAGAACTTCAGAACTTCAATAATTCATAATAAATAGCCCTTTTATTAGAAAATTCGAATCTCATGACTTGGTATAGGAAATTCAATTTTCTACAACTTTGCTGAAAGAAAGTTTTCCAAATTCCAAATGAAAATTGGTAAAAATTCACATACCATTTGATTTTACGTGCTATATAATCAAATTTTAGTCAAGAAATGGGTCCACCAACATGTTTAACATGTTTTAAACAACTTTACAACAAAAATACTCTTGTTTCTCATATACTCATATATCCCACATTCATTGTAAAAATATCACCATTATTATATTATAATAATATAATAAAATATTATTTTATCGAGAAAAGATAAAATATCGATTTTCAACAATTGTCACTTTAAAATTTTCTCCATCTATATCCACATAAAATGAATATTTTCTCATCATATAAATTAATAATTAATTATTCATAAATAATATTACAGAATCACAATAATGACAATCAGGCAGTTCCCAGGAAAGAGGGGGCTTTCCAATAAGGATTTCTCTCTTCTTGGTAGCATGATTAGGTGACCAAACCAATCCTTAGACAGAACTTTCTAGACATTGCCAATAATGTTATCTAAGAATATTATTCAGATAATATGAATTATTGTTTCGATAATGAAAAATACTGTGTAGCGACAATTATTGAAACAACAATAATATAAAATATCAACACATCAATTATTGAATCGATAAAATAAAATCTTTGAGCGAAGAATTCTCAGAACAATTATGGAGTAGTGCCTTCTTATGTAAGAATCAATAATTGGTGCAATCTGGTGTAATCTCTTGTAACAACAACGCGTATTATCGTATTTTAACCACCGGGTATTCCAACAAGTGTTAATTGGTAACAACTACGCCGTTATTTATAAAAACTCCTTTTATCGTTTTCTTCATTCGACGCTTATTACATTATGGGGCCCACAAATGGTCTGCTACTGTCGCATTTAATATTCCCCGATAGAAAGAATATTCCACGATCAAACGAATATTTCCCGATAGAAATGAGTATTTTATAATCACTTGCATATTTTAAAAAAAATTTCATATATCACCCTTAACTTTAACTTTTATCAATTTAACCATTTACGGAATAGTAATTATAAGAAAAATTGAATACTTTTATTTCATAAAATTCGGGGTCTTACAATCTCCCCTCCTTATGAAATTTCGTCCCCGAAATTTACGTACCTGGTATTTCGAAAAGTTGAGAATACCTTGCTTCCAATTCAGATTCTATCTCCCCGGTCATCATGATTTCTCCATTGCTCATCTCCCGTGATAACTTCATTTGGGTTCCTCACTTGTTGGGAAGTCATGACAACCACTATCCCTTGAACTACTCGGTTTTTACTTGTCTGGGGCAGCATTTGGCGTCATCAATACCGTTGGAATATACTTTTCTATATGGCATATTCCTCTCTCAACTGCCTCGTCGTACTCCTGATTCATGATCTGAATCATCAATCTTCGATCCATATCGGATTCAGGTTGACCGATATGTACAGGGTAATTCAAAACTCGATGTTGGGTTCTCCCAACTGCTTTCCAAAAAGAGAAATTCATATCATCTATTTTAGCCTTCTTAGATCGGACATCTCTTTCAACAATATCCACGTGTCGTGCGGCTTTTTCCCATGCATCACTTATTCTCACTCGTTCAGTTTTTTCTTCTTTCAGCTCAGATTCCATCTTTATCATCTTATACTCTGCCAAAGAATGCTTCTGTTCAAGCATCACATATCGGGTAACACAAGCTTAAATTGTTGCATCCTTTTGCTCCACGACCGTCTGTCGTTCTTCAGCCTGCTCTTCTAACTCATGAATACGATTTTGCAATTCTACATTTTGATCATATAATACCTCTAATAAATTCTCCCCAGGTACCTCTTCTTCCTCACTCTCAGCTGTTACCTTTGCGACCATCTCGGGTGCAACTATCAATTCTTCACTCACCACATGAATTTCTCTAATTCCTTCTTCACCTGACATCACATTATCCTGGTTGGTGATTAGAGGTATCCCCACGGTATCATTCACTCCATTGTTAATATTCTCAGCAGCCATTCTCAAATACTGTCATAAAACAAGGGTTAATTAAACAAATTAACATATAACATAATATCCCGATATTATGACTGACCAACAAATAAGCTTAGGTAGGATACACTAGCGAAGGATTTACTCATCTCTCCCCTCCTAGTTATATTCCCCGATCTCCGCTAGAGACAATATCCCTAAGCTCTGATACTAAATGTGACAACCCAAAAACTGGTCCATTCCATCCAACCCATTCTGAGTCACCAAATACATGGTACAGAAAACAACTACAACTTTATTACAATAATTATCGTGCAAAATACAACAACACATATGCTGTGAGTTTTGATACAAATATATACCAACTGTGACTCACATTCTAACCTTGGATAGAACGTCGCAATAACACCTTACATAAAGGTATAGTCAAAAACTGTTTTAGAAATTAGAATCTTTGGGAAGTGCTCAAGAAACCTTCGTACATGGGAGGCCATGCTTACAGGTTATGATAGATATCATATGGCCACGAAATTATTCATGGTTGACCAATAGACCCCAAAGAAAAAGCGAAGATTACTATCATATTCTTCCCAATGATGAGTCTTCTCTTGACATATCATTATCTCCACTGTGTCTAATTGAGAATTATACTTCAAACAAACACCAAGATTATATAGGTAGTGCTCAGAATATACTCGAAGCAAGTGGATGAGCACAACCCATCTTATGATGACACGAGGTGGTATGTCATTAGACATCTTGTATGATAGTGGCAAAACACCCTTTCAACGTTGGGTTCGCCTCACCCTAGTTGATTCACCAAATATAACTACTAAATGATGACCACCGTTCTATTCCTGTTATTCCCGCTTCGACCCAACTTTCTACACTCTTATTACACGAAAGGAATTGTGAAGCAAAAGGGTGAACACAATTAGCTCGATAAAGAATATCATGACTAAAGATAAATAAATTATCAATAGCCTTGATAGTAATAAATCGAGATTTAGAACATATGGTAGATGATAAAACTTTTCAACCATAGTTACAAATCTTAACGAGCGATCCATTAGAAGAGTCAAATAGACCGTAAAATCTATTATCTTCTCCATGTTAAAATTCCATCAACAATGTTTTATCCCTGTAACATTAATCAACAATTCCTATCCACAATCACGTGTATAACTCATAATCGTAATTGTAGTTCTAAATTCCTTTCCTCATCTAGGACAAAGTTAATTTTCATCACTTGAAACATCAAAGATCATGGTTATACCAAATCACAGTTCATGTTCATAATCCTACTAATAAGTTCATCTTTTTACTTCACGGCCAAAGATATTCATCAACAAGTCATCTTTTGCACTACTGGGCCAAAGATATTCATCATCAAGTCATCTTTGTACTACATGCCAAAGATATTCAACAACAGGTCATCTTTGCATTACGAGCCATAGATATTCATCAGAAATCATTCATCTTTGCACTACAGGCCAAAGATATTCAGTTATATCATCATTTAGGACTGAGGATGATGCAAAATATTTTAAAGAAAAGAAATCCAGTGAAACAAAAGAACAAATATTAAGGATTCGTACTTTAAACAACCCAAGTTCAAAAATACTTCATAAATAACCAAAGTGGAGTAAAATTCAAGAATGAAGACCAAAACATAGATCCAATCAAAGATAGGAATCATAACAAACAATCTTGGACATAGAGAAGAAAACTTAATTTTTCTGTGAGTAATGTCGTATTTGTGAATAGTGCTGTATACGTGAATAGTAACTTCAACACCAAAAGATAGAAATTTCACAAAAAACATCATCATGCTTCGTGAATAGTACTCGTGAATAATAAATCGTGAATAGTAACTCGTGAATAGTAACCCCGACATGAAAAAGTTCCAAATTTGATAAAAAGTTCAAACCAATATTTCGGCATAATGATATTGAAGAAATAATATCATTTATGAAGAAAATAATCTCCCTTACCTCAGAAAGAATAGTACTTCTGACTAGAATACTGGATATACTGGATATAGTGCTAATAGAAATACTCGAAGTACTAAAATACTCACAAAATTACGCTCGATATATAGAGAGAGAAAACTTCAGTTTCTGGTGTAATTTTCAATTCTAACCTAAGCACCTATTTATAGGAAATTGCTTAGAACACCAAAGCAGAAAATTTAATATAATATTAATATATATAATCAAATTTCTGATGCCCACTTTCTTAGATTTGAAATCAGCCATTTACATCACATGCAAGACCCACAATAATGACCAAAAACGTTTTTCATATTAAAAATAATTAAAACTTCCAAAAATTAATTATTTCGGAACTTCAGAACTTCAATAATTCATAATAAATAGCCATTTTATCAAAAAATTCGAATCTCGCGTTTTGTTATAGGAAATTCAATTTTCTACAACTTTGCAGAAGAAAGGTTTTCCAAATTCCAAACAGAAATTGACCGAAATCCACATACAGACGATTTTACAGGCTATAATCAAATTTCAGTCAAGAAATGGGTCCACCAACATGTTTAACATGTTTTAAACAACTTTTGCAACAAAAATACTCTTCCTCCTCATATACTCATATATCCCACATTCATTGTAAAAATATCACCATTATTATATTATAATAATATAATAAAATATTATTTTATCAGAAAAGATAAAATATCCATTTTCAACAATTGTCACTTTAAAAATTTTCTCCATCTATATCCACATAAAATGAATATTTTTCTCATCATATAAATCAATAATTAATTATTCACAAATAATATTACGAGAATCACATAATAATGACAACCAGGCGGCTTCAGGGAAAGAGGGCTTTCAATAAGGATTTCTCCTTCTTGTCAGCAAGAATTAGGTGACCAAAACTCTCCTTAGGCGGAACTTTCTAGACATTGCCAATAATGTTATCTAATAATATTATTACGATAATATGAATTATTACTTGATAATGAAAAAATCTTTGTGTAGTGACAATTATTGAAACAACAATAATATAAAATATCAACGCAACAATTATTGAATCCATAAAATAAAATCTTTGAGCGATAATTCTTTGTAACAATTATGGAGTAGTGACTTCTTACGTAAGAATCAATAATTGGTACAATACCGTGTGCTAATGTGCAACAACGCGTATTACTGTATTTTAACCACCGGGTATTCCAACAGTGTTAACGGTGTAAGACCCCGAATTTTATGAAATAAAAGTATTCATTTTTTCTTATAATTACTATTCAGTAAATGGTTAAATTGATAAAAGTTAAAATTAAGGGTGATATATGAATTTTTTTTTCAAAATACACAAGTGGTTATAAAATATTCATTGTTGTTGTGGAGAATATTCGTTTGGTAAGTAGAATATTCTTTCCGTTGGAATATTAAATGCACGGTAAATGACCATTTGTAGGCCCCATAACAGAATAACTGTCGGATGAAGAAAACGACAAAATTAAGTAAAATTAAGTTTTTATAAATAACGGCATAATCGTTACCGTTAACACTGTTGGAATACCTGGTTGGTAAAATAAAGTAATACGCGTTGTTGCACAATAGCACACAGTATTACACATTATTTTTGAATTATTGATTCTTATGTAAGAAGGCACTACTTAATAATTGTTACAGTAATTACTGTTCAATATTTTATTTTATTGATTCAATAGTTCTTTGCGTTGATATTTTATATTATTGTTGTTTCAATAATTATCAACGCATGAATATTTCTCATTATCGGATCAATAATTCATATTATTTGAATAATATTATTAGATAAAATTATTGGCAATGTCTAGAAAGTTACATCAAGGAGAGGTTTGGTCACCTAATTTGCGGCCAAGATGGAGAAATTCTTATTGAAAAGCCCCTCTTTCCTCGGGAGCAGTGCGGTTGTCATAATTGTGATTCTGTAATATTATTTGTGAATAATTAATTATTGATTTATATGATAAGGAAATATTTATTTGATGTGGATATAAATGATGGATTTATTTATGTGGTTATAAATGAAAGAATTAATGTTGAGGTATTTTATCGAGATTTTTTGTGGAATGAAGGTATTAAAAATTAAACCAGTGTTTTTGAGATATATTGCGTTAGTTATAATTTTTAATCCGACCGTTGGATCGTTGTAATTTTTGGATATGTTATACATATATAAGTTGAGTATATGTCCACAAATTTTGAACCGTTAAAAATGAACGTATGATTTGTTATGAATTTTAAGAGGTGAGTGGTTCAAAAATTGTTGAAGTATCCGAATTTAGCATTTTGGTGGAAAATTCTAGAATTGAGTGGGCCCCACTTGTGGTTGGTGAAGAAATGTGCTGAATTTTATTTCAAATGTGGTGGGTGGGAATAGTAGCAGGTAAAGCCATCAGGTTGCAGGTCAAGTCTGCTAAAATTTTCCTATAAATAGAGGGCTAAGTTAGAATTGAAAATCACACCAGAAACAAGTTTTCTCTCTTTCTCTCTCTAGATTATTGAGTTTATTTTGTGAGTATTTAGATACTTGGTGAGTTGATATTCATCAGTGCAAGTTTCCTTTAGCGTCATATCCGATATCCAGTCAGAAGTGCTGCTCTTTTGAGGTAAGGGATTGTAAGGGATAGTAAGGGATGTTATTTTCTTTCTAATGATGCTATTCTTTCAATATCATTATACTGAAATATTGGTATGGATTTTATTGTGGAATTTCTACCTTTTGAGTCGAGGTTACTATTCACGTATACTGAACACTATTCGGTATATCGACCTTATTCACGATATCTGTCTTATTTACGTATATGACATTATTTACGTATACGGTACTATGTACGAATACGGAGTACTATTCACGAGTTACTACTCATGAGTTACTATTCACGACTTACTATTCACGAGTTACTATTCACGAGTTACTATTCACGAGTTACTATTCACGGGTACTATTCACAATAAAATTGGTTTCTTTTTCTAACCAAATTATAGTTGATTTATGAATATTACTCTGGAGATTAAAACTATGTATTGGTTATATTGATTTTATTATCATATATAATATTTTTATAACCCTGATGTTGAAATTCTCTTTCACTGGAGTGTAAAGATGAGTAGATTATTGATATGATCATGACTAGGGTTCTCTTTGGCCAGTAGTGAAAAGTTGAATTGTGACTGGTATGATCATGACCATTGAATTTATAATTGAATATCTTTAGCTTAAGTGCAAAGGTTAATTGATCAACAATGTTATAATTATTGTTTATATAAATTCTAAAATGATTATATATTTCTTTGAGATATTAATAAATTTGGTCTGTAATGCAAATATGAACTGTTAATGAATATATTTGGCTTGTAGTGCAAATATGAACTGTTAAGGAATATCTTTGGCCCGTAGTGCAAAGATGACCTGTTGTTGAGTATCTTTGGCCAGTGGTGCGAAGATGAACTGTGGATGAATATCTTTGGCCTGTAGTGCAAAGATGAATTTATTAGTATGATTATGAGCAGAACTGTGATTTGGTATAACCATGATCTTTGATGTTTGAGTAAAGACATGTGATGAAAATTATATTAAATCACAGGTACGAAGAGGAATTTAGAATCACAATTATGATCATGAGATATTCATATAATTGTGGAAAGGAACTGTTGATTGATGTTACAAGGATAAAGCATTGTTGGTGGACTTTTAACATGGAGAAGATAATAGACTGTATTGTCTATTTGATTCTTCTAATGGATTGCTCGTTCCGCTGCAACTATGGTTGAAATTTTTATCATCTACCATATGTTCTAAATCTCTGATTTGTTATTGATGAAGGCTATTGATAATTTAATTATCTTTAGTCATTATATTCTTTACTGAGCTAGTTGTGCTCACCCTTTTGCTTCACAATTCCTTTCAGGTAATAAAAGTGTAGCTGGGTCGAGCGCGAGAAACAAGGGAATAGAACGGTGGTCTCTAGCTGTGGAGTTCTCCCTAAATAGTATAGACAAGTATGTTGTATACATCTTTTAGTAGTTATATTTGGTGAATCATATAGGGAGAGGCGAACCCAACGTTGGAAGGGTGTTTTGCCACTATCATACAAGATGTCTAATGACATACAACCTCGTGTCATTATAAAGATGTGATTGTGCTCATCCACTTCTTTGAGTATATTTACGAGCACTACCTATATAATCTTGGTGTTTGTTTGAAGTATAATTCTCAATTTGAGACAATGGAGATAATGATAAGTCAAGAAAGACTCACCATTGGGAAGAATATGATAGTTATCTTCTCATTTTTCTTTGGGGTCTATTAGATCAACCAAGGATAATTCTGTGGCCATATGATATCTATCATAACCTAAAGCATGGCCTCTCGTATACGAAGGTTTCCTTGAGCACTTCCCAAAAATTCTAATTTCTAAAACAGTTTTTGACTATACCTTTATGTAAGGTGTCATTGTGACGTGCTATCCACGATTGGGACATGAGTCACAGTTGGTATATATTTGTATCCAAACTCACAGCATATGTGTTGTTGTATTTTGTACGACAATTGTTGTAATAAAGTTGTAGTTATTTTCTGTACCATGTATTTGGCGACTCAGAATGGGTTGGATGGAATGGACCTATTTTGGGGTCGTCACAAATGGTAACCACCACGCCATTATTCATAAAAACTCCCTTTTGTCGTTTATTTCATCCGACAGTTATTCTGTTATGGGGCCCACAAATGGTCGCACTGTCGCATTTAATATTCCCAACGAGAAAAGAATATCCCACGACCAAACGAATATTCCCCGATAGAAATGAGTATTTTATAACCACTTGCATATTTTGAAAAAAATTTCATATATCACCCTTAACTTTAACTTTTATCAATTTAACCATTTACTGAATAGTAATTATAAGAAAAATTGAATACTTTTATTTCATAAAATTCGGGGTCTTACAAGATCCAAAACAAATCAAATCCAATAGGGTGCTCGCCGAACGAGAAGATGAGGAAGAAGAGTTTCGGAGCCTTCCGTCCAATCGCCGAACGACTACTAGAGAAAACCTGAAAGAGAGAGAAGATAGATCTGATGACTGATATGAAAAAGAAGATTTGAATGGGTTTAGAGAAAACCATCGCCGAACGACTGCATGAGGAAGAAGATTTGATATTGTATTTTAGTAATAGAATGGGTTTAGATGATTGATTTAGTAATAGAAAAAAGAATGGGTTTAGATAGAGAAAATAGAATTGGTTTAGATGACTGATTTAGTAATAGAAAAAAAAATTAAGTTAAATTTTAGTATATTCGTATTTTAGTAAAATGTAATACTAAATATTTAGTAAAATTTGATATGTTATACTAATATTTAATAAAAAGTAAAAAGTATATAATACTAATATTTAGTAAAATAATTTTAGTATTTTAGTAATTTTTTAATTAATAAAATAATTTGAATTTTAGTATTTTTTTAATTTTTTTTTAGTATTTTAGTATTTTTTTAATTAGTATTTTAGTATTTTTTTTAATTAGTATTTTAGTAATTTTTTAATTAGTATTTAGTATTTTTATTATGTCCATATGGCAACCATGTAATCAATTTGGACGAATGTTAGTCTAATTGGCAATTCTGTTAACGGCAGGGGCACGATTGACCCAAAAAGTGTAACGTTAAGGGTATTTTTGGACCAAAAAAAAGTATAGGGTGCTCGGTAGACATCGCGATAAAAGTCAGGGGTATTTTTGACCCTTCTCCCAATAATAAAATAACAAATTATTTGTAATGTCATTAATGAAAATGGTGAAACTATATATATGTCACTGATGAATGTCCTTTCCCTTTCAATATTTAATTTGTTATTTTATTTTTTTGACAACTAAATACATTTTTTTTCATTACTAAGCACGAATTAAAAGAAAAATGGGTGTTATATTCAAAATTTAAACATGGAATGACAAAATAAGAATAAAACTAACAAATAGTTTATTTTCCACGATAGGTCTTCTTGGATTTATGGGCAACTAAATATCTCCAATCATGTGTTCAGTAACCCACCTATTAACGCCAAGATCCTCTGCCACGTCCCAATCACGTAAGACGTCCCGATCCTGCACAGTAAACACGATCAACACACAAAGCTTGACGGTACCGGGCCGTGGGGATAACTTCCGTGAGAGTCGATCTGAGTGATCACAAGGGTTAACAATGGAGGATGTAAAATATCTAGCGTTAAGAGTGATAAAAATGTATGTACCTTTTGTTAGAAGACTCCTTGCTAGGTTATACTCTCATACTCGATTTTTGTGCCTGCCACCAACCCCGATCGACACACCCCCTTCTCTATGGTCTCGGTAGGATGCATGCGAGTTGTCACCTTTTTCTCTTCATACTGCCATGCCGGATAAAATCCCATCCACATTAATGATCTGCGTAGACTTTTGGTCAATTGCTCTCCTTTTTCATCATTACTGAGTCAAAGGCTTAGATATAAAAAGCTTTAATGGATCAATCCTTTGACCCAGCCCATCATTATGAGGATATAATAAAGGTAACATAAATATTAAGCCCAATGACTATAAAACTCAATAATAAAGGTCCAATAGGGTAATTAAATGGATAGGCCCAATCCGTCCAGCCCAATAGAGGAAATATCATGACCCAACATTGCCCCCTAGTTTTTTATTAAATAGGATATTTAATAGAAAACTATAAGCGGTCCACGATATTATGAGATCCAATAGGATTGAAATGGGCCCAAAGTATAACTCACCAAGGTCCAACTGGTGAAGGATGGGAACAACAAGGATACTGGAAGGACGGATCAAGACCGGAAATCTAATGGGAGGCCCAATCTGCTAAATATCTAAATCTTAAACCGGACGCAACTTTTCAAATTCGTAATCATGACTGTTAATTTAAGGTGCCGCCCTCGATTACTGCGTAACCATCAGTATAAAAGATAAACTTTACCAACCAGGACAGTTTTACCTGCCAATTTGAATTTTTGGACTTTTGAGTTTTCTTCTTCACTTAGAAGCTTCTTTCTCTTCTCTGCAAATCGCCAACACAATGGTGGTCATCAATACAAACCGACATCTCTCGATTCGGGTAACTCCCATTCTGATCGTCCCACCTAACCCAAACCCCGGTAAAGAGGCTTAGAGTTCTAACCCTCGGTACGCTCGAGATAAAGATAAAATGCCTCCTAAGCCTCGCGCCTTACCCCTTAGAATTTTTTCAGAGAAGCGAATTTTTTACCCATGCCAATACTCCATCGACTATTCTTGAAAATGAATTACGGAGGATTCGAGATCGATGCCACATTAGGATACTCACTTGGTGAGGGTTCTAGAAATTTGAGAGAGGATGTATCAAAGACCCGAGGGATGGGCCCGCGATCATTGCGACTATTCTTGAGAAAGGGTGATTTCCTCTTCATCCATTTCTGCGACCATTCTAGGGTTTGTCGATTGTCGGGTTCGCCCAATTGGTGCTTAGAACTCTTATATACATATCCTAGCCTTCATTACATTACTTGCGTGAAGGCGGTCAAACTCTCTCTCTCGATTTCTTTTTCACTGTGTACAAGATCAGTCAGTCTCGTGAAAAGGGGTTCAAAGTTATAAGTAGCGGTGTCGAAGGCGGGGAAAAAAATTCGAAAATGTTTATTTGGTAACTACCCCATCTAGTAAAAGGGATGGAATGAGAAATGGTTTTACGTCAAGGGACCCGAAATTGCTACTATTAGAATGGCTCTTGACGAGAAAATTTACTGGCGACTTGGTGGCGTTTGGAAGAACGTATAGCTAAAATGGTAGATCTCTTTGATAATTTTCTGAAGGAAGAATGGAATTACGGACTTCTGTCTAAGCAAGCATGGTTGTATGGCCATAAATGTAAGTATAGATTTACTTTATCAATATTTTGAAAATTGCTATGGTATAGATTTTGAAGTAAAATTGTTAATCTTCTGCAGTAACTTTGATCAAACCATCGTCTTCGGAGGTGAAGGAGTTGGAGGATTTTCTAGCTGGAAAATCCGTAGAAGTCATTTCCGAGTCTTCCCAGTAGGAAGTTCCATCCGAAGATAATGTGGTCGGGAAATCTACAAAGGTTGGTTCTGAACCTTCTCAACGGGAAGCCTCTTCCCAATTCAAACCACCTACCGAGACACCTCTTACCGAAGCACCTCAAGCCAACGCTGAATCCCAGACCATTGAGCCAGAAGCCGAAGAGCCCATTTTACCAGAAATACAACTCAAACTACGTCGAAGGAAGAGGGGTGTCTGAAAGCCCAAACAGATCTCCATACCATCAGATTCCGAAGGCTTTTCTGAATCTGAACCAAATGTCAATCCGATACCCCCACCTATCACCGAATCGGTACCGCCAATTGTTGACTTACCACCACCGATCACTAACCTAACACCGCCAGTCACTATCCCACCACCACCAGCTGCTGACCCAACACCGCCAGTCATTGTCCCAACACCATCAGCTGCTGACCCAACATCACCAGTTGTCAAATCTATAACAGTTCGAAGGAGCTTACTTGATCTGTCTGCAGACGATCGTAGACAGATCCTTCGAATTAAGAAGTTAAAGACTCAAGTCACTCTTTTGACTGCCGATGACTTGAGGGTGTCTTCTTCGAGTGTTCTCCCCCCGATAATCGCAGTGGAGACTCGAACTATTAATGAAGAAGAGCAAACTGAACCCGCTGCAACTCCATCTCGAAAGAGGAAACGACCATCTGACAATCATCCAAGCTCAACACATGTACATTCACCAGTTCGCGACCCTGTCCCAGCTCAATCATCTTCCACCGAAAATGTATATATGGATCCTTCTCCTGTTCGTGACCAACCAAGGCCTTCCCCCCCAAGGCCTTCATCACAAAAATTCCATGATGAGGCTACTGGAATGCCGATCTTGTGGCCTCGGTATAACGCCAATTTTCCCTTCCAACTCTTTGACGCCTTCATTCGGGAAAATGATGATCATCGGTTTGTTGACCATACGAACGGGAATTTTCTTGATGAAGGCATGAGTTATCTGGCAAAGGTAAGTGACAATTTTCTTGGTTAAATGTTTCTTTTCTTGTTTAAATATCTAAACTTAACTGGATATTGTCGAATATATGCGAGCAAATCACGGTCTTGAGCGTTCGTCCCGGACACATAAATCTTAGAGTCGATGAGGAGACCATGAAAAGGGAGATCAACATATTTGAAGGCCACGTTGGCTCGAGAGAGAGAGGAACACGAGTCCGCTTTTCGTGCCAATGAAGGTCTTCAAAGGGAGTTAGCCCAAAATAAAGATGATCTGAGGGAAACTCATGATGTGTTGATCTCGGTCAGGGAAGAACTGAAGATGACAAAAGCCAGCGAACAAAAATTGACTAACATGAATGTTAAACCGTTCTTCTGAGGTGAAGCTCAAAGAATAAGAATGAAGAGATCATTCTGACACATCGAGATCTGCAACACAACTTAGCGAAGTTCATATAAAGGCTCGGGATGATAGGAAGGCCCACAGGGCTAAGCAACAAATAAACTTCGTAGTAAGATTAAGGTACTTGAAATGGGATCCTCCATGATAGAAAGAATTGCTCAAGCGATTCGGAGGACTATCGGACTTGATGAGCTCGATCTTGCAAGAGATTATGAAAGTATACTCTGAAGGATCTGAAGACTGCCGAGGTCGATGCAAGGAAAAAGTTGGTGGCGACCCAAGTAGATCATGCTTTGCTTGATTGTGAAAATGATGTATAAATAGGATCTTACTGCTTCTGATCTTTAGAATTTTGTGCAAAAATTTTGTAAAGAAATTTAAGTGGACTTGTTTAAGTGTTTAATGAAATTTTAATTTTCTTTACTATGACTTCTATTTACTTCGTTTCTTGTCAATAATTCAGCATCAATGATCTTGAATGAACTTAACTTAAACTACAAATCAGATAAGGTGTATAGCAGTTAAGTTAAGAAATGAAATGAACTGAACCGAACTTAACACTTGCATAAAGTAATGTATACTTATCGTTTCCGAAGTGAGAGACAGGTCATGAGTGAGGTGAATTCGGCTGATCCTCCTTACACCATCAAGATCTTGTTTACCACTCGGGGGTAGAACAAGTATATAAGGACATTTGTTTACCACTCCAGGTAGAATAATTTTATAAGGGCCATGGAATTTGTCTACCACACGGGGTAACAAATTCATAAGGACACTCTCGACAATAAAATTTGCCATCGAATGGCCAAATGTAGTCCTACCACCATACCTCCTTACTTCGGTGCCCATTGATTCACCACTCGGGGTAGAAACAATATAAAAGAGGTCCGTGGAATTTGTCTACCGCGCAGGGTATAACAAAACCATAAGGACACTCCTGCCGAAGAGGCTACCATCGAATGGTCAGTGAGTCCACCCCGTCCTCCTTACTTCGGTGCCCATTGATTTACCACCCTTGGTAAAATCAATATTAAAAGGATCACATGATTTGTCTACCACACGGGGTAACAAATAATTAGGCTGCCATCGAATGGTCAACGAGTCCTACCATACCTCCTTACACCATTGTGATCTTAGGACAAATAGGAAGAGGATCAGTTGTGAAAAAGTGACTTTTTATTGATGGTGATCAATCATGTACAGACTTCCGGTAAACTGACTCGATCTCTACTGAAAGTATTTCCGGAGTCTGCCAGCGTGCCAAGTGTTCTTAATCTCGGATCCATCCAATGCCTTCAATCGGTAAGTTCCTGGCTTTGGTACTTCGATTACTTCATAAGGTCCTTCCCAATTTGGCATCAGCTTCCCCACGTTCTGCGGCGTAGATGCTTCAGCTTCTCTGAGGACGAAGTCCCCCACTTCGAATCTACGAAGCTTTACCCCTTTGTTGTAATGCTTGACAACTCTCCTCTGGTTGGCTGCTAACTTGATCAAAGCCACTTCTCTGACTTCTTCTAACAGATCCAAGTTGGCCTTCAGTCCTTCGTCATTGTAGATCTCTCTGAACTGACTAACGCGAAGACTTGGAGATCCAATCTCGACTGGGACTAAGGCATCAGTACCATAGGCCAATCTGAAAGGTGAATCTCCTGTCGTAGTCCTCGGTGTAGTTCAGTAAGCCCACAATACACTGAGCAACTCTTCTGACCATCTTCCTTTCGCTTTGTCTAATCTGCGCTTGATCCCGTTCAGCAGCGTTCTGTTAGTCACCTCAACCTGCCCATTCGACTATGGATGAGCCACTGAAGTCTTTCTATGTTGAACCCCCAACTCTTTCAGAAATCCTTCAAATTTCGATCCCACAAACTGGCGTCCGTTGTTCGATATCACCACTTTAGGAATCCCGAAGCGAAACACTACGGATTCTTTCATGAACTTCAAACACTCTTGTTCCGTTATCAACCGAAGTGGCTTCGCCTCTACCCATTTGGTCATGTAATCAATAACAACTATGACAAAACTGACCTGTCCTTTAGCTTTCGGCAACGGACCCAGTATATCAACCCCCCAGACAGCAAAGGGTATAGGAGATAGAATTGAGTATAGCTCTTCTGGTGGCTGATGTGGGATCGGAATTGTTGGTGGCACTTCTCACATTTCTTCACATACTCCGTAGCTTCCTTAAAGATCTTTGGCCAGTAGTATCCCTGCCGAAGAACTTTGTATGCCAGTGACTTAGCAGTTATGTGATCACCGCAAATGCCCTCGTGGACTTCCCGAAGAGCATACTCAGCTTTAGACGGAACCAAACACTTTAATAATGGTGACGAAAATGCCCTTCAATAAAGATCTCCATCAGTAAGAAAGAAGTTGGCACTCTTGTACTTGATCATCTTTGCTAGCATCTGATCCAAAGGAAGAACGCCATCTGCCAAATATTCGATGTAGGGAGTCATCCAGCAGTTAGATCGTTCGATACACATCACCGCTTCATGCTAGATACTCGGCTGTTGCAAAACCTCCAAATAGACTGACCCATTGAAAACGACAGCATCCGTAGTGGCTAGTTTCGATAAGGCATCGGCAATGGAGTTGTTGTTACGTTTTATGCCTTGGAAATCATAAGAGACAAAATATCAAAGTCGGTCTTTCAACTCTGCTAAATACTTGATCATCCTTGTCCCACGAGCTTCATAATCTCCTGACAATTGTTTGATGACCAACTGAGAGTCATTTGTAAATGATCGACTTCGACGGACTTCTAGACTCTTAGCCATCGAACTCCTGCTAGCTTGCTTCATACTAAACCGTTGTTTGTTGCTTTAAACCCAAATCGATTGCTTCTTTGTACCTTGAATCCCTCCGGACTCGTCAAGATAATCCACCTTGTTAACATTCACCGTAGAGGACCCATCTACATACAGCGTCCATGCACTATGACCGTGTTGAAGAACTGCAACTGCTCGATCGGACGTCTCTGCTCCGGCAGCTCAGCATCTGCTTCGGTGAATGTACACTCCACCATAAAATCAGCCAATGCTTGACCCTTGATAGCGATTCGGGGATGATATTCAATGAAAAATTGGGACAACTCCATAGTCCATGCTCTTTAATCTCCCGAAACCTCTGGCTTACCCATTACCTTCTTCAGTGGTTGATCCGTGTAGACGACTAGGAGCCTGCCTTGAAAATATTGCCAAAAGCTTTGAAAATAATTATTAAAGCAAAGCAAATTTTTCAATATTTGGATACTGGTTTTACATCTCTCGTAGGGCGTGGTGACATAATAGATTGGATCTTTGCTTTCCAGCGACCTCCGAACGATCTTGCTCCAACGCAAGGTATAAATACAAGGTCTCTGGTCTCTGGGGCGGGCTTCACCAATAGAGGAGCGGAAGATAGATATGTCTTTATGCCTTGGAAGGCGTCTTCACACTCAAAGTCCATTGAAATGCGTCTTCGCATTCTTGGCCCCTTGATTATGTGTCGAAGAACGGCAAGCATCTCTCCTCGACTTGACATAAACCTCCTCGGAGTCAATCCTTGCCGATCAGGGCGTTGGGCGTCTTTGAATGGCTGAGGAGTCTTCATGTCAAGAATGGCCTGGATCTTCTCCGGATTGGCTTCAATGCCCCTCTGACTGACTAGATACCCCAAGAACTTCCCTGCACCGAGTCCGAAGGTACACTTTGCCGGATTGAGCCTCAACTTGTGGTGACGGACGGTCTGAAAACATTCCTCCAGATCATCCAAGTGCTTCTGGACTTGCATACTTTTCACGATCATATCATCCACGTATAACTCCATGTTCCTCCCCAGCTGTCTATCGAAGATGAAATTCATCATTCTTTGGTAAGTGGCCCCAGCATTTATAAGGCCAAAGGTCATCTTCTTATATGCATACACCGAACGGTGGGTAATGAATGCTGTCTTCGGGATGTCCTCCTTGCATATAGAAATTTGATGATAACCTGAAAAAGCATCCATAAAGCTTAGTAATGCATACCCCGAAGTGGCATCAATAAGCTGATCGATATGGGGCAAAGGATAAAAGTCCTTCGGACAAGCTTTATTCAGGTCGGTGTAGTCGATGTAAACTCGCCATTTCCCGTTCTGCTTTTGCACCAATACTACATTAGCCATCCACTGTGGGTAGTCGATCTCAAAAATAAAATCAGCAGCCATCAGCTTGGCAATCTCCTCGTCAATGATCCTCTGACGTTCAGGTGCAAAGATCCGTCTTTTTTGCCGAACAGGCTTCTTCGATGGATCCACTTCCAGTCTGTGTTCAGCAATCTTCCGGCTAATCCCTGGCATGTCTTGAGGTTCCCATGCAAAAATGTTCGCATAGCAGCGAAGTAGTTCCATAAGGTTTGTCCGAAGAGGCTCTGGTAGACCCGAACCAATCTTTATAGTTTTATCTGCCTTTTCGAGGACCAACTCGATCTCTTCTGTCTCTCCTGCGGGAATTACCAATGGCTCCGAGCTGCTTTCAGTGAAGGGCTCGATCTCAATTGCCATGGTTTGCTTCTGTTTGCTGACTCCTACTCCGGAGGAAATAACAGCATTCCGATAACAGTGTCGGGCTAGATCCAAGTCCCCTGCCACTTCTCCGACTCCATGTGCTATGGGGAACTTGATTTTGAAGTGAGCGATGGAAGTCACAGCTTGGAGAGCTGTCAATGTAGGTCTCCCCAGTATGGCGTTGTAAGCCGAATCTACATGCACAACATAGAATTTATATATTATTTCTACCTGCTGAGGAGCTGTGCCGAAGATCACTGGAAGTTCGATGGTACCTGCAACTTTGACTGGATCGTTGCTGAAGCCATATAAAGGAGCCTCTTGCCCGACCTCCATCTTTCGCCCATCAAGATGCATCCTCTGATAAGCATGTGCATCCAAAATATCCAAGAAGATTCGTTGTCTATCATCATACTCTTCACATCCACCGAGCCCACTTGTGCAGTAATCACTAACGCTCCTTCATGTGGCTCGATGGGCTCCGAAGGATAATCTGCATCGGTAAAGGATATAACAGGTCCACGAAATGGTGCATCGACGGCCGGGGAACACCCGCCACGGACATGACCGAATCCAGATATCCTCTCCTCTTCTTCCCTACTAACTTCCCTGTTGTCCCTCCGGTTATAACATCAACGACGTGCCTCGGGGGTGGTATTGGAGCATTTTGGACTGGTGGAACCATTTGAATCGTCTGAACAGTACGGCCGACATTCTACTGATCTTGTTGGTCCCTCCCAACTACATACTGAACCAGCAGACCACTTTGAATCTTCTTCTCCACGAAATCCTTCAGATTGCAACACTCATTAGTATCATGGCCCGCGGCTTGATGATAACTACAATACTTCCGAGAGTTGCCTTGCCTGTCTATATAATTATCACGAGGTGGCTCAAAGAATGGTTTGGTTTACGATCCGGTCCAAAATCACCGACCTATCAGTATTCAATTTAGTGTAAACCTTATTCACCTTCGGGGCTGACGCAGGTGGACGATTACTTCCTTGTCGCCATGAGTTGTTGTACTTCTTTGAACTGCCCTCTGGCCGAACATTATACCCCCCAGTCTTCCTCTGATCACCCTAGGTCTTAGGAATATCTGCCTCCTTCATTTGGTCCGAAGAAGGACGCTTCAGGCTATTCATAGCTTCCTCCACAACAATATAACCTTCTGCCTTGTCGAAAGCCTTTGCCAGACTCTTCGGATGATGGAACATCAATTTCTTCACTAGCTTTTCAGACTTCACCAAATCCAGCCCATTCTGAAATAGCCTTACCGCCTGGAGATCATTGAGGCCGGATACCTGACCAACTGCTTCTCTGAACCTCTTCACATACTGGCCTAAAGATTCGTTGGAGAACTGTTTGACCTATGCTAGAGAACCTGTAGGCTTCCCTCTTCTTCGGTTGCTCCCAAAACGGGCATGTAACTTGTCACAGAGCTCGATCCAAGAAGAAATCGAATCTGACGGTAAAGTTTCCATCCACTGCCTCGCATCTTTCCTTAGTGTTGTGACAAGCGTGTGACACTTGGCAGCATCGGTAAAGTCATAATAATCCATCAATAGGTACGAGCGCTTTGGCTATGGTCATAAGGATCCCAGATCCATCGTAACTCTCCGTGCGTGGCGACTTCTTGGTGATGTCGCCTTTTCCTTAAGAATGTCCGAGGAAAAAGGAGCGCTTTCTTCCGGGTGTCTTTCACTGCTTTGCACCTCTGCCAGTTGCTTTTCCAGAGCTCTTTCAACTCCTTAACCAAAAATCTACCCCTTAGGTTGAGATGACGCTTCTTTCTCCGGGAGTCTTTCTTCTTTTTTGAACGGATCGGTCTTTTACCATAGAACCCTCAATTTTCAAGGGACTTCTACGATGATGGTGGTCCAAAGAGCGACGTGCCCCCGGCGGACTTTCTGTAGTACGGCCCCTAGATCTGCTTCGTCTTTGGATTATGTGGCTGTGATGAGAATGCGCAACAACGAGCGCTCTCTTTGTATTCTCGGGAGTATGTTCTCTGGATCGGCCTCTTTGTTCACTTGACTCTGCTCCCTATGGCCAAGCGTGATGGTGCGCTCCTTTGATCTTGAGGTAGGGCTTCTCGATCTTCTTCTTTCTCGATGTTGGCCCTGAGTTTCACGTCCTGAATGAGCGGGTTCCTTCCCACTTCGATGCCCACGCTCTTCGGACCGAACGTAACTGGATGCTTCATCTCTCAACTCTTCCATCCGGGACATCTGCTCAGCTATATCCTGCCGTTGCTTCATAAGTGCCTCCATGGCCCTATCCGCTTCGTCTGCCATCTTAGCCAACCGGGAGGCCTTTTCGTCCTGGTCATCTCGGTATCGAGTTTTAGGTGAGGTGCCTTCTACTTGCTTCCGACCGTGACCAGACTCTTTCTCTGCTGTAAAGACTAGCTTTCTCTTAGCTTTGCCCACAACCCTTGGACAAGAATCTCCATGCGAACGTTTGAATATTTGTCTTTGGCATGAACACTTAATGTAGGTCCCAAACGTTCCTTGGCGGTATTCGTGGTGGCGATTCACCGACAAATATCATCGTACATCCTTTAGATGTATCTCTCTCTACTCTTCCCCATCTTTGAAAAACGTAGAACAAATAAATATTTGTGATTGCCACTCTTGAACACTAGAACTCACCCCTCCTTCTAGCGCCAATGTTAACGCCAAGATCCTCTCGCCACGTCCCGAATCACGTAAGGCGTCCGATCCTGCATACGATAAACACGATCAACACACAAAGCTTGATGGTTTGGGCCGTCGGGGGATAGCTCCGAGAGAGTCGATCTGAAGATGGTCGCGAGGTTAACAATGGAGGATGTAAAATATCTAGCGTTAAAGAGTGATAAAAATATATGCGTACCTTTTGTTAGAAGACTCCTTGCTTGGTTATACTCTCATGTACTTGGTTTTTGTGCCACCACCACGATCGACCACATTTTCACTTCTCATGGTCTCGGTAGGATGCATTCGGGTTGTCACCTTTTTCCTCTTGTACTGGGCCATTTGGATAAAATCCAATCCACATTAATGATCTGCGCAGACTTTTGGTCAATCATCTCTCTCTTTTTCATCATTACTGAGTCAAAGGCTTAGATATAAAAAGCTTTAATGGATCAATCCTTTGACCCAAATTTCATCATTATGAGGATATAATAAAGGTAACATAAATATTAAGCCCAATGACTATAAAACTCAATAATAAAGGTCCAATAGGCTAATTAAATGAATAGGCCCAATCGATCCGGCCCAATAGAGGAAATATCATGACCCAACACCACCAATTGTTTCAAATCATAGTGTTACAGTTGATTTATTTCTTCAAGTTTGGGACCAAATAATTTCCTCCAATGATTTTCGATTTCTTTTACAAAATTTCACTTTGGCGGAAAATTCAACAAGCAGTTTTCCAAATTGGTGCTTCAAAAGCACCAGGCCCCAATGGTATCCATACTTTGTTTTACCAGAATCAATAGAATTTAGTAGTTTAAAACAAACAAACAAACAAACAAAGTTTCTTCAAGTGTTCTTTCGTTCCTGATCAATTATGGGTTATTCTTGCTTAAAGAGTCTTAACAAAAAATTCATCGCCTTGATTCCAAAAACTTCCTCACCTCAATCTCTTTCGGACTATCGTCGCATTAGCATGTGCTGAGGTTGCTTTGAAAGTTTTGGTGAATGGACTTGAGTGAATAATGCAGTTTCTAATCTCTTCCTACCAGAATGATTTCATTGTTGGAAGGCTTTTTTCAGATAATCTCATTCTGCTTCTTGAGGTTGTCGAGAAAATTAAAGGATTTAAATATTCTCATTTAAGCTTAGTTGCACTCAAGGTGGATTTTAGCAAATTAATTGATTTTTTTTACAAAGAACTCGTTAAAAGAAATGTCCCTCCTCATTTTGCTCACCTAGTCATGCAATGAGTCACCACTATTTCATACTCGTTGTTAATCAATGGATCTCCTTCTGCAATTTTTATACAAGTTGTGTGCTCCCAAGGTGACTACTTTTGCGGATGTATTAGCAGGGCAGCATATGCTGACTACTTTTTTTCTAGTATTGGGGGCAAGGACAAAATTATATAAGTTAATAAACTCAAGCGGAAGATTAATGAGAGTTAAACTTAGTGGACAAAACAAAACAGTTTTATTCTAATTCTACAAAATACAGACCAGTCAAGAGCATCATACTTTCAACTCGTTCCTGTGTTTGGCTGAAAGTTTGAAACAAATGCTCTTTCCACTCACTCATTCCAGTTCCATTTATTACCTTGATTTCTCTTCTTCTTTAAAATCTTCTTCATCCGAAACCATGAAGTAGGCGAAGAAGACCCGTGACCGCCAATTATCCCACCAACACTTGCCATTCTCTTTCCAAATATCTCCAAAATCTATTATGATCTACTATTATTTATACCAGAAATGAAGATGTGTCAACTTTCAAAGGAAATGTATGGTTGTTACGGCAAATTGAATACTGAATTTTAAAAAATAGGGTTGTTCTGAAAATAAAAATACAGATTGATATATGGAGAGAGAGAGAAAGTAAAGGCAAGTCCTTATCTGGTGGCCATGAACTGATGATGTGTCTGTCGCCCAAGTCTATCTTATTCGACTTCCGACCCTTTGTTTGGTCCCACTCACATTTTATTTTCTGAGAATATTCTACCTTTTCTTTCAATTTCGATATCTGTTATGAATTTTGTACTTTTTATGATCTTCCGTATTACTCGACATTACCTGCACTATAATTCAAGTGCTACTTAGCTGCTTCAGTACGTACCTTAGGACAGGACTGGTTGAAGACATATTGCATGCTATGTTATGTTATGTACTGACAATTGAAACTATTATTTGATAAATTTATTTTTGTTAATAAATTTAATAGTTACTAAAGAGATTCATTATATATTAAAATAATTAAATTAATATGATTATAGGTAAATTAATTTTACAAATATTACTAACAAAAAGTGATAGATAGTTAACTTCAAGATTGAATTATCTATTTAATAATGTTAATACAGAGTTGCTCCCATGTATGGCGTGTCTTGATCCAAGTAACTCTTTCTCAGCATTTGACAAGGAATGGTTGATTCAATTTGAAAAGTTTTACCCATTGGAATTTAAAACGAGAGATCTTTGGGGGATTGATGATGAACTTGAAACCAACATTGCAAATATGAAAAGAGATTGGTAAACTTGCTCAAAAGTTTTTAAAGAAGAATCAGACTTATTTGTATCTTCAAGTTTATTTGTTGTTGAAATTGGCTTTGATTTTGCCGGTTGCTACGGTTGAAAGGATATTTTCAGCGATGAATATTATTAAAACCACTATCCGAAACCAAATGGACGATAAATAGTTGAGTGATTGTTTGGTTCCTTATATTAAAATGATGTATTTTAAACTATTGATAATGAAGTTATTTTAGAACATTTTCAAACTATGAGGTCTAGGAGGATAATATTGTAATTTATAAATATTATTATGATTAGTTCAAGTTTTCTTTATTTAACTTTAACAAAAAAATAGTTAAAATTCGCCATTGTTGGAAAAAAATTTCTGGATCCGCTCCTGAGGTGATCCTTTATATTCATATTTGTTCATTCTCTGTGCAGGGGCACTTTCCAGTAGTAATCCAAAGACCTGTTTAAGGGTATCAAACTTGCTAAGAACTCACCACTTATATCCCATTTATTTTTTGTTGACGGTTGAAACATATATTTTCAAAGTGATCTTAGTTTTTGTCTATACCTATATCTCAAAAGTATCTTAACTAGAATGCCTTTTACAATAAGCTGAAGCAAGGGTCAATTTTTTGCTTTTCTAAAGGAAAAATTGAGAAAGAAGCTCCAATCTTGGAAGGCTAAGCTTTTAACCCCTTCAAGGTGTGATGTTCTTGCCACAATTCCAATATATAAACTTTTAGCCTTTTGCATGCCTTTTGTAAAAATATATAGCATACATGCAGCAGATATGTGTGACGCCCCCAAATTCGAGTTATTTAACCTCGGATCCAGTGCTCACAATCCATCAACAACATACACATTCTATAACTATTGTGGAATAAAAAACATACATTGTTCACTATAATAAAGTCTTACACAACATAATTCCAAGGTCTTCTTAACCTTAACTTAAACATATCTTTAATATTATAAAAGGTTTACATATCCAAATTACATCAAAGTAAAATAATACTTAAACATTTGCATTTAACTACTCTTGGACTTTTTCCTTTCCCTTAACTTTCTTGGACGTCTCCGGCTTAGCTGAAATAAATGTCATGATATAGCAAAAGTAAATAACTAATTTGCTTAGCAAGTTTAAATACAAGGGAGATATATCATGATTAAAAAGGAATTTTGTGACGCCCCCAAAATAGGTATACATCACCCATTCTGAGTCGCCAAATACATGGTATAAAATTCAAATACAACTTAATTATACAACTGTCGTGTAAAATACGATAAAACATAAGCTGAGAGTTTTAATACGAATATTGTCTTCTAGACAGTATTCAAACTCAAATGGAGTCCTCAATACATTTATTATTACACTATTTCACTGAATAGTGAGGACTACTAATGCAAACATGTAACAATCCAATATTTTCTATATAATTAAATCAGAAATTTTGTATATATATATATATATATATATATTTTATTATTATTTTAAGGATGATGATTTGTACAAGATAATGTGTATATGTAATTATGTAGTAAATAAAAATATATTTATTACATGAATGTTTACAAATAATTTTATTTTAGAATTATTGATTATTATAAAGTTTATTCTTTTAATAATTAATTTTATAGTAGAAATGTTTTATTATTTATTTTCCATGAAAATATAATTATATATTATTTAAATAATATATGAAATGATTATTAGAATTATTATAATAATTAATCTATTTTAATATATGAATTTATGCTAGTTTAATTAAGTTAATTATTTTAACTTAATTAATAATGTTAAATATGAATAATAAATCAGATATGGAATCCAAACCTTAATTTTGGTTTTTTATCGAGGAATGAGAATAATGATATAATAATATTATATTTTGATTCTCAGTGCTATAAATATATACTGTATGTACGTATAGATAATGGTTGGTCAATTATGTTGTGGCATGTTAAAACAGTAGCATTTATTCGTTAAACCCTAATTTGAAACTCAAACCGGAGTTTTCGATTGGTAAGAAATAGTGGTACGTGATTAATGACAATTATTATATTGTGCTAATTAGGTAAACCCTAATTTTTGGCTAGAAACCCTAATTGTAAATTTGAAACCCTAATTTCTAATTTGAAATCCTAATTGCTAAAATGGTAACCTTAATTAGTATTTTAATAAATTATATTGTTAATTAGGAAACCCAAATTCATAATATAGGGAACCCTAATAATATTAAGAAACCCTAATTATTTTAAAATCCCTAATTTTAATTAGTGTGGTCTAATTAAAATTTTATTAAACGTTAAACTTAAATTTTTAAACCCTAGAAATTATTTGGAAAACCTTAAGGTTTAAGATCTATTGATTTTAACCTAGATTCAAGCATCATGGACAAAAATACCCATAAATTACTTTGTTAGTTTACTAACTTAGCCTTTTTGGTATTTATTTAATAAGCTTGATTGCAAGTCATCACTCTAGATTTATAGCACACGCCTAAAACTCATTCAAGCTTATCTCTATTGACACCTTGCAAGTTAGATTCATTGAATCTAAGTGGTATAAATAGATTAAGAGAGAGAAAATGTCACTTGCTAGCTCATATTTTGCACACACTCAACCTTGAGCCTCTCTCTCTAAACCCACGAATTTCCAGTGCTAGACCAGTCCTTGAATCAAGCCCCACGAATTCCAGAACCAAATCAGTAGCCAAGAATCAAAGATTGCTCATAGGAGGTATAAACCCTAAAACGAAATCAGACTTTTGATCCTATGTTAGATGTTAGTTTTTTTGTGTTAAATATGTTGTATGTAGTGTATAAAGATGATCTGGGTTGCTAGATATTAGATCCATAACATCTAGAGACTCGGATTTAAAGATTTACAAAATCTGGAAAAAATAAAATTTTGTTGTCTGACAAGGAATGTCAGGCCTTGTAGATCTCCTTATGTGTTTAGTTTTTGTGTTTTTAAGCTTTGATCTTGTAGTATGCCATGAGATCTTTGATCTGAAACTGGAATCAAAGTCAGATCATAAGGCGGTTGAAAGTTATTAGTGGTCAAACCACGTTGGCCGAGCGTTAGATCGAAAACGTTTACAGGTAACCCGAGCGTGCCCGAAAAAATCCGATAGCATGTTTATGCGTTTAGATCTTGCTTGTTTTTACGTGTTAGACTCTGTTATTGTGGTAATGTTGTTGTCTGAAGTGTAGGCTACATGACCATGCCTCTAGAATCTTTATATCCTTCTTTGACTCAAAGTAATCAGTGGTCAAAGTGGTGTGGACGAAACTGCCGGATGAAGTTTCTAGGTAACCCAGAAACCGTCATAAGTAGTTTCTGACCACTACTTTGACCGGTCCATATTTGGTTGATGTGTTGTTGTTATGTTGATGTTTTGTGATAGATCTATAATACTACATGTGGTCTAGAACACGAAAGCCTTAAATCACTTAAACATCAACAGATATCAAGTTATGGAAGCCCAAAAGTGGATTGGTCGAGGCGTTCTTCATTTCGGGTAACCCGAAATGAAGAACATCTCTGACGACCACTTTGCAAGCCTAGATCTTTCTGGTTTTATGTTTGTTGGCCATGTTTACTGTTGGATCGTGTGATGCGATGGTAGTACTACAACCTCTAATCATTTACTTACCCGAAACACAATAATCGAGAAAGTAATGCTTGGTCAAACGTGCTCACTTGTTAATCATATATGAATGTTCTTGAGGCTCAAGAACACCTAAATGACAGATTTTGTCGCTAAAGGCTATAATGACAATTTTATTTATTTTAATTAATTATTTCAGAAAATCATTTAAAAATAGTTATTAATTTACGAAAATTACAAAAATTATTTTAAAAATTATTTTTAAATTATAAAAATTAACTTTTAATAATTTGAAATATTTTCATAAATATTAGTATTTATTTAAATATTATTGATAATTAATTTATTTATTAAATACATTAAATAAATTAATTAAAAATGATTTTATTATATTAAAAATCATTTTAAATGATAATAAGTTATTTAAAAATATTTTAAGTTATAAAATATAACTTTTAATATTCTAAAGCAAATTTCATTAATTATTTAATATTAATGATCATTAAGTTATTTACTAAATGAATTAAATAAAATAATTAAAAATGATTTTATTATATTAAAAATCATTTTAAATAATAATAAGGTATTTAAAAATATTTTAAGTTATAAAATAAAACTTTTAATATTTAAAGATAAATTTCATTAATTAATTATTATTAATGATATTGAAGTTATTTAATAATTATATTAAATAATTTAGTTTAAAAATGATTTTAATAGTATAATAATCATTTTAAATAAAAATAAAGTGTTTAAAGATATTTTAAGTTATAAAATATAACTTTTAATATTTAAAGGATAATTTCATTAATAATTTAATATTAATGATTATTAATTTATTATCAATGATATTAAATTTATTTAATAATTATATTAAATAAATAGTTTAAAATGGTTTTATTAACTTAAAAATCATTTAAAAAAGAATACAAATGAATTAAAAATATTTTAAGTTATAATTAATGACTTTTAATATTTTGATAAATAGTACATTAATATTCAAATATTAATGGTAATTATTTAAAATGATTTTTAAAAATCATTTAAGGGTAATATTAATATTTTAAAGGTAGTTTAAGTTATTATAAATAACTTTAACATTTTGAAAATGATTTCATTAATAGTTTAATATTAATTAAATATTAATGATAATAGAATTATTCAATATTTAAATCATTTAATAATGATTTTGATGTTTAAAATTAATGATAAAATATAATAAATATTTTAAAATTATATTAAGTCATTTAAAAATAATATGGTGATACTAAGTTACAGAGATGAGTCTTAGACTAGATAATTACTCCGATAATGATGTCGGTTTGATAATCGACATGTTTCAGAAATTGATCTGGACTTAGATAATTTAATTAAATATGTGATTATTTGTGATTCAACGGTTGTTAAACCTATGTGCCAATGTGATTAGGTTATGTGTTGACTGCAATAAGCAGCGTTATGTGTTATAATATGCTATTCTAATCAGTAAAATGATCTAATTAATGATAGGCCATGATATAAAGGATAGAACTAAATTACGAACTGTAAGCAGCGCATCAGACAAGTATCTTACCTTTGCATTTCCTTTATGCAATGGGCATGAGTAAGAAGTTTCATAATTATATTATTATTATACTATATTATTAACCCTATTGTGATATTCTCTATATTCGATCATTGTTTATTAATATGTTAGTATATGATAATTGAGATATATATATATATATATATATATATATATATATATATATATATATATATATATATATATCTGATTCATTAATTTCTATATATGGTTATACAAGTGTCCCCACTTGGATAATCATTATATTTAATCACATGTTGATATATATATATATATATATATATATATATATATATATATATATATATATATAAGTCTAAGCTATTTGATCAGCTAGACACAAATTTAGAATTGTCGTTGAATATGATAAAAACCTTTTTGTATCCAATCAAATTGTTTTAGTTCGGATTTCAGTCTAAGTATGAACATCCCGATCACGGGAAAACTTTTATGTGCCCAAGGCGGACAGAGTGAATGATAATATCGTTCTTGTAATGTAGTATTGATCAATACAGGGCACATTGGGCAGATCACCCTCGTGCCTGTAAGTCATGACGGTTTGCGGATGAAGTTCGACTAAACCTTAACGAAAACTAAAAACAATGTTCATAGTATGTCGACTACCCTATATATATAGTCAATAAGTAGTTTCAAAAATTTGAGATAGAATTGTTATGTTATTATTATAGGTTCAGTTGACTTCACAACTATTAATTCGTTGTAGAAGTGATGTACAAAGAAAACATTTAATTCTTTCAGCTAAATATAATTATAATTGTTATTACTTGCTGGGCACTCAAATGCTCATCCTTGCTTAATTTAAATGTTTTCAGCTAAGCGTGATCAACCTAAAGGTTCAAACAAGAACAAGTGCAAAAGGAAAAGCAAACAGAATTTGTTTAATGGTATCTTTTGTAATAGTTAGACTGTATTAAGGCAATGATATATATTATCTATCTTGTAAGGAATTATAGTAAAGGTTGCGTACTTAGGATTAGACTCTGATATATGTAAACTAAGTTTGTTATTTATATTATTGTTATTATTATTAGTATTATTCCGCTCATAGAAATGGTATCGTGAAGCACCGAGTTCGGGTTTCAAGTATCCGAATTTGGGGGCGTCACAAAACATCTGGACCATCACTCCGTTCCCCGACTAGTCCCAGCTATATTCTCATTTCCTAAAGAGAACAATGAAAACAAAGGGTGAGCTCAACTAGCCCAGTAAGAAATATTATGACTAAGATAATGCAGAATAAATTATCGTTAGCCTTCAACAGTGTTAAACTGATAAAATATAATAAATATCAAGTTTAACTGCAGCGGAACAAGCAATCCATTAGAAGAGTCAAGTAGAGCATGATATCTACTATCTTCTATGATTTAAAAAGTTTATCATCAATTTTATCGCTGAGACTCAACTTAATAAATAAACCACATCATCGAATCATCCCTGCACTATGGGCCAATGATATTCATGTAATCATCAATGTTCATGATTATACCAAATAATCTCTGGTTATAATCATACCAAAAACTGTTCATCAATGCGCTACAGGCCAATGAGGACTTTTACCACATCATTTGTAACATTACGGGTCATGATTACCTAATGATCCCTGGTCATAATCATACCAATCAATAATACATCTATGCACGTAAGCCACATATGACTTTTATCATAATATAAGCATGAGGATGATGACAATGTTATAAGAATTCAATTAAAAGTAAGAAAATGATAAATATTTAAATATTTATAATTTAATTTATCTAGAATTCAATATTATCCAAATTGTCAACATGCTATTGCTTTGTGGAGTAAAATTCAAGAATAATATTGTATCAAAAATGATTTGGACATCAAAGAAATCAATTTTTGTCATGAATAATCCCCCGGGTGAATAGTACCCGAGTGAATAGTACCCCGTAAATAGTACTTTGGGAATAGTACCCCGTAAATAGTACTTTGTGAATAGTACTCGTGAATAGTACTTTATAAATAGTACCCATGAATAGTACTTTATGAATAGTACCCTGTGAATAGTACTTTAGGAATAATCTACCAGAAAATGAATACTACTCATGGACGATTAAAAGCATAAAAAGCTTAAAATTTAACAAGAATGTGTAGAAAATATCCTTGTGAAACGATACTAGATGAAGCGCAAATTTCAAGAATATTCTACTAATTTCACGGAGTATAGAAGCAATACTTTAACAAAATGATGGTATAATTAGGAATACGAGACGAAATAATATTACTCACATACTACAGAGTATGGAAGAAAATAGTATTCCTATGAATACTGAACAAAATAATATCCCTTACATCAGAAGAAGACTGGATACTGGAATAGTGAGATAGTAGCATTCTCTTCTACTTTCTCTCTAAAGCTTCTCTCTCTATAGCTTCTCTTTCTATAATTACTCTTGTGAGTCTTAGTGAATTGGTGAGAATGAAAGAAGAATGAGCTTCTATTTATAGGAAAACATAGTTTCGATAATTGCATGTTTTTGGGCTCGAAATATTATAGTATAATACCTTCATCTTTTCCTTCATTTTTAATTTAGTCCTGCAAGTATTATCAAACTTGCACCACCTCCCCTAATAGTACATCCATGTGAATCAATAGAACACACATGTGAACAAATAGTTATAAGCATGTGAATTAATAACAATTAATTGTTTATTTATCCGATTAATTATCCGATTGGTCAATATAACCTCCAGACATCCATTATTATCGAAATAGATGTTGATTTCCACTAACACTAATAATCCCAACATAATAAAAATATCAATTTCATCTTTAATCAACACGAACTTATTCATCATTAATATTATAACTCACAATATTTAACAACCAGATCATTCCCAGGAAAGACGGGGCTTTCCAATAAGGATTTCTCCCTATTGATGCTCAATTAGGTGACTAAACCTCTCCTTGACAGAACTTTCTAGATATTGTCAATATTGCAAATAATAATATGAATAACTTTGTCATCTCAATTATTGATTTAATAATATAAAATATTATACAGATGATACTGTGACAATAATTGAATTAATAATATGAAAGATATTATGCATCAATTACTGTAGCAATAATTGAGTATAACTGAGTGATTTCTCACATAAACATCAATAATCAATACCATGTGATACTATACAACCATGCGTATTACTGTACTTTTACCACCGGGTAGTTCAATAGTTTAACGGTAAAACTTTCGCCGTTATTTTTATAGAAAGATAATTCTGTCATTTTCTAACTACGACAATACTTTCGTTGTGGGGTCCACCAATGATTGTGCCGTCGTACGAATATTCCCTATTAAAACGAATATTTCCCGACCAATCGAATATTATATAACCACTTGCTTACTTTGCAAAATTTGTAAATAATACCCACAACTATAACATTATATTAAATCCACACCATAATATTCAAAAATATATTTTGAGAAAAATTAATCTTTATTCATAAAAGTTAGAGTCTTTCAACCTCCCCTTCTTATGAAATTTTGTCCTCGAAATTAGGGTGCATACCTGGTATGTCGAAGAAGTGAGGATACCTTGACTTCATTTCAGATTCTAACTCCTAGGTTATTTCCTCATCATCGTGGTTTCTCCACAAAACTTTAACTTGAGGTATAACCTTGGAGCGTAGAATTTGATCCTTCTTATAAAATATTTTAACAGGTACCTCTTCATACGTTAAATCTTCCGCTATCTCGTCCGGTTCTAATTCAATAATGTGGTTCGGGTCTTTCACATATTTACGTAACATAGATATATGAAAAACGTTGTGAACACGAGACATACTTAATGGTAAGGGAGTCTATAGGCCATAGTTCCTACTCGATCAAGGATTAAAAATGGGCCAATAAATTGAGGATTGAGATTTCCTCTCTTTCCAAATCTCGTAACTCCTTTCCATGGAACAACACGTAACAACACATGATCTCCAATATTGAATTCCACGTCCTTTCGATGAAGATCAACATAACTCTTTTGTCGATCTTGTGAGGTTTTTATATGTTGTCGGATCGTTTGAATCTTTTTCATAGTCATACGTACCAACTCCGGTCCCAACAATGTTGCTTCACCCACCTCATCCCAGCATACTGGAGAACGACACTTTCTTCCATACAACACCTCAAATGGTGCCATGCCAATACTTGCTTGATAACTATTGTTATAGGAAAACTCCACCAATGGTAAGAACTTATCCCAACTTCCTTTGAAGTCAAGGACACAGAGTCTTAATAAATCTTCAAGAGTTTGAATAGTCCTCTCCGACTGCCCGTCCGTTTGAGGATGATATGCTGAACTAAATCATAAATCTGTGCCCATAGCTTTTTACAAACTAACCCTAAATCGTGAAGTGAATCTTGGGTCTCGATCAGAAACTATGGATACTGGCATACCATGCAATCTTACAATCTCGTTTATGTACATATGAGCAAGACGTTCAAGTGTATAAGTTTCTTATATCGGTAAGAAATGAGCAGACTTGGTCAATCTATCAACAATGACCCAAATCACATCTATGCCTTGAGAAACCTTGGGAAGACCCATAACGAAATCCATGGTAATGTGCTTCCACTTCCATTCTGGAATTTCAAGTGGTTGCAATGGACCTTTTGGCACTTGATGCTCCGACTTGACTCGTTGACAAGTTAGACACCTTGAGATAAACCCTGCTATCTCTCTCTTCATATTGCTCCACCAAAATGTATGTTGAAGATCATGATACATTTTGGTACTCTCAGGATGGATTGCAAACGGTGTGTTATGCACCTCCATCACGATTTTATACTTCAAGTCAAAATCGTTAGGAACACAAAGTCTGGAGTTGACTCGCAGTATTCTTTCTTCATCGATTCTTGCTTCCGGAATAGCACCTTCTTGCACTTTCTTCCTCATACGCATCAGCTCCAGGTCTGTAGCTTGAGTAGCTTTAACTTTATCGATTAAAGTCGAATCTACTCGTATATTCACCATCATCACATGGGTCTCTGGAGTCTTTAACTCTATCTCTATCCTTTGTAAGTCATACAAAATGGGCCTTTGCGTTGACAATATCGCACTCATACTCGAATATGATCTTCTACTCAATGCGTCAGCTATTACGTTCACTTTTCCAGAATGATATTAAATGGTATGATCGTAATCTTTCAATAGCTCAAGCCATCGTCGTTGCCGCATGTTGAGTTCTTTTTGAGTGAAGAAATATTTGAGGCTTTTATGATCCGTATAGATCTCCACCTTCTCTCCATACAGGTAATGCCTCCAAATCTTAAGCGCAAAAATGACAGTTGCCGTGACAACCCAAAAATTTATAAAATCTTGAATGATTAGAATAAAGGTTAAAGAATAAAACTTAGAAGAGAATTTGAAGATTTACTTACAATTTTTAAGAAGAACCTATATGGTTTATTAATTGAATGCGAATAAAGAAATATGGGTTACAAAATTTCAAAACCCTATAAATGAATTGATATATATTTGAATGAATATCAAGAATAAGGTATTATGATACCTGTAAAATTTGATGTGAATTGAATAATGTAAGAAATATTATATAAGTAAATATGGAAATTTTATTGAGGATATAAGATTTCACATGAAGAGATGCTATGAGGTTAAACGAAGATGAGTATATGTATAGAAATATATATACTTAGTAAGCTGCTATATATATTTTAGCAAGAGGAATGATGAATTAAGTTAATGATATAAGGATCAAGATAAAACTATGTTAGTAATTAACATAGCTTAAACGTTGGCCTTGACTGGCAAATAAGAATTTGAATAAGTATAAAGTCATTAGTTAATACGATTGGCAATAAGAAGGGAGTAATTTAAAACTCAAAATTTTGAGTTAGAGATAGAATTTTGAAGCACTGAATCGCTTTCGGTTTGCGTCCAACGCGTCAAATTTAGTCGAATGGACAATGAAACACAAAATGTGTAAGGTTGACTTTTGGTCAAAGTCAACAGTTAACTTTTTATGGAGAAAAGTCAAAATTAGTGTGAGAAGTGAAATATGTTATGATTATTTGAATTATGTGTGTGATTAGATAAATATACATTATATAATGTGTATACATTTATTTTGTATGTAAAAGTGAAATAAAATTAAGTTATATAACCTAATATATATATTAGGTGTGATAATTAAATAACCTAAGATGTTATAATATGGGAGAATATTAGTATATAAATATATATACTAACATTAAGAGATTTATTTTATATATCTCAAATAATTAATTTTATAACAAAGTCTAATTGAGTTATGAAATTAAAAAGACATAAGTAAGTAAGAAATTTATTTTCAAGTGTGAAAATAAAAACCCTAATTAAATTATTAGGGTAAAATAGAATTAAAAGTATTGGACTATAATAATATCATAGCCCAATAATTTATTTAGAGTTCAAGTGAATTAAAATTTAATGGACTAAGGAAGTTATATTATTTAAACAAGCCCAATTATATTTTTAGTGTGGGACTTATAGATAAAATTAATTTAAGGGCAATTAGTTTATGAAATTAGCCCAAGAGGTCATGTATAAGATAATTATAATAATGACCCAATTGAATTAATGGGAAAGCCCAAGTTCAAAATTTTTAGTAAGCATGATAATAAAAGTGCAAGCCTAATAAACATTTAATTGCAAGCCAATTGTTAAGCCCACTTGGAGAGGTTATTATAGTCATTAATTAAGCTAGCTAATAACAACCAAATTGGTGGATAAAGAGGGCATGTGGCCAAAAATTAGAGGAGGGAAAAAGGAGTGGAATGTAATGATTAAGTTAACTTTAGTAGGTAAACAACTTCTTTAGTTGGCAACTTATTATTCGGACATAACATTAAGTGTTGCTTGCAAGTTAGCTTTGCTATGATGAGAGAGTAGGTAAGATATGATGAGATACAATCTAATCCTTTGGATTATGCTAGCAAATTTAGGATATCAATTTTATTCTTATTTTATTTGCTAGAGAAAGAAAAAAAATAGAGAGAGAAAAGGAAAATACTAGAAAGAGAGAGAGAGAGAGAGAGAGGAACTTGTGGGAAGAAGAAGAAGAAAGGAAGAGGTCCTAAGCTCATGCACCCAAAAAATTATAACCTACTTTGGATATAGAAGCTGAAAAGTTAAGGTACAAAAATTAATTTCAAGAATTTATTTTATTTTCTTTTTATGGATTTGATGGAGAAAAGGGTTTTGTGATTTGGAAGTTAGTACCCTTTTATTTATGTGTTTTATGTAGATTCATGTATGAATCTAACTTGTGCAAGTATTTAAAAGTGGATCAAAAGGAGAGAAATGAAACTAGGTTTCTAAAAATCTAGAAAACCCTAGCTTTCGCTTCCTTTGAACAAATGGTATGTTAAATCTAGACCTTCTTTTCTCGATCCATCGAAGAGAGGTGCTAGATATATGTGTTGACTAGTAAAACCAAGTGGTAGAACTCAAAAACCATGTTTCTAAAAGTCATGGTGTGGATTTTGATGAAAACAGTCCCGTTTTCTTAAAACTGTTTTGGATTAGTCTGAAACGAGGCTAATTTCGTCCAATTTTTGTGTTTTAAAAATTCTAAAAATATTTGGAGTGTTAATATCAGAAGATTTGAAGGTCCTGTAAAAATTTGAGAAGTTTTGGCCATACGGTTTGAGAGTTATGGATTTTACGGTGAAGGGCAATTTTTATGAAGCCACCTGAATTAATATGTATAAATCCAAATATTACAAAATATGTACTGGAAGTACAAGTGTATAACAGGAACATACTGTATAAATTACAAAATTGTTGGAGTTAATCTCGATTTATGAAAAATCTGAGAATATTTGGCTATTATGGACTATTTAAATATAGTAAATGGATTTTAAAAAATTTGAGAAAAATATATGTTCAATATGAAACTATATTCTGTCAAATCTCAGAAAAGAAATATTTTTGGGACTGATTTGGTATTTTTCATCTAAATGATGATAAATGGATAAATAGATTTAATTAAATATATGATGTCCAAAAATATGAAAAATATGATTTATGACTTGAGACCCTTGAGCATGGTTTATGCAGATTTTTGATGAAGTTTTGGGTTGGGTGTGAAGGGTTGTGATATTTATGGCATTTTAGAATGTTTAATGAGTTAATTAAGGAAAAGAAAACAATTGAACTAAATTGTTTATTAATGTGATTAATGACTTAAATTATTTTTTTATATGACTAATAATATTGGATTAAAATATTATTAGTAGTATTTGACTGGAATGTTATTAAAAGTTAATATCCTTAGTGTAAAATATTATTACATAATTAATAATATTCGACGGGAGATTAAAATAAGAGATTTATGTTATTTTTCAATATAATTGTTGAATTTGGTATTCAATGAACTATGTTATGCTTGTATTAGACTAAAATAAGAATTCAGGGTGTTGAATTGGATTTTGGATTGCTGAAATGGTTTCCGTCTACTGAAATATTTTGTGGTATGCTGAAATAGTAATTTCCTGATCTTTGAAATGTAATCCGGTTCTTGAAATGATATTTCGATTTCTTGAAAGGTTATCTAGCTTACTAAGATAACATATAAAGGGAAAACTTAGAAGTATAAGTTATAAATGATAAAAAGATTATCAAAGTATAATGATAATACTAAGACTAAGGTGTAATGTATAATACTTAACTTTGTGAGTGAAGGTTAGAAAAGTTAATATAAGATGATGGGATTATAAGTAAGTAAATGAATATGGTGGTAAGATTATCTAATATGTGACTATGTGATTAAGTGTTAGATAGTATTATGAAATAAGGTATGATATGCTAATTGAAAGATTAATCTTATATCTGATAGGTCTTTTCAATAAAGAGAATAAATTAAATTGTGTAGCGGTAATCGACTATGCAGGCAAGTTTCCTTAACTCAAACTCGGGTTATATTTCAAAGTATGTTAGTGAATAATTATTGATGATTATTCATGTATAAACTAATTATTGATTCGCACTTAGTGCATGTTACATATGTTCATCACGTATGAAAGGCTGATCACCTTCATTACCATAAGGTTCAGTTAAATTGTTCAGGGTCATTATCGACCTTCAAACATTATTGATTCAGTCATTCAATTATTGACATCTTGATTCGTGTTCCTTCATAATTATTAAATTATTGAAAACTTGAAAGCTTATTATTCTTTCAATCATAATATATCTTTATTGAATTTAAATTTGTTGGGCAAAGTAGTTGTTCACCCTTGCTATATCATGATAATAAATTTCAGATAAAGGCGAAGGGTTGAAGAAGGACATAGAAAAAAGCAAAATACAGTAATAGATTGTTATAAGGATAACTATTTAGTTATTTTATTGTAAACCTTTGTAATTTTGAAGGTATGTATTCAGTTAAGGTTAATAAGCTTGGGAAAATGTTATAGAATTATGTAAAATAAACAATATATGTTTATTTGTTCCGCATTAGATGATAGATTATGCATGATGATGAAGTATCGTAACGTACCAAGTCCGAGGTTCTTGGGACCTAGATTTGGGAACGTCACAGTTGCTATCAAAGCCGTAGGTTATAAACCTTAGGTAGGGGTACCTTAGGCTATAATCGCAGAGATGATAAGGAATAAACTCAGATCGAGTTTAAGTGATAAGAAATGAATTTAGGAATTTCATTATTAAGTAAAGAAGAAGATTCAAAAAGAATATTGAAGGGTTATAATGATAAGAATCTGGAGTTACTTGACTCCAGTAATAAAGATAAAAAGTGAAAATAAATAGACTATGTCTATAAGATGAAAAGTGTAAAATCATAATATTATATGATTAAAGGAAAAGAAGATCGTAAAATAAAACGATCATAATACGATTATAATATGAGATCACAACGTGATCTGATAAGGTCATAGCAGGACAAAGATCAATCAAATGATTGAAATTGTTGTACGATAGTTGTACTATGAAATTGTACTATGAAAACTCATGAGAGAGTTGTGAATTGTAGATACAGATTAAATGAAATTCGTATGGAGAAAGTATGGAACTAAGATTATGTGGGATTTCAACTTAGACACATATCAGCAGCTAAGTTGTATGATTCCTTGTATGGGCGGGGAATTCATACTTGGTTTTAGAACCACTCAGTTTCCTACTCGATATAGTGGTTAAGTTGAACAATTCTTTGTATGGGCGGGGAATTTTCCTTGGTGTAACAACCGCTTAGCTTCCTATATTGATTAGTGGTCGAGTTTGGTTCGACGACCACTTAGCTTCTGGTACTGATAATCATTGAAATGTTTGTGTCGCGTTGTTTGCTATATAACATGTTGAGAAGGTAATTCTTTTCTCATGTGTATAACGGATAGTTAGAGAATATAAGGTTAGTTGCGAGTTCTTAAAACTCATACTTATGGTAAGTTCGTGACTCATAATCATATAGTGGAACCCCTCAGCGAATGGACGACTATGGTCTGACTAGGATAAGTTCCTAAACCCATATGATTGTGGTAAGTTCCTGAACTCCTAACGTGTGGTAAGTTTGATGAACTATACTGGGGTATAGAAAAGTTATGGATTAAGAATTGAGGATTTTTAATAGATAGAATGATTAAGCAAATGATCATTAGAGAAATTAAAGTTGATGATAGAAGCATAAGTATTCCAAATCTTCTAGCTATGCTAGACTTCGAATTTTTTGACATCAAGCTAAATTCGCACTGATTTGCCTTTAAAAATAAAAATGAATTTTGTTATCCTCAACACACGGGGACAAGTGTGTAGGTGTGGACTTCGAGCCACTAACACATCGTTACCTACTGTGGCATGATGACACCAAAGATGATTTTGAATGGTTTTGAACTGTTTAAAGAAGAGTCTATGCTAATTGATTCGGCTAGACGAAAATGATTTGAATTATCAAAATGTATTTTTATATCATTAATGCATCATGCAACCTGGTGCAGAGATGATAAAAATGATGGAGTTATCAATGCAGAATTGCTTAGTGTCGGATGTGATCTAAAGATTGTCAGCCCACTATAGTATGATGTAGTATGACAAAGTCACAGAATGACTGAATCCTTAAACGGACTGTAAATACAGTGCGATATCATGACGTCATAAAATGATTTTTAGAATTTTAAAGAAAAGTTAAGTGCCAATTAAATTTGGACAGACACATGCTTCGATTGAAATTCAAATTATTGGTATACGTCTAAAGCTATTTGATCCAGCTAGACAAATATTTATTAAAAAAATTCAAAGTATTTTTTTTGAGAATTTATCCCGAACCAAATTGTTCTGGTGCGGAATCCTATGATAAGACTGAGGTGAACTATTTTGATTGAATAAAATAATCCAATCTAGTAGCGTAAATATTCGCTAGACATGATTGATACGTTATGCATGACGTAAGAGTACGATAGGCTAATCACCTAAAGTACTAGCAACAGTAGTTTACCTTCTTTGTGATTGTAAACATACCTAGTAATTTACTGTTTTGGGATATAAATACCATTAAAACTATGTGTTCATGGTCTATACCGTTGAAAAGTTTTAACTCATTTGAGAGAAGTCATGGAAGAATGTGATAGTAACAGAACTCCTCATAGTAGGAAGAAAGATGTATTCATTAAATTGAGTATGAAATCAAGTAAAGGTTAATTTAAAAACCTATATAGTTTTGATGAATAAAAGGAGTGGTGCTTAGTAGACTGAAATTTCAAGGAAGAAATTCTTAGAAGAAGGGGTGAATATGATAACCCGAAAAGTTATAAAATCTTGAATGATTAGAATAAAGGTTAAAGAATAAAACCTAGAAAAGAATTTGAAGATTTATTTAAATTTTTTAAGAAGAACCTATATGGTTTCTTAATTGAATGAGAATAAAGAAATATGGGTTACAAAATTTCAAAACCCTAGAAATGAGTTGATATATATTTGAATGAATATCAAGATTAAGGTATTATGATACCAAAAATTTGATGTGAATTGAATAGTGTAAGAAATGTTATATAAGTACATATGGAAATTTTATTAAGGAGATAAGATTTCACATGAAGAGAGCTATGAGGTTAAACGAAGATGACTATATGTATAGAAATATATATACTTAGTAAGCTGCTATATATATTTTAGCAAGAGGAATGATGAATTAAGTTAATGATATAAGGAACAAGATAAAACTATGTTAGTAATTAACATAACTTGAACGTTGGCCTTGACTGGCAAATAAGAATTTGAATAAGTATAAAGTCGTTAGTTAATACGATTGACAATAAGAAGGGAGTAATTTAAAACTCAAAATTTGAGTTAGAGATATAGTTTTGAAGCACGAACAGCTCGGTTTCGTCCGGAACGTCAAATTTAGTCAGAATGGACAGTAAACACAAAATGTGTAAAGGTTGACTTTTGGTCAAAGTCAACAATTAACTTTTTATGAAAAAAAATAAAAATTAGTGTGAGAAGTGAAATATGTTATGATTATGTGAATTATGTGTGTGATTAGATAAATATACATTATATAATGTGTATACATTTATTTTGTATGTAAAAGTGAAATAATAATTAAGTTATATAACCTAATATATATATTAGGTGTGATAATTAAATAACCTAAGAGGTTATAATATGAGAGAATATTAGTATATAAATATATATACTAACATTAAGAGATTTATTTTATATATCTCAAATAATTAATTTTATAACCAAGTCTAATTGAGTTATGAAATTAAAAAGGCATAAGTAAGAAATTTATTTTCAAGTATGTGAAATAAAAATCCTAATTAAATAATTAGGGTAAAATAGAATTAAAAGTATTGGACTATAATAATATTATAGCCCAATAATTTATTTAGAGTTCAAGTGAATTAAAATTTAATAGACTAAGGAAGTTATATTATTTAAACAAGCCCAATTATATTTTTAGTGTGGGACTTGTAGATAAAATTAATTTAAGGGCAATTAGTTTATGTAATTAGCCCAAGAGGTCATGTATAAGATAATTATAATAATGACCCAATTGAATTAATGGGGAAGCCCAAGTGCAAAATTTTGAGTAAGCATGATAATAAAAGTGCAAGCCCATTAAACATTTAATTGCAAGCCCAATTCTTAAGCCCACTTGGAGAGGTTATTATAGTCATTAATTAAGCTAGCTAATAACAACCAAATTGGTGGATAAAGAGGGCATGTGGCCAAAAATTAAAGGAGGGAAAAAGGAGTGGAATGTAATGATTAAGTTAACTTTAGTAGGTAAACAACTTCTTTAGTTGGCAACTTATTATTCGGACATAACATTAAGTGTTGCTTGCAAGTTAGATTTGCTATGATGAGAGAGTAGGTAAGATATGATGAGATACAATCTAATCCTTTGGATTATGCTAGCAAATTTAGGATATCAATTTTATTCTTATTTTATTTGCTAGAGAAAGAAAAAAAATAGAGAGAGAAAAGGAAAATACTAGAAAGAGAGAGAGAGAGAGAGAGGAACTTGTGGGAAGAAGAAGAAGAAGAAAGGAAGAGGTCCTAAGCTCATGCACCCAAAAAATTATAACCTACTTTGGATATAGAAGGAAGGAGGATAAAAAGTTAAGGTACAAAAATTAATTTCAAGAATTTATTTTCTTTTCTTTTTATGGATTTGATGGAGAAAAGGGTTTTGTGATTTGGAAGTAAGAACCCTTTTATTTATGTGTTTTATGTAGATTCATGTATGAATTTAACTTGTGCAAGTATTTAAAAGTGGATCAAAAGGAGAGAAATGAAACTATGTTTCTAGAAATCTAGAAAACCCTAGTTTTCTCTTCCTTTGAACAAATGGTATGTTAAATCTAGACCTTCTTTTCTGGATCCATCGAAGAGAGGTGCTAGATATATGTGTTGACTAGTAAACCCAAGTGGTAGAACTCAAAAATCATGTTTCTAAAAGTCGTGGTGTGGATTTTGATGAAAACAGTCCCGTTTTCTTAAAACTATTTTGGATCAGTCTGAAACGGGGGTAATTTCGTCCATGTTTTGTGCTTTAAAAATTCTAAAAGTATTTGGAGTATTAATATCAGAAGATTTGAAGGTCCTGTAACAATTTGAGAAGTTTTGGCCATACGGTTTGAGAGTTATGGATTTTACGGTGAAGGGCTATTTTTATGAAGCCACCCGAATAACTCTCTGTGTATAAGTCCAAATATTACAAAATATTTATTGGAAGAACAAGTGTATAACAGGAACATACTGTATAAATTTCAGAATTGTTGGAGTTAATCTCGATTTATGAAAAATCTGAGAATATTTGGCTATTATGGACTATTTAAATACAGTAAATGGATTTTAAAAATTTCGGGAAAGATATATGTTCAATATGAAACTATATTACATCAAATCTCGTAAAAAGAAATATTTTGGGGATGATTTGGTATTTTTTCATCTAAATGATGATAAATGGATAAATAGATTTAATTAAATATATGATGTCCAAAAATATGAAAAATATGATTTATGACTTGAGACCCTTGAGCATGGCTTATGCAGATTGTTGATGAAGTTTTGGGTCGGATGTGAAGGGTTGTGATATTTATGGCATTTTAGAATGTTTGATGAGTTAATTAAGGAAAGGAAAACAATTGAACTAAATTATTTATTAATATGACTTAAATTATTTTTTTTATATGACTAATAATATTGGATTAAGATATTATTAGTAGTATTTGATTGGAATGTTATTAAAAGTTAATAACCTTAGCGTAAAATATTATTACATAATTAATAATATTCGACGGGAGATTAAAATAAGAGATTTATTTTATTTTTCAATATAATTGTTGAATTTGGTATTCAATGAACTATGTTATGCTTGTATTGGACTAAAATAAGAATTCAGGGTGCTGAATTGGATTTTGGATTGCTAAAATGGTTTTAGTTTACTGAAATATTTTGTGGTCTGCTGAAATAGTAATTTCAGGATGCTGAAATGTAATCCGATTTACTGAAATGATATTTCAGTTTATTGAAAGGTTATCTAGCTTACTAAGATAACATATAAAGGGAAAACTTATAAGTATAAGTTATAAGTGATAAAAAGATTATCAAAGTATAATGATAATACTAAGACTAAGGTGTAATGTATAATACTTAACTTTGTGAGTGAAGGTTAGACAAGTTAATATAAGATGATGAGATTATAAGTAAGTAAATGAATATGGTGGTAAGATTATCTAATATGTGACTATGTGATTAAGTGTTAGATAGTATTATGAAATAAGGTATGATATGCTAATTGAAAGATCAATCTTATATCTGATAGGTCTTTTCAATAAAGAGAATAAATTAAATTGTGTAGCGGTAATTGACTATGCAGGCAAGTTTCATTAACTCAAACTCGGGTTATATTTCAAAGTATGTTTGTGAATAATTATTGTCGATTATTCATGTCTAAACTGATTATTGGTTTGCACTTAGTGCATGTTGCATATGTTCATCAGGTATGAAAGGCTGATCACCTTCATTACTATAAGGTTCAGTTAAATTGTTCAGGGTCATTATCGACCTTTAAACATTATTGATTCAGTCATTAAATTATTGACATCTTGATTCATGTTCCTTCATAATTATTAAATTGTTGAAAACTTGAAAGCTTATTATTCTTTCAATCATGATATATCTTTATTGAATTTAAAATGCTGGGCAAAGTAGTTGCTCACCCTTGCTATATCATGATAATAAATTTCAGATAAAGGCGAAGGGTTGAAGAAGGACAGAGACAAAAGCAAAATACAGTAATAGATTGTTATAAGGATAACTATTTAGTTATCTTATTGTAAACCTTTGTAATTTTGAAGGTATGTATTCAGTTAAGGTTAATAAACCTGGGAAATTGTTATAGAATTATGTAAAATAAACAATATATGTTTATTTATTCTGCATTAGATGATAGAATATGTATAATGGTGAAGTTTTGTAACGTACCAAGTCTGAGGTTCTTGGGACCCAGATTTGGGGACGTCATAGTTGCCAATTCTAGATCATGAGTAGGATAATTCCTCTCATATTCTTTGAGTTGTCGTGAGGCATAGGCTATGACTTTCCCATGTTACAAGAGAACACATCCTAAACCCTTGCCTGAAGCATCGCTATATATGACAAATCCCTCCGAACCAGCTGGTATTGTCAAAACAGGCGCTGAAATGAGCCTCCTCTTGAGTTCTTGAAAACTCTTCTCACATTCCTCGCTCCAATCGAATTTTTTATCTTTTTGAGTCAGCTGAGTTAATGGAGTAGCGATTCGAGAAAATCCTTCCACGAACCTCCGATAATAACCAGCTATGCCGAGAAAGCTACGTACTTCGGTCACTGACTTAGGTTGCTCCCAACTTTGAATTGCTTTAATCTTTACCGGGTCAACAGATATTCCGTGATTTGATATTACGTTCCCAAGGAATGCTACTTCTTCAAGCTAGAACCCGCATTTCTTCAACTTGGCATATAACTTATTTTCACAAAGCTTTTGGAGTATCAGCCTCAGGTGTTGCTTATGATCTTCACGACTTTTGGAGTAAATGAGGATGTCATCAACAAAGACGACCAGAAAGTGATCCAAATATTCCTTGAATACTCGGTTCATCATATCCATGAAGGCAGCAGGAGCATTAGTCAATCTAAAAGACATGACTAGGAATTCGTAATGCCCATACCGGGATTCTCGGCGATCTTTGGAATGTCATCGCTTTTAATCTTCAACCGATGATATCCGAAACGAAGATCAATCTTTGAAAAGAATTTGGCACCTTGCAATCGGTCAAAAAGTCATCAATGCAAGGCAACGGGTACTATTTTGATGGTGACATGATTCACTCCCCGATAATCAATACAAAGTCGCATACTTCCATCTTTCTTCTTCACGAATAGAACAGGAGCACCCCAAAGAGACGTACTAGGTCGAATGAAACCGATGTCTAACAATTCCTACAGTTGGGTTTTTAACTCCTGAAGTTCAATAGGAGCCATTCGATATGGGGCTTTGGAAATGGGTTTTGTACCGGGTTCAAGGTCGATACCAAACTCGATTTCACGCTTGGGGAGGCCAGGGAAGTTCTTCGAATACGTCAGGAAATTTATTAACAATAGAAATATCATTCAAATCTGACGTATTTTTGTTTAAATCTGTGACATTGGCTAAAAAAGCTTGACATCCATTTTTTAATAAATGAATAGCTTTATGGCTTGACATAACAGTGATCGACTTTAGTGGTTTTGTTCCTTGAATTCGCATAATAGGTTGGTTAGGAATATGAAAGCTAACAACCTTACGAAAACAATCAATTTTTGCATGATGAGTAGTTAACCAATCAATCCCTAAAATCACATCAAATGCAAGTATTTTTAAGGAAATAAGATCGACATGTAATGTGAGGGTACCAATTTGAACCAAACAAGACTTATAAACAGTGGATGTAATGAAGGTTTCTCCCAACGGAGTTTCAACAAATAAGTCAAAGTCTAATTTCTTCGGAGTTAAATTTAAACGTTGAGCGCAAATAGGAGAAATAAAAGAATGGGTACAACCGGTATCAAATAAGGTATAAACTTTGCTTGAGTTTATGATTAGCTTACCCGTGATCACCTCGTTCGGATTCCTCGCTTTTAGGGAGGTTACGACAAACGCTCTCCCTTGAACTACCAGTTTTGTCTTGTCTGGGATGACCTTTGATGCCTCCATCCCAGCTGGACTTAACTTTGGTGCACGATAAAATCGGGCAAGGTGACATTCTCTTCCGCAATTATAACACGCTTTGGATTGCTGCATATAGTTTGGACTGATATGTCCCTCCCCTCCGCATTTGTAACATACCATTGGATGTCGTTCCCCTTCCCTAACAACAGGTGTTGGTGATGGCGTCTTTCCATCATTGTTGAATCTCCTCTTCTTGAAATTTCCACTTCTATTATCTTGGCCATGATTTCCATCGAAGTGGTTACCATCTCTGACATGTTGATTCCCTCCACGTTTGTTGTCACCGCTTCGATGACTGTTACCACTGGTATTATCATTTTTTTGGCTGCTCTCTCTTGGTTGGGTTGACTCATTATCGCACTCCAATAACTGAGCCCTATTTACAACATCTGAATACAAACACAATTTGTGAGAAATTATATAAGTATTGACGTATCTCGGGTTTTTAACCTCTTAGAAACATCCGCTTCATTCTCTCTTCATTATCAACCAAGTGGGACGCAAACCGGGACAACTCGACAAACTTAGCTTCGTACTGTGACACGATCATATTGTTCTGCTCTAGCTCGATGAACTCTACCTCCTTCATGTGACGAATACTTTCGGGAAAGTACTTGTCGTTGAACAGTTCTTGGAACTTCTCCCAAGATATCATCAGTGCGGCAGGTTGAGTACACTTTACCGATTCCTGTTAGGTTTGTAATATTCATGAACGCAATCAAATTGCATAAAAAGTGCGGAAGCGTGTAAAAATCAGAGTTTAAAAATTTACAAACCATATACCCGGATCACCCTTTATGCATAATTATTAATTAAACGAAAAGATAAAGAATAAAATCATACCCTTGAAGATCGAGCTTCCTCAGGTACAAGTTCACCTCCAAATCCTTTCGCGTTCAATCTTGAATCCACCGGGTTTGGTTCCTTCCTTTGATCAACGTTAGCCACCCAAATGTTTGGCCTCTAGAGGTGATCCACCAACGAAGAAGAAAATTCAAGAAGATGGGTATTTGGCTCAAACCCTAGTTTTCTATCTCTATAGAAAAAGGTGTACTCTCCCAACAATTGAAATTATGTCGTATGTTGAAAAAGTCAACAACTCCCTCACCCATAATAAGACTCCTCTTATTAATAGATGTGGGCAACCCACCTTAACAATTAAGGAATTGGGATTTATTTAATTAATTAAATTCTTTTAATTAATTAAGCTCCCTAATCTTATTAGGGATAATTAATTAAACTCTTTTAACTAATTTTCCTTCCTAATCCAATTAGGAATAAATGAGAGTACTTATATTAAATTAATTCCTAAACTCTTTTAGAAATTAAAATAATAATAATTGTAATAATATTAATAAGACTCCTCTTATTAATTTATATTTAATATTTCTAAAATATTAAATAATAAATATTAAGCTATTTAATTTATTTTATCACCATAGATTAAATTAAATATACTTAACATATTATTACGATTATGCCATTAACTTCTTAAATAATTATTCTTCCTTTTATGGTGTGACCCTTTAGGTTCTCCATATTAAACCAGTTGTGAATAAATCAATTAGAACAATTCTAATCTTATTTAAATAAATAAATTAAACAATTAATTTATTTAAATAAATAATATTTATTCTACAATAGGATAAGCCTCCTAGCGATCAACGACTTTCCATATAATATAGATTTCAACATTAATCATAAAAAGAACCTTTGAGTAAATAGTTACTGTACAATTCAATCCTTCCACCATACAATGTCCCAATTAAATATAAGACATGGAATTATTGTCAAGTCTTATTTTATTTAATTATATGTATTTCGACTCTTAAATGCACAACTCAAAATAATGCAAATTAGAAACTCCTTTCTAATTTCATTACCTTAACCAAGAGGACTACTTGGGTTGTCATTTATCAAATCACATAGGACATTTCTCTTATTTTATTAGAAGTGGTAGATTCTTTATTGATCATATATTATCTCCATGTACAACTTATTATACCCAAGCATATCCTTTGATATACCCTAAGGGTCTTAAGGAATAAGTCAAAGTATAACTCATCATACACAAGATACTATGATGATCTCAAGTCCAAGGATTACTTGTACTACTATCACTACAGGAATTCCTATTGACAGGCAAATAAAACTCCATTAGGTATTCCTTAGCGAGCCACGCGTTCGATGAACTTATTCTCTAATAAGCACTTACATACTTGCTTTAGTGTCTCCACACAAATGATTATGAGATCAATCATCCTCATCCAATGAGCAAGCAACGTATGTAACAATCTATCCGGATTCACTAATCCCCAATTTAGTAATCCAATGATTGGGAACTATTTTAGTTTTAAGCTTTCTAAGAATTTAGATTTCATTAGAATGATCATCATCATTATTCTAAAAGCATTGCTTAAAACTATGGGTTTATCACATATTATAAAACAGCATCATGTAGATAATTAAAAGCCTTTAATAAATTAATACTTTTTATTAATAAATGAATAAGATTGTTACAAAGTATATGCTTTATCATCAAACATGATTGGCTTGTGTGCATACTACTTTCAATCTCCCACTTGCACTAAAGCCAATCGTCATGGTATCTTATACTCTTCTTCTCTAAGTGACGATTATCCTGTCATTGGATAAGCTTTAGTTAATGGATATGTAATATTGTTCATGAGAGTCCACTATCTCTATAGTGATTTCCCATCTTTCAATGATTCTAATAATCAAATGAAAGTGCCACAACGCATGTTTAGATCCAAGATGAGACTTAGGAACTATTCCTAGTTACGTAATGAACTTTTAATCCAAACAATCAACTTGCGACTTTCATTTATAGCTATATACTTTGTTTTTATCACTAAACCAAAGAAATCTTTCTTTGTTTGGAACCTTTCGATTCAACGCACCTTTGCTCAAGGTAACCTTTTACCTTAAAGTGGATTTATCTGTCGTCTTGTCTGCATCTGAAAACTTGAGTCATTAAGCTCTCTAGTTTTAATTTAGACCCACCATGTTTGCTCACATCCTTAGTGCTAAGTTAAGCACTTTAAGATGTTTTTCACTTACTCATAGTGAACTTCTCCATAATATGATGATCAACATCGTCTCTCAGTATATTTCATTGCATACATGATAGTTACTCATGTGATCTCTTTTGGAGTCTTTGGGGATTATAAAGAGAGATACACTCCAAAAGCTCATCAACATGAGACATCTCTTGGAGTTGCCATGCTATGCTAAACTTTAGCGTCAAATGAATATACGTTCCTTGGGTTAAGTCGAGCATCCTTTTAAATCTATCTATATAGATTTATATCCCCAATTAAGATACTCTTCCCAAACCATTCATGGAGGAATGTTTAGACAACTTTATCTTTCTTGATTGTAGCATTGGTATGTAATTCCTCATTAGTAGTATATCAACATATAATACTAAAAATTTCACGACGCTCCCATCGACCCCCTTTTATGCGCACTAGAAGTCTTACCTCATCGAATGTAACTCTCGGATCATCATCTTACATGATGTGTACCTCATCATCATCATCCATGATGAATTCATACCTCCTAGGTATCTTGATACTATTCGGACTTACGATTCGGTTGTGGTACAATAGGTATCTACGAGTTCCTCTTATTTGACTTATAGTGTTTTGTGGTTCTTGAACTCTTCAAGATCTATTATCCTCCACATCCATAACCTTTATAGAGTCTTGGGGCGGATTTTTGAGGTTATCATTTTTACGTGATATGCGACCATTTCTAGGACATTATCCCGGAAGAATCTTTGAATGTCGGTAAAATCATTATGGACCGCACCATGTCCAACAAGGTATGATTTTTCCTTTCGGATACATAAATCATTTATTACATATCGAGGGCGTCCATTATGAGAAAACCATTTGAGATGATCAAGAAACTTATTGCACAAGTATTTATTCCTTGATCTAATCAAAGAATCTTAATACTTTGCCAATTTGTTTCACTTACGAATTCTTTGAACCTTTCAAATAATTCATACTTGTATTCAAAGAAATACACACATTCAACTCTTTGAATGATCATCTCCTTTTCTTATACTAATTTGTTCAATATGCAAAATTATTTTCATGTAAGTCAAGTATACAAAATTTATTAAGTAATATTTCAGTTCTATACAAAACATTATTATTATAAATAGAACAACAATTGTTCTTAATTATAATACCAAAAATTTTATTGTCTAAGAATAAAATAGAAATAATGTTTCTAACAAGAACTGGAATACAATAACAACTTATTGACTTAATAGATTTGCCCGTAAGCATTGCTAAACTATAAGTTTCTATGGCTAATGTAGCAACCTTTGCTTCATTTCCCACACATAGGATTACTTATCTTTGTTTAACTTTCTACTTCTGCTTGGTCCCTTCATAAATCTATATTTATGATAACCAAAGTCGGTATCCAATACCCAAGTAGAACCTTGACTTAAAGAAAAATTTATTTCAATCATGAACAAAACTATATTATAACAAAACTTCACTAAGCTTCTTTGGTTAGCCTCTGCAAGATGCTTCTCGCAGTTTCTTTCCAGTGTCCAGGCTTATAGCAGTGGAAGCAAACTCCTTTGCTATCCGTGTCAGTTTTGTTCTTATTATCCTTTGTTTTTGCCTTTATATTTACCTTCTTAGAATCGTTCTTTTTTTCAGAAGATCCTTTGGCCCCTACCAGTAAGACATGATTTTTCTTGGTTGGAAAGTGACTCTCAACATTTTTCAACATGTTAAGCAAATCAGCGAAGCTGATATCTAGCTTGTTCATATGAAAAATTCACAACAATTGTGAAAGGAGTCCGGGAGTGAGTGCAAGATCAAATCTTGGCTCAACTCTCCATCCATGACAAAACTCGTTGTCCTAATTGATCAATCAAATTGATAATGTTAAGGACTTTTTGTATGTACTATAGTGCCATTGGCCATTCTAGATCGGAAGAGCTCCTTAGATATCTGATATCTATCAGTCCTACTTTCCTCACCATCAACTACTTGATGTGCATGAATATAGTAGGAGCATCCATAGTTTCATCTTGTGGCTGAAGCTCGTTACTCGTGGATGCGAGCATGATGCATCGAGCCAATCAGTGCATCATCTTGCCACTTTCTAAAAGTAGCAATGTCTTCCTCGTAGGCATTATGCTCCAACCACTTGCGAGGATAGGCGTATTAAGGACATAAGATAACTTTTCACCATGAGAACTATTCTCAAATTCCTTAACCAATCCGCTTTTAATACGGTCCGATTAAATAACATCTAATATGTTTCGCGGTGATAGTAATTTTAGACATTGTAAAATTTCGTAAATGAATTTGTAATTAACAACATTTTAACATACATTCTTTTATTAATTACCAAAATAAATTAGGTCTTGTTTTAAATTGGTATCTCCCACTATTTTCTTCAAACTATATTACCCTCACTTATACGGTTCGGCAAAAATCTAATTAAAGATTTGCTAGTGAGAATAAGGATCCCATTTCAAATGTATATAGCCTTGTGGTGACACAACAAACTATATATAAATAAATAGGTAGACAACTTTTGTCAATTACATCAACTATGCAACTCCTTGTATTTTGCCTCTTAGATTATTTTGATCAAATGGTGGCACATCCAGAATCAAAATTATCCAAGTTAAGTCCGACCTAGCACTCCATATATTCAAAAAGAAAAATATCATCCTTGTGGTGACACAACAAAACAATATTGTTCAATTTTCTTTATAAGCATCAAATGTGATAAATTAACATCTTAAATACTTAATACTTGCCTTGTGGTGACACAACAAACTCATATTAAATATTTAATACTCTATTAATTTTATCATGCTAGAAAGGCGACGTTCGATATTCCAAATATCTTTGAGCGCTTAGGACTTAATATAAAAATTGAGGGGTTTGTTATTAATTTGTCTCATCTTGTTTAGCGCATGCACGTATATATATAAAATAATACGTCATATTAATGAACATGCGAAGCATGTTTGCATAATATATAATATATATAGTATAAGCATGCACATATAGAATACTATATTCTACCCGGATTGATTATGGACTTTTATTCTAGTTTGGTTCACTAGAGCCACCAAGTGAACCAAAAGGTAAAACCCTAGGGTGTGCAGAAATTAATATTTAAATATAACTATTACATTTAAACCCTGCTCCATTACAAAATCGGGTCTTCAAGCGCTCTTGCTCCTTGATCTCCAATTTTTCAAAAATAATTCTAATTATTCCTATTACAAAACTATTTTAAAATAAATAGAAACCTTGATCGTGATCGAGGGAAGTACATATGAGGGAGATAGAATTTACATTAAGAAAAATTAGAGAAGACGAGGTACGCAGACCCCATTTAATAAAACCCATACATTCATGCATCCAACTAAAATAAAATCCAATCGCATTGGTCAATAGTCCATAATCAATCCCATTTATTATCATACACATCATCATATGCATCAATAAATAACATTCATCTTATGAATAATAAACATTTAATATATATATTGATATCATTTAATGGGCAAATTTAGTTAGTATAAAATCTAATTTTGAATCAAAATAAACTCCTTTATTTTAATCCAAATTTAAATCAAAATAAAACTATTTTATTTTAATTTATCCAATTTTGAATAAAATAAACTATTTTATTTTAATCAAAATCTTTAATCAAAATAAACTCCTTTATTTTAATTAATTATGGAATCCAATTCCATGTAAAAAAATCTTTAATTAAAATAAACTCTTTTATTTTAATTAATTATGGAATCCAATTCCATGTAAAAAAAAAAATTATTAAAGGAAACACGAATTCTTTTTTTTCATTCACAAATAAACTCCTTTATTTTGAATAATATGAAATCTTATTTCATATTTAAATAAACTCCTTTATTTAAGGAAACATGGATTCTCTTTTTCTATTCATAAATAAACTCTTTTATTTTGAATAATATGAAATCTTATTTTATATCTAAATAAACTCCTTTATTTAAGGAAACATATAATCCAATTTCAACTCCAATTAGTTATCTTGAAATCCAATTCCAACTCTAATTAGTTAGCATGGAATTCTAATTTTAAAATTAAAATAAACTCTCTTATTTTAATATTAAAATAAACCTTTTATTTTAAAATTAAAATAAACTTTTTATTTTAATTATAAAATTATTAAAATATATATATTATATATGTAATACTTATATAATATATATATATATATTGAAACAAACTAAAATATATATATATATATATATATATATATATAAATAATATATATATATATATGTAATACTTATTAAAACCCGTGCACTCTTTGAAATTATTCAAGCCTCTGCCGAAAACTTTTTACAAAATCGTGGCTTAAGTTTTTTTTTTTTTTTTTTACATACGGTTAACAAATAAAAAAAAAACGTGGGCAACAATTACCATTTCCGTGATTCACGGTTTATGCGTTTTTTTTTTTGTTTTTTTTTTTAATAAATTTTATACAACAAAATTTAGCCCAATTAAATTGCTCTAAACACATATCAAAATATATATCAAATCTGAACAATTAATAATTCGCATAAAGGTTTGGCTCTGATGCCACTTTGTTAGGTTTGTAATATTCATGAACGAATCAAATTGCATAAAAAGTGCTGGAAGCGTGTAAAATCGAGAGTTTAAAAATTTACAAACCATATACGGATCACCCTTTATGCATAATTATTAATTAAACGAAAAGATAAAGAATAAAATCATACCCTTGAAGATCGAGCTTCCTCAGGTACAAGTTCACCTCCAAATCCTTTCGCGTTCAATCTTGAATCCACCGAGTTTGGTTCCTTCCTTTGATCAACGTTAGCCACCCAAATGTTTGGCCTCTAGAGGTGATCCACCAAGGAAGATGAAAATTCAAGAAGATGGGTATTTGCTCAAAACCCTAGTTTTCTATCTATATAAAAAGGTGTACTCTCCCAACAATTGGAATTATGTCGTATGTTGAAAAAGTCAACAACTCCTAACCCATAATAAGACTCCTCTTATTAATAGATGTGGGCAACCCACCTTAACAATTAAGGAATTGGGATTTATTTAATTAATTAAATTCTTTTAATTAATTAAGCTCCCTAATCTTATTAGGGATAATTAATTAAAACTCCTTTAACTAATTTTCCTTCCTAATCCAATTAGGAATAAATGAGAGTACTTATATTAAATTAATTCCTAAACTCTTTTAGAAATTAAAATAATAATAATTGTAATAATATTAATAAGACTCCTCTTATTAATTTATATTTAATATTTCTAAAATATTAAATAATAAATATTAAGCTATTTAATTTATTTTATCACCATAGATTAAATTAAATATACTTAACATATTATTACGATTATGCCATTAACTTCTTAAATAATTATTCTTCCTTTTATGGTGTGACCCTTTAGGTTCTCCATATTAAATCGGTTGTGAATAAATCAATTAGAACAATTCTAATCTTATTTAAATAAATAAATTAAACAATTAATTTATTTAAATAAATAATATTTATTCTACAATAGGGATAAGCCTCCCTAGCGATCAACGACTTTCCAGATAATATAGATTTCAACATTAATCATAAAAGAACCTTTGAGTAAATAGTTACCGTACAATTCAATCCTTCCACTATATCTGATGTCCCAATTAAATATAAGATATGGAATTACTTCACAAGTCTTATTTTATTTAATTATATGTATTTCGACTCTTAAATGCACAACTCCAAATAATACAAATTAGAAACTCCTTTCTAATTTCATTCTGCCTTGGCCAAGGACTACTGGGTTGTCATTTATCAAATCACATAGGACATTTCTCTTATTTTATTAGAAGTGGTAGATTCTTTATTGATCATACATTATCTCCATGTACAACTTATTATACCCAAGCATATCCTTTGATATACCCTAAGGGTCTTAAGGAATAAGTCAAAGTATAACTCATCATACACAAGATACTATGATGATCTCAAGTCCAAGGATTACTTGTACTACTATCACTACAGGAATTCCTATTGACAGGCAAATAAAACTCCATTAGGTATTCCTTAGCGAGCCACGTTCAGTGAACTTATTCTCTAATAAGCACCTACATACTTGCTTTAGTGTCTCCACACAAATGATTATGAGATCAATCATCATCATCCAATGAGCAAGTTAACGTATGTACCAATCTATCCTGGATTCACTAATCCCCAATTTAGTAATCCAATGATTGGGAACTATTTTAGTTTTAAGCTTTCTAAGAATTTAGATTTCATTAGAATGATCATCATCATTATTCTAAAAGCATTGCTTAAAACTATGGGTTTATTACATATTATAAAACAGCATCATGTAGATAATTAAAAGCCTTTAATAAATTAATACTTTTTATTAATAAATGAATAAGATTGTTACAAAGTATATGCTTTATCATCAAACATGATTGACTTGTGTGCATACTACTTTCAATCTCCCACTTGCACTAAAGCCAATCGTCATGGTATCTTATACTCTTCTTCTCTAAGTGACGATTATCCTGCTGTTTGATAAGCTTTAGTTAATGGATATGTAATATTGTTCATGAGAGTCCACTATCTCTATAGTGATTTCCCATCTTTCAATGATTCTAATAATCAAATGAAAGTGCCACAACGCATGTTTAGATCCAAGATGAGACTTAGGAACTATTCCTAGTTCTGTAATGAACTTTTAATCCAAACAATCAACTTGCAGCTTCATTTATAGCTATATACTTTGATTTATCACTAAACCAGCAAATCTTTGCTATTTGGAACCTTTCCAATTCACTGCACCACTGTTCAAGGTAACCCTTTACCTTAAAGTGGATTTATCTGTCGTCTTGGTGCATGCGAAAAACTTGAGTCATTAAGCTCTCTGGTTTTAATTTAGACCCACCATGTTTGCTCACATCCTTAGTGCTTAGGTAAGCACTTTAAGATGTTTTTCACTTACTCATAGTGAACTTCTCCATAATATGACTGATCAACATCAGGTCTCGTATATTTCATTGCATACATGATAGTTACTCATGTGATCTCTCTTTTGGAGTCTTTGGGGATAATAAAGAGAGATACACTTCAAAGCTCATCAACATGAGACATCTCTTGGAGTTTACCATGCTAAACAACTTTAGCGTCAAATGAATATACGTTCCTTGGGTTAAGTCGAGCATCCTTTTAAATCTATCTATATAGATTTATATCCCCAATTAAGATACTCTTCCCAAACCATTCATGGAGGAATGTTTAGACAACTTTATCTTTACTGATTGTAGCATTGGTATGTAATTCCTCATTCGTAGTATATCAACATATAATACTAAAAATTTCACGACGCTCCCACTGACCCTTTTGTACACACTAGAAGTCTTACCTCATCGAATGTAACTCTGGATCATCATCTTCTATGATGTGTACCTCATCATCATCATCCATGATGAATTCATACCTCCTAGGTATCTTCGGTACTATTCCAGACTTACGATTCGGTTGTGGTACAATAGGTCTATCTACAGGTTCCTCTTATTTGACTTATAGTGTTTTGTGGTTCTTGAACTCTTCAAGATCTATTATCCTCCCTGTCCATAACCTTTATAGAGTCTTGGGGCCGGATTTTTGAGGTTATCATTTTCGTAGATATGCAGCCATTTCTAGGACATTATCCCAGAAGAATACTGGAATGTCGGTAAAATCATTATGGACCGCACCATGTCCAACAAGGTATGATTTTTCCTTTCAGATACATAAATCATTTATTACATATCAGGAGGCGTCCATTATGAGAAAACCATTTGAGATGATCAAGAAACTTATTGCACAAGTATTTATTCCTTGATCTAATCAAAGAATCTTAATACTTTGCCAATTTGTTTCACTTCTGAATTCTTTGAACCTTTCAAATAATTCATACTTGTATTTCAGCAAATACACACATTCAACTCTTTGAATGATCATCTCCTTTTCTTATACTAATTTGTTCAATATGCAAAATTATTTTCATGTAAGTCAAGTATACAAAATTTATTAAGTAATATTTCAGTTCTATACAAAACATTATTATTATAAATAGAACAACAATTGTTCTTAATTATAATACCAAAAATTTTATTGTCTAAGAATAAAATAGAAATAATGTTTCTAACAAGAACCTGAATACAATAACAACTTATTGACTTAATAGATTTGCCCGTAAGCATTGCTAAACTATAAGTTTCTATGGCTAATGTAGCAACCTTTGCTTCATTTCCCACACATAGGATTACTTATCTTTGTTTAACTTTCTACTTACGCTGGTCCTTCATAAATCTATATTTATGATAACCAAAGTCGGTATCCAATACCCAAGTAGAACCTTGACTTAAAGAAAAATTATTTCAATCATGAACAAAACTATATTATAACCAAAACTTCACTAAGCTTCTTTGGTTAGCCTCTGCAAGATGCTTCTCGCAGCTTCTTTCCAAAGGTCCGAGACTTATCGCAGTGGAAAGCAAACTCCTTTGCTATCCGTGACGCCATTTTGTTCTTATTATCCTTTGTTTTGCCTTTATATTTACCTTCTTAGAATCGTTCTTCTTTTCGGAAGATCCTTTGGCCCTACCAATGAAGACATGATTTTTCTTGGTTGAAAGTGACTCTCAACATTTTTCAACATGTTAAGCAAATCAATGAAGTCGATATCTAGCTTGTTCATATGAAAAATTCACAACAATTGTGAAAGGAGTCCGGGAGTGAGTGCAAGATCAAATCTTGGCTCAACTCTCCATCCATGACAAAACTCGTTGTCCTAATTGATCAATCAAATTGATAATGTTAAGGACTTTTGTCTGTACTGTAGTGCCATTGGCCATTCTAGATCTAAGAGCTCCTTAGATATCTCGATATCTATCGGTCCTACTTTCCTCACCATCAACTACTTGATGTGCATGAATATAGTAGGAGCATCCATAGTTTCATCTTGTGACGCTTCGCTCACTCATGGATGCGAGCATGATGCATCGAGCCAATCGTGCATCATCTTGCCACTTTCTAAAAGTAGCAATGTCTTCCTCGAGAGGCATTATGCGCAACCACCGCAGGATAGGCGTATTAAGGACATAAGATAACTTTTCACCATGAGAACTATTCTCAAATTCCTTAACCAATCCGCTTAATACGGGTCCCCATTAAATAACATCTAATATGTTTCGCAGTTGATAGTAATTTTAGACATTGTAAAATTTCAGTAAATGAATTTGTAATTAACAACATTTTAACATACATTCTTTTATTAATTACCAAAATAAATTAGGTCTTGTTTTAAATTGGTATCTCCCACTATTTTCTTCAAACTATATTACCTCACTTATACGGTTCGCAAAAATCTAATTAAAGATTTGTTAGTGAGAATAAGGATCCCATTTCAAATGTATATAGCCTTGTGGTGACACAACAAACTATATATAAATAAATAGGTAGACAACTTTTGTCAATTACATCAACTATGCAACTCCTTGTATTTTGCCTCTTAGATTATTTTGATCAAATGGTGGCACATCCGAATCAAAATTATCCAAGTTAAGTCCCACCTAGCACTCCATATATTCAAAAAGAAAAATATCATCCTTGTGGTGACACAACAAAACAATATTGTTCAATTTTCTTTATAAGCATCAAATGTGATAAATTAACATCTTAAATACTTAATACTTGCCTTGTGGTGACACAACAAACTCATATTAAATATTTAATACTCTATTAATTTTATCATGCTAGAAAGGCTGACGCTCGATATTCCAAATATCTTTGAACGCTTAGGACTTAATATAAAAATTGAGGGTTTGTTATTAATTTGTCTCATCTTGTTTAGCGCATTTACATATATATATATAAAATACGCGTCGTATTAATGAACATGCGAAGCATGTTTGCATAATATATAATATATATAGTATAAGCATGCACATATAGAATACTATATTCTACCCGGATTGATTATGGACTTTTATTCTAGTTTGGTTCACTAGAGCCACCAAGTGAACCAAAAGGTCAAACCCTAGGGGTGCAAGAAATTAATATTTAAATATAACTATTACATTTAAACCCGGGCTCCATTACAAACGGGTCTTCAAGCGCTCCTTGCTCCTTGATCTCCAATTTTTCAAAAATAATTCAAATTATTCCTATTACAAAACTATTTTAAAATAAATAGAAACCTTGATCGCTAGCTAAGGGAAGTACATAGGAGGAGATAGAATTTACATTAAGAAAAATTAGAGAAGACGAGGCACGCAGAATTCCCATTTAATAAAACCCATACATTCATGCATCCAACTAAAATAAAATCCAATCGCATTGGTCAATAGTCCATAATCAATCCCATTTATTATCATACACATCATCATATGCATCAATAAATAACATTCATCTTATGAATAATAAACATTTAATATATATATATTGATATCATTTAATGGGCAAATTTAGTTAGTATAAAATCTAATTTTGAATCAAAATAAACTCCTTTATTTTAATCCAAATTTAAATCAAAATAAAACTATTTTATTTTAATTTATCCAATTTTGAATAAAATAAACTATTTTATTTTAATCAAAATCTTTAATCAAAATAAACTCCTTTATTTTAATTAATTATAGAATCCAATTCCATGTAAAAAAAATCTTTAATTAAAATAAACTCTTTTATTTTAATTAATTATGGAATCCAATTCCATGTAAAAAAAAAAAATTATTAAAGGAAACACGAATTTTTTTCTATTCACAAATAAACTCCTTTATTTTGAATAATATGAAATCTTATTTCATATTTAAATAAACTCCTTTATTTAAGGAAACATGGATTCTCTTTCCTATTCATAAATAAACTCTTTTATTTTGAATAATATGAAATCTTATTTTATATCTAAATAAACTCCTTTATTTAAGGAAACATATAATCCAATTTCAACTCCAATTAGTTATCTTGAAATCCAATTCCAACTCTAATTAGTTAGCATGAAATTCTAATTTTAAAATTAAAATAAACTCTCTTATTTTAATATTAAAATAAATCTTTTATTTTAAAATTAAAATAAACTTTTATTTTAATTATAAAATTATTAAAATATATATATTATATATGTAATACTTATATAATATATATATATATATATATATATATATATGAAACTAATATATATATATATATATATATATATATATATATATATATATATATATATATATATATATATATATATATACTTATTATTAAAACCTGTGCACTCTTTTGAAATTATTCAAGCCTCTGCAAAAAACTTTTTACAAAACCGTAAGGCTAAGTTTTTTTTTTTTTACATACGGTTATTAATCAAATAAATAAAAAAAACGTGGGCAATAATACCATTTCCGTGATTCACGGTTTTATTTTTTTTTTTTAAATAAATTTTATATAACAAAATTTAGCCCAATTAAATTGTTCTAAACACATATCAACATACATATCAAATCAACAATTAATAATTCGCATAAAGGTTTGGCTCGATGCCACCTGTTAGGTTTGTAATATTATGAACGCAATCAAATTGCATAAAAAGTGCTAAGCGTGTAAAATCGAGTTTAAAAATTTACAAACCATATACCCTTGATCACCCTTTATGCATAATTATTAATTAATCGAAAAGATAAAGAATAAAATCATACCCTTGAAGATCGAGCTTCCTCAGGTACAAGTTCACCTCCAAATCCTTTCGCGTTCAATCTTGAATCCACCGGGTTTGGTTCTTTCCTTTGATCAACGTTAACCACCCAAATGTTTGGCCTCTAGAGGTGATCCACCAAGGAAGAAGAAAATTCAAGAAGATGGGTATTTGGCTCAAACCCTAGTTTTCTATCTCTATAGAAAAAGGTGCACTCTCCCAACAATTGGAATTATGTCGTATGTTGAAAAAGTCAACAACTCCCTCACCCATAATAAGACTCCTCTTATTAATAGATGTGGGCAACCCACCTTAACAATTAAGAAATTGGGATTTATTTAATTAATTAAATTCTTTTAATTAATTAAGCTCCCTAATCTTATTAGGGATAATTAATTAAACTCCTTTAACTAATTTTCCTTCCTAATCCAATTAGGAATAAATGAGAGTACTTATATTAAATTAATTCCTAAACTCTTTTAGAAATTAAAATAATAATAATTGTAATAATATTAATAAGACTCCTCTTATTAATTTATATTTAATATTTCTAAAATATTAAATAATAAATATTAAGCTATTTAATTTATTTTATCACCATAGATTAAATTAAATATACTTAATATATTATTACGATTATGCTATTAACTTCTTAAATAATTATTCTTCCTTTTATGGTGTGACCCTTTAGGTTCTCCATATTAAACCGATTGTGAATAAATCAATTAGAACAATTCTAATCTTATTTAAATAAATAAATTAAACAATTAATTTATTTAAATAAATAATATTTATTCTACAATAGGGATAAGCCTCCCTAGCGATCAACGACTTTCCATATAATATAGATTTCAACATTAATCATAAAAGAACCTTTGAGTAAATAGTTACCGTAAATTCAATCCTTCCACCATACAATGTCCCAATTAAATATAAGACATGGAATTATTTGTCAAGTCTTATTTTATTTAATTATATGTATTTCGACTCTTAAATGCACAACTCCAAATAATACAAATTAGAAACTCCTTTCTAATTTCATTCGCCTTTATTGAAGGACTCTTTGGGTTGTCATTTATCAAATCACATAGGACATTTCTCTTATTTTATTAGAAGTGGTAGATTCTTTATTGATCATACATTATCTCCATGTATAACTTATTATACCCAAGCATATCCTTTGATATACCCTAAGGGTCTTAAGGAATAAGTCAAAGTATAACTCATCATACACAAGATACTATGATGATCTCAAGTCCAAGGATTACTTGTACTACTATCACTACAGAAATTCTATTGACGACAGCAAATAAAACTCCATTAGGTATTCCTTAGCGAGCCAATGCGTCAAAGTGAACTTATTCTCTAATAAGCACCTACATACTTGCTTTTAGTGTCTCCACACAAATGATTATGAGATCAATCATCCTCATCCAATGAAAGCAAGCAACGTATGTACCAATCTATCCGGATTCACTAATCCCCAATTTAGTAATCCAATGATTGGGAACTATTTTAGTTTTAAGCTTTCTAAGAATTTAGATTTCATTAGAATGATCATCATCATTATTCTAAAAGCATTGCTTAAAACTATGGGTTTATCACATATTATAAAACAGCATCATGTAGATAATTAAAAGCCTTTAATAAATTAATACTTTTTATTAATAAATGAATAAGATTGTTACAAAGTATATGCTTTATCATCGAACATGATTGGCTTGTGTGCATACTACTTTCAATTCCCACCAGTAATCTGCCTCTCCTCGCAACATAAATGTGGCAAAGGGAACCTTTTGCTCCTCGGAGCATCCCAAGACATCAAATATCTTGGTGATCTGCTTTATCCACGTCTCCACCTTAAGTAGTTTTGGCTCTCCAATAAACTCCGGTGGTCCCAGCTCCTTGAACTGTTTAGCGGTGACCGTCTGAGAGTTGCCAGTGTTTCCACCTGCATTTTGAATAGGAGTCATTCTTGCCTGATGTTGCATGAATTGCATAAAGCCTCTGAACATCTCATCGTTCATCATTTGGTCAGCGTTGCTGTTTTCCTGAGGATTATGAGTCGCCAAATACATGGTATAAAATTCAAATACAACTTAATTCTACAACTGTCATGTAAAATACGACAAAACAAAAGCTGAGAGTTTTAATACGAATATTGTCTTCAAGACAGTATTCAAACTCAAATGGAGTCCTCAATACATTTATTATCACACTATTTCACTGAATAGTGAGGACTACTAATGCAAACAATTGGACCGTCACTCCGTTCCCCTACTAGTTCCAACTATATTCTCATTTCCTGGAGAGAACAATGAAAACAAAGGGTGAGCTCAACTAGCCCAGTAAGAAATATTATGACTAAGATAATGCAGAATAAATTATCATTAGCCTTCAACAGTGTTAAACTGATAAAATATAATAAACATCAAGTTTAACTGCAGTGGAACAAGCAATCCATTAGAAGAGTCAAGTAGAGCATGATATCTACTATCTTCTATGATTAAAAAGTTTATCATCAATTTTATCATTTGAGACCCGACAATAAATAAACCACATCATCGAATCATCCACGCACTACGGGCGAGGATATTCATGTAATCATTAATGGTCATGATTATACCGAATAATCCCTGGTTATAATCATACCAACAACTGTCCATCAATGCACTACAGGCTAATGAGGACTTTTACCACATCATTTGTAACATTACGGGTCATGATTATACCGATTGATCCCTGGTCATAATCATACCAATCAATAGTACATCTATGCAAGTAAGCAACATATGACTTTTATCATAATATAAGCATGAGGATGATGACAATGATATAAGAATTCAATTAAAAGCAAGCAAAGGATAACTATTTAAAGATTTATAATTTAATTTATCCAGAATTCAATATTGTCCAAATTGTCAACAAGATACTGCTTTATGGAGTAAAATTCAAGAATAATATTGTATCCAAAAATGATTTGGACAACAAAGAAATTAATTTTTGTCATGAATAATCCCCCAGGTGAATAGTACCCGAGTAAATAGTACCCCGTGAATAGTACTTTGTGAATAGTACTCGTGAATAGTACTTTATGAATACTACTTTGTGAATAGTACCTCGTAAATAGTACTTTGTGAATAGTACCGTAAAAATGAATACTACTCATGGACAGTACCCCGACATGAAAAGCTTAAAATTTAACAAGAATGTGTTGAAAATATCCTTGTGAAACGATACTAGATAAAGCTCAAATTTCAAGAATATTCTACTAATTTCACGGAGTATAGAAGCAATACTTTAACAAAATGATGGAATAATCAGGAATACGAGACGAAATAATATTACTCACATACTACAGAGTATGGAGGAAAATATTATTCCTATGAATACTGAACAAAATAATATCTCTTACCTCAAAAGAAGACTGGATACTGGAATAGTGAGGTAACAGACTTCTCTTCTACTTTCTCTCTAAAGCTTCTCTCTCTATAGCTTCTCTTTTTATAATTGCTCTTGTGAGTCTTAGTGAATTGGTGAGAATGAAAGAAGAATGAACTTCTATTTATAGGAAAACATAGTTTCGATAATTGCACGTTTTGGGGCTCAAAATATTATAGTATAATACCTTCATTTTTCCTTCATTTTTAATTTAGTCCTGCAAGTATTATCAAACTTGCACCACCTCCCCTAATAGTACATGCATGTGAATCAATAGTACACATATGTGAACAAATAGTTATAAGCATGTGAATTAATAACAATTAATTGTTCATTATCTGATTAATTACCCGATTGGTCAATATAACCTCCAGACATCCATTATTATCGAAATAGATGTCGATTTCCACTAACACTAAAATCCTAACATAATGGAAATATCAATTTCATCTTTAATCAACACGAACTTATTCATCATTAATATTATAACTTACAATATTTAACAACCAGATCATTCCCAGGAAAAAGGGGCTTTCCGATAAGGATTTCTCCCTATCATGCCTTGAATTAGGTGACCAAACCTCTCATTGATGAACTTTCTAGACATTGTCAATATTGCAAATAATAATATGAATAACTTTGTCGTCTCAATTATTGATTTAATAATATAAAATATTATGCAGATGATACTGTGACAATAATTGAATCAATAATATGAAAGATATTATGCAGCAATTATTGTGACGCCCCCAAAATAGGTATACATCACCCATCTTAGGTCGCCAGATATAAGGTACATAATATAAATACAACCTTAAATATACAACATGAGCTGTGAGTTATAATACAAATATTGTCTTCTAGACAATATTCAAACTCAAAATAAGTCCTCAATACATTTATTATCACACTATTTCATAGAATAGTGAGGACTACTAATGCTATCATCTGGACCGTCACTCCGTTCCCCGACTAGTCCCTACTACGTTCTCATTTCCTAAAGAGAACAATGAAAGCAAAAGGGTGAGCTCAACTAGCCCAGTAAGAAATATTATTACTAAGATAATGCAGAATAAATTATCATTAGCCTTCAATAGTGTTAAACTGATAAAATATAACAAACATCAAGTTTAACTGCAACGAAACAAGCAATCCATTAGAAGAGTCAAGTAAAGAATAAAATCTACTATCTTCTATGATTTAAAAGGTTTTTCATTACTTTTATCGCTAAGACTCAGCTTAATAAATAATCCACATCATCCCTGCACTACGGCCAAGGATATTCATTAGTATCACGACCACAAATTATCCATGCACTACAGGCCAAGGATATTCGTGTATTCATCAATGGTTATGATCATGTTAACAACTGTCCATCAATGCACTACGACCAATGAGGATTTTTACCACATCATTTGTAATATTTCGGTCATGATTATCTTAGAATAATCCACGGTCATAATCATACCAAGTCCATCTATACCTACAGAATGCCATAGATGACTTTCAACATAATATATAAGTATGAGGATGATGACAATTCAATAAAACAAGTTCAAGAATAAATTTTAAAGATTTATAAGTTAATTTATCCTTAACTCAATAACGTCCAAATTGTCAACATGATACTGCTTTGTGGAGTAAAATTCAAGAATGCTCAGAAGAATATTTTCATGAAAAGATACTGGATGAAGCGCAAATATCAAGGATATTCCACTAATTTCATGGAGTATAGAAGCCAAAGCTTTAACCAACTGAGTATAATAGAATATATGAAACTACAAATGGATTTTTGCCCGCCATGCGGTAATCCACGTAGACAGATCATTTCCATAATTTAATAAGGAATGAATACGAAGGATCATTCACCATGCATGTGGTCATCCACATAGACATATTATTCCAATAGAATAATAAAGAATGGAACCAGGTCATGCGTAATCCTCACTGACAGGATATTCCAATAGAATAATAAAGAGTGGAACCAGGTCATGCGTAATCCGCACTGACAGGATATTCCAACAAAATAATAAAGAATAAAATATCAACAGAATTCACCATGCATGCGATAGACCGCACAGACAGGTTATTCCAACTGAATAATAAAGAATGGAATAATAGAAGAATTTTACCATGTATGTGGTACTTCGCATAAATAGGTTATTCCAACATAATAATAAAGAATGGAATAACAATAGCTCTCTTAATGAATACGAAAGAAATAATACCCCTTACCTTAGAAAAACTGAATACTGGAGTAGTGAAGTAGCAGAATACTTTTCTTCTTTCTCTCTATAGTTTCTCTCTCTAGAGTTTCAGTGAATTCGTAAGAAATAATGAAGGAATGAGCTTCTATTTATAGAAGAACTGAAAGTAGCTCTTGGTCTTAACGAAGGGTCAAAATGATTCTTGGTAATATTGAAGAGACAACTACTATTTGCGAAGGGGCAATTAACTCTTAGAACACCAAAGAGATAAGTAACTCTTGGAAAACCGAAGGGACAAGTAACTCTTGAAAAACCGAAGGGACAAGTTACTATTAAAACTTTAAACCAACGATCCATATTGATTTACTATTATAATTTCAACCAACTGTCTGAAAAATTATCACATCTTCTCATGGAATAATATTGTACTCAAAAATGATTTGGAGCGAAAAGAAATATATTTTTCGGGTGAATAGTACCCCATGAATAGTACCCCGGGAATAGTGCCCCAACACGAAAAGTGTCCCAAATACCCGAGTGAACAATACTAGAATGAATAGTAACTGGGTGAATAGTAACCCGTAAATAGTAACCCGACACAAAAAGTGCCCCGAATACCTGATTGGTCAATATAACCTCCAGACATCAATTATTATCGAAATAAATATCGATTTCTACTAACACTAATAATTCCCACACAGTGGAACTATCAATTTCATCTTTAATTAACACGAACTTATTCATCATTAATATTATAATTTACAATATTTAATAACCAGGTCGTTCTCAGGAAAGAGGGGGCTTTCCGATAAGGATTTCTCCTTATTGGCGCACAATTAAGTGACCAAACCTCTCCTTGACAGAACTTCTAGACATTGTCAATATTGCAAATAATAATATGAATAACTTTGCCGTCTCAATTATTGATTTAATAATATATCATATTATGCAGATGATACTGTGACAATAGATGAATCAATAATATGAGAGATATGATGCAACAATTATTGTAGCAATAATTAAGTATAACTGAGTGACTTCTCACCTAAGCATCAATAATCAATACCGTGTGCTACTATGCAACCACGTGTATTACTATACTTTTACTACCGGGTAGTTCAATAGTTTTAACGGTAACACCTCCGCCATTATTTTTATAAAAAGATAATTATGTCATTTTCTAACTACGACAATACTTCCGTTGTGGGATCCACCAATGATTGTGCCGTCATACGAATATTCCCTGTTAAAATGAATATTCCCTGACCAATCGAATATTATATAACCACTTGCTTACTTTGCAAAATTTGTAAATATTACCCACAACTATAACATTATATCAAATCCACACCATAATATTCAAAAATATATTCTGAGAAAATTATTCTTTATTCATAAAAGTTGGGGTCTTACAACCTCCCCTTCTTATGAAATTTTGTCCTAGAAATTAGGGTACATACATGGTATGTCGAAGAGATGAGGATACCTTAATTTCATCTCAGATTCTAACTCCCAAGTTATTTCTTCCACATTGTGGTTTCTCCACAAAACTTTGACTTGAGGTATAACCTTGGAGCGTAAAATATGCTCCTTCTTATCCAAGATTTTAATAGGAACCTCTACATATGTTAAATCTTCTGCTATTTCATCCGGTTCTAACTCAATAATGTGGTGCGGGTCTTTCACATATTTACGTAACATAGATATGTGAAAAATGTTATGAACACGAGACATACTTGGCGGTAAAGCGGAGTCTATAGGCCACAGTTCCTACTCAATCGAGGATTAAAATAGGCCAATGAATCGAGGATTGAGCTTTCCTCTCTTTCCAAATCTCGTAACTCCTTTCCATGGAGCAACACGTAACAACACATGATCTCCAATATCGAATTCTACGTCCTTTCGATGAAGATCAGCATAACTCCTTTGTCGATCTTGTGAGGTTTTTATACGTTGTCGGATCGTTTGAATCTTTTCCTTAGTTATACGTACCAACTCTGGTCCCAACAACATTGCTTCACCTACCTCATCCCAGCATACTGGAGAACGACACTTTTGAAAGTAGTATGCATACAAGCCAATCATGTTTGATGATAAAGCATATACTTTGTAACAATCTTATTCATTTATTAATAAAAAGTATTAATTTATTAAAGGCTTTTAATTATCTACATGATGCTATTTTTATAATATGTGATAAACCCATAGTTTTAAGCAATGCTTTTAGAATAATGATGATGATCATTCTAATGAGATCTAAATTCTTTGAAAGCTTAAAACTAAAATAGTTCCCAATCGTTGGATTACTAAATTGGGGATTAGTGAATCCGGATAGATTGGTACATACGTTGCTAACTTGCTCATTGGATGAGGATGATTGATCTCATGATCATTTGTGTGGAGACACTAAAGCAAGTATGTAGGTGCTTATTAGAGAATAAGTTCATTTGAACGTGGCTCGCTAAGGAATACCTAATGGAGTTTTATTTGCTGTCAATAGGAATTCTCGTAGTGATAGTAGTCTGAGTAATCCTTGGACTTGAGATCATCATAGTATCTTGTGTATGATGAGTTATACTTTGACTTATTCCTTAAGACCCTTAGGGTATATCAAAGTGTATGCTTGGGTATAATAAGTTGTACATGGAGATAATGTATGATCAATAAAGAATCTACCACTTCTAATAAAAGAGAGAAATGTCCTATGTGATTCGATAAATGACAACCCAGTAGTCCTTGGCAAAGCGTAATGAAATTAGAAAGGAGTTTCTAATTTGCATTATTTGAGTTGTGCATTTAAGAATCGAAATACATATAATTAAATAAAATAAGACTTGACAAAGAATTCCATGTCTTATATTTAATTGGGACATTGTATGGTGGAAGGATTGAATTGTGCGGTAACTATTTACTCAAAGGTTCTTTTATGATTAATGTTGAAATCTATATTATCCGGAAAGTCGTTGATCGCTAGGAGGCTTATCCCTATTGTAGAATAAATATTATTTATTTAAATAAATTAATTATTTAATTTATTTATTTAAATAAGATTAAATTGTTCTAATTGATTTATTCACAACCGGTTTAATATGGAGAACCTAAAGGGTCACACCATAAAAGGAAGAATAATTATTTAATAAGTTAATGGCATAATCGTAATAATATATTATGTATATTTAATTTAATCTATGGTGATAGAATAAATTAAATAGCTTAATATTATTATTTAATATTTTAGAAATATTAAATATAAATTAATAAGAGGAGTCTTATTAATATTATTACAATTATTATTATTTTAATTTCTAAAAGAGTTTAGGAATTAATTTAATATAAGTACTCTCATTTATTCCTAATAAGATTAGGAGGTTAAATTAATTAAAAGAGTTTAATTAATTATCCCTAATTAGATTAGGGAGCTTAATTAATTAAAAGAATTAATTAATTAAAACCCAATTCCTTAATTGTTAAGATGGGTTGCCCACATCTATAAATAAGAGGAGTCTTATTAGGTGTGGTATGGGTTGTTGACTTGAACAAAAATGCGTAATAATTCCAAGTTGTTGGGAGTATGCCTTTTCTATAGAGATAGAAAACTAGGGTTAGCCATAACACCCATCTTCTTGAATTTTATTCTTCCTTGGTGGATCACCTCTGAGGCCAAACACATGGGTGGCTAACGTTGATCAAAGGAAGGAACCAAACCGGTGGATTCAAGTTGAGCGAAAAAAGGATGGAGGTGAACTTGTACTGAGGAAGCTCGATCTTCAAGGGTATGATTTTATTCTTTATCTTTTCGTTTAATTAATAATTATGCATAAAGGATGATCCGGGTATATGGTTTGTAAATTTTAAACTCGATTTTTCCACGCTTTCGCACTTTTTTATGCAATTTGATTGCGTTATGAATATTACAAACCTATAATGGAATCGAGCCAAATCTTTTATGCGAATTATTAATTGTTTTAATTTAATATCTATATTGATATGTGTTTAGAACAATTTAATTGGGCATAATTTTATTGTATAAAATTTATTTAAAAAAAAAAAATATATTACGGAAACCATAATAAAAAAATAAAAAAAAAAAAGCTACGGTATGCATAATTTTCCGTGACCCAGTTTTTGTTTTTTTTTAAAGTTCTTAGCTTTTTGGAATAATGATGACCGGGATCAATTTTTTTTTTTTTTTTTGAAAAGGTAACGCGAAGTCAATGACATAAAAAAAAAAAAAAATTAATTAAAAGGTAGTCGTTAATTGTTTAAAAAAAAAAAAAAGGTAACTTGCCATGATTAGTTTTTAAAAGAGACGATACGTGAGATTCCAACGTGACCTACCGTGTTTTAATAAGATAAAAGGAAAGGTACAGTTATTATATTATATATATATATATAATAGTTATATATATATATATATATATATATATATTATTCTTAATTATTTTATAATTAAAATAAAATATTTATTTTAATTTTAAAATAAAAGTTTATTTTAATATTAAAATAAAAAGGAGTTTATTTTAATTTTAAAATTGAATATTATATATATATAATTATTTTAATCTTAAAATAAAAAGTTTATTTTAATTTTAAAATAAAGGTTTATTTTAATCTTAAAATAAAAAGGTTTATTTTAATTTTAAAATTAAATTTCATGCTAACTAATTAGAGTTGGAATTGGATTCCATAATAACTAATTGGAGTTGAAATTGGATTTTATCTTTCCTTTAATAAAGGAGTTTATTTAGATATGGAATAAGATTTCATATTATTCAAAATAAAGGAGTTTATTTGTGAATAGGAAAGAAAATCTGTGTTTCCTTAAATAAAGGAGTTTATTTAGATATGAAATAAGATTTCATATTATTCAAAATAAAGGAGTTTATTTGTGAATAGGAAAGAATATCCGTGTTTCCTTTAATTAAAGATTTATTTTTTTTTTACATGGAATTGGATTCTATAATTAATTAAAATAAAAGAGTTTATTTTAATTAAAGATTTTTTTTTATTACATGGAATTGGATTCCATAATTAATTAAAATAAAGGAGTTTATTTTGATTAAAAATTTTGATTAAAATAAAATAGTTTATTTTATTCAAAATGGATAAATTAAAATAAAATAGTTTTATTTTGATTTAAATTTGGATTAAAATAAAGGAGTTTATTTTGATTCAAAAATAGATTTTATACTAATTAAATTTGCCCATTAAATGATATCAATATATATATTAAATGTTTATTATTCATGAGATGAATGTTATTTATTGATGCATATGGTGATGTGTATGATAATAAATGGGATTGATTATGGACTATTGACCAAATGTGATTGGATTTTATTTTAGTTGGATGCATGAATGTATGGGTTTTATTAAATGGGGTTACAGCGTACCTCGTCTTCTCTAATTTTTCTTAATGTAAATTCTATCTCTCTCCTATGTACTTCCCTCGATCACGATCAAGGCTTCTATTTATTTTAAAATAGTTTTGTAATAGGAATAGTTAGAATTAATTTTAAAAAATTAGAGATAAAGGAGCAAGAGAGCTTGAAGACCCGTTTGTAATGGAGCCCGGGTTTAAATGTAATAGTTATATTTAAATATTATTTCTTGCACCCTAGGGTTTGACCTTTTGGTTCACTTGGTGGCTCTAGTGAACCAAACTAGAATAAAAGTCCATAATCAATCCGGGTAGAATATAGTATTCTATATGTGCATGCTTATTCTATATATATTATATATTATGCAAACATGCTTCGCATGTTCATTAATATAATACGTATTTTATATATATATATGTAAATGCTTGGCTAAACAAGATGAGACAAATTAATAACAAACCCCTCGATTTTTATATTAAGTCCTAAGCGTTCAAAGATATTTGGAATATCGAGCGTCGCCTTCTAGCATGATAAAATTAATAGAGTATTAAATATTTAATATGAGTTTGTTGTGTCACCACAAGGCAAGTATTAAGTATTTAAGATGTTAATTTATCACATTTGATGCTTATAAAGAAAATTGAACAATATTGTTTTGTTGTGTCACCACAAGGATGATATTTTTCTTTTTGAATATATGGAGTGCTAGGTTGGACTTAACTTGGATAATTTTGATTTGGATGTGCCACCACTTGATCAAAATAATCTAAGAGGCAAAATACTGGAGTTGCATAGTTGATGTAATTGACAAAAAGTTGTCTACCTATTTATTTATATATAGTTTGTTGTGTCACCACAAGGCTATATACATTTGAAATGGGATCCTTATTCTCACTAGCAAATCTTTAATTAGATTTTGCCGAACTATATAAGTGAGGGTAATATAGTTTGAAGAAAATAGTGGGAGATACCAATTTAAAACAAGACCTAATTTATTTTGGTAATTAATAAAAGAATGTATGTTAAAAATGTTGTTAATTACAAATTCATTTACAGAATTTTACAATGTCTAAAATTACTATCACTGCGAAGCATATTAGATGCTAAATTAACCAGATCGAATTAAACGGATTGGTTAAGGAATTTGAGAATAGTTCTCATAGCTGAAAAGCTATCTTATGTCCTTAATACGCCTATCCCTGCAATGGTTGCAGACAATGCCTCTGAGGAAGACATTGCTACTTTTAGAAAGTGGCAAGATGATACACAGTTGGCTCAATGCATCATGCTCGCATCTATGAATGTAACGAGCTTGACGTCGGCATGAAACTATGGATGCTCCTACTATATTCACTGCACATCAAGTAGTTGATGGTGAGGAAAGTAGACCGATAGATATCGAGATATCTAAGGAGCTCTTCCGATCTAGAATGGCCAATGGCACTATAAATGCAGACAAAAAGTTCTTAACATAATCAATTTGATTGATCAATTAGGACAACTGGTTTTGTCATGGATGGAGAGTTGAGCCAAGATTTGATCTTGCACTCACTCCGGACTCCTTTCACAATTGTTGTGAATTTTTCATATGAACAAGCTAGATATCGCCTTTCGATTTGCTTAAAATGTTGAAAAATGTTAAGAGTCACTTTCCAACCAAGAAAGATCAAGTCTTCTTGGTAGGGCCAAAGGATCTTCCTCAAAAGAAGAACGATTCAAAGAAGGTATATAGAAAGGCATAAACAAAGGATAATAAGAACAAAAGCGTCACGGATAGCAAAGGAGTTTGCTTCCACTACTTGAATAAGCTTCGACATTTGAAAGAAAGCTGCAAAGAAGCATCTTGCGAGAGGCTAACCAAAGAAGCTTAGTGAAGTTTGATTTTACAATACAAATTTGTTCATGATTGAAATAAATTTTATTTAAAGTCAAGGTTCTACTTGGGTATTGGATACCGACTTTGGTTATCATAAATATAGATTTATGAAGGGACCAAATGTAGTAGAAAGTTAAACAAAGATAAGTAATCCTATGTGTGGAAAATGAAGCAAAGGTTGCTTTGCATTAGCTATAGAAACTTATAGTTTAGCACTTTCTTACGGGCAAATCTATTAAGTCGATAAGTTGTTATTGTATTCCAATTCTTGTTAGAAACATTATTTCCATTTTATTGTTGAATGATGAAATTTTGGTATTATAATTAAGAACAATTGTTGTTCTATTTATAATAATAATGTTTTGTATAGAATCGAATATTACTTAATAAATTTTGTATACTTGACTTACATGAAAATAATTTTGCATATTGAACAAATTAGTATAAGAAAAGGAGATGATCATTCAAAGAGTTGAATGTGTGTATTTGTTGAAATACAAGTGTGAATTATTTGAAAGGTTCAAAGAATTGAAGTGAAACAAATTGACAAAGTTTTAAGATTCTTTGATTAGATCAAGGAATAAATACTTGTGCAATAAGTTTCTAGATCATCTCAAATGGTTTTCTCATAATGGACACACCACGATCGCATAATTGATTGATGTATCCGAATGAAAAATCGTACCTTGTTGGACATAGTGCGGTCCATAATGATTTTACTGACATTCCAAAGATCCTTCTAGGATCATGTCCTAGAAATGGTCAGATATCTACTTTTAAAGGTAACCTCAAAATCCAAATTTCAAGACTCCATAAAAGTTATGGATAGGAGGATTCCTAATCTTAAGTATGTTAAGATAAGGGTTGTCCAACTTATGTGAAAAGGTTTCAAAGGATAAGCTTGGGACAAAATTTGACATGTATATGATTTGTGGGACATCCTAAAGTAAGTTTAGGGCATATGTTCTATAATCCTACATAGCAAAAGGTGTTTATTATAAACACCACGCCTTCTAAGATAAAGGTGTTTATCATTGAAAGGGCTAGTGGGAGGATAATACATCTTGAAGAGTTCAAGAACCACAAAATACTATAAGTCAAATAAGAGGAACTCATAGATAGACCTATCATACCACAACCTAATAAGTAAATCGGAATAGTACCAAAGATACCTAGGAGGTATGGATTCATCATGGATGATGATGATGAGGTACACATCATAGAAGATGATGATCCGAGTTACATTCGATGAGGTAAGACTTCTAGTGTGTACAAAAAAGGGTTGATGGGGCGTCGTGAAATTTCTAGTATTATATGTTGATATACTACGGATGAGGAATTACATACCAATGCTACAATCAGTAAAGATAAAGTTGTCTAAACAATCCTGCATGAATGATTTGGGAAGAGTATCATTATTGGGGATAAAATCTATATAGATAGATACAAGAGGATGCTCGACTTAACCCAAGGAACGTATATTCATTTGATGCTAAAGTCGTTTAGCATAGCAAACTCCAAGAGATGTCTCATGTTGATGAGCTATGGAGTGTATCTCTCTTAATAGTCCCCACAGACTCCTGAAAAGAGAGGTCGCATGAGTAACAATCATGTATGCAATGAAATATCTGAGACACGATGTTGATCGGTCGTATTATGGAGAAGTTCACTATGAGTCGGTGAAAAACATCTTAAAGTGCTTAACTTAGCAGGTACTAAGGATGTGATCATACTCATGGTGGGTCTAAATTAAAACTAGAGGGCTTAACAGACTCAAGTTTTTCGAGACGGACCAAGATGACGAAAAATCCACTTTAAGGTAAAGCGTTATCTTGAGCAGGTGGTGCGATTGAATTGGAAAGGTTCCAAACAATGAAGAGTTCTTTGGTTTAGTAATAAAGACAAAGTATATAGCTATAAATGAAGCTACAAGTTGATTGTTTGGATTAAAGTTCATTCTGAACTAGGAATAGTTCTAAAGTCTCATCTTGGATCTAAACATGTGTTGTGGCACTTTCATTTGATTATAAGAATCATTGAAGATGGGAAATCACTATAGAGATAGTGAACTCTCAAAACAACATTACATATCCATTAACTAAAGCTTATCCAACAAAGCGGGATAATCGTCACTTAGAGAAGAAGAGTATAAGATACAATGGCGATTGGCTTTAGTGCAAGTGGGAGATTGAAAGTAGTATGCATACAAGCCAATCATGTTTGATGATAAAGCATATACTTTGTAACAATCTTATTCATTTATTAATAAAAAGTATTAATTTATTAAAGGCTTTTAATTATCTACATGATCTTTGTTTTATAATATGTGATAAACCCATAGTTTTAAGCAATGCTTTTAGAATAATGATGATGATCATTCTAATGAGATCTAAATTCTTTGAAAGCTTAAAACTAAAATAGTTCCCAATCGTTGGATTACTAAATTGGGGATTAGTGAATCCGGATAGATTGGTACATACGTTGCTTGCTCATTGGATGAGGATGATTGATCTCATGATCATTTGTGTGGAGACACTAAAGCAAGTATGTAGGTGCTTATTAGAGAATAAGTTCACCGAGCGTTGGCTCGTTAAGGAATACCTAATGGAGTTTTATTTGCTGTCGATAGGAATTCTGTAGTGATAGTAGTCTGAAGTAATCCTTGGACTTGAGATCATCATAGTATCTTGTGTATGATGAGTTATACTTTGACTTATTCCTTAAGACCCTTAGGGTATATCAAAGGGTATGCTTGGGTATAATAAGTTGTACATGGAGATAATGTATGATCAATAAAGAATCTACCACTTCTAATAAAAGAAGAGAATGTCCTATGTGATTCGATAAATGACAACCCAAAGAGTCCTTGGCAAAGGCGAATGAAATTAGAAAGGAGTTTCTAATTTGCATTATTTGAGTTGTGCATTTAAGAATCGAAATACATATAATTAAATAAAATAAGACTTGACGAGGAATTCCATATCTTATATTTAATTGGGACATTGTATGGTGGAAGGATTGAATTATGCGGTAACTATTTACTCAAAGGTTCTTTTATGATTAATGTTGAAATCTATATTATCCGGAAAGTCGTTGATCGCTAGGAGGCTTATCCTTATTGTAGAATAAATATTATTTATTTAAATAAATTAATTATTTAATTTATTTATTTAAATAAGATTAGAATTGTTCTAATTGATTTATTCTATAACCTGGTTTAATATGGAGAACCTAAAGGGTCACACCATAAAAGGAAGAATAATTATTTAATAAGTTAATGGCATAATCGTAATAATATGTTATGTATATTTAATTTAATCTATGGTGATAGAATAAATTAAATAGCTTAATATTATTATTTAATATTTTAGAAATATTAAATATAAATTAATAAGAGAGTCTTATTAATATTATTACAATTATTATTATTTTAATTTCTAAAAGAGTTTAGGAATTAATTTAATATAAGTACTCTCATTTATTCCTAATAAGATTAGGAGGTTAAATTAATTAAAAGAGTTTAATTAATTATCCCTAATTAGATTAGGGAGCTTAATTAATTAAAAGAATTAATTAATTAAAACCCAATTCCTTAATTGTTAAGATGGGTTGCCCACATCTATAAATAAGAGGAGTCTTATTAGGTGTGGTATGGGTTGTTGACTTGAACAAAGTACGTAATAATTCCAAGTTGTTGGGAGTATGCCCTTTCTATAGAGATAGAAAACTAGGGTTAGCCATAACACCCATCTTCTTGAATTTTATTCTTCCTTGGTGGATCACCTCTAGAGGCCAAACACATGGGTGGCTAACGTTGATCAAAGGAAGGAACCAAACCCGGTGGATTCAAGTTGAACGCGAAAAGGATTGGAGGTGAACTTGTACCTGAGGAAGCTCGATCTTCAAGGGTATGATTTTATTCTTTATCTTTTCGTTTAATTAATAATTATGCATAAAGGATGATCCGGGTATATGGTTTGTAAATTTTTAAACTCTGATTTTTCCACGCTTCAGCACTTTTTATGCAATTTGATTGCGTTATGAATATTACAAACCTAACAACTTTTTTCCATACAACGTCTCGAATGGAGCCATGCCAATACTTGCTTGATAACTGTTGTTGTAGGAAAACTCTACCAATGGTAAGAACTTGTCCCAACTTCCCTTGAAGTCAAGGACACAGAGTCTTAATAGATCTTCAAGAGTTTGAATAGTCCTCTCCATTTTTGGCTTAAATGCGAGGATGATATCGCCGAAAGCTAAATCAGAATCCGTGCCCATAGCTTTCTGCAAACTAACCCAAAATCGTGAAGTGAATCTTGGGTCTTGATCAGAAACTATGGATACTGGCATACCATGCAATCTTACAATCTAATTTATGAACATACGAGAAAGACGTTCAAGTGTATAAGTTTCTCATATAGGTAAGAAATGAGCCAACTTGGTCAATCTATCAATAATGACCCAAATCACATCTATGCCTTGAGAAACCTTAGGAAGACCAATAACGAAATCCATGGTAATGTGCTCCCACTTCCAATCTGGAATTTCATCCTGGGAATGATCTGGTTGTTAATATTACGAGTTATAATAATAATGAATAAATGTTATTAAAAATTGAATTTGAGTTTAGAGTTGGATTTGGAGATGCGGACGTGATATTTGAGTTCAGAATGATGAAATTGGTAGAAATAGACTATAAACACAAAATTTATCGGGGTTGACTTTTTGATCAAAAAGTCAACAATTGACTTTTTCAAAAAAAGTCAAACTTCGAAAATTCAAAAATGAAAACGTTGTTAAAAATATTGAGGGGATTTTTATGAAGTATTTGATGTAAATTTTGCTTATTTTATGGACCCCCATCTACCCATTTTTTAAAATAATCGGTAGAAAATTATTTAATATAATAAAGGTGAGGCCCACATGTGGGGCCCATATATGTTGAAATCTGAAAATAGAAATGGGGGTGGGAAGATGATAGCTTGGTCGGGAGGGAGTAAGGATGTTATTATATATATATATATATATATATATATATATATTATAATAAGTTTTGTTTTTAATGTAAAATAGAATATATTATATTTTATATAAAGTTATTTGTTTTACTTGAATTTTATAATATTATTTTTTAATACGGACGTCTTAGAAATTTGAAGTTTCAGCCCGTGAATTTTCGACTAATTTCCAACTGTTGGTCCGTGAGAAAAAAATTCTAAATAGTATCCTTCCATTCTCCTATAAATAAGATGCTTAGTTAGAATGGAAAATCACACCAGAATCAGAGAATTCTTCTTCTATAATCTTGAGCGTATTTTTTTAGAGGTTTAAGAAGTTTTGAGCGTAGAAAACAGTGAAAGTTTTCTTCAAGAATATATCCGCTATACCAGTTGGAATACTCATTTTTTCAAGGTAAGGGATGTTATTTTTGTTCAATATTCGCTTGAAATAATATTTTCTTCCATACTATGTAGTATGTAAGTAATATTATTTCGTTCTAGATTTTGAATTCTATACTTATTTGGTTAAAGTTTTGGCTTCTATACTCCATGAAATTAGTAGAATATCCTTGATATTTGCGCTTCATCCAGTATCTTTTCATGAAAATATTATTTTGGGCATTATTGATAAGTTTTAACTTTTTCATGATGAAGTACTATTCACGGGGTACTATTCTCGAATTACTATTCATGAGTTACTATTCATGAGTTATTATTCACGAGTTACTATTCACTAGTTACTATTCACGAGGTACTATTCATGACAAAAATTGATTTCTTTTCGGTCCAAATTATTTTTGATACATTATTATTCTTGAATTTTACTCCACAAAGCAGTATCATGTTGACAATCTGGACATTATTGATTTCTAAATAAATAAAATTGTTAAGTCTTCAATATCTATCCTTTACTTTTATTTGATTGAATTATTATATCATTGTCATCATCCTCTTGATTATATTATAATGAAAGTCATCTGTGGCTGTAGTGCATAGATGGACTTGGTATGATGATGACAAGGAATTATTCGGTATAATCATGACCGTAATGTTACAAATGATGTGGTAAAAGTCCTCATTGGCCCGTAGTGCATTGATGGACAGTTTTTGGTATGATCATGACCATGAGTTCTCTTCGGCCAAGGGTGCAAAGATGAATTATTTTATGGCGTGATCATGACCGTTGATGAAAACACAAATATCCTTAGCCCGTAGTACATGGATAATTCGTGGTCGTGATACTAATGAATATCCTTGGCCTGTAGTGCAGGGATGATTCGATGAAGTGGATTAATTATTGAGCTAAGTCTCAGTGATAAAATATTAATTTATGGATGTGATAATAATGAATATCCTTGGCCTGTAGTGTGGGGATGATTCGATGAAGTGGATTAATTATTGAGGTGAGTCTCAGCGATGAAATATTAATTCATGGATGTGATAATAATGAATATCCTTGGCCCGTAGTGCATGGATAATTCATGGATGTGATACTAACGAATATCCTTGGCCGTAGTGCGTGGATAATTCGGTGATGTGGATTATTTATTAAGATGAGTCTCAACGATAAAATATTGATAATAAACTTTTAATTCGTAGATGATAGTAGATATCATGCTCTACTTGACTCTTCTAAAATACAGTTACATGTCTTTGGCCTGTAGTGCAAAGATGAACTATTAATGAATATCTTTGGCTGTAGTGCAAAGATGAATTTATTAGTATGATTATGAAAAGGAATTGTGATTTGGTATAACCATGATTTTTGATGTTTCAGGTAAAGACAGGTGATGAAAATTATCTTCGTCTTGGGTGCGAAGAGGAATTTAGAACCACAATTATGATTATGAGTTATTCACATAATTTTGGACAGGAACTGTTGATTGATGTTACATGGATAAAATATTATTTGGTGGACTTTTAACATGGAGAAGATAATAGACTTTATGGTCTATTTGACTCTTCTAATGGATTGCTCATTCCGCTGCAACTATGGTTGAAAAGTTTTATCATCTACCATATGTTCTAAATCTCTGATTTATCACTGACGAATGCTATTGATAATTTAATTATTTTTAGTCATGATATTCTTTACTGGGCTAGTTATGATCACCCTTTTGCTTCACAATTCCTTTCAAGTAATAAAAGTGTAGTTGGGTCGAGCGGGGTAACAGGGGAATAGAACGTTGGTCTATAGCTGTTGAGGTTCTCCCTAAACAGTATGTAAATAAATTTATTGAGAACTTTAGATAAGTGTGTTGTATTTTATACATCATTTAATAGTTATATTTGTTAGTTCCCAGAGGCACAATAGTTTGTTAGAGTTTATGCCCTAGAGGCCAATTATTTGATATAATTGCTTAACATTTTGATATTATATTTGATTAAATAAATGAATGATTTTATTATGGTTTTATTTACTGCGTTATATAAATGTTAACATAATAAAATTCCTTAGAATAGTGATACAATTTATATAGTTTCAAGTATGTGACTTGAACATGAGATTATATAATTACAATTAGTATCATTGCTCTTAAATGTCCCTAGTCGAGTACCATTGTTGATAGGACAACAATGATGCATTGAGACTAGTATGTGGATTGAATGATGACCAAATCTCATTGGTCATAAATATATGAGATATTAAGTCAATGCATAGGTATGTGTTAGAGAACGATGTACTGGACAGACCCATCATGAGAATTCTATGTGGAGCATCGAAGTGTCATTAACGATTCTCATAGTGACAATGATTTAATGGTCCTCCGACTTTAAATCACTATATTTCTACACGAGAATTTATGTACTTTGATATCATCAAATGTCACCTTTAATAGGGTGGACTATAAAGGTGATTATTGGATACATCATGAATCGTGTGAGGAATATGAGTGATCTAGATGGAATTTAACCATCCTATATATTATGGGTGATGTCCATAGGCCTCTTGATTGAGTAGGACTATGAAATGCATGGCCATGCTCAAATATTGATTTGTTTCATATAGTCTACTCATTGATCAAGAAAACTTAGATTAAATTATGAAGAGTATGACACATTCCATGACTCGAGTTTAATCTAGGATATTAAGGTTAAAAGGATTAAATTACATTGAAACATTGGTCACGAAAAGGTTGCATCGAATCATCGATCTTATTATTACTTGGGTAGCGATGATGCATTACTAGATGCCAGCTCACTTTGTTTATAATTTTATAATATGATTTTAAAATTATTGCCAACGTAATAATAACCTATAAGTCACACACAAAGAACGTTATTAAAGGGAATTAATTTAAATTGTAAGGATTTAAATATATCAATATGATTGATAGTATTTAAATCACGAATTTAAATTAAAAGGATGCTTTGTATATGTATATATATTAATTAAGACTTAATTAAGATATAATATATATATAAATTCAGATTTTATTTTAATTAGATTAGGGTTTTTGATTAATTCCAATTTATTGCTATATATATATGATATATCAGTGTCTTTGGAAAGTTAATCAAAACAAAAACCCTAGTCGCTCTTAGAGAGAGACTAAAGAAAACAGTTTCGTAAATCCTCATCCTTGGTGGCTAGTACCGCGATTCCTTCTTCTGCAGATCGTAGGACGATTCGTGGAGCGTTCGTGTGGATACCGTAGAGACGTAGTTCGTTCAAATTGCGTTGGAGATTCGACCTCATCGTTTAATCGCTTTCTTAATCGGTATAATTTCTAACCACTGAATTAACTGTTTTTCGCATGGATCCTGTTTAGGGTTTCGAATTTGGTTTAAATTGTTCTATTTCCGCTGTACGTTTCTATGTCAAAACCCTACATCGTTATGTAGAAGGGGGGGGGGGGGGGTTGAATAGATATTTAAAAATCTTTTCATTTTAACTTGTTAGTTAGATAATGATTAAAACTTTAGTAGAATTAATATTAGTTTTAATCTCCCTTAAGATAGTGAGTTTATGTGTAAATTGGATTTTGAGAATTAAATTTTTATTTTTATTAAATAAATTTAATTGATTATTTATGGAGCAAGCTAATTGAAGGTCGTTCTATGACCTAGAAATTTCAGAACATCGTAGGATTTTGGCTACGTGGTAGAATTAAAGTATTTGAATTTCCAAGATGAAAATAAAAACTTTTCGAGAAAGTTTCCGAAAAACACTATTCACGCATTTCTGCTCGGGAATTATTTTTGAACTTCCGAGAAATACGTAACGATAAAACATTGATGTGAGATGGAATATCCAATAATATTTCAGTTATGGAAAATGTAATATTTCGCCTGTGGACTTAAAACCTAACGTTTAAGAAAAATAATTTACGGGAAGGAAATGTAATGCGATTAATGAATTAAGCAATGATCGTATAATACGTAGGTATTATACGAAGTAATGAATATGAGTATGATGTGATGTACTATACGAGTAGGTATGAAGGATGGTATCTCGTATATCATGAATTAGTATACGAGTTAGAATACAAGATGAATACGTAAATTATATGTTATAAGGCTTAAAGCCAAATGTATTGAATATTTAAATTGTGTAGGAAATTGTATGGTGCAATAAGAAGTTGACAAGGCCCAAATGTAAGAATGGTTAAATACAAAGTAAGTTATTGATCAAGCCCAAGTGTTTGTTTAATTGCAAGCCCAATGAATAAGTTAATATTAGTTAAGCAAATTATGCTAGAAGCCCAAATGATTAAGTAAATTAATTAAACCTAAGCCCAAGTAAGTATCCAATGGGTAAGAACCATGGAGCAACCCATGGATGATCCAATGTGATGAACAAGTAAACCTAGAGGCTAAGTTAGTCTGGTGATCACACAAAGTGCATTAATGCGATAAACAAGTATACTTAATGATTAAGTAAGTGTGATGACCAAGTGTTGTGGTGAGAAAGTAATGTGACTTAATGGCTAAAAGGAGTGGTGGGAAAGTGTTGTGATGGCCAAGCAAAATGTGTAGAGGCTAAGTTACTTAATGAGCAAGTAGTGAATAGTAAGGAGGTGGAGTAAGGAGGTGGAGTGGCCTTATGACCCTTTTACCCTCACTTGGAGATGCCTATAAATAGAGAGCTTGTGCATTCATTTTGTGGTTGTTTCATTTCATCCCACATATAAATTAAGAGCTTATTTGGTTGAGAGAATAAGTTGGCATAAGTTAGTCTTTCATTATTCAAATAAGCAAGAAGGAAGAAGAAGGGTTAGCAAGAATGAAGATCAAAGGTTAATCAAGTGCTCATCAAGAGTAAGTAATTCTTAGACCATGTTTCTCTTTCTCTTCCATTGTTAGAGAAGAGGGTATTGGTAGAGCTAGTGTGTAAAGGAATGATAAACCAAAGGGCTTAAGTCTTAATAAGCCGTATAATTCATGAATAAGCTATTCGTAATCATTTAAGTTACGAACTTGTGAAGAAAAATAATGAAAGTATAAGAACTTGTAAGAAGTGGTAATATGTTTACATTAAGAAGTTAGCATGATTAATAAGAGGTAAGAATAAGGATTAAAGGACTTAACTTATTAATAAGTCATAAGCAATGAAATCAAGTATATTATACTTTAATAAGTAGTTTATAAGTTTATGAGTTTTGAACTTATTAAGAACAAATAATAACTTATCATGTTAAATTTTAATGAAGCATGTATGTCAAGATGTTAGTATAATGGATTGAATCCAAGTGAAATGGTTTAAAAATCTCAAGTAACGAAGTTTAGCCGGAATTTAGACGATTAGACGACGGTCGTCGAATTCGTGAAATTCTCAGAATGGAAGTTGAATTTTGATATTGAGCTTGGAAACATTGGTTTTCAATGGAAAAAAGTCGTATTTGTCATTATAGAGTTGCGGACTCGAAAATGGCAGGATTCCGACTTAGAACAAAGAAACGAGCATTGAACGTTCACGAACGTTTATTGTTTTCGTTAAAAATGGACTAATAGGTGGATTTTTAGCAAACGAAGTCGAATAGATAAAATTTTTGCATGAACACGTAGAGTATGTAATTTGTGAGACGTAGGCTCTTGAACGAGCCAATTCGAACTTATAACGAAGAAGTTACAAGCCCGGGAATCTCACCAAAAGAAAAATCTATCAAAATTGTCTGATGAACAGAGTCCACGCCGCGGCGCGACTCAAGGCACAAAATTACAGCAAGTGCTGCAATATGAAACCGGACTTAGTCCCTGTTAATTGGCATGTGCTTGCCGATATCGAAGGAGTTGAGCAGCAATGTAAATGAAGCGAAGTTCTAGGTATACAACACCAAATACTTGTGTGCATTTAGTTGTAGAAAGCGATAAATTTGGCGTGCATGATCTTAAAGACACTAGATCATGCATAGTAATAAAAGATTACAAGTAAGGAAATAAAGATAGTGGATTAGTAATGAATCAATACATTAATAAACTTAATGTAGCATCATTAAGATAATTATAAACCTTAAGTAATATACTAAAGGTTGAAGATAGGTCGAATGTAAACGTGAATGGTATGCAATAAATGTAATTAACCAATGACAATCGAGTTTCGATTAAATAACGTAAGGACGTTAGTAAGCCGTGAGGAAGGATAATTAACTTGAACCGAGTTGTATTAATGAAATAATTTCAATTAAGTTATAGAAAGGAACGAAGTTGGTAAGAATGATGTAAAAGAATGACGGAAAGCCAGAACCAATAAAGAACAAATCTAATAAGGTATTAGATTGAGAAGAAGGGTAAGATTCTTTAGGAACCAAGTATGTTCATTCATTACCTAATTTGGTATGTTATGTGATTATGTGTAGTAGAGACCGTAAAGACTCAAAGGAAACGTAATTATACTGTAGCAGACGCTGAAGGCAAGTTTTTCTTAAACGCTTATCTAACCTTCGTGTTAGCCAGGTTTTCAAATGATTCAAATTATGAGATGCATGTATGGTTTTGAAGAAAGAGTCGATGCCAGTTTTAGCTCGGCTAGACTAATCTTGATAGATTGATTGAACTGTTTATAAGTCTTTCAATATAGAATTGCTAATGCTATCCTACGCCAACTAATTGGTACAGATTCAAGGTAAGCCTGAATATGAATAAACAAATGTATTTTCATCAAGTATTCGATGGGCACGTGAGGTTGCCACAACTTAAGCGTACACACGTTTAATGGATGTAGTGTTGATCAACACAGAGTACTATAGGCTGATCACCTAGAAGTGCTCGTAAGATATGTCGAACTTACGGACTTCGTGCCGGGTTGTCCTTTTCAAAGAAACTATAAGACGTTCACGTCTTGATCCAGAATTGATGTATTACTGAATATTGTTATTGTAAAACGTTTTGAAGGAAAAGAAAGGCTATTTTGAGTTATTAATAGTACTTCGTAACTATTATCCAGTTACTAAAGATATACGATTCCTATAATTCAAGCATGCTTTTAAAATGAAATTGTTGTACTTGCTGAGCTTGTTATGGTCACTCTTGCTTGAACCATATGAATGCAACTTAGACTGAATAGACTGAAGAATTCAACAAGGATAAGGAGAAGGCTAAAGCAAAATTATAGATTACCTATGTAATAGTATAGGTTTGTACTGATAATATTTGATATTATGACAAGAACAAAATTAAAGGTTATAAAGAACCTGGGGAATGGTAGTATTATTTTGGAATATATATAAGACATATTCGTTCTTTTGAGGCATTTTAATTGAATGTTTGTGTTAACTGTAGCACCGTGAAGTGATTGTTTGTTGTCTCTTATTTCTTCCGTTCCTTCGTGCATGATGAGCAGTGCTTCCCAAACCTCCTTCACTGTTTTGCTGTTGACAACATTTTCGAACAGATCGTCTTCTAGGGATTTAAACAGAATATTCTTGGCCTTCTTGTCGAGTTGGACAACTCTCTTCTTGTTGTCAGTCCATTATTCTTTGACTTTTATTTGTATTCTATTTGGATCGTCTGTAGTTGGTGCAAGCTTTGTTGGAATATAGGGCCCATTTTGAACGGTCTCAAATAGATCTTCATCTATTGAGTCCATGTATGCTTGCATCCTAACTTTCCAGTTAGCAAATTTATCCTTATTGCACATTGGTGGCTTGCTGTCTCCTCCAGTTCTTGATTCACTTAGTAAGTGTGCCATTGGATCTACTAAATCTTTATAGGTTGTGTAATAGAACCTGCTCTGATACCAATTGTTAGTTCCCGGAGGCACAATAGTTATCTAGAAGGGGGGGGGGGTTGAATAGATATTTAAAAATCTTTTCGTTTTAACTTGTTAGTTAGATAATGATTAAAACTTTTGCGGAATTAATATTAGTTTTAATCTCGCTTAAGATAGTGAGTTTATGAGAGTGAGACAGATATAACAGTTATAGTAAGAATGTAAGAGACACAGTCGTTTTAAGTGGTTCAGAGCACTTAAAGCTCCTAGTCCACCATTCTACTTCTCGAGTAGGAAATCCACTAAGGATATCTTTTACACTTTCTGAATCACTTAGATTCCTTCTGAACCAATGATCAGGAACTTCTTAGTTCACTCTTAAACTCTTCAAGTCCAGCAGAGACTTGGCTCTCTTCTGATTCGCTTAGAACTCTTCAAGTCCTTCCGACTTGGAACTTTTTCTTCAGTTGATTGGTAGATATTGAGTTCTTGATGGTTGCTACTCAGTTGCTGTTTAAGAACTTGTTCGAAAGAACTAAGTAGCTGAGCAAGCTTTTCTTTTTCTCAGATCGTAGAGTTGAGCTTTGAGAGTTCTTGTATGTTTTTGTTCAATGCTTGCTTACATCTCTCATCTGCTTGATTTGCATATATGTGATCTTGAAAACTATCCGTTGGATCCATCCGTTGAAGCATTAAATGCGTTTGAACTTTCTGTTCTTTGATGGAGACTTTTCTGCACATCTTCTGAATTGAATTCTGGCCCACTGACACAGCAGACTACTTTCTCACCTAACACCTGAAAGGTGTTTTCTCCCTTACCAATGGTACTTTCCTTAGCTTCTTCAATACGCTTCTTTGTTGCATACTAAGGATATCTCTTATGTCTTTGGGACTGGTGAGTACTACAACGTTTAGAATCCATTCCTCATATGTTGGAGTTTGTCTTCACATAAAGCGTGAGGCTTGATGCTTCTGACACAAAACAGATGATACTCTACGATTCAGATCGTGGTACTCTACGATTCAGAACGTGGTGACTTGTCGCCTTGGTGCTTGGTCTGATTCTATCAGTCAAGAGCACTACTATTTCTCTTAAATACTTGCACACTACGATCTTTGCTTGCTTGAGTTGTAAACTCTACGTTTTCGAGAGCACACTACGATCTCTGAGTTGGCTCAACAAACGTTGGGACCACTCTACGATTTTCGAAGAGGCCCTTCAAGGCATGCACACTACGATCCTTGAAGCTCTACGTTTCTGCCTTAACTTCTGCAATGTTGATCTGATTGATACACTACGAATTCTTCAAAGTCTATCTATTACATCTCAAGATCAACCTAACAGCTTTGATCTTTCTATCTATACATTCATTTACAGAATGATACACGTTAAGAGCTTAGATCAACCTAACAAATTTGATTCATCACTAAGTCCTAGTTCACATATTCAATTATGGACTTTACAAATAATCATGAACATTTACATTTAAAACATCAAATCAAAATATGCACTCTCCCAACAATCTCCCCCTATTTGATGTTGACATAACTAAAGAGATTTGTTGTCATGATTATTGGTTTCTAGATGCATTTGCAGGAAAATAAATATGACTTACTGTTTCAGTGAGCAGCTGAAATTTCTAGAGAATAAGCATGAATTTATTGATGGTTGAAGAGTAATTCAATTTAGCTCTACATCAATAAGAATTTAAACTTTCACATATCTCTATTTCTTTGGTCTTTTGCGTGGAGGATTGGCATACTCCTCATCCCTTCTTTTTTTGCTTGCTTCATCCCTTCTGGCTATCTCTTCCAGCTCACTTGGGCTTATCCTTGGGTTGTGATCATGCCTATTCATGAATGCAGGATCTCCAATTGGCATTCTTAGGCCTGTAGTGGTCACATTTTATGAGTTGGTAGCTGGCCCTTGACTCCTTATTGGCTGAGCCATCAAGACTTCCTGCTAATCTGATTGCTTGATCGTGGAGTCTGTTGGTGGAATTATCTTACAGGAGGGCTTCTTGAAGCTTGAGTATGAAATTGTCATCTGCCTCTTCCCTGGCTTCCTTGAACTCCTCTGCCTCTGCCCTGGCCTCCTTGAACTCCTTTCCCTTTATTCTCCCCCTTTATGTTAGCATCAAGGGTTCGAATGTCTTCAGATAGTCGAGTCACTCCTTGGACAAGCTCGTTGAGTTGGCTTTGTGTTTGAGCAATGTCCTCTCGATTTTCCTTGACCAGAGCTTCAGATCGAGCTTCTTTGTTCCGGAGGGCAGCTAGAACAATGTCAGTTTGCTGTTCTTGGTTTATATAAGCTTTCTGAAATTTTTTGACTGAAGCTTTTAGGTTGATGATGTTCTCCATCATAAGGTTATTTTGGGCTTCTTGAGATTTCTGTAATTCAAGAACAACCTCTCTTTGTTTGGTGGCTATCCGAAAGTGAATATCATCTCCGTCCTTCATGCTTTGAAGCATTTCCTTGATAATTTTCCTCAGCTTCTTTGTAAGCTCAGCATTTAGAGTGCTTGGGAGATTATTTGCAGCAATGATCATTTGAGTCAGCCAGAGATGAATGTGTTCTGAGTAAGTTTCCAGGCTTTCATCGATGTCCTTGACCATGTTCTTGGACACTTCATTCAAGTCATCTTTCGTGGGCAGATTTGTAAGTGGGTCACTGGGTTGAGGATTGTTTAAAGGAGGGGATGTTTTCTTGAATTGATCTTGCAAGGAGTAGAGGGCAAGATCATGATTGAAGTATTCGTTGTTGGATGAGGAGGGAATATCCGATGGAGGGGCCTGGGTTTGGATGTTTGGGTTTGGTGACTCTACGATTTGAGGTGGAGACTCTGCAATGAGGCTAGAGTCCGTGATCGTAGAGATGATGTGTGAGACCCCAGATTTTATCAATAAAGATTTAAATTTTGACGAAATAATTTTTAATATTATGGTGTGAATTTGAGATAATATTATAGTTGTGGGTAGTATTTATAAATTTTGCAAAGTATGCAAGTGGTTATATTAAATTCGATTGGTCGGGGAATATTCGGTTTAGCGAAATATTCATTATAACTACTCAATCATTGGTGGACCCTCACAATGTAATTATTGTCGGATTGAGAAAACGACAAAAATATTTTATTAAAATAACGGCGGAAGTTTTACCGTTGATACTGTTGAACTACTCGGTAGTAAAAGAACAGTAATACGTGTGGTTGCATAGTAGCACACGGTATTGATTATTGATGCCTATTGTCGATTAATAATATGAATTATTATAGCGATAATGACGTTTTGTTTTATTCAGTATTATTAACGTAATAAAATGCGAAACATCTTTTATATAAAATAGAATACTTTATTAAAGTTATTCTATAAATAGAATATATTATATTTTATTATGCATAGTGTTGCATAGTATTTTGCATAGTGTTTTGCATAGTATTGCATAGTGTTTGCATAGTAAAATGTTTTTATATAAATAGAATATATTATATTTTATTTAAAAGATTTTTCTTTAAATATGGACCGTCGATTAAAGTAAATCAATCTGACCGTTCATGGATTAGTTACTATGCATTCCATTTTCCTATAAATAGAAGCTCATTCCTTCATTATTTTCTTACACTAATTCATTGAAACTCTACAGAGAAAATTATAGAGAGAAGCTATAGAGAGAAAATTATAGAAAGAAGAAGAGTATTCTCTACTTCACTACTTCTATATCAGGTTCTTTTTACGGTAAGGGGTGTTATTCTTTCTTCTTGAAGAGAACTTCATTATTCCATTCACTATTATTATTACATTGGAATAACTTTGTAAAAGTGGCATACCCTATACATAACCTGTATACGCGACATACCCTATACTTGGTGAAATCCTTATGTTATTCCGTTGCTTATTATTCTGTTGGAATAACCTGTATACGCGGTTTACCCTATACTTGGTGACATTCTTCTATTATTACATTGGAACATCCTCATGCATGTGTTTTTTTACACCGGACTGGTTCCGCTTTTTATTATTACTGCTGGAACATCCTCGTGCATGTGTTTTACACCACTGGTTAAAATCTTTTATCATTCCATTGGAATATCCTATCATGTGTTTTACACCTGATCCGGTTCCATCTTTATTATTACATTGGAACATCCTGTTGGTGTGAATTTCACCGACTGGTTCCGTTATTATTATTATGTTGGAATAACTTTGTCTGCATCAAATACGCACCATGCATGGTGATTTCTTTTGTTATTCCATTCTTTATTATACCCATTTGGTTACAACTTTGACTTCTATACTCCATGAAATTAGTAGAATATCCTTGATATTTGCATTTCATCCAAAGATCTTTTCATGGAAATATTCTTCCGATCATTCTTGAATTTTACTCTCACGAATGATTATCATGTTGACAATTTGGGCGTTAATAATTCATGGATTAAATAATTCTTGAACTTGTTTTATTGAATTATTATGTCATTGTCATCATCCTCATGTTATATTATGTTATCTTTGGCTTACGTGCATAGATGAACTTAGTATGATTATGACCGAGGATCATTCAAAGATAATCATGACTTGATATAAATGATGTGACTAAAGTCCTCGGTGGCTTTGTATAATGCAAAGATGATGGATAGACTTGGTATGATTATGACCGTGGGTGATTCTTAATAGTCATGACCATTGATAATTTGATGAAAATCCTTGGCCGTGGTAATGCGGGGATGATTAGATGTGGTGGTTTATTATTAAAATCGAGTCTCGTGATAAAAATTGATGAAAACCTTTTAAAACCTAAAAGATAGTAGACTTTATTCTCTACTTGACTCTTTTAATGGATTGCTTATTCCACCTGCAGCTTAAACCGTTGTCTATTGTATTTTATCGGTTTAACACTGTTGAAGGCTAATGATAATTTATTCTGCATTATCTTAGTCATAATATTTCTTCTTGGGCTAGTTGAGCTCACCTTTTCTTCACCGTTCTCTTGAAATGAGAACATAGCCGGACGACGAGTCGGGGAACGGAGTAATGGTCCGAGGATAGCATTAGTAGTCCTCACTATTACGTGAAATAGTGTGATAATAGTTGTAATGAGGACTCCTTTTGAGTTTGTATAATATCTAGTAGATAATATTTGTATTCAAACTCACGCTTTATGTCGTATTATTACCACAGCAGCTTATATTAGTAAGTTGTATTTGAATTTATGTACCATGTAAGTGGTGACCCAAGATGGGTGACGATATACCTAATTTTGGGGGCGTCACGGTTAGTATCGAGCTTAGGATATGATCCTGCTAAGATGTGAGAATAGTACTAGGAGGGAGAGACGGAAATTCCTTCGCTAGTATGACCTACCTAAGTTTATTTGGTATTTGATTGGTCGGTCAGAGTATAGTGATAATATGTTGCATGTTAATTAACCCTTGTTTTGTGACAGTGTTTGTATTTAGATGTTGTGAATAGGGCTCGGTTATTGGAGCGTGATAATGAGTCACCAACCAAAAGGTAACGACCAACAACACGATAATAATCATACCGGCGGTAACGACCATCGGAACAATGATGACCATCGTGGGAGAAATTATCATGCCAAGAATGGTAACCACTTCGGTGGTAATCATGGCCAAGATAATAGAAGTGGAAATTTCAAGAAGAGAAGGTCATTTAGCTCGATTTTGTGCGTGCACCAAAGTCAAGTCCAATTTGGGACGACGGTGGCACCAAAGGCGGATACTGGATAAAACAAAGTCGGTGGTTTCATGAAGAGCGTTTTCATGACTTCTTAAAAAGCAAGTGACTCGAGCGAAGTTAGCACGGGTTAGTTAATTATAAATTCTTGCGAAGTCTATACCTTATAAGATACCTGGTTCTACCCATTATTTTATCTCGCTTGCTTGCGTTCAACATTTAAATTTGACTCGGAGAAGTTAGACTTTAACTTATTGGTTGAAACTTCGTTGGGAGAAACCTTCGTTACCTCCACTGCTTTATTAATCTTGTTGTTTCAAATAAACACTTTCACGCTACTCGTCGATATTATCTCTTTGAAAATATTTGCCTTTGATGGTATTTTAGGAATCAATTGGTTAACTACTCATTATTCTTTTTTGTAAGGTTGTTAGCTTTCATATTCCTAACCAACCTTTATATCTGAATTCAAAGCAACCAAACCACTAAAGTCAATCATTGTCATATCAAGCCATAAGTAAAGAGCCCCGATCCTTTCGTTGTTGACTTCCTTGTGTGGAATGCAAAATTTGACTTTCAGTAGGCGACATCGTGAATGAAGATGGCAAGTTTATAGGTATCATTGTGAGGGCTATCTAGGTTAAGGGATAGAAGTCACAGTTGGTATCAATGTAACGTACTATCCAAGTCTTGGATAAGAGTAGCAGTTTTGAATGATATTTCTATCATTAATAAATTTCTTGACGTATTCTTGAAGATTTCTAGCCTACCCTAGAGCGTGAAATCAATTTTGTATTGACCCCAAAGATAAAAACCCATTTCTTAAACCTCAAATATTTCTTCAACTAAAATGAACAGTTTACGTGGTTTATGATGAAAGTCATAATAAAAGCATTGGAATAATGAAAATCATGGGTATATGAAGTATTAGTAAGTTTTATGATGAGTTATGTTGGTTAGTATGTGAAAACATGAAAGTTTCTTAGAAATCACAAAGAGTTGAAAATCGATTTTAGTGAAAACGAACATGAAATTCAATTGACTATATCTCTTATTATATTTTGAATTTTTGAATGTGGTCAAGTCCTAGAGTTAGATCTATGAGTTACCTAACTAATCCAAGTGGAATTACTGGAAAAGGTATTGTAGATTTTTGTGGGGACTGATTTTAGCAAAGGAGGCCAAAGCTGTAAATTTCGAAAATGCTACTGCCCAGAAACTTTAAGGGACTGTTTCGGCCACTTAAATTATGAGAAAAATTCTGGCCTTTTGGGACATGAAATTATATGGTATAAAGTACCTCCTGTCCAAAAATGAGCTCATTCTGACTTAAAATGAGCAAGTTATGACTATTTCAATATTTAGGTTTTTCCGACGAAAAACGCTATAACCGGAGTTCTATAACTCCGATGACCATGAAATTTAAACTGGAAGCTCACGATAACATGTGTAAGATCCTGCCAAGATTTGGGAATTTTTGGAGTTAAACTTGAGGTAGCTAATTTCTTAAGGAATTAATTAGAAATTGATTTTTGAAAAATAGTAAATGAATTTTAAAAATTCCGAGAAAAAATTTATTTTCATTATGGGACTATATTATGCTAAATCCCAGAAAAGAAATATTTTTGGGACTAATTTGGTATTTTTCATGAAAATAGTTTAGTTACGAACATATGAGTTAAATATGTTATGTGAAGTAACAAAGTTGAAAATAGGATTTTATGGCTAGAGAATCCTATATAGAATATATGCATATTTTTGATGAGGGATTTGATAATTGGTGATGATATTTTATGAGTATGGCATTTTTGAATGATTAAATGCATTATATGGTAAAGCGTAAACAATTGAGATAAATTATTTATAAATTTAAGAAGTGATTAAAATATTATTATAATATTAATGTTATTAGATTATGAGATTATTAAGTGATTGATAACATGGGGATATTCTTGAATCTCGGATAAATTATATTATAAATGTTTAATATTTATCCTTTATCTCATTTGATTGATTCTTTATATCATTATCCTCATGCTTATATTATGTTGAAAGTCATCTCGGTATTTGAAGTGCATAGATGGACTTGGTATGATTATGACTGTGATTGTTTGGTATAATCATAACCGTAATTGAAAACACAATTATCTTTGGTAGTAGTGCATGGATAATTTGTGGTCGTGATACTAATGAATACACAATTATCTTTAGTCAGTAGTGCATGGATAATTTGTGGTCGTGATACTAATGAATACACAATTATCTTTGGTAGTAGTGCATGGATAATTTGTGGTCGTGATACTAATGAATACACAATTATCTTTGGTAGTAGTGCATGGATAATTTGTGGTCGCGATACTAATGAATACACAATTATCTTTGGACGTAGTGCATGGATAATTCGTGGTCGTGATACTAATGAATACACAATTATCTTTGGTAGTAGTATATGGATAATTTGTGGTCGTGATACTAATGAATACACAATTATCTTTGGTAGTAGTGCATGGATAATTTGTGGTCGTGATACTTAATGAATACACAATTATCTTTGGTAGTAGTGCATGGATAATTTGTGGTCGTGATACTAATGAATACACGATTATCTTTGGTAGTAGTGCATGGATAATTCGTGTGTCGTGATACTAATGAATACACAATTATCTTTGGTAGTAGTGCATGGATAATTTGTGGTCGTGATACTAATGAATACACAATTATCTTTGGTCGTAGTAGTGCATGGATAATTTGTGGTCGTGATACTAATGAATACACGATTATCTTTGGTCAGTAGTGCATGGATAATTTGTGGTCGTGATACTAATGAATACACGATTATCTTTGGTAGTAGTGCATGGATAATTCGTGGTCGTGATACTAATGAATATCCTTGGCACAGAAAGTGCGGGGATGATTCGATGATATGGATTAATTATTGAGCCGAGTCTCAAAGAATGAAATATTAATTCATGGATGTGGTAAAAGTCATCTTTGGTCAGTAGTAAATTGATAGACTTGGTATGATTATGACCACGGATTATTCTTGGATAATCATGACCGTAATTGAAAACACCAATATCCTTAGCCAAGAAGTGCATGGATAATTCATGGTTGTGGATACTATTAAGTCGAGTCTCAAAGATTATTGGTTTTACGCTTGTATCTTTGGCCCAGTAGTGCAAAGATGAATTGTTAATGAATATCTTTGGCGGATTATAAGATGAATTTAATATTTTAACGATAAAGGTATTCAAGGTACCCTCATCTCTTTATCATACCAGTATCGTACCCTAATTTCGAGGGCGAAATTCCATAAGGAGGGGAGATTGTGAGACCCTAGATTTTATCAATAAAGATTTAAATTTTGTTAAATAATTTTTAATATTATGGTGTGAATTTGAGATAATATTATAGTTGTGGGTAGTATTTATAAATTTTGCAAAGTATGCAAGTGGTTATATTATATTCGATTGGTGGGGGAATATTCTTGGGTTTAGCGAGAATATTCGTACAACGACTCAATCATTGGTGGACCCCATAATGTAATTATTGTCGGATTGAGAAAACGACAAAAAATATTTTATTAAAATAACGGCGGAAGTTTTACCGTTTGATCTTGAACTACTCGGTAGTAAAAGTACAAGAATACGTGTGGTTGCATAGTAGTAATACCAGTATTGATTATCGATGCCTATGTGAGAAGTCACCACTTGATTCCATTATTGTCGATTAATAATATGAATTATTATAATGATAATGACGCTTTTGTTTTATTCAGATTATTAACGTAATAAAAGCGTAAACATCTTTTATATAAAATAGAATACTTTATTAAAGTTATTCTATAAATAGAATATATTATATTTTATTATGCATAGTATTGCATAGTATTTTTTGCATAGTGTTTTGCATAGTATTGCATAGTGTTTGCATAGTAAAATGTTTTTATATAAATAGAATATATTATATTTTATTTAAAAGATTTTTCTTTAAATATGGACCGTCGATTAAAGTAAATCAATCTGGACCGCTTCATGGATTAGTTACTATGCATTCCATTTTCCTATAAATAAGCTCATTCCTTCATTATTTTCTTACGAATTCATTGAAACTCTAGAGAGAGAAATTATAGAGAGAAGCTATAGAGAGAAATTATAGAAAGAAGAAGAGTATTCTCGCTACTTCACTACTTCTATATTCAGTTTTTTACTTGTAGGGGTGTTATTCTTTCTTCTTGAAGAGAACTTCATTATTCCATTCACTATTATTCTCGTTGGAATAACTCTGTAAAAGTGGCATACCCTATACATAACTCAGTATACACGCCAGATACCCTATACTTGGTGAAATCATTATGTTATTCCGTTGCTTATTATTACATTGGAATAACTCAGATACGCTGGTTTACCCTATACTTGGTGACATTCTTCTATTATTTTGTTGGAACATCCTCGTCATGTGTTTTACAATTTGGACCGGTTCCGCTTTTTATTATTCTCGCTGGAACATCCTGCTCATGTGTTTTACACCGGACCGGTTCCGCCTCTTTATCATTCTCATTTGGAATATCCTATCTGTGTGTTTTACACCGGATCTGGTTCCATCTTTATTATTCTGTTGGAACATCCTGTCGGTGTGAATTTCACCTGACCTGGTTCCGTTATTATTATTATGTTGGAATAACTTTGCCTATGCTGGCACCGCATGCATGGTGATTTCTTTTGTTATTCCATTCTTTATTATACCCAATTGGTTACAACTTTGACTTCTATACTCCATGAAATTAGTAGAATATCCTTGATATTTGCATTTCATCCAATGTCTTTTTCATGGAAATATTCTTCCGATCATTCTTGAATTTTACTCTCACGAAATAGTATCATGTTGACAATTTGGACGTTAATAATTCATGGATTAAATAATTCTTGAACTTGTTTTATTGAATTATTATGTCATTGTCATCATCCTCATGTTATATTATGTTATCTTTGGCTTACGTGCATAGATGAACTTAGTATGATTATGACCGTGGATCATTCTAAGATAATCACGACTTGATATAAATGATGTGACTAAAGTCCTCGGTGGCACTGTGTGCAAGATGATGGATAGACTTGGTATGATTATGACCAGGTGATTCGGTATAGTCATGACCATTGATAATTTGATGAAAATCCTTGACCGTGGGTACGCGGGATGATTAGATGTGGTGGTTTATTATTGTCGAGTCTCAAATGATAAAAATTGATGAAAACCTTTTAAAACCTAAAAGATAGTAGACTTTATTCTCTACTTGACTCTTTTAATGGATTGCTTATTCCACCGCAGCTTAAACCGGTTGTCTATTGTATTTTATCGCTTTAACACTTTGTTGAAGGCTAATGATAATTTATTCTCGCATTATCTTAGTCATAATATTTCTTCTTTGGGCTAGTTGAGCTCACCCTTTCTTTCACCGTTTTCTTGAGTGAAATGAGAACATAGCCGGGACGAGCCTCGGGGACGGAGTAATGGTCCGTAGGATAGCATTAGTAGTCCTCACTATTCTCGTGAAATAGTGTGATAATAGTTGTAATGAGGACTCCTTTTGAGTTTGTATAATATCTAGTAGATAATATTTGTATTCAAACTCACAGTTTATGTCGTATTGCATACCTACGCTTATATTAGTAAGTTGTATTTGAATTTATGTTCCATGTAAGTGGCGACCCAAGATGGGTGACGTATACCTAATTTTGGGGGCGTCACATGATGGGTTGTGGGAGCATTATGAAGTTGACCGCATTTGGTTCCTCAGTTATAGAATTTTGGGATTCTGCAATTGGAAATTGATTTAGTGGATGAAGAATCACTTCCAACCATCCTGGGAATTCATAAAATTGTCTAAATGAGGATGATGGCAAGGGGTTAACTCTGAAGAGGGTTGGGATAGATAGTACCTCAGGTTTATACTTTGAGGAAGAGTTGTTTGTGAGTAACTTCTTGGCAAAGTTGAATCTTCCTGGGAATCCATTGGCTAGTACTGAGATGGCCGGATACTCTTTGAAGCTCCAAAACATGTGATTCTAGGAATTTAGAATCTGAGCTTGATGGAAATGCATCGTGGGTAGATATGAAAATATTTGTTCATAGTTGGGTCTTCTGTACCCATCAATGCCCACAACTATGATCTCGACCTCGTCATCTTCTTCCTCTTCTCTGTCTTTGCTTGCAGAGTCCATTATATCAATGGCTTCATTTGGCTCTTGCTCTAGTTCTTCCTTATTTTCTGCAGGAACTACTTCTTCTGCCATGGAGATGTCATGAGCCTCTCCCTCAACTTGATCATTTTCTTGTGAGTTTAAAAACTCCCCCTCAACTGGAGCATTTTCTAGACTAAGAGCTTCAGGCATCTCCCCCTCAACTGGTGTATTCTCTATCATAAGAACTTCAGGGATCTCCCCCTCAGCTAGAGCATTGTCCTCTTGGCTTGCTTTGGACAATTCCTTTTTGGCAGCCATACTCTTGTCTTCTTCCTTGAGCACTTTTTCATTTTCAAAGATATATTTCTTGACCAGTTTTCTTCTTGATTTTCTAGGAGCCAGCCACGCCTCGTGACTTTCTTGAGCTTCGCTTTTGTCCTCGTTGATCACCCGCATCATCGAGATGTGGCAGCTTCTTTGCTCGAGGTGTTTGGTCTGGTCTCTACGATCAGTAGAGACTCTACAATTGAAGAGATGGATGGCTTTTTGGATTTGTGGTTGATCTTATTCTTCTCCAGCAGCTGAGATATGGTAGCTCTATCTTCTTCTGCCTTAGCCTGTTGTTGCTTCTTTCTCAGGATCCTTAGAGTCTTAATGTCAGAGGACTCTACTGGTTTATCAGTTGTGGATCCCTGGGGTTCTTTTTCCATCATAGCCTTAAGCTTCCTCTTGCCCTTGCTTTTTCTGATAAGGGCAGAGGGTTCTCCCTTATTTGTTTCTTCTTCTTCTCCTTTAATTTCTCTGACAACTGACATATTTCCTAGCACTCCTGATTCCCTTATTTCACCAATTCTTCCACTGGATCCAGACATCATCCGCACATTTTCAGCTGGATTCGTTTTCCAATTTTCAAATAGTTGTTGGGTCATTCGCTTGTTTGGATTAATGGTTTCTCCTTCGTTGTCCTCAACCTTGTCACCCAAAGCAGCTTGTAGGATGATGCTTATAAATCGCCCGTACAGCATCTTTTGAGAGCTCTTTGTCTTCTTTGAGATTATTAACAACTTCCCAATCCATTCAAGCAATAGAGCCCCATAGTTAAGTTGTATTTCATAACATATGGAATTCATGAGTTTGAGTTGCACCTCATTTACAGAGTCATGACCTGAGCTCTTGCAACATATACATTTACTAATAATATCAACTAAAAATTCATACCTCTGTGGAAACTCCTTCTTCTTGTATCCTTTGACAGATGGAGATTTCTTGTGATGCATCTTTTTGAGTCCCTTATGGAAGTCTATGCCATCTATGGACGGATACCCTTCAGGTTTGAGACCTAGGGCTAGATTGATGTCCATAGCCTTTAGTCTGATTTCTACGTTCCTGACTTTTGCAGTGATGGTGTTGTTTTCAAATACACCATTATTGTAGAATTCTTTTACCAGCTTCGGGTAGATCAATGTGTCTGTGCCCAAAGCATCTTTGAGACCCGCCTTCTTCAGTAACGACAGAGTTTTGTGAAACTTGGGTTCAGCTGTTTTGAACTCGTCAAAGCAGAGTCTGCAGCCGGAGATAACACTAGAAGCCGCCATTGATTTTCTTGCAAGAAGTGTGATTGACTGAGCTTTCTTCTGATTTAGGGTTTTTGTTTTGAGAGAGGATGAGAGAGATAATCTTTTGAACTTCTGATTTCAAAAAGGCACTTTCATATAGTACATGTAACTTCCCTCTCTCCATTTTGCTTAGTGGGACAGGTGTCAAATTCTGCTTGGCTCTATGAATTTGACTGAGAAGGATTGTACTCATTTGCCCTTAGCTCCTGCTGAGCTGATGTGTCCTTAGGAAGGACTACGATCGTTGAGGTAGCTTTTGTGATCATTGAGTCAGCTTTGCATTCGTTGAGTCTGAACTTCGATCATTGATTTTGTCCAGCAATCGTCGTGTCTAAGCTACGATCGTCGAGTCTGTCCAGCATTCATCATGTCTAAGCTACGATCGTCGAGTCTGTTCTAGCAATTATTGTGTCTAAACTACGATTGTCAAGTCTGACCGGATCCTTGTGATGAGTTTTTTGACTTAACATTCTTTTAAGGTAGCTCAGGAAGGGCCAACCTCTTGGAGTGAGTCAAGGGTTAGGTTTGTTCCTGAGGCGCTTATAAGAGAGATTGCTTTGTTTTAAAACTTATCATCACAGGATGCTCCTCTTGATGGTGGGGTTCTGCTATCATTGAGTCTGCACTACGATGCTATGATCATTTTCTTTTATGTCACTTCAGTTCTGCGATCGTGGACTTCCCTTGATCATGTCTACGATTTCAACCATAGCCTTTGTATCTGTATAGTTAACACATACTAGAGCATATATTTCATGGTTGTAAATTAAGCATTCATAGCTCACTTATTAACTTGTTACACCTGGATTCATCTAGAGGTTTTGTAAAAATATCAGCAATAAATTTTCAGTAGGGATATATTGTAAGGATATAGTTCCATTTTGCACATGATCCCTAATGAAGTGATACCTTATTTCTATATGCTTAGTCCTAGAATGCATAACAGGATTATGATTTATTGCTATGGCACTTGTGTTATCACAGTGAATGGGGATAGATTTGAAATCAAACCCATAATCAGCTAGCTAATTTTTCATCCATAGGATCTCGAAAGACAAAGAATGCCAAAGAAAGAATGTATTTAGCTTCTGCTGTTGATGTAGATACTGAGTTTTGTTTCTTGCTAAACAAGGACACAAGTCTGTTTCCTAGAAATTGATAGGTGCCACTGGTACTTTTTCTATCTATTTTGCATCCTGCAAAATCAGCATCTGTGTATCCTGTTAGTTCAAATGAGGATTCCTTGGGGTACCAAAGCCCCAAGTAATGTGTACCCTTGAGATACCTGAAAATCATCTTTACAGCAGATAAATGTGATTCTTTAGGGTTAGCCTGAAATCTAGCACATATGCATGTTGCAAACATTATGTCTGGTCTACTGATAGTTAGGTATAGAAGAGAGCCTATCATACCTCTGTATTGAGTTATATCAATACTTTTACCTTTTTCATCTTTGTCAAGCTTGGTTGCAGGAGCAATTGGGGTTTTCATGGGAGAGGCTGATTCCATGCCATACTTCTTGAGTAAGTCTTTGATGTACTTGGCTTGGTTTATGAAGATTCCTTCATCACCGCTTTTACTCAGTAGTCCAAGGAAGAAATTCAGCTCACCTATCATGCTCATTTCAAACTTGCTCTGCATTAGCTTGGAGAATCTCTTGCATAACTTTTCGTTAGTAGAACTAAAAATAATATCATCAACATATATTTCAACCAATAAAACTTTGTCTTTATGCTTTCTAAGAAATAATGTGGTATCAACTCTACCTTTGGTGAACCCATTTTCAATCAGAAAGTTAGTTAGTGTTTCATACCATGCTCTAGGTGCTTGTTTAAGACCATATAAGGCTTTGTCTAATCTATAAACATAATTGGAAAGAGATGGATTGTTGAAACTTGGAGGTTTCTCTACATAGACTTCTTCTTGAAGTTCTCCATTCAGGAATGCACTTTTGACATCCATCTGGAAGACCTTGAACTTCATGTGAGCAGCAAAGGTAAGAAAGATTCTGATGGCTTCTAGTCTGGAAACAGGTGCAAATGTCTCATCGTAGTCAATGCCTTCTTCCTGAGAGTAGCCCTTGGCTACTAATCTTGCCTTGTTTCTGGTTATTACTCAATCTTCATTCATCTTGTTTCTGAACACCCATTTGGTTCCAATGACTGGATGACTATTTGGTCTTGGTACCAATCTCCATACTTTGCTTTTTTCAAATTGGTTGAATTCTTCCTGCATGGCTTCTATCCAGCTGGAGTCTTCCATAACATCCTCTATCTTCTTTGGTTCCATTTATGACAGGAAGCTTAGATAAAAGCATTCATTTTGGGTGGCAGCTCTTGTTTTGACTCTTGCACTCGGATCTTCAATGATTGGATCTTGAGTGTGATCGCTTGCCCATCTGTTTTCGGTTGGAACATCTGTCCTGATACCTTCTTGTATTAAATCTTCAAGATCTATTTCTTCTTCTAGGTGTGGAGGTTCGTTGTCTTGTATAGACCTCTCTACGATCTCATTTTCTTGCTCAACGATTTCACTATCTGGCACTACGATCGTGGTGTTGAGCTCAATGACTTCGTTCGTAGTGTCTGACTATCGGCCGTAGTGTCTTGAATCACTATTTTGTCTAAGTCTGTTTCATCAAAGATGATGTGAATTGAGACTTCAACACTTAGTGTCTTCTTGTTGAACACTCTGTAGGCCTTACTGTCTGTGACATATCCAAGAAAGATTCCTTCGTCTGACTTGGGTTGAAATTTTGTCAGGTACTGCTTTCCATTGTTGAGAATGTAGCATGCACAGCCGAAAACATGAAAGTAGCTGACACTTGGCTTTTCTTCCTTTCCACGCTCAGGGTGTCTTCTTGATCGTAGAGTGTATCGTGATCTATTCTCGCGTAACTATGCATTGTTAATGGCTTCACTTCGTAAGTATTCGTGTAAATGAGCTGCTGCTAGTAGAGTTCTTCCAGCCTCTATCAAAGTTCTGTTCTTTTTTTTAGCTACTCCATTTTGTTGAGGAGTTCGTGGAGCTGAAAAGTTATGACTGATGCCATTGTCTATCCAGAACTGGTCCATTTCTGAGAAGTTAAATTCTCTTCCATGATCACTCCTTATAGCCTTGATTTTCTCTCCTTTCTCGCTCATCACCACCAACATCTTGATCAATTGGAGCTCGTTTCATCCTTTGAGGTTGTAAAGAATACCCATATGAATCGTGTAGTCGCCGACTATAACTAGAGAGTATCTTTTTCCTCCAAGACTTGTTGTTGAATTGGCCCAAATAGATCCATGTGGAACAACCGCAGGGCTTGTCGATAGAGTTGGCGCTTTTGCTCTCGAATGAGCTTCTAGTTTGCTTTCCAAGTCGATGTGCATCAGATAGCCTTTCTTTTACGAAGTTGAACTTAGGTAGGCCTGCAACGAGATCTTTTGATGCCAATTTGGACATGTTTTTGAAGTTTAAGTGGGACAACCGTCTATGCCATAGCCAGCTCATTTCTTCAGATGCTTTTGCCAGAAAGCATATTGTCTCGTCTGAGCTTAGTTGACTAAGATTCACTGTGTAGACATTTCCTTCTCTTGTCCCGGTTAGCTTTACATCAGATGTCTTCAAATCTCTGACTTGACACTGGTTGTTGAGGAATGTTACTTGATGACCCTTGTCGCAGAGTTGGCTGATGCTTAGAAGGTTGTGTTGGAGACCTTTTGCATATGCTACTTTGCTGAACGACACTGCACCATTACCAGCAAAGCCATATCCTCTTGTCTTGCCCGAGCCGTTGTCTCCAAAGATGACTGAGGGACCCTCCTTCTCTATGTAGTTAGATAGAAGGTCTTTGTTCCCAGTCATGTGTCTTGAGCATCCACTGTCCAGATACCAAGTTGTGATCTTGGAGCTCTTTTCCTGTCATAACATTGAACCTTCATTTTGGTACCCATATTTGCATGGGTTCTATTTTGTTACTACCCTTGGGGACCCAAATATGTCTGATCTGGGGTCTCACATGCATGGAATTATAATAGCATCTTTTAGCCTTGTGACCTACTCTATTGCACATAAAACACTTAGTGTGATACATGCCTGTGTGAGAGTTCATTCCCCATTTGGACTTTTGTGGTTCTTTAGTCATTCTTCTGTTAAACTGATTTTCCTTCTTCCACATGTCATTGGGTCTCATAAAATGTGAGGAGGGTATCTTACCTCTACTGTACCTTCCCAATTAGTTCGTAGAGTTGGTTTTATTTAACTCTACGATCCTTAGAGGTTGGCGAGTAGAGGATGGGTTACTCTTCTCTTTTTTCTCAAAGCTGAAGGCCAAGATGATGAGATCCTTTACTCCTTGGAGTATGGATGGAAATAGTAGAACAAGGTTGGGCTGGTTCTTCCTTCTGTGAGGATTTCATAAAGGTAATGCCTCTACTAAAACTTGAGGCATTACTAGTGCTAGTTTCTTTTCTTTTTTCCACACACGGCTCAAGTGGATTCCCCAAAGCCTGGCATGTTCGTCAAAATGCATTTCTCCTCGACTGAGAGCAAGGATTCCATGGATGATGAGGATTTGTTCCATGTAGAGATAGTCTTTTCTAGTTCCTCAATTTTAGAGGTTAGATTAGACTCTCTTTGTGCATTGAGTTCATTTTTCTATTTTAGGATCTCATTCTCAGCCTCAAGCTTGGAGAGAAGGTTAGTACTTAGAAGAGCCGTTTCAAGATCTTCTTGAACTTTCTTTTTCTCCTCTTGAAGAAGTGAATGATCCTTAGAAAGAACTCTGAACCACTTCATGTATTGATGTAGATCAGTTGTTATGCCATACAATGCAGTTCTCAAATCATTAATGTCTACATCAGGAGAGTTAAAGTTAAATACCTCATCGAGACTTACTTCATGTATGTTGGAATTTTGTTTGTCATTTGCATGTTTGGCCATTAGGCACAAATTAGCCATTTGTGGTTCTTCATCATCTCCAGAATCAGGATTGGAGTCATTGTCTGAATCACTCCACGATCCTCCAGCTACCAAGCTTTTGTCTCTCTTCTGGGGCCTTTTGTTGCCTTTATATTCCTTTTTTGTATGTGATTTCTTCTTTAGTTCTTCTCTGAGAGGTTTGTTGCAGTTGGCAATGAAGTGGCCAGGCTTCTTGCAGTTGTAGCATAGATTATTCATTTGCTCCTGGCTGCTGTAGTTGTTGACCTTCTTTGGCTTGCTGGCTTTACCTTGACGCATGAACCTTCTTAGTCTTTTTACCAGCATAGCAAAGTCTTCATCATCGTCTTCGTCATAGTCAGAGTCTATTTCAGTGTTGACCTTAGATGCACTTTCAGTTGCTTTGAGAGCAACACCCTTATAGCTTCTTTCTTCCTTCTCGATAGGTTTCAAATATAGTCGACTCCATTCAGTATGTCGAGAGATTGCCATATAGTCATTGAATCGCTATCTCATGTAGATTCTTTGACTCTCTAATAGCGGTGGTTTTGGCATCCCACCTGCTTGGTAGGGCTCTCATGAACTTTATGATCAGATCTTTGTTTGGATAGATCTTCCCTTATGCTTGTAGAGAGTTGAGCAGAACGTTGAATCTCTCATAGGTGGCAATTACGCTTTTCTCCTTGAACACGAGCAAACATTTCATACCGCCGTGTCGGCGTGATTGTTTGTTGTCTCTTATTTCTTCCGCTCCTTCGTGCATGATGAGCGGCTTCCCAAACCTCCTTCATTGCTTTCTCATTGCTGACAACATTTTCGAATGTATCGCCTTCTAAGGATTTAAATGAATATTCTTGGCCTTCTTGTCGAGTTGACAACTCTCTTCTTGTTGTCACCCATTATTCTTTTGACTTTTATTTGTATTCTATTTGGATCGTCTCGTAGTTGGTGCAAGCTTTGTTGGAATATAGGGCCCATTTTGAATCTGTCCTCAAATAGATCTTCATCTATCGAGTCCATGTATGCTTGCATCCTAACTTTCCGCTTAGCAAATTTATCCTTATCAGACATCGGTGGCTTCATTGCTCCTCCAGCTTCTTGATTCACTTAGTAAGTGTGCCATTGGATCTACTAAATCTTTATAGGTTGTGTAATAGAACCTCCTTTCGATACCAATTGTTAGTTCCCGAGGCACAATAGTTATCTGTAGAAGGGGGGGGGTTGAATAGATATTTAAAAATCTTTTCGTTTTAACTTGTTAGTTAGATAATGATTAAAACTTTTGCGGAATTAATATTAGTTTTAATCTCGCTTAAGATAGTGAGTTTATGAGAGTGAGACAGATATAACAGTTATAGTAAGAATGTAAGAGACACAGTCGTTTTAAGTGGTTCAGAGCACTTAAAGCTCCTAGTCCACCATTCTACTTCTCGAGTAGGAAATCCACTAAGGATATCTTTTACACTTTCTGAATCACTTAGATTCCTTCTAGACCAGCAGTCTAGGAACTTCTTAGTTCACTCTTAAACTCTTCAAGTCCAGCAGACTTGGCTCTCTTACAGTTCAGTTAGAACTCTTCAAGTCCTTCTGACTTGGAACTTTTTCTTCAGTTGATTGGTAGATATTGAGTTCTTGATGGTTGCTACTCAGTTGCTATTTAAGCACTTGTTCGAAAGAACTGAGTAGCTGAGCAAGCTTTTCTTTTTCTCAGATCGTAGAGTTGAGCTTTGAGAGTTCTTGTATGTTTTTGTTCAATGCTTTCTTACATCTCTCATCTGCTTGATTTGCATATATGTGATCTTGAAAACTATCCGTTGGATCCATCCGTTGAAGCATTAAATGCGTTTGAACTTTCTGTTCTTTGATGGAGACTTTTCTGCACATCTTCTGAATTGAATTCTAGCCCACTAACACAGCAGACTGCTTTCTCACCTAACACCTGAAAGGTGTTTTCTCCCTTACCAATGGTACTTTCCTTAGCTTCTTCAATACGCTTCTTTGTTGCATACTAAGGATATCTCTTATGTCTTTGGGACTGGTGAGTACTACAACGTTTAGAATCCATTCCTCATATGTTGGAGTTTGTCTTCACATAAAGCGCGAGGCTTGATGCTTCTGACACAAAACAGATGATACTCTACGATTCAGATCGTGGTACTCTACGATTCAGATCGTGGTGACTTGTCGCCTTGGTGCTTGGTGTGACATCCCAGATTTTTAGAAATTATAAATGAGAATTTTATAAATAAAAGTATTATTTATGAGATATGTTAGGTGTGAGTATGTGTATGTCATATATTGTAGAATATGTGAATTGATGTGAAGAGAATGTTATATATTAATTTTAATATATATAAATATTTAATTGAATTATTTATTGAGTTAAATAAATAAATTTTGTTTTGATTATAGAGTAATGTAATTAAGTGTAGCAGTTTAATTAAATGAATATTTAGTATTTAATTTAATTAATATAATAATTTTATGTTATAGTTCTAATTTAATTGAGATAATTAAATTAGATGAGTTATGTGATGATTGTTACACAAAATTATAATTAACAAGTAAATATAATTATGTGACAATTTGATGAGATTGATTGATGTTAAGCTATTGATTAATTAAAATAATGAGTATTTGTCAAACACGGTCTTAGGCTTTTCAAGTTCAAATTGGTGTAACCTATGTATTAACTAGTAATTAGTATATCTAATAATTACTAGGAGTTACATATATTATATATTACTAGTATTGTATATTATATGTATATACTACATGTTGGTATGTTAGTTTTAGAAAACAAACCAAAGAAAGAAGAAGAGAGTTAGAGAGAGTTGTAGGAGAAGAAGAAGAAGAGAAAAAAAAGAAGAAGAATGGAAAGCTTTGAGAAGACAAAACAAGCCCCATCATCATCATCTCCATCTCTCTCTTAAATTCATACTAATAAAGTTATAATCTAAATTCCTTGTTTTAATTATATTTTTTATGTTCTTCATAATGTAGATAATTGTTATGTAGAAGTTGTATTGAGAAATTGAGAGAGATAGAGAGAAATAGAGGAATTGAGATGAGCTAGAAGAAGAAGAAGAAGAAAAAAAAAGAAGCTAGAAGAAGGTAACTTCTAAACTCTTATTTAATCATTGATTTTTTTTTGGTAGATTTATGATCTAGGGTAGTAGATCATGATTAATCTGTTTGTATTGGTTTAATCTTGGATTATCAAGAATCAAACAAGAGGATTCAAGAAAGAAAATGAAATGGAAAGAAAATTTGAAGAACAAAATTCGTAGGTTTTTAGTAATTGTGGACATATCTTGTGAAATTCATACCTCTTTGGGTATAATGAGTTAGAAAGTGAGCCTTATATCAAATCGAAGATATGGAAGTAAGCTATATTCTGAAAGTGGAAGCACATGAAAACTCTTTGCAGATTTCTTGCAATGCTTGTTTTTAGTAAGGCTGGTCCAAAGGAAAATAATCATTCCGTAAAATCAAAATCATACGGCTTCGACTTTGAAAAATTCATATAAATTCGTGTGTTTTGAATCAAGAAACTTAAAACTGCAAAGTTGTAGATATGGAAGTTTACTAGCTAGACTCTCGAGATTGAGCCATTTTATGGAACAGAGCATGTCCGAAATAAATTATTTAGTAAGGATGTCCAGAAAATAAAATTTTCTAGACTAGTTGATGAATTACAGAATCTGGTTTAGATGGATAAGGGTCTGACTTTAAGGCCTAGATGAGGTTGTAGTAAACTGAGTAAGGGTTAATTCTAAATAAGAAGGAACAAAAACGGACATGTAACGAACGAGTTACGTTAAAAACGAAAACAACGTTTTGTTAAAGAAATTGTGAAGATGAGTTTTATAATTCTATTTGAATTAAGATCTTGGGTGATAATATATTTTGATGATTAAAAATATGGTTTGACATATGTAATGAGTATAGATTTGTGTTATCATATTCTATGCATAATTAACCATTTAAGATCAAGAGTTGAGATAAGTTAATGTGTGAACATAACGTGCTCGATAAAATGCCTAAGACTAATAGTATTTTCTAAACTTTGGTATACAAAGTGTCTAACTAATGGCTAATATTGGATATCTAAGTATGAAAAGATGATAATACAAGAATAATAATGGAAAGAAATCGAAAAGGGTAATTTTTGATTTATGAAAGAAAATTAAACATGTAAACAACGTGTTGAATATACATTTTTGAAACCAAAGTGGTATAATAAAATGGAGTGATATACGCACATTAAACTACAAGTGTGATAGTCTAGCATGTGTGGTGATGAAAATGAAAAATAAAACCGAGTTGCATATAAAATAGTTAGATGTCTATAAAGACATTATAAAGGATAATAAGATAAAGTAAGGTCTTAGAATAAATTTGACCATGAGATTGAGTATTGATTTTATTTATTATCAATCTCACATACAAAGTGTAGGTTGTGCAAGGACGCCAAGTATTAGCGTGTTGGTAAAAACGCAGCTAGGTAAAGGCAAGTCTTTCGCCTTTTTTGCTATGTGAACTTGATGATGATCTCGCTTTAAAATTTTAGTGTATGATGTATTATATATGTCAAAAGTATGAAATGTGAAAGTCAATCTATGACTATGATGATTGAACTATGAATGTTGATTAAGTAAGGAACTCAATCTTTATAGTTGTTATGTGAACTACAACATGTATGCTATGTTTGTTTATGATTATTATTGTATGTTGAGCATGTTATTATGTACTACGTGATGCATGAAAATCATTAGATTTTGGCCGAAATCGTCGAGCTCATTCTTGCAAATAACCATTTTTGCAGATTCAAGAATTGAAGGTAACACTATGTGCTACTTGATTGTTATGGATCAAAAGTGATATATGAAGATTTAATATCCTAGCTAAGTTGTTATTCTTGTAAACCATGTCTAATGTTTCGAATAATGTTGAATTGTAATATTGATTTGCGAATGTAAACTATTGTAGTATTAAAATGATTATGAGATATTTAGATCTAAAGGTTGAAGGTTTTGGGAACGAGGATAGTTTGTAATAGAAAATTTTAATTATTCTGCAAATTTCAATGGTTGTATTATCGTTTAATGATGTAAAATTAGAGGTTGAATGTATTATTAACGACCGAAGTGGAGAATTAAATTGTGTGAATTTTGGGGTCGTTACAATTGGTATCAAAGCTGATAGGTTAGAAACCTTAGGTAAGAGTACCTTAGGTTATAACCTTAGAGAAGAGAGGTGAAAATAAGGAACGAATAAGCTCAAATAGAGTTTGAACAATAAGGGATTAAAACTTGCGTGAAAGGATTCAAAGAAAAATCTCGCAGAGTTATAAGGAATATGAATGTGGGGTTACCCGACTCCAATAATAAGGATGTAAGGTGATAATAACTAGACAATGTCTATAAAAAAGAGAATGATAAAGAAGTTAAGAATATAGAGTTATATCTAAGTCGTGCAATTGTACTCTTTCGTAGTTGATGTATGGTATCTGGGCTAAACGATTCCTTCATAGAGCGGAGGTATATACGAACTAGCAACTCGAAACCTAGTTTGTTGGTTGTTTATGGGAAACCACTCAGCGTACCATATTGAAACTGGTAGAGGCTCAATGTGTACCAAGTATAGAAAGTGGATACTTATGATGAAAGTGTAGAACTTGAATGAAATGTTGAGCAATGTAAATGAAGTTAGAAATTCTTAAAGGAAGAATTGTTATATAAACAAGAAGATTCAAAGAAGAATCTTGAAGAGATATAAAGATAAGAAATGGGAGTTTCCAAACTCCAAAAGCCAAGATAGCGAATAATGTCGTAAATGAAAGGAAAGAAAGGGGATCGTAAAACAAAATGATCACGAGTTAACAAAAGAATTTTAAGAGAGATGATTATAGAATAAGATCACGACGTGATCGGTTTAAGTTATAAAAGAAAGATGGTCTGTAATGTTTGAATGATTATAGCTTAATGCTATGAAGATAATGTACTATGATAGTACGAGATAAACTCATGAGTAGTTATAGATAATGTGATATGAGGAATTCGTACCGAGCATAGAGCAAGTTATAAGAAAGATAGAGTTAGGAGGGATTTCAATTGAGGACTCAGTTGGTGGCTGAGTTGTACAAACCTTTGTATGGGTGAGGGTTTTGTGCTTGCACTCAGTTTATCACATTGATAATCATTGGAATGTTTATGTCGTGCTATTTGCTATATGCCTGTTGAGAAGGTGATTCTTTTCTCATGTGTATAACAGATAGGTAGAGTATAGTTAGAGATTATTATCAGGTTATGTGCGAGTTCTTAAAACTCATACTTATGGTAGGTTCGTGACTCATAATTATATGGTATGTTTTTGAACCCCTCAGCGAATGGACACCTATGGTCTGACTAGGATAAGTTCTTAATCTCATATGATTGTGACAAGTTCCTGAACTCATAACGTGTGGTAAGTTTGACGAACTGGGTATAGATAAGTGTGAATGGAGTATTGAGGATGATAGGAATAGATAGACCTATTAAGCAATGGATCATTATAGAAAGTGGAGTTGATGGTGGAAGCATAGGTATTCTAAATCTACTAGCTATACTAGACTTTCGAAATTTATTGACTTCGTGCTGATGTTTACACTTTTATTTTCTTGAAAAACATTGGATCAACTGATGGAACCAATGAGTTTTAACAACAATACTGTTATTCGTATGTCTATGCTAATTGCTTCGGCTAGACAAAAATGATTTGCAATATATCAAAATGTATTTTATATCATTAATGCATCATGTAACTCTGTGCAAAGATGATAAAAACGATGGAGTCATCAATGCAAAGATACCTAGTGTTGGATGTGATCTAAGGATCGTCACCACTATGGTATGATGTAGTATGATAAAATTACCAAATGACGGAATCCTCAACTGATTTAAATATAAGTGTGTATCATGATCGCCATAAAAAGATTTTTGAGATAAAAGATATGAGAATACATATGTATGTATGTATATGTATATTTTGGTTGATGTCCGAATTGTTGTAGAGGTCTATGCTATTTGATTCAGCTAAACAAATATTGAAAGATGTTCATGAAATTCAAGAGTTTCTTGAGAAGTTATGCCAAACCAAATTATTTTGGTGCGGATTCAGATGTTGAAAAGTTGAGATGAACAACCCTATTATTAGGGGTTGCGCTTAGTTTTATACTTTGCACTGAAATGTTTGTATACAATACATGTACAATAGGTTGATCAACTAGAATACTTGCGGAGGGTGTTTTCAGTCTTTGTGATTGATAAACATTCTGCTAAAGAGGGTTTAAAGTGTGAAGAACCAGGGGTGAAGCACTATTAAACCTGGAGAATAGAGTTCATGGTCTTGTGACCCTCAACATGATTTGGAATCTTTTAAATTCCAGAGTTATTCATACTACTTCCCAATTATTGAACAATTGTGGAGGATTCTTGTTATTCTGCAAGATGGAAGTGAAAAAGGAAAGTATTCCTTAGAAAGAAGTAAGTCGTAAAATGCGACACAGAATGATAGATATGTTGAATAAGTGAGAAAAGCAATTTTGAAGTGAAAATGATGTGAGTTATCAAAGAATAATGTGAAACTTTTAATAGAAAAGTTTAATAATTGTAGAATGATGTTTGTGGAAAGAAAGTGGTTATAGAAACCAATGAATGAATGAAGTAGTGACGTAAAAATCTACTTTGATAGATTGAATGAATTAAGATTAATAAATAAATAAAAAAATTCGAGGACAAAATTCTTAGAAGAAGGGGTGAATGTAATGTCCCGAGAGTTTGATCATATAATATATGATAATGATTGTTAGAGAAAGATAATGAACGGGTCAAAGAATATGTAATACTCAAATATAATTGAGTCTAAGTAAATATTATGAAATAAAACTTATAAGATTTTATTATCAAGAATGGTGAGAGTATAAAATATAAAACCTATATTAAGGTAATGTGTTGAAGTTATTCAATGAATAGATTTGAGGAAAACCTGAGTAAGGTAGGGGCTCGGTGATTCCGAGGACGGAATCCTTATAAGGAGAGAAGGATGTGACATCCCAGATTTTTAGAAATTATAAATGAGAATTTTATAAATAAAAGTATTATTTATGAGATATGTTGGGTGTGAGTATATGTATGTCATATATTGTAGAATATGTGAATTGATGTGAAGAGAATGTTATATATTAATTTTAATATATATAAATATTTAATTGAATTATTTATTGAGTTAAATAAATAAATTTTGTTTTGATTATAGAGTAATGTAATTAAGTGTAGCAGATTAATTAAATGAATATTTAGTATTTAATTTAATTAATATAATAATTTTATGTTATAGTTCTAATTTAATTGAGATAATTAAATTAGATGAGTTATGTGATGATTGTTACACAAAATTATAATTAACAAGTAAATATAATTATGTGACAATTTAATGAGATTGATTGATGTTAAGCTATTGATTAATTAAAATAATGAGTATTTGTCCAACATGGTCTTAGGCTTTTTCAAGTTCAAATTGGTGTAACCTATGTATTAACTAGTAATTAGTATATCTAATAATTACTAGGAGTTACATATATTATATATTACTAGTATTGTATATTATATGTATATACTACAAGTTAGTATGTTAGTTTTAGAAAACAAACTAAAGAAAGAAGAAGAGAGTTAGAGACAGTTGTAGGAGAAGAAGAGGAAGAAAAAGAAGAAGAAGTGAACTCTTTGAGAAGACAAAACAAGCCCCATCATCATCATCTCTATCTCTCTCTTAAATTCATACTAATAAAGTTATAATCTAAATTCCTTGTTTTAATTATATTTTTATGTTCTTCATAATGTAGATAATTGTTATGTAGAAGTTGTATTGAGAAATTGAGAGAGATAGAGAGAAATAGAGGAATTGAGATGAGCTAGAAGAAGAAGAAAATAAAAAGAAGAAAAAGCTAGAAGAAGGTAACTTCTAAACTCTTATTTAATCCTTGATTTTTTTTTGGTAGATTTATGTTCTAGGGTAGTAGATCAGGCTTAATCTGTTTGTATTGGTTTAATCTTGGATTATCAAGAATCAAACAAGAGGATTCAAGAAAGAAAATGAAATGGAAAGAAAATTTGAAGAACAAAATTCGTTGGGTTTTAATAATTGTGGACATATCTTGTGAAATTCATACCTCTTTGGGTATAATGAGTTAGAAAGTGAGCCCTATATCAAATCGAAGATATAGAAGTAAGCTATATTCTGAAAGTGGAATCACATGAAAACTCTTCATAGATTTCTTTCAATAACTATTTTAGTAAGGCTGGTCCAAAGGGAAAATAATCTGTCCAGAAAATCAAAACCGTTACGGTTTCTGACTTTGAAAAATTCATATAAATTCGTGTGTTTTGAATCTGAAGAAACTTAAAACTGTAAAGTTATAGATATGGAAGTTTACTAGCTAGACTCGTGAGATTGAGCCATTTTATGGACCGGAGCCTGTCCGAAATAAATTGTTTAGTAAGGATGTCCAGAAAATAAAATTTTCTAGACTAGTTGATGAATTACAGAATCAGGTTTAGATGGATAAGGGTATGACTTTAAGGCCTAGATGAGGTTGTAGTACACTGAGTAAGGGTTAATTCTATATAAGAAGGAACAAAAACGGTCATGGAACGAATGAGTTACGTTAAAAATGAAAACAACGTTTTGTTAAAGAAATTGTGAAGATGAGTTTTATAATTCTGTTTGAATTAAGATCTTGGGTGATGATATATTTGATGATTAAAAATATATTTTGACATATGTAATGAGTATAGATATGTGTTATCATATTCTATGCATAATTAACCATTTAAGATCAAGAGTTGAGATAAGTTAATGTGTGCACATAACGTGCTCGATAAAATGCCTAAGAGTAATAGTGTTTTCTAAACTTTGGTATACAAAGTCTCTAACTAATGGCTAATATTGGATATCTAAGTATGAAAAGATGATAGTACAAGAATAATAATGGAAAGAAATCGAAAAGGGTAATTTTTGATTTATGAAGAAAAATTAAACATGTTAATAACGTGTTGAATATGCATTTTTGAAACCAAAGTGGTATAATAAAATGGTGTGATATACGCACATTAAACTACAAGTGTGATAGTCTAACATGTGTGGTGATGAAAATGAAAAATAAAATCGAGTTGCATATAAAATAGTTAGATGTCTTTAAAGACATTATAAAGGATAATAAGATAAAGTAAGGTCTTAGAATAAATTTGACCATGAGATTGAGTCTTGATTTTATTTATTATCAATCTCACATACAGTGTAGGTTGTGCAAGGACGCGAAGTATTAGCGTTTTGGTAAAACGCCGGTAAAGACAAGTCTTTCAGTTCCTTTTTGCTATGTGAACTTGATGATGATCTGCTTTAAAATTTTAGTGTATGATGTATTATATATGTCAAAAGTATGAAATGTGAAAGTTAATCTATGACTATGATGATTGAACTATGAATGTTGATTAAGTAAGGAACTCAATCTTTATAGTTGTTATGTGAACTACAACATGTATGCTATGTTTGTTTACGATTATTATTGTATGTTGAGCATGTTATTATGTGCTACGTGATGCATGAAAACTGTTAGATTCTGCTGAGCTGTCGAGCTCATTCTTGCAAATAACCATTTTTGCAGATTCAAGAATTGAAGGTAACGCTATGTGCTACTTGATTGTTATGGATCAAAAGTGATATATGAAGATTTAATATCCTAGCTAAGTTGTTATTCTTGTAAACCATGTCTAATGTTTCGAATAATATTGAATTATAATATTGATTTGCGAATGTAAACTATTGTAGTATTAAAATGATTCTGAGATATTTAGATGTAAAGGTTGAAGGTTTTGGGAACGAGGATAGTTTGTAATAGAAAATTTTAATTATTCCGCAAATTTCAATGGTTGTATTATCGTTTAATGATGTAAAATTAGAGGTTGAATGTATTATTAACGACCGAAGTCGAGAATTAAATTGTATGAATTTTGGGGTCATTACACTTGGTCTGATGCTATCAACCGAGAACACTACGATTTCTCTTAAATACTTGCACACTACGATCTTCGCTTGCTTGAGTTGTAAACTCTACGTTTTCGAGAGCACACTACGATCTCTGAGTTGGCTCGGCAAACGTTGGGACCACTCTACAATTTTCGAAGAGGCCGTTTAAGGCAGGCACACTACGATCCTTGAAGCTCTACGTTTCTGCCTTGACTTCTACAATGTTGATTAGATTGATACACTACGAATTCTTCGAACTTTATTATTACATCTCAAGATCAACCTAACAAATTTGCCACTATCATACAAGATGTTTAATGACAGACGACTTCGTGTTATCAGAAGACAGGGTTGTGCACATGCACTTGCTGAGTATATCTATGAGCACAACCTATTTAATCTTGGAGTTTGGTTGAAATATAATTCTCAATTGAAGATAATGGAGATAAATAAAGAGAAGACTCACCATTGGAAAGAACATGATAGTAATCTTCTCATTTTTCTTTGGAGACTATCGGGTCAACCAAGGATAATTCTGTGGACATATGATATCTAAGATAACTTAGACGCATAGCCTCCCATGTACGAAGGTTTCCTTGAGCATTTTCTAAAGATTTAATTTCCAAAACAGTTATTGACTGTACCATTTTGTAAGGTACCATTGTAAGGTGTCGTGGTCGAGGCACCATGAGAGTTACATATATTCTTATTAAAACTCACAGTTTAACTGTGGTCGTATTCTGCACGACAGTTGTATAAATGGAGTTGTCAGTAGTGTATTTTCTGGCGACTCAAGATAGGTGATGTACGTATACCTATTTTGGGGGCGTCACATTTGGTATCAGAGCTTAGGGATATGGTCGCTGGTGGAGATATGAGTCTAGAACTAGGAGGTGAGAGACGAGTAATATACTTCGCTAGTGTGTGACTTACCTAAGCTGAAATTCTTACTTGATAAGTTGACAAATTTTGATATGTCAATTAACCTTTGTTTTGAAGATATATTCTAGAATGATATCTGAAATACAGGAGATGAGCAATGGAAAAATCATGATACAAAGGAAATAACCAGGAAGGTACAATCCGAAAAGAAAGCAATGCATTCTCTTCGAACTACTAGGTATGTAAATTTCGAGGGCAAAATTTCATAAGGAGGGGAGATTGTGAGACCCCGAATTTTATGAAATAAAAGTATTCATTTTTCTTATAATTATTCTATTTAGTAAATGGTAAAATTGATAAAAGGCTAAAGTTAAGGGTAATATTTCAAATTTTTTCAAAGTAAGCAAGTTGTCATAAAATAATCGGTGGTAAAAGTACAGTAATACACGTGGATGCATAGTAGCACAAAGTATTGATTATTGATGCTTACGTGAGAAGTCACTCAGTTTTATTCAATTATTTTTTATAATATTTTATATTATTAAATCAATAATTGAGATAATGAGTTATTCATATTATTATATGCATAATTAACAATGTCTAGAAAGTTCTGTCGAGGAGAGGTTTGGTCACCTAATTGCGCGCCAATAGGGAGAAATCCTTATTGGAAAACTCTCTCTTTCCTGGGAACGATCTGGTTGTTAATATTGCGAGTTATAATAATAATGAATAAATGTTATTAAAAATCGAATTTGAGTTCAAAGATGAATTTGGAGACGCGGACGTGATATTTGAGTCCGGAATGATGAAATTAGTAGAAATAGACTATAAACACAAAATCTACCGAGGTTGACTTTTTGGTCAAAAAGTCAACAGTTGACTTTTTCGAAAAAATTCAAACTTCGAAAATTCAAAAATGAAAATGATGTTAAAAATATTGATGGGGTTTTTATGAAGTATTTGACGTAAATTTTGCTTATTTTATGGACCCCATTTACCCATTTTTCAAAATAATCGGCAGAAAATTATTTAATATAATAAAGGTGGGGCCCACATGTGGGGCCCATATGTGTTGAAATCTAAAATTGGAAATGGGGGTGGGGAGATGATAGCTTGGTCGGGATGGAGTAATGATGTTATTATTATTATATATATATATATATATATATATATTATAATAAGTTTTGTTTTTTTATGTAAAATAGAATATATTATATTTTATATAAAGTTATTTGTTTTACTTGAATTTTATAATATTATTTTTTAAAACGGACGTCTTAGAAATTTTAAGTTTCAGCCCGTGAATTTTCGATTGATTTCCTACTATTGGTCCGTGAAAAAAAATTCTAAATAGTATCCTTCCGTTCTCCTATAAATAGGATGCTTAGTTAGAATGGAAAATCACACCAGAATCAGAGAATTCTTCTTTTATAATCTTGAGCGTATTTCTTTAGAGTTTTAAGAAGTTTTGAGCGTAAAAAATAGTGAAAGTTTTCTTCAAGAATATATCCGCTATACAAGTTGGAATACTCTTCTTTTCAAGGTAAGGGATGTTATTTTTGTTCAATATTCGTTTGAAATAATTTTTTCTTTCATACTCTGTAGTATGTAAGTAATATTATTTCGTTTCAGATTTTGAATTCTATACTCATTTGGATAAAGTTTTGGATTATATACTCCATAAAATTAGTAGAATATCCTTGATATTTGCGCTTCATCCAATATTTTTTTATGGAAATAACTTTTTATGACGAAGTACTATTCACGGGGTACTATTCTCGAATTACTATTCACGAGTTACTATTCATTAGTTACTATTCACGAGTTACTATTCACGAGTTACTATTCATGAGTTACTATTCACGAGTTACTATTCATGAGTTAATATTCATGAGTTACTATTCATGAGTTACTATTCACGAGTTACTATTCATGAGTTACTATTCACGAGTTACTATTCTCGAGTTACTATTCATGGGGTACTATTCATGACAAAAATTGATTTCTTTTCGGTCCAAATCATTTTTGAAACATTATTATTCTTGAATTTTACTCCACAAAGCAGTATCATGTTGACAATCTGGACATTATTGATTTCTGAATAAATTAAATTGTTAAAGCCTTCAATATTTATCCTTTACTTTTATTTGATTGAATTATTATATCATTGTCATCATCCTCATGATTATATTATAATGAAAGTCATCTGTGGCCGTAGTGCATAGATGGACTTGGTATGATTATGACCAGGGATTATTCGGTATAATCATGACCGTAATGTTACAAATGATGTGGTAAAAGTCCTCATTGGCCCGTAGTGCATTGATGGACAGTTTTTGGTATGATCATGACCATGGGTTCTCTTCGGCCAAGGGTGCAAAGATGAATTATTTTATGGCGTGATTATGATCGTTTATGAAAACACGAATATCCTTGGCCCGTAGTGCATGGATAATATGTGGTCGTGGTACTAATGAATATCCTTGGCCTGTAGTGAAGGGATGATTCGATGAAGTGGATTAATTATTGAGCTGAGTCTCAGCGATGAAATATTAATTCATGGATGTGATAATAATGAATCTCCTTGGCCTATAGTGCAGGGATGATTCGATGAAGTGGATTAATTATTGAGCTGAGTCTCAGCGATGAAATATTAATTCATGGATGTGATAATAATGAATATCCTTGGCCCATAGTGCCTGGATAATTCATGGATGTGATACTAACGAATATCCTTGGCCGTAGTGCATGGATAATTAGGTGATGTGAATTATATATTAAGCTGAGTCTCAGCGATAAAATATTGATAATAAACTTTTAATTTGTAGAAGATAGTAGATATCATGCTCTACTTGACTCTTCTAAAATAAAGTTGCATGTCTTTGGCCTGTAGTGCAAAGATGAACTGTTAATGAATATCTTTGGCCGTAGTGCAAAGATGAATTTATTAGTATGATTATGAACAAGAATTGTGATTTGGTATAACCATGATCTTTGATGTTTCAGGTAAAGACAGGTGATGAAAATTATCTTCATCCTGGGTGCGAAGAAGAATTTAGAACCACAATTATGATTATAAGTTATTCACATGATTGTGGACATGAACTGTTGATTGATGTTACAAAGATAAAATATTATTGGTGGACTTTTAATATGGAGAAGATAATAGACTTTATGGTCTATTTGACTCTTCTAATGGATTGCTCGTTCCGCTGCAACTATGGTTGAAAAGTTTTATCATCTACCATATGTTCTAAATCTCTGATTCATCACTGACGAAGGCTATTGATAATTTAATTATCTTTAGTCATGATATTCTTTACTGGGCTAGTTATGCTCACCCTTTTGCTTCACAATTTCAGGTAATAAAAGTGTAGCTGGGTCGAGCGGGGTAACGGGAGAATAGAACGATGATATATAGCTTTCGAGGTTCTCCCTAAAAAGTATGGAAATAAATTTATTGAGAACTTTAAATAAGTGTGTTGTATTTTATACGTCATTTAATAGTTATATTTTGTGAATCAAATAGGGTGAGGTGAACCAAACTTTGGAAGGGTGTTTTGCCACTATCATACAAGATGTCTAATGACAGACGACTTCGTGTTATCATAAGATAGGGTTGTGCAATTGCACTTGCTGTGTATATCTACGAGCACAACTTATATAATCTTGGAGTTTGGTTGAAATATAATTCTCAATTGGAGATAATGGAGATAAATATATGTCAAGAGATGACTCACCATTAGAAAGAACATGATAGTAATCTTCTCATTTTTTTGGGGACTATCGGGTTAACCAAGGATAATTCTGTGGACATATGATATCTATGATAACTTAGACGCATAGCCTCCCATGTACGAAGGTTTCCTTGAGCATTTTCTAAAGATTTTAATTTCAAAAATAGTTATTGACTGTACCTTTATGTAAGGTACCATTGTAAGGTGTCGTGGTCGAGGCACCATGAGAGTTACATATATTTGTATCAAAACTCACAGTTTAACTGTGGTCGTATTCTGCACGAAAGTTGTATAAATGGAGTTGTCAGTAGTGTATTTTCTGGCGACTCAAGATGGGTGATGTATACCTATTTGCGGGGCGTCACATTTAAGCAATGCTTTTAGAATAATAATGATGATCATTCTAATGAGATCTAAATTCTTAGCTTAGAAAGCTTCAAACTAAAATAGTTCATAATTGTTGGATTACTAAATTGGGGATTTGTGAATCCGGATAGATTGGTACATACTTTGCTTGCTCATTGGATAAGAATGATTGATCTCATGATCATTTGTATAGAGACACTAAAGCAAGTATGTAGGTGCTTATTGAAGAATAAGTACACTGAACGTGGCTCGCTAAGGAATACCTAATTGAGTTTTACTAGTCTGTCAATAGGAATTCCTATAGTGATAGTAGTACAAGTGATCCTTGGACTTGAGATCATCATAGTATCTTGTGTATGATGAGTTATACTTTGACTTATTCCTTAAGACCCTTAGGGTATAACACAGGGTATGCTTGGGTATAATAAGTTATACATGAAGATAATGTATGATCAATAAAGAATCTACCACTTCTAGTAAAAGAAGAGAAATGTCCTATGTGATTCGATAAATGATAACCCAGAAGTCCTTGGCCAAGGCAAAATAAAATTAGAAATGATTTCTAATTTGCATTATTTGGAGTTGTGCATTTAAGAGTCGAAATACATATAATTAAATAAAATAAGCCTTGACAGTAATTCCATGTCTTATACTTAATTGGGACATTGTATGGTGGAAAGATTGAATTGTACGTTAACAATTTACTCAAAGGTTCTTTTATGATTAATGTTGAAATCTATATTATCTGGAAAGTCGTTGATCGCTAGGGAGGCTTATCCCTATTGTAGAATAAATATTATTTATTTAAATAAATTAATAGTTTAATTTACTTATTTAAATAAGATTAGAATTGTTCTAATTGATTTATTCACAAGCGGTTTAATATGGATGTGACGCCCCCAAAATAGGTATACATCACCCATCTTGAGTCGCCAAATACATGGTATAAAATTCAAATACAACTTAATAATACAACTATCGTGTAAAATACGATAAAACATGAATTGAGAGTTTTAATACGAATATTGTCTTCTAACAGTATTCAACTCAAATGGAGTCCTCAATACATTTATTATCACACTATTTCATAGAATAGTGAGGACTACTAATGCTATCATCCGGGACCATTCACTACGTTGTTCCCCGACTAGTCCCGGCTACGTTCTCATTTCCTAAAGAGAATAATGAAAGCAAAAGGGTGAGCTCAACTAGTCCAGTAAGAAATATTATGACTAAGATAATACAAAATAATTTATCGTTAGCCTTCAACAATGTTAAACTGATAAAATATAACAAACATCAAGTTTAACTGCAGCAGAACAAGCAATCCATTAGAAGAGTCAAGTAGAGCATAAAATATACTATCTTCTATGATTTAAAAAGTTTTTCATCACTTTTATCGCTGAGACTCAGCTTAATAAATAATCCACATTATCGAATCACCCATGCATTACGGCCAAGGATATTCTTTAGTATCACGACCACAAATTATCCATGCATTACGGGCCAAGGATATTCGTGTATTCCTCAATGGTCATGATCATGCCAACAACTGTCCATCAATGCACTACAGGACAATGAGGACTTTTACCACATCATTTGTAACATTACGGTCATGATTATACCGAATAATCCCTGGTCATAATCATACCAAGTTCATCTATGCACTACAGGCCACAGATGACTTTCAACATAATATAAACATGAGGATGATGATAATGATATAAGAATTCAATAAGACAAGTTCAAGGATAAATTTTTAAAGATTTATATTTTAATTTATCCAAAAATCAATAACGTCAAAATTGTCAACATGATACTACTTTGTGGAGTAAAATTCAAGAATAATATTGTACCAAAATTAATTTGGACCAAAAACGAATCAATTTTTATCATGAATAGTACTCGAGTGAATAGTATCCCGTGAATAGTACTTCGGGAATAGTAACCCCGTGAATAGTAATCCGGCATGAAAAAGTTAAAACTTATCAAGAATGCTCAGAATAATATTTTCATGAAAAGATATTGGATGAAGCGCAAATATCAAGGATATTCTACTAATTTCATGGAGTATAGAAGTCAAAACTTTAACAAAACGAGTATATAATTCGAAATAATATTACTTATATACTATAGAGTATGGAAGAAAATATTATTTCGAGCGAATATTGAACAAAAATAACATCCCTTACCTAGAAAAGAAGAGTATTCCAACTGGAATAACGGAGATATTTTTGAAGAAAACTTTCACTGTATTTTACGCTCTAAGCTTTTTAAATCTCTAAAAAAATACGCTCAATATTATAGAATAAGAATTCTCCGATTCTGGTGTGATTTTCAATTCTAACTAAGCATCCTATTTATAGGAGAATGGAAGGATACTATTTGAATATTAAAATCATGGATGCATAGTGGCTATATTCACGGGCGAATTCAGCCGGCGAAAACGTTTAAAAATTTTGATTTACTATGCAGCACTATGCAATAAAATATTCTAATAAAACGAAAACTTTTAAATAATATATATATATATATATATATATATATATATATATATATATATATAGAATGGATCGAATTCCTGGAGTACGGACACGATCAAAAACTTACAAAATTTATTTATTTTTTTTTGTTTTTTTTTAAAACAACTAAAAAAAATATTTAATATTTTATGGAACTGAAATTTTTCCATAATATAATGTTTTGGGTGTGATTTAAATACCTATACCAAAAAATGGTGGTACAATCTGCACAAACTGTACATACATGTTTTGTTATACGTACCCAAATCACACCCAAAACACTGTATTATGGAAAAAAAAATTCAATTCCATAATTATTTTTTTATTTTTTTTAGTTGTTTTAAAAAAAAGCAGAAAAAAAAAGAAAAAAAGTCCGGACATTAGATCCGTCTGAACTGGATCTTGTCCATATATATATATATATATATATATATATATACAAGTCACGAGATTCATCCCGTGAACCCCTGATTCCAAGTCTCCAATATATATATATATATATATATATATATATATATATATAGTAAGGATCAAGTGCATACCCCTTATCTTACTCATTCAGTACTTTTCCCCCCCTTTAGGGCGACGATTTGGTGATACAATCGTTAAATACATACTTTTAGCGACGCTATATGTTGTCCGTCGCTAAAAGTATGATATTTACGACAGTTGTATAACCAAACCGTCGCTTAAAGGGTGGTGAGCACGGGTGAGTAAGATAAGGGGTATGCACTTGATCTGGGCCGTATATATATATATATATATATATATATATATATATAATACTTGTGACGCCCCCAAAATTAGGTATACATCACCCATCTTGGGTCGCCAAATACATGGTACAGAATTCAAATACAACTTACTAATACAACTGTCGTGTACAATACGATAAAACATAAACTGTGAGTTTGAATACAAATATTGTCTACTAGAAAGTATACAAACTCAAAAGGAGTCCTCATTACAATTATTATCACAATATTTCACAGAATAGTGAGGACTACTAATGCTATTCTACGGACCATTACTCAGTTCTCCGGCTAAGTCCAGGCTATATTCTCATTTCTCAAGAGAACAAAGAAAAGAAAGGGTGAGCTCAACTAGCCTAGTAAGAAATATTATGACTAAGATAATGCAGAAAAAATTATCATTAGTCTCCAACAATGTTAAACTGATAAAATATAATAGACATCAAGTTTAATCTGCGTGAATAAGCAATCCATTAAAAGAGTCAAGTAGAAAATAAAATCTACTATCTTTTATGATTTAAAAGGTTTTCATCATTTGTTATCATTTGAGACTCAAATTTAATAAATATTCCACTTCATTGAATCACCCATGCACTACGGCCAAGGATATTCTTTAGTATCACGACCACAATTATCCATGAACTACGGGCCAAGAATATTTGTGTATTCATTAATGGTCATGATCATGTCAACAACTATCCATCAATGCACTACGGGCCAATGAGGGCTTTTTCCACATCATTTGTAACATTACGGTCATGATTACACCGAATAATCTCTGGTCATAATCATACCAAGTCCATCTATGCACTACAGGCCACAAATGACTTTCAACATAATATAAACATGAGGATGATGACAATTATATAAGAATTTAATAAAAACAAGTTCAAGAATTAATTTATCTAGGAACTAATAACGTCCAAATTGTCAACATGATACTGCTTTGTAGAGTAAAATTTAAGAATGCTCAGAAGACTATTTCCATGAAAAGATACTGGATGAAGCGCAAATATCAAGAATATTCCACTAATTTCATGGGGTATAGAAGTCAAAACTTTAACCAATTGAGTATAATAAAGAATGGAATAACAAAAGAAATCACTATGCATGCGGTACTTCGCATAGACATGTTATTCCAATGGAATACTAAATAACGGAACCGGTCGAGACAAAATTAAATGCAAGCGGGATGTTCCAACAGAATAATAAAGAATGGAATAACAACGAAAATCACCATGCATGTGGTACTTGCATGACGAGTTATTCCAATGAGAATACTAATAAGGATGAGAATCGGTCCGGCGTAAAACGCATGCATGTGATATTCAACGTAATAATAATAAATATGAGAACCGGTCCCACAGAAACGCATGCATACGATATTCAACGAGAATAATAAAGACGGAATCGTCCGGTGTAAAAGCGTCATGCATGTGAGGATATTCCAAATGTAATAATAATAAAGACGGAATAATAGAAGAATATCACCAAGTATAGGGTAGTCCGCGTATACTGGTTATTCTAGCAGAATAATAAAGAATGGAATAACATAAGTTCTCTTCATGAATACAAAAGAAATAATATCCCTTACCGTAAAAGAACTGAATATAAGAGTAGTTAAGTAGCAGAAAACTTTTCTTCTTTCTCTCTATAATTTTCTCTCTCTAGAGTTTCAGTGAATTCATAAGAAATAATGAATGAATGAGCTTCTATTTATAGGAGAGTGGAAGGGCATTGTTCAAGTACGAAATAATTTTGCAGAATTATTTCTTCAATCAACTAACAACTAAGTCAAACAACTAACCAATAAGATTTTAACAAAAATTAAAATATAATACATATATATAAACACATGTTTTCATTTTATATATATCAATATTAAATATACCACTAGATTTTTTTATCCCCCCATATCCAACATCAATCCCCCACCCTCCCAAAAATCAATTTAACTACACTCTTACACATCACTATCACACTACCACTTTTCCACCATTTTCCACACACACACACCTATCACTTTCACATATCACTTTCTCCCACCATATACTCAATACATACATATACTTCCATACGTATACTCTTCCATTTCCAAAATCATTTTTACAACACATATGGGCCCCACATGTGGGCCCCACCTTTAAATAATTTTCTATCAATTATTTTGAAAAATGGGTAAATAGGAATCCATAAAATAAGCAAACTTCATAAAAATCACCTTAATAATTTTAACAACATTTATCATCTTTATTACAATTCACAATATTAATCGACCAGGTTGTTCCTAGGAAAGAGAGGGTTTTCCAATAAGGATTTCTCCCTATTGGCACGCAATTAGGTGACCAAACCTCTCCTTGACAGAACTTCTAGACATCGTTAATATTGCAAATAATAATATTAATAATTTTGTCGTCTCAATTATTGATTTTAACAATATAATAAATATCGACAATAATTGAATCAAATAACGTGAGATACTATGCAACAATTACTATAACAATAATTGAACAAAACTGAATGACTTCTCACGTAAGCATCAATAACCAATACTGTGTGCTACTATGCAACCGCGCGTATTACTGTACTTTTACTACCGAGTAGTTCAATAGTATCAACGGTAAAACTTCTGCCGTTATTTTCATAAAAATATTTTTGTCGTTTTCTCAATCCAACAATAATTCTGTTGTGGGGTCCACCAATGATTACGCCGTTTAACGAATATTTCCTACTAAAATGAATATTCCCCGACCAATCGAATATAATATAACAACTTGCATACTATGCAAAATTTATAAATATTACCCACAACTATAACATTATATCAATTTCACTCCATAATATTCAAAAATAACATTTATAGAAAATTATTTTTATTCAAAAAGTTGGGGTTTTACAATCTCCCCTTCTTATGAAATTTCGCCCTCGAAATTAGGGTACGTACCTGGTATGTCGAAGAGGTAAGGATACCTTGATTTCATTTCAGATTCTAACTCCCAAGTCATTTCCTCAACATCGTGGTTTCTCCACAAAACTTTGACTTGAGGTATAACCTTGGTGCGTAGAATATGATCCTTCTTATCCAAGATTTGAACAGGAACCTCTTCATACATCAAATCTTCCTCAATTTCATCCGATTCTAACTCAATAATGTGGTTCGGGTCTTCCACATATTTACGTAACATGGATATGTTAAAAACGTTATGAACAAGAGACATACTTGGCGGTAAAGTGAGTCTATAGGCCACAGTTCCTACTCGATCAAGGATTAAAAATGGGCCGATGAATTGAGGATTTAGCTTTCCTCTCTTTCCAAATCTCGTAACTCCTTTCCATGGAGCAACACGTAACAACACATGATCTCCTATATCGAATTCCACGTCCTTTCGATGAAGAACAGCATAACTCTTTTGTCGATCTTGTGAGATTTTTATACGTTGTCGGATCGTTTGAATCTTTTCCGTAGTCATACGTATTAAATCCGATCCCAACAACGTTTCTTCACCCACCTCATCCTAGCATACTGGAGAATGACATTTTCTTCCATACAACGCTTCGAATGGAGCCATGCCAATACTTGTTTGATAACTATTGTTGTAGGAAAACTCCACAAATGGTAAGAACTTGTCCCAACTTCCCTTGAAATCAAGGACACAGAGTCTTAATAGATCTTCAAGAGTTTGAATAGTCCTCTCCGACTGTCCATCCGTCTGAGGATGATATGGTGAGCTAAATCGTAAATCTGTGCCCATAGCTTTCTGCAAACTAACCCAAAATCGTGAAGTGAATCTTGGGTCTTGATCAGAAACTATGGATACTGGCATACCATGCAGTCTTACAATCTCGTTTATGTACATACGAGCAAGAAGTTCAAGTGTATAAGTTTCTCGTATCGATAAGAAATGAGCAGACTTGGTCAATCTATCAACAATGACCCAAATCGCATCTATACCTTGAGAAACCTTAGGAAGACCGGTAGCAAAATCCAAGGTAATGTGCTCCCACTTCCATTCTAGAATTTCAAGTGGTTGCAATGGACCTTTTGGTACTTGATGCTCCGTCTGGACTCGTTGACACGTTAGACACCTTGAGATAAACAGCGCTATCTCTCTCTTCATATTGCCCCACCAAAATGTATGTCGAAGATCATGATACATTTTGGTACTCCCAAGATGGATTGCAAACGGTGTGTTGTGTGCCTCCATCATGATTTTATACTTTAAATCAGGGTCGTTAGGAACACAAAGTCTGGAGTTGGCTCGAAGTATTCCTTTTTCATCGATTCTTGCTTTCGGCATAACATCTTCTTGAACTTTCTTCCTCATACGCATCAGCTCCAGGTCTATAGCTTGAGCAGCTTTAACTTTATCAATTAAAGTCGGTTCTACTCGTATATTCGCCATCATTACATGGGACCCTAGAGTCTTTAACTCCATCTCCATCCTTTGCAAGTCACACAAAATGGGCCTTTGTGTTGACAATATCGTACTCGTACTTGCATATGATATTCTACTCAATGCGTCAGCTACCACGTCGCTTTTCTAGGATGGTATTGGATGGTATGATCATAAAATCTTTCAATAGTTCAAGCCAACATCGTTGTCGCATGTTGAGTTCCTTTTGAGTGAAGAAATATTTGAGGCTTTTATGATCCGTAAAGATCTCCACCTTCTGTAACATTCCAGAATTTTAAAGTGTAATATTAAATATTTATTGATTTATATAAATATTTAATGGATATGTTTATTACTGAATAAATAATTGTTCAATTTGAGTTGATATGGTTTAATTAATTATTTGTTGAATAAATAATTAAGGAGCTAAGTAAATTAATTGTTATGAGATTATATACCAATGTAATTTAATAAGTAAGCTAGAGAGCTTATAGTGATTTAAATAAATTATAATATTTTAAATGGGAAATTGTAATTTAAAATATTAGTTGGTTAAATAAAATTATAATTATAAAGAAATTATAGTTTTGTGATAATTATTTATGTATTAAAGTAATTTAATAGATTAATATTTGAATTGATTAAATTGATTATTTAAGTAAATAGAAGTGTGACAAATAACCTTGCTATAAAGGAGTTATTAAAATAAATTAAGGGAGTTTAATTTAGTTTTGCCAAACATGTCTTATTGCATAATAAGTCTTTAATCTAATAGTGTTTTATCAAACAAGGTATAAGGATTAATCCATTTATTTTAATTCAGTTTACCAAACAAGGTGTAAGGATTAAAGGGTTATTTTATTAGCTTAGCCAAACAAGCCTTATGGCTTTTGATTTTAAAACAAAATATAATTGATATAATTATATCTATATTTATATTATATCATTAATAAATATTATATCATATACGTTATATTTTTATTACGTAGTTAGAGTTAGGAAGAGAAGAAGGCTCAGTTGAAGAAAAAGAAGAAGAAGAAAAATACAGAGAGAAAAGTTGAGAGAAACTTAGAGGAAATTGAGAAAAGAATTAGGGAAAAGAAGATTGTAATCATAACCATTTTCTTCTAAACTCTAGAGTATCATCTTCTTAATCAAAGGTAGGATATTAATCCTTGTATTTTATTTTTAAAGTTTAGTTTTCTTCTCCAAAGAGTTCTCTGTAAATAATTATGGATGATGAATTCTTGTGTATATAGCTTTAGATGATGATTGTTGTTGTAAAACTGTTTTGTTGAGATTATGTATGATTATAATCAATTACTTTATGTATGTATGTAAATTGTGAAGAAATAAATCACAGTGAGTTCATATGAAAATATATATATGAATATGGCTTAGTTTAAAGTAGAAATTAAGGTTTTATTTGTTGTTAAATTGATAAATTGATTGTTAGAATTGATAGAGTATGTAAAATCATAATCATGATGTTTTGAATTTACTGTTTTGGTTGAAAAACAAAATCACAGTGTTAATTTTCATTGAAAGTATAAAAAATGGAGTTTTTGCCAAGGACATTGAAATTGGGTGTTGTATATTTGATGTTTGTGTTATTTTATGAGTATAAACATGTTAGAAGTCTTCACAATATGTTTATATGAAGTCTATATGTAAATTACATGATAATCAGTCTATTAGATTCGAGCTTTTATGCCAATATGGCTTTTTCTGGTACTATTGCCAAGTTGTCAATCGAATCGCAATTTTTACATGCGACGCTTATTTATCAGACGTTCATGGCGTCATAATATATCGCCATCGCCGCAAATGCATGCGTAACCCGTAGTATAATCACTGCTGCAGCGCCATCATCACCATACGCATGTATACGACCCATAGTGTAAATCGTGGCATGCCATGACGAAAGTTAGCGAAATATGGTCCGACGAAGGTACTTTTTGTACACGAAATTTTAAGAAAACATTTTTGTGATAATAGTATGATCAGAAAAAATATATTTTTAGTATTTCTATACTATGAATAATTATGTTATTAAGGATTAACTTGTGTTATAAGTTGATTATGTGATTAAATAATCAAACCTATGTGATGAATGTATTAGTTATGTGATAATGACTAACTATGTCACGATGACATATGTATATAGGATATTGTGATTCAAATTGATTCGGTTTAGTCTACGAGCAAGGCAAGTTTTCTAACTCAAAAATTCATTGTGCGAGTTTAATTTCATTTGGTACATTATTGTTTTCAAATTCAATTACAATTGTTGTAAGTTGCTACTTCTACACTTTCGTAGAGCTAGATTTCCTATGATTGAGTAAGTCATTGCATCTAGTTACTCATGACGATGAAAGTTTTCTAATCCTTTGTCTTATTGAGCTAATTATTGTTTTCAATTCGATTATCTTATAATGATGTAAATGCTCTAAACTTTGGTTTGATGTTGAACAAGTTATTCTTGTATTTCAATTATTGATTAACATGCATAACTCAATTGCCATGCATGTTTAGTATTCAATCCTAATTAACCTTGGCTTAGTATTGTTCAAGCAAGGTATGCTATATTTATTCAAATTGTATGCTATTAGATTATTCCTAATGCATGACTTTAGTTACTATGATTGATTCAATCACTATTATTCTGTAGTATAGTGTTATTGGTCTTATTCAACTACTCCTTAGTTGATGTTCGTTAAATTCCAAATTTCCTTGAAAGCTTATCCAAACTAAACTTACTTTGGTGCGGACTTGTATTCTAAATACTGAGATGAACAACTCTTTTAATAGAGGTTTACGCTTAGCGTTGAAATGGTTGTGCACAATACATTGTACGAAGGGTTGACCACCCTAAGTACGTGGAGTCCTTATAGTCTTATGACTGTTAAAGTTAAAGTTGAAAGATTACTTATAACTGTGGACATGATTCGTGTTCATTAGACCCTCAATGAATGTTATAATTTTCAAAAAGTTAATAGAATATATTGTTCAGTTCTATTGAGCCTAGTATTGGAAATTGATGTAAAAGTTTAAAGATTTATTTATTGTTATTTCAAGTGGGCCTTGTTTGCTCACTCTTGCCTATAAAATTTCTTACAGCTAAAGTTGAAACTGGTGACGTACCTAGCACCAGTAAAGGAAAAGGAAAGATGAACAAGTACTGAAGACTTGTAATAGATTTGATAGTATTATTATTAAACTTTGGTTTAAAGATTGTAATGAAGTTTATTTAATTTTCGCATTTGAAGGATTGTTGTTAAAGGTTAGACAACCTGGGGAGATTTTTATTTGAGTTTAATCCTGTATGGGCAGGTTTTTATTATTCAATTTTATTAGAATTGGGTAGTTATAAATGAATGTTTTGATTAAGTGAGCACCAAATCTTGAGGAAATGAAGTACCAGGATTTGGGGGTGTCACACCTTCTCCCCATACAAGTAATGCCTCCAAATTTTAAGTGCGAAGACCACAACTGCTAACTCTAGGTCATGAGTAGGATAATTCCTCTCATATTCTTTGAGTTGTCATGAGGCATAGGCTATGACTTTCCCATATTGCATGAGAACACATCCTAACCCTTTGCCCGACGCATCACTGTAGATGACAAATCCCTCCAAACCAGATGGTATTGTCAGAACAGGTGCTGAAATGAGTCTCCTCTTAAGTTCTTGAAAACTCTTCTCACATTCCTCGCTCCAACTAAACTTTGAATCTTTTCGAGTCAGTTGAGTTAGTGGAGTAGCGATTCGAGAAAACCCTTCTACAAATCTCCGATAATAACAAGCTAAGCCGAGAAAGCTACGTACTTCGGTCACTGATTTAGGTTGCTCCCAGCTTTGAATAGCTTCAATCTTTGTTGGGTCAACAGATATTCCATGACTTGATACCACGTGCCCAAAGGAATGCTACTTCCTCAAGCCAGAACTTGCATTTCTTCAACTTGGCATAAAACTTATATTCACGAAGCTTTTGGAGTATCAGCCTCAAGTGTTGCTCATGATCTTAACGGCTTTTGGAATAAATAAGGATGTCATCAATAAAGACGACCACAAAGTGATCCAAATATTCCTTGAATACTCGGTTCATCATATTCATGAAGGCAGCAGGAGCATTAGTCAATCCAAAGTACATGACTCGGAATTCATAATGCCCGTCTTCGGGAGTTACGGCGCCGTCTTTGGAATATCATCGGTTCTAATCTTCAATTGGTGATATCCGGAACGAAGATCAATCTTTGAAAAGAATTTGGCTCCTTGCAACTGGTCAAACAGGTCATCAATACATGGCAATGGGTACTTATTTTTGATGGTGACATGATTCAACTCCCGATAATCAATACAAATCGCATACTCCCATCTTTCTTCTTCACGAATAGAACAGGAGCACCCCAAGGAGAAGTACTAGGACGAATAAAGCCAATGTCTAACAATTCCTGCAGTTGAGTCTTTAACTCCTGAAGTTCAATAGGAGCCATTCGATATGGGGCTTTAGAAATGGGTTTTGTACCGGGTTCAAGGTCGATACAAAATTCAATTTCACGCTTTGGGGATAGGCCAGGAAGTTCTTCAGGGAATACGTCAGAAAATTCATTAACAATAGAAATATTATTCAAAACTGACGTATTTTTGTTTAGATCTGTGACATGAGCTAAGAAAGCTTGACATCCGTTTTTTAATAAACGAATAGCTTTATGGCTTGAGATGACAGTGATTGATTTTAATGGTTTGGTTGCTTGAATTTGCATAATAGGTCGATTAGGAATATGAAAGCTAACAACCTTATGAAAATAATCAATTTTTGCATGATGAGTAGTTAACCAATCAATCCCTAGAATTACATCAAATGCATGTATTTTTAATGAAATAAGATCGACCAGTAATGTGTGGGTACCAACTTGAACCAAACAAGACTTATAAACCATGGATGTAATGACGGTATCTCCCAACGGAGTTTCCACAGATAAGTCAAAGTCTAATTTCTCCGGAGTCAAATTTAATCGTTGAGCGCAAGTAGGAGAAATAAAAGAATGGGTAGAACCAGTATCAAATAAGGTATAGACTTCGCTAGAGTTTATGATAAGCTTACCAATGATGACCTCATTCGGGTTCCTTGCTTTCTAGGAGGTCACTACAAACGCTCTCCCTTGCACTACTGGCTTTGACTTTTTTGGGGCGGCCTTTGGTGCCTCCATCCTAGCTAAACTTGTCTTCGGTGAATGACAAAATCGGGCTAGGTGACCTTCTCTTCCACAATTATAACATGCTTTGGACGGCATCGCGCAGTTTGGACTGATGTGTCCCTCTCCTCCGCATTTGAAGCATATGATAGGTGGTCGTTCTCCTTCCTTAACAATGGGTGCTGATGATGACGTCTTTCCATCATTGTTGAATATCCTCTTCTTGAAATGTCCATTTTTACTGTCTTGACCATGATTACCACTGAAGTGGTTACCATTTCTGGCATGTTGATTCCCTCTACGTTTGTTGTCGCCGTTTCGATGACTGATACCACTGGTATTTTCATGTTGCCGGCTGCTTTCTCTTAGTTGCGTTGACTCGTTACCACACTCCAATAACTGAGCCCTATTTACAACATCTGAGTACAAACACAGTTTACAACATCCGGTTTCAAACCTCTTAAAAACATTCGCGTCATTCGCTCCTCATTATCGACCAAATGGGATGCAAACCGGGATAACTCCGTAAATTTAGCCTCTTATTGCGACACGGTCATATTGTTTTGTTCCAATTTGATAAACTCCACTTCTTTCATGTGACGAATACTCTCGGGAAAGTACTTTTCTTTGAGTGGGTCAAGCTGGGTACATTTTACAAATTCCCACCAGTAATCTGCCTCTTCACGCAACATGAAGGTGGCCAAGGGAACCTTTTGCTCCTCGGAGCATCCCAAGACATCAAATATCTTGGTGATCTGCTTTATCCATGCTTCCGACTTAAGTGGTTTTGGCTCTCCTATAAACTCCGGTGGTCCCAGCTCCTTGAACTGTTTAGCAGTGAACGTCTGAGAGTTTCCAGTGTTTCCACCTACATTTTGGAAAGGAGCCGCTCTCGCCTGATGTTGCATGAATTGCATAAAGCCTCTAAATAGTCCATCATTCATCATTTGGTCAGTGTTGTTGTTTGCATGAGGATTGTTGCCTTCCTGATGCACATTCTCCTGATTATTGATATGTGGAGACTCAACGGTCTCTTGTGCTCCATTGCTATTTTCAACATTCTCAGATGTCATTTTCAGATACTGCCACAAAACAAAGGTTCATTAACATATAACATATTATCCATATACTTTGACCGACCAATTAAATACCAAATAAACTTAGGTAGGTCATACTAGCGAAGGAATTCCTCGTCTCTCCCCTCCTAGTTCTAGTCTCACATCTTAGCCAGGGATCATATCCCTAAGCTTTGATACCAACCGTGGCGCCCCAAAATTAGGTATACATCACCCATCTTGGGTGCGCCAGATATCATGGTACGAAATTCAAATACAACTTACTAATACAAATTGTCGTGTACAATCGACAAAAAACATAAACTATGAGTTTGAATACAAATATTGTCTACTAGAGAGTATACAAACTCAAAAGGAGTCCTCATTACAATTATTATCACACTATTTCACGAGAATAGTGAGGACTACTAATGCTATCTTCGGACCATCACTCGTTCCCAGGCTGCGTCCCAGCTATATTCTCATTTCCTGAAGAGAACAGTGAAAGAAAGGGTGAGCTCAACTAGCCTAGTAAGAAATATTATGACTAAGATAATGCAGAATAAATTATCATTAGTCTCCAACAATGTTAAATTGATAAAATATAATAGACATCAAGTTTAACTGCAGCGGAATAAGCAATCCACTAAAAGAGTCAAGTAGAAAATAAAATCTACTATCTTTTATGATTTAAAAGGTTTTTCATCACTGTTATCGCTGAGACTCAACTTAATAAATATTCCACATCATTGAATCACCCCTACACTACGGCCAAGGATATTCTTTAGTATCACGACCACAATTATCCATGCACTACGGGCCAAGAATATTTGTGTATTCATTAATGGCCATGATCATGCCAACAACTGTCCATCAATGCACTACGGGCCAATGAGGACTTTTACCACATCATTTGTAACATTACGATCATGATTACACCAAATAATCCCTGGTCATAATCATACCAAGTCCATATATGCACTACAGGTCACAGATGACTTTCAACATAATATAAACATGAGGATGATGACAATGATATAAGAATTCAATAAAACAAGTTCAAGAATTAATTTATCTAGGAACTAATAACGTCCAAATTGTCAACATGATACTGCTTTGTAGAATAAAATTCAAGAATGCTCAGAAGAATATTTCCATGAAAAGATACTGGATGAAGCACAAATATCAAGGATATTCCACTAATTTTATGGGGTATAGAAGTCAAAACTTTAACCAACTGAGTATAATAAAGAATGGAATAACAAAAGAAATCACCATGCATGCGGTACTTGCATAGGCGAGTTATTCCATAGAATACTAAATAACGGAACGGTCAAAGCGAATTCGCACCAACGGGATGTTCCAATGAAATAATAAAGAATGGAATAACAACGAAAATCACCATGCATGCGGTACTTTGCATGACAGTTATTCCAACGAGAATACTAATAAGGGCGGAATCGGTCCGGCGTAAAAAGCGCACGCAGGATATTCAACAAATAATAATAATAAAGAGCGGAACCGGTCCGGCAGTGTAAAAAACGCACAAACACGATATTCCAATGAGAATAATAAAGACGGAATCGAGTCCGACGTAAAACGCATGCAGACAGGATATTCCAACGTAAATAATAATAAAGACTTTTAATAATAGAAGAATGTCACCAAGTATAGGGTAGTCCACGTATCTTTGGTTATTCCAAAGAAAATAATAAAGAATGGAATAACAGAAGTTCTCTTCATGAATACAAAAGAAATAATATCCCTTACCATAAAAGAACTGAATATAAGAGTAGTTAAGTAGCAGAAAACTTTTCTTCTTTCTCTATAATTTTCTCTCTCTGGAGTTTCAGTGAATTCGTAAGAAATAATGAAGGAATGAGCTTCTATATATAGGAAAATGGAAGGGCACTGTTCAAGTACGAAATAATTTTGCAGAATTATTTCTTCAATCAACTAACAACTAAGTTAAACAACTAACCAATAAGATTTCAACAAAAAATAAAATATAATACATATATATAAACACATGTTTTCAATTTATATATATCAATATTATATATACCACTAGATTTTTTTATCCCCCCATATCCAACATCAATCCTCCACCCTCCCAAAAGTCAATTTCACTACACTCTTACACATCACTATCACACTACCACTTTTTCACCATTTTCCACTCACACACACATCACACACCTATCACTTTCACATATCACTTTCTCCCACCATATACTCAATACATACATATACTTCCATACGTATACTCTTCCATTTCCAAAATCATTTTTCCAACACATATGGGCCCCACATGTGGGCCCCACCTTTAAATAATTTTCTATCGATTATTTTGAAAAATGGGTAAATAGGAATCCATAAAATAAGCAAACTTCATAAAAATCACCTTAATAATTTTAACAACATTTATCATCTTTATTACAATTCACAATATTAATCGACCAGGTCATTCCTAGGAAAGAGGGGGCTTTCCAATAAGGATTTCTCCTATTGGCACATGATTAGGTGACCAAACCTCTCCTTGTGAAACTTCTGACATCGTTAATATTGCGAATAATAATATTAATAATTTTGTCATCTCAATTATTGATTTTAACAATATAATAAATATCGACAATAATTGAATCAAATAACGTGAGATACTATGCAATAATTACTATAGCAATAATTGAACAAAACTGAATGACTTCTCACGTAAGCATCAATAACCAATACCGTGTGCTACTATGCAACCGCGCGTATTACTGTACTTTTACTACCGAATAGTTCAACAGTATCAACGGTAAAACTTCTGTCGTTATTTTCATAAAAATATTTTTGTCATTTTCTCAATCCGACAATAATTCTGTTGTGGGGTCCACCAATGATTACGCCGTTGTACGAATATTTCCTACTAAAACGAATATTCCCCGACCAATCGAATATAATATAACAACTTGCATACTATGCAAAATTTATAAATATTACCCACAACTATAACATTATATCAATTTCACTCCATAATATTCAAAAATAACATTTATAGAAAATTCATCTTTATTCAAAAAGTTGGGGTTTTACAATACTTATATATTTTATATATATATAAAATAAAAAAACTTATATATTTATATATGTACTTACCTTTATTTTACCTAACTTCTTCCCACCCCCATTTCCCAAATCAGATTTTCAACATATATGGGCCCCACATGTGGTTCCCACATATGGGCCCCACCTTTATTATATTAAAAATTTTCTACCGATTATTTTGAAAAAGGGTAAATGGGGGTCCATAAAATAAGCAAAATTTACAACAAATACTTCATAAAAATCCCTTTAATATTTTTAACAACCTTTATTCATATTATTATAACTCGCAATATTAACAACCAGATCGTTTCCAGAAAAGAGGGGGCTTTCCAATAAGGATTTCTCCCTATTGGTGCGCAATTAGGTGACCAAACCCCTTTTCTCTACAGAACTTTCTAGACATTGTTAATTATGCATATAATAATTAGAATAACTTGTCATCTCAATTATTAATTTAATAATATATAAAATATTAACAATAATTGAATCAAATAACGTGAGATACTATGCAACAATTATTGTAGCAATACTAGAGTAAAACTGAGTGACTTCTCACGTAAGCATCAATAATCAAAACCGTGTGCTACTATGCAACAACGCGTATTACTGTACTATTAACACCGGGTATTTCAACAGTTAACGATAAAACTTCCGCCGTTATTTTTATAAAAAGATATTTCTGTCGTTTTCTCATTCTGACACTAATTCTGTTTTGGGGTCCACTAATGATTGCGCCGTCGTACGAATATTCCCTGTTAAAACGAATATTATCCGACCAATCGAATATAATATAACAACTTGCGTACTTTGCAAAATTTATAAATATTACCCACAATTATAACATTATATCAAATTTACTCCTTAATATTCAAAAATGATATTTATAGAAAATTCATCTTTATTCATAAAAGTCGGGGTCTTACAATGGAAAATCTAAAGGGTCACATCATAAAATAAAGAATAATTATTTAAGAAGTTAATGACATAATCGTAATAATATGTTAAGTGTATTTAATTTAATCTATGGTGATAGAATAAATTAAATAGCTTAATATTTATTATTTAATATTTTAGAAATAATAAATATATAAATTAATAATTGGAGTCTTATTAATATTATTACAATTATTATTAATTTAATTTCTAAAGATTTGGAAATTAATTTAATATTAGTACTCTCATTTATTCCAAATAAAATTAGGAGGCTAATGTGACGCACCCAAAATAGGTATACATCACATATTCTGAGTCTCCAAATACATGGTACATAATACAAATATAACCTTAAATATACTACATGAGCTGTGAGTTTTAATACAAATATTATCTTCTAGACAGTATTCAAACTCAAAATAAGTCCTCAATACATTTATTATCACACTATTTCATAGAATAGTGAGGACTACTAATGTTATCATCAGGACCGTCACTCCGTTCCCCGACTAAACCCTACTACGTTCTCATTTCCTGAAGAGAACAATGAAAGCAAAAGGGTGAGCTCAACTAGCCCAGTAAGAAATATTATGACTAAGATAATGCAAAATAAATTATCATTAGCCTTCAACAGTGTTAAACTGATAAAATATAACAAACATCAAGTTTAACTGCATAATGAATAAAGCAATCCATTAGAAGAGTCAAGTAGAATAAAATCTACTATCTTCTATGATTTAACGAGTTTTTCATTACTTTTATCATTTGAGACTCGACAAATAAATAATCCACATCATTCATGCACTACGGCCAAGGAAATTCATTAGTATCACGACCACAAATTATCCATGCACTACGGGCCAATGATATTCATGTATTCATCAATGGTCATGATCATGCCAACAACTGTCCATCAATGCACTACGACCAATGACTATTTTTACCACATCATATGTAACATTACGGTCATGATTATACCGAATAATCCCTGGTCATAATCATACCAAGTCCATCTATGCACTACATGCCACAAATGACTTTCAACATATTATAAACACGAGGATGATGACAATTCAATAAAACAAGTTCAAGAATAAATTGTAAAGATTTATAAGTTAATTTAACCTGAACTCAATAACGTCCAAATTTTCAACATGATACTGCTTTGTGGAGTAAAATTCAAGAATGCTCAGAAGAATATTTTCATGAAAAGATAATGGATGAAGCGCAAATATCAATGACATTCCACTAATTTCATGGAGTATAGAAGCCAAAATTTTAACCAACTGAGTATAATAGAATATATGAAACCGCAAATGGATTTTTGTCGCCATGCGGTAATCCACGTAGACAGATTATTCCAACAGAATAATAAAGAATGGAACCGTGTCGTGCGAAACTGCATGTAGATGGATATTCAACAGAATAATAAAGAATGGAACCGGGTCATGCGTAAATCCGCATGCATGGATGTTCCATTAGAATAATAAAAAATAGAACCAGGTCATGCATAATCCGGACAGACAGGATGTTCCAACAGAATAATAAAGAATGGAATAACAACAAAATTCACTAGGCATACGATAGACCGCATAGACAGGTTATTCTAACAGAATAATAAAGAACAGAATAACAGAAGAATTTCACCATGTATGCGGTACTTCGCATAGACAGGTTATTCCGATATAATAATAAGGAATGGAATAACAATAGCTCTCTTCATGAATACGAAAGAAATAATACCCCTTACCTTAAAAAGAAGAGTATTCCGACTTGTAGGGCGATGATATTCTTGAAGAAAACTTATACTGTTTTCTATGCTCAAAGCTTCTTAAAACTATAAAGAAATACGTTCAAGATTATAGAAGAAGATTTCTTTGAATTTCTGGTGTGATTTTCAATTCTAACTAAGCATCCTATTTATAGTAGAATGGAAATGATACTATGCTGCACTATACAATAAAATATAATATATTCCATTTATAATCAAATAAAACAAAACTTTATAAAAAGTATTACATTTTTATATAAAAAGTTTTACTATGCAAAAAGCAATTATACGATTACTATGCATAATAAAATATAATATATTCTATTTAAAATCTAATAAAACAAATAACTTTATAAAAGTATTCATTTTTTATATAAAAGATTTTACTATCTGAAACACTATGCATGCTCTCTATGCAAATACTATGCATAATAAAATATAATATATTCTATTTAAAATCTAATAAAACAAATAACTTTATAAAAGTATTCTATTTTATATAAAATGTTTTCTGTTTTATTATATTTATAATAATAATAAAACAAACTTTATCATCATTATTATAATTCACAATATTAATCGACTAGTCGCTTCCCGTGAAATGTGGGCTTTCAATAAGGATTTTTCCCTATTAGCACGCAATTAGGTGACCAAACTTCTCCTTGACAGAACTTCTAGACATCGTTAATATTACAAATAATAATATTAATAACTTTGTCATCTCAATTATTGATTTAATAATATATAAAATATTAACAATAATTGAATCAAATAACGTGAGATATTATGCAGCAATTACTGTGACGAACGAGATTTTTGTAATTTAATTTTAATATTTATTGAATTAAATAAATATTTTTCGATGATGTAATTATTGGATTAAATAATTATTTGATGCATGATTGTGGTAGATTAATTTAATTATATGTGTTACATTTATTAAATTAATGTGGAGAATAATTATTATTCAAGTATGTAATTAATTGAGCTTATTGAATTAAATGAAATATTTAATTAAGCATGATATTATTTTAATTAAATTAATTATTAATTAGAGAGTTAATAATTTGACATTATTAATTAATGAGAAAATTAAATATATGACTATGTGAATTTATGAGAAGTTATTATATTTTATTTATATTAAATAAGATATATGAATTATTGTGCAAGTGGGTGTGACATGAATTAAACTATATGATAAAGCTTTATTAAATTAAATGATTTTGAAATCTATTAATCTAGCCAAACAAGGCCCTATGGGGAGTTGGATGCGATTACCCACTCTTTAGTAACTCCACCATTATCTTGCTGTCTGTTGAATTCTTATAATACGTATTCTTCTTTTCATTCTTCATTATTGCCTAAGTCTGGAAAACAAGCCAGAGAGAATAGAAAAATTACAGAGAGAAAATTAAGAAGCTTGAGAGAAATTTGTAAGTGTGTAATCAACATGTTGTTGTGAAAGGATCATCATTGATCACCTCTTCTAAATTATACTTAGGGTAATCTCCTCCTTCCCAATTTCTACTTCACGTCTTTTAGTTTTCATGAAAATGGCTTTTAAAGTTTTGGTTTAACCTCTGTAATTGGGTTAGGAGTAATGATTATGGGTTGTATGTGTGCTATGACATATCAAATCGTGTTTAATTATATATATATTATGTAAACCATATCATCAAATTCATGAAAACATGTCGTATATGATTTCTACAAAATTACAGAGTATGAGTTTTGGCCTTTATGGCCTTATACGTGATATTTTATGTATTGATCGTATATTATCCCTAAATTTTACACTTGTATGTTGTTATGCACGTTGATATGAAAAGACCAAAGTTTAAATAAAAGGATTCGGTGTTATAACGAATCTGTAGTGACAATTTTCATGTTTTATTTTCAAAACCTTCAAGAACATCAAGAACAGTGGAAGTAAATGTGTTGATTTTGCAAATTATGTGTTGTAACTTGTTAAAAATCATGCTAGATGGGTTAAGTAATGATTATATATGTATTACAATGATTGGTTAAGTCTAAATTCGTGTAAAAATAACTAATTGGAAGTTATGGCCATATTCATGTATAATTTTACATGTGATTGATTTTTGGCCTAATTTGGCCTTGTTATGTTCATGACTATGAGAATATGAGAAAATGCGAGAAAATGAGCTGGTAACCCCACTCCGTGAGCGTTACAAAACTAAATTACCTACCCACTTCGGTAAAAATAAAATAAAATAATAATAATAATAAATAAAAAAAATATAAAAATAAATATTTGATGAAAATTATTATTAAAATATTTATAAAATAAATTAAATATTTTAATTGAGATATTTATGGAATAAAATAAATATTTGATGAAAATTATTAAAATATTTAAAAAATAAATTAAATATTTTAATTGAGATATTTATGGAATAAAATAAATATTCGATGAAAATTATTATTAAAATATTTATAAAATAAATTAAATATTTTAATTGAGATATTTATGGAATAAAATAAATATCCGATGAAAATTATTATTAAAATATTTATAAAATAAAGTAAATATTTTAATTGAGATATTTATTAAATAAAATAAATATTCGATGGAAATTATTATGAAATAATTTATTCGAGTGTAATAATAGTAAGAGACTGAAAATATTCTAATTTAATTAAGTAATTAAATTAGAAGGGTAATGATTTGTTAAATAAAGTGGAGTTTATATTAAATAATTAAGTGAAAATGTAACTAATGAATGTCGTGAATACATATGGTATGTGTGTAGGATTTGTGGTGAACGGAAGTAGTAATCGTTTAGTCTACGCACGAGGCAAGTTTTCTAACCCTACTTGTCATTATTGTTCAAGTTTATTATTTACCTCGAGTAAATTATCATTACTATTTTTCAAGTTCAAATGTTATATTAAAGATTGATTATCTTTTCAAAGCTTGATTCAGTTATACAATAATTGTCCTATTGTATACTTCCTGAGATTATTATTCAATTTGAATATCATTACTATTGAACCTTATTAGACTAGCGAACCCTTATTGATTCGACTAGTCCATAGTTGATGAGCGTTCTAAATTTCAGAACCCTTGATAAATTATCCAAACCAAACTTCCTTTGGTGCGGACTCGAATGTCAAACTAAGATGAACAACCCTGCAAAGGGATTTACTTATGCGTTAGCGTTAAGATATTGTGCACAGTATGGTACTAAGGGCTGATCCCCTTAAGTACGAGTACAAAGGTCCATAGTCTTATGACTGTTAAAGGTTTCAAGTATAACCCTTGATAACCTCAAAATTCTTTTGATTCTTGTTATTCATTCTTGATTCAAAAGTTGAGCTTTTATTCAGATGTCTTTGATTTACTCGCATGTTATTATACTATTATTTCATTATTATACTTGTGGGCAATAGTGCTCACTCTTGCTTAATAATAACATTGCAGTTAAGAACGAAAGAACTGATGAACCTTCCACTAGTAAAGGCAAGGGCAAAGTTAGCAAGTGATGAAGACTTGTTGTTTATTTGATGATGTATTTTGTTTAAGACTTGATTTAATGATGTTGTTAAGACTTATTTGTTTATGATTCATTGCGGATGTTTAAGGTTAGTTTAACTTTGGGATTGTATTATTATTATTCGAGATGTTGTAACCCTTAAGGGAAGATTTTTATTCTATCTATTGTATGGCTTGCATTTATTATGGGTAGATAGATAGATGATATTTATACGATGAACACCAAATCCCGTGGAATTGAAGTACGGGATTTGGGGGTGTCCTGATCTTCGTATCAATAATTGAACAAAACCGAGTGACTTCTCACGTAAGCATCAATAATCGATCTGGTGTGTGCTACTATGCAACCACCAGACATCTTGTACTTTTAACACCGGGGTGTTTCAACAGATTAACGGTAAAACTTCCACCGTTATTTTATAAAGTATTTTTTGTTGTTTTCTCAATCCCGACAATAATTCCGTTGTAGGGTCCACCAATGATTGTGTCGTTGTCACGAATATTCCTGTTAAAATGAATATTCTGAGCCAATCAAATATTATATAGCAACTTGCGTACTTTGCAAAATTTATAAATAATACCCACAACTATAACATTATATCAAATTCATTCCATAATATTCAAAAATGATATTTATAGAAAATTCATCTTTATTCATAAAAGTTGGGGTCTTACAACCTCCCCTTCTTATGAAATTTCGCCCTCGAAATTAGGGTACGTACCTGGTATGTCGAAGAGGTAAGGATACCTTGATTTCATTTCAGATTCTAACTCCCAGGTCATTTCCTCAACATCGTGGTTCCTCCACAAAACTTTGACTTGAGGTATAACCTTGGAGCGTAGAACATATTCCTTCTTATCCAAGATTTTAACAGGAACCTCTTCATACGTTAAATCTTCCGCTATTTCGTCCGGTTCTAACTCAATAATGTGGTGCGCGTCTTTCACATATTTACGTAATATAGATATGTGAAAAATGTTATGAACACGAGACATACATGGCGGTAAAGCGAGTCTATAGGCCACAGTTCCTACTCGATCGAGGATTAAAAATGGGCCAATGAATTGAGGATTGAGCTTTCCTCTCTTTCCAAATCTCATAACTCCTTTACATGGAGCAACACGTAACAACACATGATCTCCAATATCGAATTCCACGTCCTTTCGATGAAGATCAGCATAATTCTTTTGTCGATCTTGTGAGGTTTTTATACGTTGTCGGATCGTTTGAATATTTCCCGTAGTCATATGTACCAACTCCGGTCCCAACAACGTTGCTTCACCCACCTCATCCCAGAATACTAGAGAACGACACTTTTTTCCATACAACGCCTCAAATGGAGCCATGCCAATACATGCTTGATAACTGTTGTTGTAGGAAAATTCCACCAATGGTAGGAACTTATCCTAACTTCCCTTGAAGTCAAGGACACAGAGTCTTAATAAATCTTCAAGAGTTTGAATAGTCCTCTCCGACTACCCGTTCGTCTGAGGATGATATGCCGAGCTAAATCGTAAATTTGTGCCCATAGCTTTCTGCAAACTAACCCAAAATCATGAAGTGAATCTTGGGTCTCGATCAGAAACTATGGATACTGGCATACCATGTAGTCTTACAATCTCATTTATGTACATACGAGCAAGACGTTCAAGTGTATAAGTTTCTCGTATCGGTAAGAAATGAGCAGACTTGGTCAATCTATCAACAATGACCCAAATCGCATCTATGCCTTGAGAAACCTTATGAAGATCGGTAACGAAATCCATGGTAATGTGCTCCCACTACCATTCTGGATTTTTAAGTGGTTGCAATGGACCTTTTGGTACTTGATGCTCCGCCTTAACTCGTTGACAAGTTAGACACCTTGAGATAAACAACACTATCTCTCTCTTCATATTGCTCCACCAAAATGTATGACGAAGATCACGATACATTTGGTACTCCCAAGATGGATTACAAAACGGTGTGTTGTGCGCCTCCATCATGATTTTATACTTTAAATCAGGGTCGTTAGGAACACAAAGTCTGGAGTTGACTCAAAGTATTCATTCTTCATCGATTCTTGCTTCCAGGATAGCACCTTCTTGCACTTTCTTCCTTATACGCATCAGTTCCAGGTCTGTAGCTTGAGCAGCTTTAACTTTATCAATTAAAGTCGGTTCTACTCGTATATTTGCCATCATCACGTTGGTCCCTGGAGTCTTTAACTCTATCTCCATCCTTTGCAAGTCATATAAAATGGGCCTTTACATTGACAATATCGCACTCGTACCCGCATATGATCTTCTACACAATGCGTCAGCTACTATGTTCGCTTTACCAGGATGGTATTGAATGGTATGATCATAATATTTTAACAGTTCAAGCCAACGTCATTGCTGCATGTTGAGTTCCTTTTGGGTGAAGAAATATTTGAGGCTTTTATGATCCGTAAAGATCTCCACTTTTTCCCCATACAAATAATGCCTCCAAATTTTAAGTGCGAAGACAACATGTTTGCTTGACTCTAGATCATGAGTAGGATAATTCCTCTCATATTCTTTGAGTTCTCGAGAGGCATAGGCTATGACTTTCCCATGTTGCATGAGAACACATCCTAACCCTTTGCCTAAAGCATCAACAGAGATGACAAATCCCTCAAGAGCCGGATGGTATAGTCGAGCAGTCTTTGAAATGAGTCTTCTCTTGAGTTCTTGAAAACTCTTCTCACATTCCTCGCTCCAACCGAATTTTGTAACTTTTCGAGTCAGCTGAGTTAATGGAGTAGCGATTCGAGAAAATCCTTCCACGAATCTCTGATAATAGCCAGCTAATCCGAGAAAGCTACATACTTCGGTCACTGATCTTAGGTTGCTCCCAGCTTTGAATAACTTCAATCTTTGCCAGGTCAACAGATATTCCATAACTTGAAACTACGTGCTCAAGGAATGCTACTTTCTGAAGCCAGAACTCGCATTTCTTCAACTTGGCATAAAGCTTGTTTTCACGAAGCTTTTGGAGTATCAACCTCAAGTTTTGCTCATGATCTTCACGGCTTTTGGAATATATGAGGATGTCATCAATAAAGACGACCACAAAGTGAACCAAATATTCCTTGAATACTTGGTTCATCATATCCATGAAGGCAGCTGGAGCATTAGTCAATCCAAAAGACATGACTAAGAATTCATAATGCCCGTTCCGAGTTCTGAAGGCAGTCTTTGGAATATCCTCAGTTCTAACCTTCAGCTGATGATATCCAGAACGAAGATTGATCTTTGAAAAGAATTGTGCTCCTTGCAACTGGTCAAACAGGTCATCAATACGAGGCAACGGGTACCTATTTTTGATGGTGACATGATTCAACTCTTGATAATCAATACAAAGTCGCATACTTCCATCTTTCTTCTTCATGAATAGAACAGGAGCACCCCAAGGAGAAGTACTAGGTCGAATGAAACCGATGTCTAATAATTTCTGCATTTGGGTTTTTAACTCCTGAAGTTCAATAGGAGACATTCGATATGGGGCTTTGGAAATGGGTTTTATACCGGGTTCAAGGTCGATACCAAACTCGATTTCACGCTCCGGGGGTAGGTCAGGAAATTCTTCGGGGAATACGTCAGGAAAATTATTAACAATAGAAATATCATTCAAATCTGACGTATTTTTGTTTAAATCTGTGACATGAGCTAAGAAAGCTTGACATCCATTTTTCAATAAACGAATAGCTTTATGGCTTGAGATGACCCTGATTGATTTTAATGGTTTGGTCGCTTGAATTCGCATAATAGGTTGATTAGGAATATGAAAGCTAACAACCTTACGAAACAATCAATTTTAGCATGATGAGTAGTTAACCAATCAATCCCTAGAATCACATCAAATGCAAGTATTTTCAATGAAATAAGATCGACAGCTAATGTGAGGGTACTGATTTGAACTAAACAAGACTTATAAACAGTGGATATAATGAATGTTTCTCCCTACTGAGTTTCCATAGAGAAGTCAAAGTCTAATTTTTCCGGAGTAAAATTTAATCGTTGAGCGCAAGTAGGAGAAATAAAAGAATGGATAGAACCGGTATCAAATAAGGTATAGACTTCGCTAGAGTTTATGATAAGCTTACCCGTGATGACCTCGTTCGGGTTCCTTGCTTTCTGGGAGGTCACAACAAACGCTCTCCCTTGAACTACTGGTTTTGACTTGTCTGGGACGGTATTTTGTGTCACCGTTCCAACTGGACTTGTCTTCGGTGCACGACAAAATTGGGCTAGGTGACCTTTTCTTCCACAATTATAACACGTTTTGGATGGCATCGCGCAGTTTAGACTGATATGTTCCTCCCCTCCGCATTTGAAACATATGATAGGTCGTCGTTCTTCTTCCTTAACCACGGGTGCTGATGCTGACGTCTTTCCATCATTTTTGAATCTCCTCTTCTTGAAATGTCCATTTTTATTGTCTTGGCCATGATTACCATCGAAGTGGTTACCATTTCTGGCATGTTGTTTCCCTCCACGTTTGTTGTCACCGCTTCGATGACTGCTACCACTTGTATTATCATTTTGCCGGCTGCTTTCTCTTGGTTGAGTTGACTCATTATCGCGCTCCAATAACTGAGCCCTATTTACAATATCTGAATACAAACACAGTTTATGAGAAATTAGATATTGACGTATCTCGGGTTTCAAACCTCTTAGAAACATCCGCATCATTCTTTCCTCATTATCAACCAAGTGAGATGCAAACCGGGACAACTCGGCAAACTTAGCTTCGTACTATGACACAGTCATATTGTTCTGCTCCAACTTGATGAACTCTACCTCTTTCATGTGGCGAATACTTTCGGGAAAGTACTTATTGTTGAATAGTTCTTGGAATTCTCCCAAGACATCTTCAGTGCGGTAGGTTGAGTACGCTTTGCCGATTCCCACCAGTAATCTGCCTCTCTCTCCTCGCAACATAAAGGTGGCAAAGGGAACCTTTTGCTCCTCGGAGCATCCCAAGACATCAAATATCTTGGTGATCTACTTTATCCACGCTTCCGCCTTAAGTGGTTTTGGCTCTCCAATAAACTCCGGTGGTCCCAGCTCCTTGTACTGTTTAGCGGTGATCGTCCGAGAGTTTCCAGTGTTTCCACCTACATTTTGGACAGGAGCCGCTCTCGCCTGATGTTGCATGAATTGCATAAAGCCTCTGAACATTCCATCATTCATCATTTGGTCAGTGTTGTTGTTTGCATGAGGATTGTCGCCTTCCTGATGCACATTATCCTGATTATTGATATGTGGAGACTCAACGGTCTCCTGTGCTCCATTGCTATTCTCAACATTTTCGGATGTCATTTTTAGATACTGCCACAAAACAAAGGTTAATTGACATGTAACATATTATCCCTATACTCTGACCAACCAATTAAATACCAAATAAACTTAGGTAGGTCATACCAGCGAAGGAATTCCCCGTCTCTCCCCTCTTAGTTCTATTCTCACATCTTAGTCAGGGATTATATCCCTAAGCTTTGATACCAACTGTGACGCCCCCAAAATAGGTATACATCACCTATTCTGAGTCACCAAATACATGGTACAGAATACAAATACAACCTTAAATATACAACATGAGCTGTGAGTTTTAATATAAATATTGTCTTCTAGACAGTATTTAGACTCAAAATAAGTCATCAATACATTTATTATCACACTATTTCATAGAATAGTGAGGACTACTAATGCTATCATCTAGACCATCACTCCGTTCCCCGACTAGTCCCTGCTACGTTCTCATTTCCTGAAGAGAACAATGAAAGCAAAAGTGTGAGCTCAACTACCCCAGTAAGAAATATTATGACTAAGATAATGTAGAATAAATTATCATTAGCCTTCAACAGTGTTAAACTGATAAAATATAACAAACATCAAGTTTAACTGTAGCGGAACAAGCAATCCATTAAAAGAGTCAAGTAGAGAATAAAATCTACTATCTTCTATGATTTAACAGGTTTTTCATTACTTTTATCATTTGAGACTCGACAATAAATAATCCACATCATCCATGCACTACGACCAAGGATATTCATTAGTATCACGACCACAAATTATCCATGCACTACGGGCCAAGGATATTCGTGTATTCATCAATGGTCATGATCATGCCAACAACTGTCCATCAATGCACTACGACCAATGAGGATTTTTACCACATCATTTGTAACATTACGGTCATGATTATACCGAATAATCCCTGGTCATAATCATACGAAGTCCATCTATGCACTGCATGCCACATATGACTTTCAACATATTATAAACACGAGGATGATGACAATTCAATAAAATAAGTTCAAGAATAAATTTTAAAGATTTATAAGTTAATTTATCCTGAACTCAATAACGTCCAAATTATCAACATGATACTTCTTTGTGGAGTAAAATTCAGAAATGCTCAGAAGAATATTTTCATGAAAAGATACTGGATGAAGCGCAAATATCAAGGATATTCCACTAATTTCATGGAGTATAGAAGCCAAAACTTTAACCAACTAAGTATAATAAATATATGAAACCGTAAATGGATTTTTGTCGTCATGCGGTAATCCACGTAGACAGATTATTCCAACAGAATAATAAAGAATTGAACCAGGTCATGCGTAACCTGCACAGATAGGATATTCCAACAGAATAATAAAGAATGGAACCAGGTCATGCGTAATCCGCACAGACAGGATGTTCCAACAGAATAATAAAGAATGGAACTAGGCCATGCGTAATCCGCACAGACAGGATGTTCCAACATAATAATAAAGAATGGAATAACAACAGAATTCACCAGGCATGCAATAGACCGCACAGACAGGTTATTCCAACAGAATAATAAAGAATGGAATAACAGAAGAATTTCACTATGTATGCGGTACTTCGCATAGACATGTTATTCCGACATAATAATAAGGAATGGAATAACAATAGCTCTCTTCATGAATACGAAAGAAATAATATCCCTTACCTTAAATAGAAGAGTATTCTGACTGGTAGGGCGAGGATATTCTTGAAGAAAACTTATACTGTTTTCTACGCTCAAAGCTTCTTAAAACTATAATGAATTTTCGGTGTGATTTTCAATTCTAACTAAGCATCTTATTTATAGAAGAATGGAAAAGATACAATCTTGTCAAGACTATATCTGATAAAATATAATATATTCCATTTATAATCAAATAAAACAAAACTTTATAAAAAGTATTATGTTTTATATATAAAGTTTTACTATGCAAACACTATGCGAATCTTATGCAAACACTATGCATAATAAAATATAATATATTCTATTTAAAATCTAATAAAACAATTAACTTTATAAAAGTATTCTATTTTATATAAAAAGATTTTACTATCTTAGTAATTATCTGAACACTATGCATAATAAAATATAATATATTCTATTTAAAATCTAATAAAACAAATAACTTTATAAAAGTATTACATTTTATATAAAAAGATTTTACTATGCAAATACTATGCATGCTCTATGCAAAAACTATGCATAATAAAATATAATATATTCTATTTAAAATCTAATAAAACAAATAACTTTATAAAAGTATTCTATTTTATATAAAAACTTTTCTGTTTTATTACATTTATAATAATAATAAAACAAACTTTATCATCATTATTATAATTCACAATATTAATCGACTAGATCGTTCCCAAGAAAGAGGGGACTTTCCAATAAAAATTTCTCCCTATTGGCGCGCAATTAGGTGACCAAACCTCTCCTTGACAGAACTTATAGACATCGTTAATATTGCAAATAATAATATTAATAACTTTGTCATCTCAATTATTGATTTAATAATATATAAAATATTGACAATAATTGAATCAAATAACGTGAGATACTATGTAGCAATTACTGTAGCAATAATTGAACAAAACTGAGTGACTTCTCACATAAGCGTCAATAATCAATACCTTGTGCTACTATGCAACCACAAGTATTACTGTACTTTTAACACCGGGTGTTTCAACAGTTAACGGTAAAATTTCCGCCGTTATTTTCATAAAGTATTTTTGTCATTTTCTCAATCCGATAATAATTCCGTTGTGGGGTCCACCAATGATTGTGCAGTTGTAAGAATATTCCCTGTTAAAACGAATATTCCCCGACCAATCGAATATTATATAACAACTTGCGTACTTTGCAAAATTTATAAATAATACCCACAACTACAATATTATATCAAATTCATTCCATAATATTCAAAAATGATATTTATAGAAAATTCATCTTTATTCATAAAAGTTGGGGTCTTACAGCTAATTAATTAAAAAAATTTAATTAATTATTCCTAATAAGATTGGGAGCATAATTAATTAAAGGAGTTTAATTAATTAAAATAAAACTCAATTCCTTAATTGTTAAGGAGGGTTGCCCACATCTATTAATAAGAGGAGTCTTATTATGGGTGAGGGTGGTTGACTTTTCACAACAGACGTAATTCCAATAGTTGGGAGAGTACATCCATTTCTATGAGAGATAGAAAAACTAGGGTTTTGCAAAATATCCATCTTCTCGAATCTTTTTTCTTCCTTGGTGGATCACCTCTAGAGGCCAAACACTTGGGTGGCTAACGTTGATCAAAGGAAGAAACCAAACTCATTGGATTCAAGTTGAACGCGAAAGGATTTGGAGGTGAACTTGTACCTGAGGAAGCTCGAATCTTCAAGGGTAAGATTCTTATTCTTTATATTTTCGTTTAATTAATAATTGTGCATAAAGGATGATCCAGTATATGGTTTGTAAAATTTTAAAACTTTAATTTTTCATGCTTCCGCTTATTTTGTGCAATTTGATTGTGTTCATGAATATTACAAACCTAACAGTGGCATCAGAGTCAAACCTTTATGCGAATTATTAATTGTTTTAATTTGATATGTATATTGATATGTATTTAAAACAATTTAATTGGACATAATTTATTGTATAAATATTATAATAATAATAATAATAATAATAATAATAATTATTATTATTATTATTATTATTATTATTATTATTATTATTATTAATATCGTGTTTGTGAAGTCTGTTCACGAAGCCGGTTATACGCGAAGTCAATTCACGAAGCCGATTATTGCTTATAAAACTGATCCTGTAACAGGTGAATTATTAATTTTTTTATTTTGAAAATATGGCCCAGGAGAGTGGAGATTCATGAATCATATGGGGATTCACGTGAACAAAAAAATAACAACATGATTCCTGAACCTTTTACATGATACATTATTATTAGTAATCATATATATATATATATATATATATTATTCTTAATTATTTATTATTAAAATAAAAAGTTTATTTTAATTTTAAAATAAAAATTTTGGATTCCATGTTTTCTTAAATAAAAGAGTTTATTTAGATATGAAATAAGATTTCATATTATTCAAAATAAAGGAGTTTTTTTTGTGAATAGGAAAGAGAATCAGATTTACTTAAATAAATGAGTTTATTTAGATATGAAATAAGATTTCATATTATTCAAAATAAAGGAGTTTATTTGTGAATAGGAAAGAGAATCCGTGTTTCCTTTAATAAAGGAGTTTATTTGTGAATATGAAAGAAAATTCGTGTTTCCTTAAATAAAAGAGTTTATTTAGATATGGAATAAAATTTCATATTATCCAAAATAAAAGAGTTTATTTTGACTTGGAATTAGATTTCATAATTAATTAAAATAAATGAGTTTATTTTGATTAAAATAAAATAGTTTATTTTATTCTAAAGTGGATAAATTAAAATAAAGAGGTTTTATTTTGATTTAAATTTGGATTAAAATAAAAGAGTTTATTTTGATTCAAAATTAATTTTATAGTAACCAAATTTGCCCATTAAATGATATCAATATATATATTGAATGTTTATTATTCATGAGATGAATGTTATTTATTGATGCATATGGTGATGTGTATGATAATAAATGAGATTGATTATGGACTATTTGACCAATGTGATTGGATTTTATTTTAGTTGAATGCATGAATTTATGGATTTTATTAAATGGGGTCTACGTACCTCGTCTTCTCTAAATTTTTCTTAATGTAAATTCTATTTTCCTCCTATGTACTTCCCCTTGACAGCTGATCAAGGTTTCTATTTATTGGAGATCAAGGTACATGGAGCGCTTGAAGACCCGTTTGTAATGGAGCCCGAGTTTAAATGTAATAGTTATATTTAAATATTAATTCTTGCACTGTAAAGACCCGAAATTTTTTTGAATAATTTTATCTGTATTTTTATGAATACTTTTTTTTAAAAAATGGACATTTCAAATAATATTTTGAATATATACGATGTAAGACCCCAACTTATTATTAATGAAATTTAATTTTCTCTATTTATTATTTTGAAATAGTAAGGGTTGATGTGATTAATGTGGATAGTTAGGGGTAAAATATCATAAATATTTCAAAATAAGCAAGTGGTTATAAAATATTCATTGTTGTGTCGGGAATATTCGTTTGGTCGTGGAATATTAAATCTTTGTCGGGGAATATTATTGCAATGCGACCGACCATGTGTGGGCCCATATAACGAAAAAGCGATTGGATGAAGAAAACGACAAATATAAGTTGGTTAAAAATAACGAGCGTAGTTGTTACCAATTAATCTTTGTTAAAATACTCGGTGGTTAAAACACAAGGTAGCTACCGGTATTGCACCAATTATTGATTCTTACGTGAAGAAGGCACTTTCTCGATAATGGTTACGATAATTACCGTTCGATATTTTATTGAGTTAATAATTCTTTGCGTTGATATTTTATATTCTTTGTTGTTTGATAATTGTCATTACACAATATTTTTCATTATCGAAGCAATAATTCATATTATCTGAATAATATTATTAGATAACATTATTGGCAATGTCTAGAAAGTTACGCTCTAGGAGAGGTTTGGTCACCTAATTGCGGCATGATGAAGGAGAAATTCTTATTGAAAGCCCCTTTCCTGAACCGCGCACGGTTGTCATATTGTGATTCTGTAATATTATTTGTGAATAATTAATTATTGATTCATATGATGAGGAAAATATTGATTTTATGTGGATATAGATGGAGAAAATTTTAATGTGACAATTGTTGAAAAATGAAATTTTATCTTTTTACGATAAAATAATTCATTTAAATATATTATTATATTTTAATAATATAATAATGGTGATATTTTTACAACGAATGTGGGATATATGAGTATCTGACGGGAAGAGTATTTTTGTTGCAATAAATGTTTAAAACATGTTAAACATGTCGGTGGACCCCATTTATTGGTGAAATTTGATTATAGCTTTAAAAAATGCCCGTTTTGTGGATTTCGGTCATATTCTGTTTGGAATTGGAAAAACTTTCTTACGCAAAGTTGTAGAGAATTGAATTTCCTATAAAAATCGCGAGATTCAATTTTCTGATAAAAGGGCTATTTATTGTGAATTATTGAAGTTAGAAGCTCAAAATAATTGATTTTGGAAGTTTTAATTATTATTTTAAAGAAAAACGTTTTTTTGCATTTAAGTGGGCTAACATGTGATATTAATTGCTGAAATCAGATCTTCAAAGATGGGCTAAGAAATTTATAATATATATTAATATTTTATTAAATTTTTTTGCTTTGGTGTTACAAGCATTTTCCTATAAATAGGGTGCTTAGGTTAGAATTGAAAATCACACCGAAACTAAGTTTTCTCTCTATATTATCGGCGTATTCTTGTGAGTATTTTGAGTATACTTTGAGTATTGTTAGGCGGTGTAAGTTCCTTGACAGACTCTACCCAGGTATTCCAGCTAGAAGTACTAATCTTTCGAGGTAAGGGATGTTATTTTCTTCTCAAATGATATTATTTCTTCAATATCATTATGCTGAAATATTGGTTGGAACTTTTTATCAAATTTGGAACTTTTTCATGTCGGGGTTACTATTCATGAGTTACTATTCACGAGTTACTATTCATGAGTTACTATTCACGATTTACTATTCACGAGTACTATTCATGAAGCGTGAAGATGTTTTTTGTGGAATTTCTATCTTTTGGTGTCAGAGTTACTATTCACGATATCGGCAGACTATTCACGTATCGACACTATTCATAGAAAAATAAAATTTCTTCTTTTGTCCAAAATATCTATTCTCGATACTAGCTTTGATTGTATCCATGTTTTGATCATTCTTGAATTTTACACCACTATGATTATTTTGAGGGTATTTTTGGGCGTGGATAAAACAAAGTACGAATCCTTAATCCTTAATCCTTGTCATTTTGTTTCCTTTGGATTCGTTTCTTTAAAAAATATTTTCATCATCCTCGGTCTTAAATGATGATATTATTGAATATCTTTGGTGCGTAGTGCAAAGATGAATGATTTCTGAAGAATATCTTTGGTAGTAGTGCAAAGATGAACAGGTGTTTAGATGAACATGACCAACTGATGAATATCTTTGGCACAGTAGTGCAAAAGATGAATATTTGATTCGAGATGTATATTGATTGATGTTACGGGGATAAAAGATAGACGATGAACTTTTAAATTCATACATAGAAGATAGTAGTTTGCATTCTCTAGTTAACTCTTCTAATGAATTATTATTTCCGCTGCGAATATTGATTTAAAATTTGTTGTCTATTGTATTCTATTAGATTTTTCCCTGTTGAAGACTAACGATAATTTGTTGTATATTATCTTAGTCATAATATTCTTTACTGGGCTAGTTGAGCTCACCCTTTTCCTTTTTGTTCCATTTTTCTTCTCAGGAGGCGAGAATATAAGCGAGTGCAGTGTCTGGGTATGGAATGAAGGTTTTAGAAAGAATTGTTTAGTAGTCCTCACCATTTTGTAAAATAATGTATCAATAAATGTGATGAGGATTTATTTGAGTATAGATATTGTCTAGAAGATAATATTTGTATTCAAACTCACGCTTTCTTGTTGTAATAATAAAGTTGTAGTTGTTTACATACCATGTATTGACAACTTCGAGAATAGGTGATGTATACCTATTTTGGGGGCGTCACAGTTGGTATCAAAGCTTAGGGATATGATCTCTGGCGGAGATCGGGAATAGAACTAGGAGGGAGAGCGAGTAAATCCTTCGGCTAGTGTGTCCTACATAAGCTTATTTTTTTTAGTTGAATCGATATATAGGGATATTATGTGATATATTGATTTTCTTAATTAACCCTTGTTTTATGGCGATGTGTTTGAGAATGTCGATGAGAATATTAACAATGGAAATGAGGCCGTGGAGACCTTTGTACTCACCAACGAGGAGAGCGTGCAACAGTGACAATGTTCCTCCTGTGAACAACACCACCGGGCGAGATGATGAGCGAGGGGATGTTTAGAAGCTTTTTTGCGATTCATGCAAAATCGAGACGAGGAGACTTCGTGTTCAAAATACGAGGAAATGATTGCAATTCACGGGTTGTCACAATGAAGCGATTCAAAGTTGGGACCACGAAATTTAAGGGAAAGCCGGATCCGATCATGGCGGAAACATGGGTCAAACAAATTACCAAGATATTCGATGTCTTGGGATGCACGGAGAAACAGAAGGTTCCATTCGCCACCTTTATGTTCCGTGTGGCGAGCGGACTCTTGGTGGGAGTCGTGAAGCGTACCCATCCACCGCTTTTCAACATGTCTTGGGAAATATTTCAGAAACTATTTAATGACAAATACTTTCCCGAAAGTGTTCGTCATATGAAGGAAGTGGTGTTCATCGATTAGAGCAAAACAACATGGCGGTGTCTCGATGACGAGGCAAAGTTTGCGAGTTATCGAGTTTGCACCTCATTTGGTGGAGAATGAGGAGCGTATGACGCGGATGTTTCTTAGAGGTTTGAAACCCGGCATACGTCGATATCTCATTTCTCATAAACTTTCTCTCTATTCGAGATGTTGTAAGCAGGGGCTCAATTATTAGGCGAGATAACGAGTATGGTCAACCGAGGACCACAACCGAGGATCGTACGAGATAGTAGTCAATGAATAATGATAACCAACGGAGAAAAGCAGAGCGGACAAAAATGGTAACCACTCTTTGGTAATCATGGCCATGAAAATAGAAGAAACGAGTCGGAGGAGATTTTAAAAGAGGAGATTTAACAATGACCATGTGAAGGCGACAAGATCTGCAAGACAAGCTGGTTCTAAGGGAGGAGAAGCGACCACCGGTCATATGTTACAAATACGGAAAAGAGGGACATATCAGTCCAACTACCCAAAACAGTTCAAGGTATGCTATAATTGTGGAAAGGAAGGACATATCGCTCGAGATTTATGCGATGGCGAAACCTAGTTCAATGAGGGACGGTGACTCAAAAGATCGTCCCGGAAAAGTTAAAGTCAACGATTCCGGGAAGAAGCGTTTGTTGTGGTGGTCAAATGCGAGGAACCCAAGCGAGGTGATCACGGGTAAGCTATTTATAAATTCTTGCGAAGTTTATACCTTACTTGATCTGGGTGCTACCCATTCATTTATCTTTCTGCTTGTGCTCAACGTTTAAACTTGACTCAGGAGAAATTAGACTTTAACCTATCTCTGTGGAAACTCCGTTAGGAAAAACTTTCATCACATCCACTTGTTTATAAATCTTGTTTGATTCAAGTTGGCACCATCACCTTACACTGTTGACCTTATCTCTTTAAAGATACTTGCTTTTGATGTGATTTTAGGGATTGATTGGTTAACTACTCATCATGCCAAAATTGATTGTTTTCGTAAGGTTGTTAGTTTTCATATTCCTAACCAACCTTTATGCGAATTCAAGCAACTAAACCATTAAAATCAATCACTATCATATCTAATCATAAAGCTATTCGTTTATTGAAAAAGCGGATGTCAAGCTTTCTTAGCCCATGTTATGGATTTGAATAAAGACACGTCAAATTTGAATAATATTCACTGTTGTTATTGACTTTCTGGCGTATTTCCGAAGAACTTCTCCGTCTACCCCGAGCGTGAAGTTGAATTCTTTATTGATCTTGAACTGGTACAACGCCCATTTCTAAAACCCCATATCGAATGGCTCCTATTGAACTTGAGAGTTAAAGGTCCAACTACAGGGAATTGTTGGACATCGGTTTCATTAGTCCTAGTACATCTCCTTGGGGTGCTCTGTTTTATTTGTAAAGAAGAAAGACGGGAGTATGCGACTTTGTATTGACTATCGGGGAATTGAACCATGTCACCATCAAGAATAGGTATCCTCTACCTCGTATTGATGACTTGTTTGACCCGATTGCAAGGGGCACAATTCTTTTCAAAAATCGATCTTAGATTACGGATATCATCAATGAAGATTAGGCGAGGATATTCCAAATCGCCTTGAAACTGGTATGGGCATTATGAATTCTTAGTCATGTCTTTCGGACTAACTAATGCTCCTGCGGCTTTCATGGATATGATGAACCGAGTATTCAAGGAATATTTGGATCGATTCGTTGTTGTCTTTATTGATGACATCCTTATATATTCCAAAAGTCGTGAAGATCATGAGCACCATTTGAAAATTTGGTACACCAAAGGCTTCGTGAAAACAAACTATATGCCAAATTGAAGAAATGCGAGTTATGGCTTGATGAAGTAGCATTCCTTGGGCACGTGGTGTCGAAACATTGAGTATCTGTTGATCCTGCGAAGATTGAAGCAATACAAAGTTGGGAGCAACAAAGTCGGTGGATCAAAGTACATAGTTTTTGGGTTTAGGCCGGTTATTATCGGAGATTCGTGGAAGGGTTTTCTCGAATCGCTACTCCATTAACTCAGCTAACTCGGAAGGATACAAAATTCGTTTGGAGCGAAGAATGCGAGAAGAGTTTCCAAGAGCTTAAGAGGAGACTTATTTCGCACCTGTTCTAACAATACCATCTGGTTCGGATGGATTTGTTATCTCAGTGATGCTTCAGGCAAAGGGTTAGGATGTGTTCTCATGCAACGTGGGAAAGTCATAGCCTATGCCTCGCGACAACTTAAAGAATTATGAGAGGAATTATCCTACTCATGATCTAGAGTTAGCGGCGATCGTTTTCTACCTAAAAATATGGAGGCACTATCTATATGGGGAGAAAGTGGAGATATATTCGGACTATAAAAAGCCTTAAATATTTCTTCACTCAAAAAGAACTCAACATCTGGCGGCGACGTTGGCTCGAGCTATTGAAAGACTACGACCACACTATTCAATACCATCCTCGAAAAGCGAGCGTGGTAGGTGGCGTTGAGTAGAAGATCATATCGAGAACGAGTGCGATGATGTCAAGTATACGCGTAGAGCCAACTTTAATAGAAAAAGTTAAGGTTGCTCGAGCCACCGAGGCCGGAAATGGATCGTATGAAGAAGAAAGTACAAGAAGGAGCTATTAGGGCGAGAATTGATGAAGAAGGAATACTTGAGTCCACTCTAGACTTTGTGTTCCTAACGACTCGATTTGAAGTACAAGATTATGATGGAGGCACACAATACACCATTTGCAATCCATCCTGGAAGTACTAAAATGTATCGTGATCTTCGACATACATTTTGGTGGAACAATATGAAGAGAGAGATTGCAAAGTTTATCTCAATGTGTTTAACTTGTCAACGTGTAAAGGCGGAGCATCTAGTACCTAAGGGTCCGTTGCAACCACTTGAGATTCTGAAATGGAAGTGGGAACACATTACCATGGATTTCGTTGGTCTTCCTACGGTTTCTCAGGGCATCAATGCTATTTGGGTTATTGTTGATAGATTAACCAAGTCTGCTCATTTCTTGCCGATACGGGAGATTATTCACTTGAACGTCTTGCTAGTATGTACGTAAATGAGATTGTGAGGTTGCATGGCATGCTGTATCCATAGTTTCTGGATCGTGACCCAAGATTCACTTCAAGATTTTGGGTTAGCTTGCAAAAAGCTATGGGCGCAGTTTACGATTGGATTCAGCATACCATCCTCAAAGCAGACGGACAATCGAAAAGGACTATTCAAACTCTTGAAGATTTATTAAGACTCGTGTCCTGAACTTCAAGGCGGTTAGGATAAGTATTTACCATTGGTGGAATTCTCTTACAACAACGATTTATCGAGGCAAGTATAGGTGTAGCTCCATTTGAAGCATTATATGGACGAAAGTATCGCTCTCCAAATGTTGGGGACGAGGTGGGTGAAGCAACAACCGTTTGGACCCGAAGTTGATACGTATGACTACGAAAAAGATCCAAATGATTCGACAACGTATACAAAGCGGCACAAGATCGACAAAAAGAGTTATGCGAGATCTTCATCGAAAGGGCGTGGAATTTAGTGTAAGGATCATGTATTATTGCGAGTTGCTCCATGGAAGGAGTTACAAGATTTGGGAAGAGAGGAAAGCTCAATCCACGATTTATTGGTCCATTTCAAATTCTTGACCGAGTAGGAAATGTAGCCTATAGACTCGCGTTACCTCAAAGTATGTCTCGTGTTCATAATGTGTTTCACATATCTCGTACTTAAATAAATATGTGAAAGACCCGAACCACGTTATAGAGTTAGAACCGGACGAGATAGCAAGAAGACTTAACGTGTGAGGAGGTACCGTCAAGATTTTTGATAGGAAGGAGCATGTCCCTACGTGCAAAAGGTCATACCACAAGTTAAAGTTTTGTGGAGGAATCATGCGATAGAGGAAATGATCAGGAATTGGAAAGCGGAAATGAAAGCGAGGTATCCTCACCTTTTCAAAACACCAGTCGTATATGTCAATTTAGAATGACGAAATTTCATAAGGAGGGAGGTTGTAAGACCCCAACTTATTATTAATGAAATTTAATTTTCTCTATTTATTATTTTGAAATAGTAAGGGTTGATGTGATTAATGTGGATAGTTAGGGGTAAAATCATAAATATTTCAAAATAAGCAAGTGGTTATAAAATATTCATTGTTGTCGGGGAATATTCGTTGGGTCGTGGAATATTAAATCTTGTCAGAGGAAATATTCGTCTGACGGCCAGAATGACCATGTGGGCCCATAACGGAAAGCGATTGGATGAAGAAAACGCACAAATATAAGTTGGTTAAAAATAACTTGGCGTAGTTATTCACAGATTAATCTTGTTAAAATACTCGGTGGTTAAAACACGTTAGCACGGTATTGCACCAATTATTGATTCTTAAGTAAGAAGGCACTACTCAATAATGGTTACGGTAATTCTTGCTTCGATTATTTTATTGAGTTAATAATTCTTTGCGTTGATATTTTATATTCTTTGTTGTTTCAATAATTGTCATTACACAATATATTTTTCATTATCGAAGCAATAATTCATATTATCTGAATAATATTATTAGATAACATTATTGGCAATGTCTAGAAAGTTACATCTAAGGAGAGGTTTGGTCACCTAATTGCGGCGCCCGATGAGAGAAATTCTTATTGAAAGCCCCTCTTTCCTAAGGCGCACGGTTGTCAATATTGTGATTACATAATATTATTTGTGAATAATTAATTATTGATTCATATGATGAGGAAAATATTAATTTTATGTGGATATAGATGGAGAAAATTTTTAATGTGACAATTGTTGAAAATGAAATTTTATCTTTTACGATAAAATAATTCATTTAAATATATTATTATATTTTAATAATATAATAATGGTGATATTTTTACAACGAATGTGGGATATATGAGTATCTGAGCGGGAAGAGTATTTTTGTTGCAATAAATGTTTAAAACATGTTAAACATGTGAATTGGACCCCATTTATTGACCTCCAAATTTGATTATAACTTTGTAAAATTGCCTTGTTTGTGGATTTCTTCATATTCTGTTTGGAATTGGAAAAACTTTCTTACGCAAAGTTGTAGAAATTGAATTTCCTATAAAACTCACGAGATTCAATTTTCTGATAAAAGGGATATTTATTGTGAATTATTGAATTTAGAAGCTCAAAATAATTGATTTTTGGAAGTTTTAATTATTATTTTAAAGAAAAACGTTTTTTGCATTTAAGTGGGCTAACATGTGATATTAATTGCTGAAATCAGATCTTCAAAGATGGGCTAAGGAAATTTATAATATATATTAATATTTTATTAAATTTTACGCTTTGGTGTTCTAAGCATTTTCTATAAATAGGGTGCTTGGGTTAGAATTGAAAATCACACGAAGCTCAAGTTTTCTCTCTCTATATTATCGGCGTATTCTTGTGAGTATTTTGAGTATACTTTGAGTATTGTTAGGCGGTGCAAGTTCCTTCAAAGACTATACCCTATTAGGTATTCCAAATTTAAGTACTAATCTTTCGAGGTAAGGATGTTATTTTCTTCTCAAATGATATTATTTCTTCAATATCATTATCTTTGAAATATTGGTTGGAACTTTTATCAAATTTGGAACTTTTTCATGTCGGGGTTACTATTCATGAGTTACTATTCACGATTTACTATTCACAGTACTATTCAATGAAGCGTGAAGATGTTTTTTATGGAATTTCTATCTTTTGGTGTCTGAGTTACTATTCACGTATAAGACTATTCACTATTCACTTATCTGACACTATTCACCAAAAAATAAAATTTATTTTTTGTCCAAAATATCTATTACGGATACTAGCTTTGATTGTATCCATGTTTTGATCATTCTTGAATTTTACACCACTATGATTATTTTGAGGTATTTTTGAACATGGATAAAAACAAAATACTAATCCTTAATCCTTAATCCTTGTAATTTTGTTTCAATTGGATTCGTTTCTTTAAAAAAATATTTTTCATCATCCTCAGTCTTAAATGATGATATTATTGAATATCTTTGGTCTGTAGTGCAAAGATGAATGATTTCTGAAGAATATCTTTGGCCCGTAGTGCAAAGATAAACAGGTGTTTAGATGAACATGACCAACTGATGAATATCTTTGGCACATGGTGCAAAGATGAATATTTGATTCGGATGTATATTGATTGATGTTACAGGGATAAAAGATAGAGCGATGAACTTTTAAATTCATACATAGAAGATAGTAGTTTGCATTCTCTACTTAACTCTTCTAATGAATTATTATTTCATTGCTGCGAATATTGATTTAAAATTTGTTGTCTATTATATTCTATTAGATTTTTCCTGTTGAAGACTAACGGTAATTTGTTGTATATTATCTTAGTCATAATATTCTTTCTTTGGCTAGTTGAGCTCACCTTTTCCTTTTGTTCCATTTTTCTTCTCGGGAGGCGAGAATATAAGCGAGTACAGTCGGGGTATGGAATGAAGGTTTTAGAAAGAATTGTTTAGTAGTCCTCACCATTTTGTAAAATAATGTATCAATAAATGTGATGAGGATTTATTTGAGTATAGATATTGTCTAGAAGATAATATTTGTATTCAAACTCACAGTTTCTTGTTGTAATAATAAAGTTGTAGTTGTTTACATGCATTATGTATTGACAACTTTCGAGAATAGGTGATGTATACCTATTTTGGGGGCGTCACATACGATATGTGTGACGCCCCAAAATTAGGTATACATCACCCATCTTGAGTCGCCAGATACATGGTACAGAATTCAAATACAACTTTATAATACAATTATCGTGTACAATACGACAAAACATAAACTGTGAGTTTAAATACAAATATTGTCTACTAGAGAGTATACAAACTCAAAAGGAGTCCTCATTACAATTATTATCACACTATATCACAGAATAGTGAGGACTACTAATGCACCATCTAGGACCATCACTCCGTTCCCCAACTCGTCCCAGCTATATTCTCATTTCTGAAGAGAACGATGAAAGAAAGGTGAGCTCAACTAGCCCAATAAAATATTATGACTAAGATAATCTGAAATAAATTATCATTAGCCTTAAATGTTGTTAAACCGATACAATATAACAAACATCAAGTTTAACTGCAGCGGAACAAGCAATCCATTAAAAAAGTGAAGTAGAGAATAAAATCTATTATCTTTTATGATTTAAAAGGTTTTTCATCACTTTTATCGCTAGGACTTAGCTTAATAAATAATCCACATCATCGAATCACCCCCTCGCACTCTACTGGCGAGGAAATTTTTTAGTATCACGACCACAATTATCCATGCACTACGGGCCAAGAATATTTGTGTATTCACTAATGGTCATGATCATGCCAACAACTATCCATCAATGCACTACGGGCCAATGAGGACTTTTACCACATCATTTGTAACATTACGGTCATGATTACAATCGGATAATCCACAGTCATAATCATACCAAGTCCATCTATGCACTACTGAATACGAGATGACTTTCACTAAAATATAAACATGAGGATGATGACAATGATATAAGAATTCAATAAAACAAGTTCAAGAATTAATTTATCTAGGAACCAATAACGTCCAAACCGACAACATGAATCTTGCTTTGTAGAGTAAAATTCAAGAATGCTCGGAAGAATATTTCCATGAAAAGATCTTTGGATGAAGCGTAAATATTAAGGATATTCCATTAATTTCATGGAGTATAGAAGTCAAAGTTTTAACCAACTGAGTATAATAAAGAATAGAATAACAAAAAAAATCACCATGCATGAGATAGACCGCACATGCAGGTTATTCCAACAGAATAATAAATAACGGGACCAGGTCCATCGTAAAACCATGTGAACGGATATTCCAATGAATAAAGATCGAACGAATTAATCGGCGTAAAAGCGCATGCGATGGATATTCCAATAAAATAATAAAGACTGGAACTAGGTCCGACGTAAAACGCACAAACAGGATATTCCAACAGAATAATAAAGATTGGAATAACAGAAGAATTTCACCAAGTATAGGGTAGCCCGCGTATACAGGTTATTCCAACAGAATAATAAATAATGAAATAACAAAAGTTCTCTTCATGAATACATAAGAAATAACACCCCTTACATTAGTAGGAGATTGAATACTGCAGTAGTGTAGTAAAAAAATACTCTTCTTCTTTCTCTCTTATTCTCTCTATACTTTCTCTCTCTATAGCTTGAATGAATTCGTGAAAATAATGAAGAACTAGGCCTCTATTTATAGAAGATTTCTAGCTTAGCACTTGCAATGTGAAAAAAGCAAAGCGGCTTGACGGTTGGTGATGTGAAAAGAAAAGTGGTTTGACGCTTTATAATGTGAAACACCAAGTGGTTTGGCCTTTTGTAATGTGAAACGACAATTGGTTCGGCCTTTTGTAATATAAAAGCGGCAAGTGGTTTGGCGTCTGGTAAAGGTAATTACTATTGGCGAAAAGAGACTCTTAGATGATGACATATGGGCCCCATAGAATAACCAAATTTACCACAAACGTCTCATAATAGACTCTTTATATACATCAAGGATTGAATAAATATTACCACAAATCATTTTATTTTTAATCAACACATATTTAATCTTTCAACAATTATTAATCATTAATATTATAACTTGTCGTCTCAATTATTGATTTAATAATATAACATATTATCTGAGATAATCTTGTGACAATAATTGAATCAATAATATAAGAGATATGATGTAGCAATTCATGTAGCAATAATTGAGTATAAGCGGTGACTTCTCACGTAAGAATCAATAATCAATCTGAGGTGTGCTACTTATGCAACCACGCGACATTCTTGTACTTTTACTTTACTACCGGGTAGTTCAACAGTTTTAACGGTAACACCTCCGCCGTTATTTTTATAGAAAGATAATTTTATCATTTTCTAACTACGACAATACTTCCGTTGTGGGGTCCACTAATGATTGTGCCGTCGTACGAATATTCCCTAACAAAAAGAATATTCCCCGACCAATCGAATATTATATAACCACTTGCTTACTTTGCAAAATTTGTAAATATTACCCACAACTATAACATTATATCAAATCAACACCATAATATTCAAAAATATAATTCGAGAAAATTATTCTTTATTCATAAAAGTTGGGGTCTTACAATATGGATTTTGTAAGACCCCAAATTTTTAATGAATAAAATCAAATTTCCTCTATTTATTATTGTGAATAATAAGGTATTAATTTGATATAATACTTTGGTTATGGGTGAAATGTGAAAATTTTGTAAAATAAGCAAGTGGTTATAAAATATTCATTTTGTCGGGGAATATTCGTTTGGTCGTGGAATATTCTTGCTATCGGGGAATATTCGTACGATAGCGCAACCATTTATGGGCCCCATAACGGATAACTGTCGGATGAAGAAAATGACAAGTTTGAATTTTTATAAATAACGACGTAATGGTTACCGTTAACACTGTTGGAATACCCGGTGGTTAAAATACAGTAATACGCGTGGATATACAGTAGCACATGGTATTGCACAATATTGTTGAATTATTGATTCTTACGTAAGAAGACACTACTCAATAATTGTTACAGTAATTACTGTTCAATATTTTATTTTATTGATTCAATAATTGTTGCGTCGATATTTTATATTATTGTTGTTCAATAATTGTCACTGCACAATATCTCCATTATCATATCAATAATTTATTGATTTATATGATAAGGAAATATTTATTTTATGCGGTTATAAATGATGGATATATTTATTGTGGTTATAAATGAAGGAATAAATGCTGAGGTATTTTATCAGTATTTTGTCGGAATGAAGGTATTAAAAATCGTTCGTATGTGGATTTCGGATATTTTCTGTTTGGAATTTGGAAAAACTTAAACTTACAAAATTGTAGAGAATTAAATTTTCTATGGAAAGCACATGAGATTCAAATTTTTCTGATAAAAGGGCTATTTATTATGAATTGTTGAAGTTTCGGAAAATAAAATATTTTTATTAAAAATATGGTGGGCCCCACTTTTGGTTGGTGAGTAATGAAATGTGCTAGAATTTATTTTCAAAAGTGGTGGGCTTGAATAGTAGTAGGTAAAGCCATCAGGTAGCAGGTTAGTCTGCTATGGCGTTCTAAGCATTTTCCTATAAATAGGGTGCTTAGTTAGAATTGAAAATCACACCAGAAACAAGTTTTCTCTCTTTCTCTCTCTATATTATCGAGCATATTTTGTGAGTATTTAGATACTTTGTGAGTTACTTTGTGAGTTGCTATTCATCAGTGCAAGTTTCCTTCAGCCTTATACCGATATTCCGATCAGACGTACTGATATTTTGAGGTAAGGGATGTTATTTTCTTCCTAATGATGTTATTCTTTCAATATAATTATACCAAAATATTGGTATGGATTTTAGTGGAATTTCTACCTTTTTGTGTTGGGATTACTATTCACATATACGACACTAGTCACGTATACGTCACTATTCACGAATACGACACTATTCACTAAAAAATGAAATTTTCTCCTTTTTGTCCAAGATGTCTATTATGGTTACTATCTTTGATTGTATCCATGTTTTGATCTTTATTTTTTGAATTCTGCTTCACAATTGGTTATTATGGAGTATTTTTGAACTTGGATAAACTAAAGTATGAATTCCTAATCTTTGATCTTTTATCTCACTGGATTCTTTTTCTTTAAGATATTTTTCATCATCCTCAGTCCAAAATGATGATATTACTGAATATCTTTGGCATGTAGTGTAAAGATGAATGATTACCTAATGAATATCTTTGGCCCGTAGTGCAAATATGAACAGGTGTTGAGATGAACATGACCAACTGGTGATACAAATGAATATCTTTGGCCTGTAGTGCAAAGATGAATATTTGATTCAAGATGTATATTGATTGATGTTACAGGGATAAAATATTGATGATGGACTTTTAATTTTGAGAAGATAGTAGAATTCTTTCTCTACTCAACTCTTCTAATGGATTGTTGTTTCCGCTGCAGTTGTTGATCTAAAACTTGTTGTCTATTATATTTTATTAGATTTTCCATGTTGAAGACTAATGATAATTTGTTGTATATTATCTTAGTCATAATATTCTTTAATGGGCTAGTTGAGCTCACCCTTTTCATTTTTGTTCCATTGTTCTTCTCAGGAGGGCATAGATGACTTGTTTAACCAGTTGCACGGAGCACAATTCTTTTCAAAGATCGATCTTTGTTCTGGATATCATCAGCTGAAGATTAAAACTGAGGATATCACAAAAACTGCCTTCAGAACTCGGTACGGGAATTATGAATTCTTAGTTATGTCTTTTGGATTGACTAATGCTCCTACTACTTTCATGGATATGATGAACCGTGTATTCAAAGAATATTTGGGTTAGTTCGTTGTTGTCTTTATTGATGACATCCTCATCTATTCCAAAAGCCGTGAAGATCATGAGCATCATTTGAAGCTGGTACTGCAAAGGCTTCGTGATAACAAGTTATATGCCAAGCTGAAGAAATGCGAGTTCTGGCTTGAGGAATTAGCATTCATTGGGCACGTGGTGTCAAAACATGGAGTATCTGTCGACCCAGCGAAGATTGAAGCCATACAAAGTTGGGAGCAACTGAAGTCAGTGACCGAAGTACGTAGGTTTTTGGGCTTAGCTGGTTACTATCGGAGATTCGTGGAAGGATTTTCTCGTATCGCTACTCCATTAACTCAGCTGACTCGTAAAAATATAAAATTCAGTTGGAGCGAGGATTGTGAGAAGAGTTTTTAAGAACTCAAGAGAAGACTTATTTTGGCACCAGTTCTGACAATACCATCTGGTTCGGATGGATTTGTTAACTACAACGATTGTGACGCCCCCAAAATTAGGTATACATCACCCATCTTGAGTCGCCAGATACATGGTACAGAATTCAAATACAACTTAATAATACAACTGTCGTGTACAATACGATAAAATATAAACTATGAGTTTGAATACAAATATTGTCTACTAGAGAGTATACAAACTCAAAAGGAGTCCTCATTACAATTATTATCACACTATTTCACAGAATAGTGAGGACTACTAATGCAAACATCTAGGATCATCACTCTGTTTCTCGACTAGTCCCAGCTACGTTCTCATTTCCTGAAGAGAACAGTGAAAGAAAGGGTGAGCTCAACTAGCCCAGTAAGAAATATTATGACTAAGATAATGTAGAATAAATTATCATTAGCCTTCAACAGTGTTAAACTGATAAAATATAACAACCATCAAGTTTAACTGCGGTGAACAAGCAATCCATTAGAAGAGTCAAGTAGAGAATAAAATCTACTATCTTCTATGATTTAAAAGGTTTTTCATGACTTTTATCGCTGGGACTCAGCCTAATAAATAATCCACATCATCAAATCACCCCTGCACTACGGCCAAAGATGTTCTTTAGTAACACGACCACAATTATCCATGCACTACGGGCCAAGAATATTTGTGTATTCATTAATGGTCATGATCATGCCAACAACTATCCATCAATGTACTACGGGCCAATGAGGAAATTTTCCACATCATTTGTAACATTACAGTCATGATTACACCGAATAATCCCTGGTCATAATCATACCAAGTCCATCTATGCACTACAGGCCACAGATGACTTTCAACATAATATAAACATGAGGATGATGACAATGATATAAGAATTCAATAAAACAAGTTCAAGAATTAATTTATCCATGAACCAATAACGTCCAAATTGTCAACATGATACTACTTTGTAGAGTAAAATTCAAGAATGCTCAGAAGAATATTTCCATGAAAAGATACTGGATGAAGCGCAAATATCAAGGATATTCCACTAATTTCATGGAGTATAGAAGTCAAAACTTTAACCAACTGAGTATAATAACGAATGGAATAACAAAAGAAAACACCATGCATGCGGTACTTAGCATGATGCGAAGTTATTCCAACAGATTAATAAGTAACGAAACCGGTCGCGAATTACGACCGACGTAAAAGTTCAACGAGAATAATAAAGATAGAACCAGGTCTGGCGTAAATGCATAAACAGGATATTCCAACAGAATAATAATAAAGAAAGAACTAGGTCCCACAGAAAATACTTTTCTATAGCTTCTCTATAATTTCTTGTTAGAGTTTATTTGATATAATTGCTTAACGCTTTTGATATTATATTTGATTGAATAAATAAATGATTTTATTATGGTTTTATTTACTGCGTAATATAATTGTTAACATAATAAAATTCCTTAGAATAGTGATACAAATTATATAGTTTCAAGTATGTGACTTGAACATGAGATTATATAATTACAATTAGTATCATTGTTCTTAAATGTCCCTAGTCGAGTATCATTGTTGATGGGACAACAATGATGCATTGAGACTAGTATGTGGATTTCATCGATGAACAAATCTCATCAATATAAATATATGACTATTAAGTCAATGCATAGGTACATGTTAGAGAACGATGTAATCGGATGCACTCACCACCATGAGAATTCTATATGGAGCATTATGCGAAGTGTCATTAGCAATTCTCATAGTGACAATGATGTAATGGTCCTCCGACCTAAAATCGCTATATTACTACACGAGAATTTATGTACTTTGATATCATCAAATGTCACCTTTAATAGGGTGGACTATAAAGGTGATTATTGGGTTCATCATAAATCGTGTGAGAAATATGAGTGATCTAGATGGAATTTAACCATCCTATATATTATGGGTGATATCCATAGGCCTCTTGATTGAGTAGGACTATGAAATGCATGGCCATGCTCAAATAGTGATTTGTTTCATATAGTCTACTCATTTATCAAGAAAACTCAGATTAAATTATGAAGAGTATGACACATTCCATGACTCGAGTTTAATCTAGGATATTAAGGTTAAAAGGATTAAATTACATTGAAATATTGGTCACTAAAAGGTTGTATCGAATCATCGATCTTATTATTACTTGGGTAGCAGTGATGCATTACTAGATGCCACTCACTGTTTATAATTTTATAATATGATTTTAAAATTATTGCCAACGTAATAATACCCTATAGGGTCACACACATAGAACGTAATTAAAAGGGAATTAATTTAATTTATAAAGATTTAAATATATCAATATGATTGATAGTATTTAAATCAATTTAAATTAAAAGGATAATTTATATATATATATATATTAATTAAGTAAGACTTAATTAAGATATATATATATATATATATATATATATATATAAATTGGATTTTATAAAATTAGGTTTTAATTTGATTAATTCCTTTTAACTACTATATATATGATATATATAGCGCCTACTTAGGGTTACATCAAAATTGAAAAACCTTAGCTGCTCTTAGAGAGAGACTAGAGAGAAAACAGGTTCATAATCATCCTTGGTGGCTAATATCTGCGTTTCCTTCTTCAATTGATCGTAGGAGCGAATTAAGTGTGGAGCGCTTTGACGTGTGGATACCGTAGAGACGCAATTAATTGATTTGAATTATGTTGGAGATTCGATTTGCATAAATTGTTTTCGTCAAGTTGCACGATGGTCGTGTGACCCCAATATGTTATATATATAGTTTTCTTTAATTATATATAAATTGTTATGTGCTTATTGTGATATACATGGTGCATGCTTATGGCCTTTTGACCCATAGGTTAGTGGTTTTTGATTTTGAAATACGGCTTGCATGTCGTGCCTTTCTATAAATTCTAATGTAATATTCTCTTCTCATCTAAATCCCCTCGAATGTAACTCGAGGTTTCTTATGTCATGTAATAATCTATAATCGATGAAGATGACAAGATAGAGAACACGATGGAAAGATGATGATGGAGAGGAGGCACATGCTTGAGGAAGATCCAAGGAAGCTATTTATTTTAAGATCTTTTACCACCTTAGATTGACCTTCAATCTTTCATTAGCTTGAAAAGATTAACAGAGGATTGGGCCATAACTGTGACACATTTAATTTTGCACTTTATTTATGCTTGTATGCGATATGATATGATAAATAATGTGCATGCTTAATAAGATTAAAATTGGTGAGATCTAAATTAATTAATAAAATCCCTCTTTAAATTATTAAGTCTAAATCAGATGCCTTCCAATGAATAACACTCATCAAGACCTTGATCAATAGATGTAGGTTTGCCAAAGCAAAGTGCCCTATTTATCTAGGTAAGATGTGATAGGATAATTGTGATATCCAAACTGTTAAACTCATTAGGCTTGACTTAACTAAGTTATCTCAATAGGATTATGGACTTAGAGGCATATAGTTTGGTTGGTACCATTAGATGGACTAGAAACAAATGTTGTTTACCAAACTATCCAGGAGTTATATATGATATAATTGACAAGGGGTTGTCTACCTAAATAATTATATTTTAAGAGATTAGCCAAAGCTAACTTAAGGTATAATGAAATATGGATCTTGGCTCACTAGAAAGATTTAATAGAAAATGCTTTTCGAATTAATGGTGAGGGCTATTAATTTGAATAAAATAGTGGGAGGTATATTTTGAATGTACTATTATCAATTACATAATATCAACTCTGCAATTTGACTTATTATTTTTACACTTATAAATTGTAGATATCAATGGCAAACAACAACAACACAAATAGTCTTTCATTACGATCACCCTTGAAAAGGACAAGTCGAGTGGAATTAATTTCCTCGATCGCATAGAACTTGAGGATTGTCCTCAAACAAGAGCGTAAGCTATATGTCCTTGATGGGCCCATTCTCGCAAAGACCAAATGTCATCGGACCACGTGCGGAGCATAATGCTTACAAGAAGCATCAAGATGATGCTCTGGACGTGAGTTGTGTCATGCTAGCAACCATGAACGCTGAGCTTCAGAAGCAACATGAGTTAATGGATTCTTATGAGATGATCGAGCATCTCAAGAAATTGTTCGAAGGGCATGCTCGAAAGGAGAGGTATGATACAAGTAAGGCATTGTATCACTGCAAAATGGGTGAACGTGATCCAGTTGGTCCACATGTGCTGAAAATGATTGGGTATATTGAGTACCTTGATAGTATGGGTTTTCCAATCACTCCGAAAGCCCAAACTGATCTTGTTTTGCAATCTTTGAATAACAGCTACTCTCAATTTGTTATGAACTATCTTATGAATGAAATTGAGAAACCCCTTACTGAGTTGTTGAGCATGTTAAGAACTGCCGAGAACAACATGAAAAAGGCAGGACCCGCTCCCATAATGATGGTGCAAAAGGGGAATGCTAAGGGAAATTGGAAAGGCAAGAAGAAGATAGGATCTAAATATTTTGCCAAACCCAATTCCAAAACCAAATAAGCTTTAAAACCTAAAGGTGGGGTGGCTAAAGAAGGTGAATGTCACTTCTGTGGAAAACCTGGACACTAGAAAAGGAACTGTCATGCTTATTTGGAAGAAGTGAAGAAAAGGAAAGGAAGTACGACTTCTGATTCAGGTATATATGTTATAGAAGTCAACTTGTCTACTTCTACATCATGGGTATTGGATACTGGATGTGGTTCTCACATTTGTGTTAATGTGCAGGGACTCCGAAGGAGTAAGACTTTGGCAAAAGGAGAGGTTGACCTACAAGATGGGAATGGAGGCCGTAGGAACTTATCATTTATCTTTGCCCACTGGGCTAGTTTTAGAATTAGAAGATTGTTATTTTGTGCCTGCTATAAGCAAAAACATTATTTATGTTTCTTGTTTGGACAAGAAAGGTTTTTCATTTATAATAAAGAACAATCGTTGTCTGTTTTACTTAAATGATATTTGTTATGGTGTTGCACAATTGTTTAACGGTCTCTATATTCTTGATTTAGAAATGCCTATCTATAACATAAATACAAAACGATTTAAATCAAATGATTCAAATCCAACATATCTCCGCATCGTCGCTTAGGCCATATAAATGAGAAACGACATCCAAACTCCATAAAGATGGGTTCTTGGATTCATTTGATTTTGAATCATATGAGAAATGCGAGTCTTGTTTATTAGGCAAGATGACTAAAGCCCCTTTCACTGGACACAGTGAACGGGCTAGAGATGTATTGGGACTTATACATAGTGATGTATGTGGACCCATGAGTTCGTTAGCAAGAGGTAGGTTTTATTACTTCATTACATTTACTGACGACTTTAGTAGATATGGATATGTGTATCTTATGAGACACAAATCCGAATCCTTTGAAAAGTTCAAGGAATTCAAGAATGAAATTCAAAACCAATTTGGCAAAAGCATAAAAGCCCTTCAATCCGATCGAGGAGGTGAATACTTAAGCCAAGACTTTGATGACCTTCTAAAGGAGTGTGGTATTATATCACAGCTCACTCCACCTGGAACACCATAATGGAATGGTGTGTCTAAGAGGAGGAATCGAACCTTGTTGGACATGGTACGATCAATGATGAGTCATGCAGATCTTCCAATAATCTTTTGGGGTCATGCCCTAGAGACAGCTGCATTCACATTTAACCGTGTTCCTACAAAGACGGTTCAGAAGACACCATATGAGATGTGGACCGGAAACGCCCTAAGATATGTCGTTCATGAAGATTTGGGGTTGCGAGGCATTCGTAAAATGTCTGGATTCTGACAAGCTCGGACCCAAATCTGACAAATAAAATTTTGTGGGATACCCAAAGGAAACAAAAGGGTATTATTTCTACAAACCTTTTGAGAACAAGGTGTTTGTTGCTCGAACTGGTATTTTTCTAGAAAGAGAATTTGTCTCTAAAGAAAACAGTGGGAGGAAAGTAGAACTCAAAGAAATTCAAGAACCACAAAATATCATTGAACCTGAGTTGGAACGTGAGTAGGAACCACAAGATATTGTGGAAAGTGAACCTGCTCAAATTACACAAGTCATTCGTAGATCTGGTAGGACACGCCAAGAGCCTGAGAGATATTATGGATATCTTGTGACTCAAAACGGCGATGTGATGCTCATAGATCAAGATGAGTCTGCTTCCTACCAAGAAGCTATGAATGGACCAGATTCTGAGAAATGGCTTGAAGCCATGAAATCTGAGATGGACTCCATGTATACTAACCAAGTATGGACTATGGTTGATCCACCCGAAGGGGTAAAACCAATCGGGTGCAAGTGGGTTTTCAAGAAGAAAACCGACATGGATGGTAATGTACAAACCTATAAAGGCCGACTGGTAGCAAAAGGTTTCAAACAAATTCAAGGTGTTAACTATGATGAAACCTTCTCTCCAAAGGGCAATGGTTAAATCCATCGATCTTACTTTCTATCGCAGCCTTTTTATGATTACAAAATCGCGCGATGGATGTCAAAACCGCTTTCCTTAACCGAAATCTCCTTGAGGATGTGTATATGACACAACTTGAGGGTTTTGTCACTCCAAAGGATACTGGAAAGGTATGTAAGCTGCAGCGATCCATTTATGGAATGAAGCAAGCCTCTCGGAGTTGGAATCTTCGATTTGATGAAGTAGTCAAAGAATTTGGCTTTATTAAAAATGAAGATGAACCTTGTGTATATAAGAAGGTTAGTGGGAGTCACATTGTATTCCTAGTATTATATGTTGACGACATATTAATTATTGGGAATGACATTCCTTCCTTACAGGCTGTAAAAACATGGTTAGGAAAATGTTTCTCCATGAAAGATTTGGGCGATGCTGCCTACATTTTAGGTATCAGGATCTATAGAGATAAATCGAGAAAATGTCCGGCCTAAGTCAAAGTATATATATTGATAAAGTGTTGAAACGGTTCAGCATGTAAGAGGCGAAAAGAGGAAACTTACCCGTGACTCATGGTGTAAAGATCTCTAAGGCCCAATGTCCTAAATCAAAAGATGATGAGGAGCGTATGAGAAAGATTCCTTATGCTTCTAAGAATTGATCTATCATCATATGTGCAATGATATATACTCGTCCTGGATGTCTCGATGCTTTGAGCATGACAAGCGTGATACCAATCGAATCCGGTGAAGGTCATCGACAACAACAAGAATATCCTCAAGTACCGAAAAGGACTAAGGATTCATTCTTGGTATATGGAGGTGAAGACGAATCGGCAAAGAAAGGGTTACACAATGCTAGTTTCCAGACCGATAATTATGACTATAAGTCTCGGTCCAGTTTTGTGTTTTGCCTTAATGGTGGTGTCAAGTTAGCTAGAAAAGTTCAAGCAAGAGACAAGAGTCGATTCTACAACAGAGGCCGAGTATATTGTCGCTTTAGTGCAAATGCAAGGAGGTCAGATGGATTAAAAAGTTCATCATCGAACTTGGTGTTGTTCCAACCATTATTGATCCGGCTCGCTTCTATATCGTGATAATAATGGAGCCATTGCAGACATGTGCTAAGGAACCCATATCTCACCAACGATCCAAGCATATACTTTAAAGTGGTACCATCTCATCCGTGAAATCATTGATAGAGGAGATGTACATATAGAAGAGTGCCAATGATGATAATATTGCAGATCCACTTACCAAGGCTTTGTCAGCAGCAGGCTAACGACGGCCACACTAGTTCCATGGGTATTAGATACATGAGTGATTGGCTCTAGTGCAAGTGGGAGACTGTTAGAGTTTATGACCTAGAGGCCAATTATTTGAGATAATTGCTTAACGCTTTTGATATTATATTTGATTGAATAAATAAATGATTTTATTATGGTTTTATTTACTGCGTAATATAATTGTTAACATAATAAAATTCCATAGAATAGTGATACAAATTATATAGTTTCAAGTATGTGACTTGAACATGAGATTATATAATTACAATTAGTATCATTGTTCTTAAATGTCCCTAGTCGAGTATCATTGTTGATGGGACAACAATGATACATTGAGACTAGTATGTGGATTGATTGATGACCAAATCTCATTGGTCATAAATATATAAGATATTAAGTCAATGCATAGGTACATGTTAGAGAACGATGTACTGGACAGACCCACCATGAGAATTCTATATAGAGCATTATGCGAAGTGTCATTAGCAATTCTCATAGTGATGATGATGTAATGGTCCTCCCGACACAAAATCGCTATATTACTACACGAGAATATATGTACTTTGATATCATCAAATGTCACCTTTAATAGGGTGGACTATAAAGGTGATTATTGGGTTCATCATGAATCGTGTGAGAAATATGAGTGATCTAGATGGAATTTAACCATCCTATATATTATGGGTGATATCCATAGGCCTCTTGATTGAGTAGGACTATGAAATGCCTGGCCATGCTCAAATAGTGATTTATTTCATATAGTCTACTCATTTATCAAGAAAACTCAGATTAAATTATGAAGAGTATGACACATTCCATGACTCGAGTTTAATCTAGAATATTAAGGTTAAAAGGATTAAATTACATTAAAATATTGGTCACTAAAAGGTTGTATCGAATCATCGATCTTATTATTACTTGGGTAGCAGTGATGCATTACTAGATGTCGCTCACTGTTTATAATTTTATAATATGATTTTAAAATTATTGCCAACGTAATAATAACCTATAAGGTCACACACATAGAACGTAATTAAAAGGGAATTAATTTAATTTATAAAGATTTAAATATATCAATATGATTGATAGTATTTAAATCACGAATTTAAATTAAAAGGATAATTTGTATATATATGTATATTAATTAAGTAAGACTTAATTAAGATATATATATATATATATATATATTCGAATTTTATGAAATTAGGTTTTGATTTGATTAATTCCTTTTAACTACTATATATATGATATATAGTAGCTACTTAGGGTTACATCATAATTGAAAAACCCTAGCTGCTCTTAGAGAGAGACTAGAGAGAAAACAGGTTCATAATCATCCTTGGTGGCTAGTACCGCATTTCCTTCTTCTGCAGATTGTAGGACGATTCGTGTGGAGCGTTCGTGTGGATACCGTAGAGACGCAGTCCATTTGAATAGCGTTGGAGATTCGACCGCATCGATTCTAGCTTTAAAGAATCGATATAATTTCTAACCTCTGAATTAATTGAATTTTTCGCATGGATCCTGTTTTAGGGTTTCGGAATTGCCTTTAATTGGTTTATTTCCGTTGCGTTTCTATGCCGAAACCAAACATTTCTCTCTCTAGAGTCTCAGTGAATTCGTAAGAAATAATGAAGGAATGAGCTTTTATTTATAGAAAAATGGACTGCATAGTAACTAATTCATGAACGGTCCAGATTAATTTACTTTTAATCGAACGGTCCATATTTAAAGCAAAACCTTTTAAATAAAATATAATATATAATATATATTATATATATATATATCACATGTGTCTGATTAATTCACGGGATACACTCCCCTGACTTTCCTTTGCTTTGCTTTAATCAACATTATCATATATATATATAACCATTACATCAGTACCTTATATATATATAATAATACTAATAATAACTCCCTCCCACATATCGATTACCACCCCCCCAAAAAAAAAAAATCATGCCAACCGTATATATATATATAAATATATATATATATATATATATAAAAGACTTATATATATATATATATATAATGAATAATTTTCTACCGGTTATTTTGAAAAATGGATAAAAAGGGGGGCCATAAAATACGCCAAAATTCACAACAATTACTATAGCAATAATTGAACAAAACTGAGTGACTTCTCACGTAAGCATCAATAATCAATACTGGTATTACTATACAACCACGCCAGACATATTCTTGTACTTTTAACACCGGGTGTTTCAACGAGTTAACTGTAAAACTTCCATGTTATTTTCATAAAGTATTTTTGTCATTTTCTCAATCGACAATAATTCCGTTGTAGGTCCACCAATGATTTTGTCGTTGTCATTTAATATTCCCTGTTAAAACGAATATTCCCCGACCAATCGAATATTATATAACAACTTGCGTACTTTGCAAAATTTATAAATATTACCCACAAGTATAACATTATATCAAATTTACTCCATAATATTCAAAAATGATATTTATAGAAAATTCATCTTTATTTATAAAAGTTGCGGTCTTACAACCTCTTTTTCTTATGAAATTTTGCCCTCGAAATTAGGGTACGTACCTGGTATGTCGAAGAGGTAAGGATACCTTGATTTCATTTTAGATTCAAACTCCCAAGTCATTTCCTCAACATCGTGGTTTCTCCACAAAACTTTGACTTGAGGTATAACCTTGGAGCGTAGAATATGTTCCTTCTTATCCAAGATTTGAATAGGAACCTCTTTATACGACAAATCTTCCGCTATTTCGTCTAGTTCTAACTCAATAATGTGGTTCGGGTCTTTCACATATTTACGTAACATGGATATGTGAAAAACATTATGAACACGAGACATACTTGGCGGTAAAGCGAGTCTATAGGCCACAGTTCCTACTCGATCGAGGATTAAAAATGGGCCGATGAATTGAGGATTGAGCTTTCCTCTCTTTCCAAATCTCATAACTCCTTTCCACGGAGCAACTCATAATAACACATGATCTCCTATATCAAATTCCACGTCCTTTCGATGAAGATCAGCATAACTCTTTTGTCAATCTTGTGAGGTTTTTATACGTTGTCGGATCGTTTGAATCTTTTTCGTAGTCATACGTACCAACTCTGGTCCCAACAACGTTGCTTCACCCACCTCATCCCAGCATATTAGAGAACGACACTTTCTTCCATACAACGCTTCGAATGGAGCCATGCCAATACTTTCTTGATAACTGTTGTAGGAAAACTCCACCAATGGTAAGAACTTATCCCAACTTCCCTTGAAATCAAGAACATAGAGTCTTAATAGATCTTCAAGAGTTTGAATAGTCCTCTCCGACTGTTCGTCCGTCTGAGGATGATATGCCGAGCTAAATCGTAAGTCTGTGCCCATAGCTTTTTGCAAACTAACCCAAAATCATGAAGTGAATCTTGGGTCTCGATCAGAAACTATGGATACTGGCATACCATGAAGTCTTACAATCTCGTTTATATACATACGAGCAAGACGTTCAAGTGTATAAATTTCTCGTATTGGTAAGAAATGAGCCGACTTGGTCAATCTATCAACAATGACCCAAATCGCATCTATACCTAGAGAAACCTTAGGAACACCGGTAACGAAATCCATGGTAATGTGCTCCCACTTCCATTCTGGAATTTCAAGTGGTTACAATGGACCTTTTGGTACTTGATGCTCTGCTTTAACTCGTTGAGAAGTTAGACACCTTGAGATAAACAACGCTATCTCTCTCTTCATATTACTCCACCAAAATGTGTGACGAATATCATGATACATTTTGGTACTCTCAGGATGGATTGCAAACGGTGTGTTAGGAAGACAAAGTCTGGAGTTGACTCGAAGTATTCCTTCTTCATCGATTCTTGCTTCCGGCATAGCACCTTCTTGCACTTTCTTCCTCATACGCATCAGCTCTAGGTCTGTAGCTTGAGCAGCTTTAACTTTATCAATTAAAGTCGGTTCTACTCGTATATTCACCATCATCACATGAGTCCCTGGAGTCTTTAACTCTATCTTCATCCTTTGCAAGTCACACAAAAGGGGGCCATTGTGTTGACAATATCGCACTCGTACTTGCATATGATCTTCTACTCAATGCGTCAGCTACCACGTTCGCTTTTCCAGGATGGTATTGGAAGGTATGATCATAATCTTTCAATAGTTCAAGCCAACGTCGTTGTCGCATGTTGAGTTCCTTTTGAGTGAAGAAATATTTGAGGCTTTTATGATCCGTAAAGATCTCCACCTTCTCCCCATACAAGTAATGCCTCCAAATTTTAAGTGCGAAGACAACAGCTGCTAACTCTTGGTCATTAGTAGGATAATTCCTCTCATATTCTTTGAGTTGTCTTGAGGCATAGGCTATAACTTTCCCATGTTGCATGAGAACACATCCCAACCCTTTGCTCAAGCATCATTTGTAGATGACAAATCCTCCGAGCCGAGATGGTATTGTCGTAACAGGTCTTTGAAATGAGTCTCCTCTTGAGTTCTTGAAAACACTTCTCACATTCTTCGCTCCAATCAACTTTGTAACTTTACGAGTCACCGAGTTAATGGAGTAGCTATTCGAGAAAATCCTTCCACGAATCTCCGATAATAACCAGCTAAGCCGAGAAAGCTACGTACTTCGGTCACTGATTTAGGTTGCTCCCCGCTTTGAATTGCTTCAATCTTTACCGGGTCAACAGATATTCCATGACTTGATACTACGTGCCCAAGGAATGCTACTTCCTCAAGCCAGAACTCACATTTCTTTAACTTGGCATAAAGCTTGTATTCACGAAGCTTTTGGAGTGTCAGCCTCAAGTGTTTTCATGATCTTCACGGCTTTTAGAATAAATAAGGATGTCATCAATAAAGACGACCACAAAGTGATCCAAATATTCCTTGAATACTCGGTTCATCATATCCATGAAGGCAGCAAGAGCATTAGTCAATCCAAATGACATGACTAAGAATTCATAATGCTCGTACCGAGTTCTGAAAGCCGTCTTTGGAATGTCATCGTTTCTAATCTTCAATTGGTGATATTCAGAACGAAGATCAATCTTTGAAAAGAATTTGGCTCCTTGCAACTGGTCAAACAGGTCATCAATACGTGGCAATGGGTACCTATTTTTGATGGTGACATGATTCAACTCCCGATAATTAATACAAAGTTGCATACTCCCATCTTTCTTCTTCACGAATAGAACAGGAACACCCCAAGGAGAAGTACTAGGACGAATAAAGCCAATGTCTAACAATTCTTGCAGTTGGGTCTTTAACTCTTGAAGTTCAATAGGAGTCATTCGATATGGGGCTTTGAAATGGGTTTTGTCTTAGGTTCAAGGTCGATACAAAATTCAATTTCACGCTCTGGGGGTAGGCCAGGAAGTTCTTCAGGGAATACGTCAGGGAATTTATTAACAATAGAAATATCATTCAAAATTGACGTATTTTTATTTAGATCCGTGACATGAGCTAAGAAAGCTAGACATCCATTTTTCAACAAACGAATAGCTTTATGGCTTGAGATGACCGTGATTGATTTTAATGGTTTGGTCGCTTGAATTCGCATAATAGGTTGAGTAGGAATATGAAAGCTAACAACCTTACGAAAATAATCAATTTTTGCATGATAAGTAGTTAACCAATCAATCCCTAGAATCACGTCAAATGCAATTATTTTCAAGGAAATAAGATCGACAGGTAATATGAGGGTACCGATTTGAACCAAACAAGACTTATAAACAGTGGATGTAATGAAGGTTTCTCCCAATGGAGTTTCCACAGATAAGTCAAAGTCTAATTTCTCCGAAGTCAAATTTAATCGTTGAGCGCAAGTAGGAGAAATAAAAGAATGGGTAGAACCGGTATCAAATAAAGTATAGACTTCGCTAGAGTTTATGATAAGCTTACCCGTGATGACCTCATTCGATTTCCTTGCTTTCTGGGAGGTCACAACAAACGCTCTCCCTTGCACTACCGGCTTTGACTTTTCTGGGACGGCCTTTGGTGCCTCCATCCTGGCTGAACTTTTCTTCGGTGAACGAAAAAATCGGGCTAAGTGACCTTCTCTTCCACAATTATAACATGCTTTAGATGACATCGCGCAGTTTGGACTGATGTGTCTCACTCCTCCGCATTTGAAGCATATGATAGGTGGTCTTTCTCCTTCCTTAACAACGAGTGTTGGTGCTGACGTCTTTCCATCATTGTTGAATCTCCTCTTCTTGAAATGTCCATTCTTATTGTTTTGGCCCTGATTACCACCGAAGTGGTTACCACTTCTGGCCTGTTGAATCCCTCCACGCTTGTTGTCACCACTTCGATGACTTCTCTCATTGGTATTATAATTTTGCCAGCTGCTCTCTTTTGGTTGTGTTGACTCGTTATCGCGCTCTACTAACTAAGCCCTATTTACAACATCTGGATACAAACACAGTTTATGAGAAATAAGATGTTGACGTATCTCCGGCTTTAAACCTCTTAAAAACATTCGCGTCATTCTCTCTTCATTATCCACCAAGTGAGACGCAAACTGGGATAACTCGGAAAACTTTGATTCCTACTGCGACACGGTCATATTATTTTGTTCCAACTTGATGAACTCCACCTCCTTCATGTGACTAATACTTTCGGGAAAGTACTTGTGGTTGAATAGTTCTTGGAACTTCTCCCAAGACATTTTTAGTGGGGCAGGTTGAGTACGCTTTACCGATTCCCACCAGTAATTCGCCTCTCCTCGCAACATAAAGGCGGCAAAGGGAACCTTTTGCTCCTCGGAGCATCCCAAGACATCAAATATCTTCATGATCTGCTTTATCCATGCTTCCGCCTTAAGTGGTTTTGGCTCTCCAATAAACTCCGGTGGTCCCAGCTCCTTGAACTGTTTAGCGATGACCGTCCGAGAGTTTCCAGTGGTTCCACCTACATTTTGGAAAGGAGCCGCTCTCGCCTGCTGTTGTATGAATTGCATAAAGCCTCTGAATATTCCATCATTCATCATTTGTTAGTGTTGTTGTTTGCATGAGGATTGTCGCCTTCCTGATGCACATTATCCTGATTATTGATATGTGGTGAATCAACGGTCGCCTGTGCTCCATTGCTATTCTCAACATTCTCGGATGTCATTTTCAGATACTGCCACAAAACAAAATGTTAATTGACATGTAACACATTATCCCTATATTCTTACCGACCAATTAAATACCAAATAAACTTAGGTAGGTCATACTAGCGAAGGAATTCCCCGTCTCTCCCCACCCAGTTTTATTCTCACATCTTAGCCAGGGATCATATCCCTAAGCTTTGATACCAACTGTGACGCCCCCAAAATTAGGTATACATCACCCATCTTGAGTCGCCAGATACATGGTACAGAATTCAAATACAACTTAATAATACAACTGTCGTGTACAATACGACAAAACATAAACTGTGAGTTTGAATACAAATATTGTCTACTAGAGAGTATACAAACTCAAAAGGAGTCCTCATTACAATTATTATCACACTATTTCACAGAATAGTGAGGACTACTAATGCAAACATCTAGGATCATCACTTTGTTCCCCGACTAGTCCCAGCTACGTTCTCATTTCCTGAAGAGAACAATGAAAGAAAGAGTGAGCTCAACTAGCCTAGTAAGAAATATTAAGACTAAGATAATGCAGAATAAATTATCATTAGCCTTCAACAGTGTTAAACTGATAAAATATAATAAACATCAAGTTTAACTGCAGCGAAACAAGCAATCCATTAGAAGAGTCAAGTAGAGAATAAAATCTACTATCTTTTATGATTTAAAAGGTTTTTTATGACTTTTATCATTTGGGACTCGACAATAAATAATCCACATCATCGAATCACCCCACACTACTGACCAAGGATATTCTTTAGTAACACGACCACAATTATCCATGCACTACGGGCCAAGAATATTTGTGTATTCATTAATGGTCATGATCATGCCAACAACTATCCATCAATGCACTACGGGCCAATGAGGACTTTTTCCACATCATTTGTAATATTACAGTCATGATTACACCGAATAATCCCTAGTCATAATCATACCAAGTCCATCTATGCACTACAGGCCACAGATGACTTTCAACATAATATAAACATAAGGATGATGACAATGATATAAGAATTCAATAAAACAAGTTCAAGAATTAATTTATCCATGAATCAATAACGTCCAAATTGTCAACATGATACTGCTTTGTAGAGTAAAATTCAAGAATGCTCAGAAGAATATTTCCATGAAAAGATACTAGATGAAGCGCAAATATCAAGGATATTCTACTAATTTCATGGAGTATAGAAGTCAAAACTTTAACCAACTGAGTATAATAACGAATGGAATAACAAAAGAAATCACCATGCATGCGATACTTCGCATAGACAGGTTATTCCAACATATTAATAAGTAACGGAACTAGGTCAGGCAAAAATTACTTGCCGTGAGATGTTCCAATAGAATAATAAAGATTTTAACCGTGTCAATGCGTAAACGCATGAGACATGATATTCTAGCGTAATAATAATAAAGCGGAACCAGGTCCAAGCATAAACGCATGACGTGATATTCCAACGAATAATAATAAAGATTTTAACCAGTCCGGCGTAAACGCACGCATGACGAGGATATTCCAATGTAATAATAATAAAGACGGAATGTTAGAAGAATGTCACCAAGTATAGGGTAGTCCGCGTATACTGGTTATTCCAGCAAAATAATAAAGAATGGAATAACAGAAGTTATCTTCATGAATACAAAAGAAATATACCCCTTACGAGTACAACAAATAATATCCCTTACCGTAAAAGAAACTAAATATAAGAGTAGGGAAGGAGCATAATACTTTTCTATAGTTTCTCTATAATTTCTCTCTCTAGAGTTTCAGTGAATTCGTAAGAAATAATGAAGGAATGAGCTTCTATTTATAGAAAAATGGACTGAATAGTAACTAATTCATGAACGGTCCAGATTGATTTACTTTTAATCGGACGGTCCATATTTAAAGAAAAATCTTTTAAATAAAATATAATATGTAATATATAATATATATTATATCTATATCACATGTGTCTGATTAATTCACGGGATACATTCCCGTGACTTTCCTTTGCTTTGCTTTAATCAACATCATCATATATATATGACCATTACATCAAGATTTTTATATATATATATATATATATATATATAATAATACTAATAATAACTCCTCCCACATATCGATTCGCCCCAATTAATTCATGTCAACCATTTATATATATATATACATATATATATTATATATACAAGACTTATATATATATATATATATATATAATGAATAATTTTCTCTTGGTTATTTTGAAAATGGATAAAAATGGGGGCAATAAAATACGCCAAAATTCACAACAATTACTATAGCAATAATTGAACAAAACCGAAAGTGACTTCTCACGTAAGCATCAATAATCAATACAGGTATTACTACTTGTGCAATCACGCCATTCATCATACTTTAACACCGGTGTTTCAAATAGCTTAACGGTAAAACTTCCACCGTTATTTTCATAAAAGTATTTTGTGTCGTTTTCAATCCGACAATAATTCCATTAATAGGGTCCACCAATGATTGTGTCATTGTATTTAATATTCCTGTTAAAACGAATATTCCCCAATTCAATCGAATATTATATAACAACTTGCGTGCTTTTGCAAAATTTATAAATATTACCCACAACTATAACATTATATCAAATTTACTCCATAATAGTCAAAAATGATATTTATAGAAAATTCATCTTTATTTATAAAAGTTGGGGTCTTACAGCAATGCTTCAGGCAAAGGGTTAGGATGTGTTCTCATGCAACATGGAAAAGTCATAGCCTATGCCTCACGGCAACTCAAAGAATATGAGAGAAATTATCCTACTCGTGATCTCGAGTTGGCAGCAGTCGTTTTCGCGTTGAAAATCTGGAGACATTACCTGTTTGGGGAGAAAGTGGAGATCTATACAGATCATAAAAGCCTCAAATATTTCTTCACCCAAAAAGAACTCAATTGCGGCAACGACGTTGGCTCAAGCTGTTGAAAGATTACGATCACACCATCCAATATCGTCCTGGAAAAGCAAATGTGGTAGCTGACGCATTGAGTGGAAGATCATATGCGGGTACGAGTGTAATGCACACAAAGATCCATTTTGTATAACCTGCAAAGGATGGAGATAGAGGTAAAGGCTCCAAGTACCCACATGATGATATCAAGCATACGAGTAGAACCGACTTTAATCGATAAAGTTAAAGCTGCTCAAGCTACGGACATGGAGCTGATACGTATGAAGAAGAAAGTACAAGAAGGTGCTATTCCAGAAGCAAGAATCGATGAAGAAGGAATACTTTGAGTCAACTCCAGACTTTGTGTTCCTAACAATTCTGACTTGAAGCATAGAATCATGATGGAGGCACACAACACACTGTTTTCAATCCATCCTGGGAGTACCAAAATGTATCATGATCTTCGACATACATTTTGGTGGAACAATATGAAGAGAGAGATCGTGGAGTTTATCTCAAGGTGTTTAACTTGTCAACGTGTAAAGGCAGAGCATCAAATGCCAAAGGGTCCATTACAACCACTTGAGATTCCGAAATGGAAGTGGGAACACATTACTATGGATTTCTTTACAGGTCTTCCCAAGGTTTCTCAAGGCATAGATGCGATTTGGGTTATTGTTAATAGATTAACCAAGTCTGCCCATTTCTTGCCTATACGGGAGACTTATTCCCTTGAACGTCTTGCTAGTATGTACGTGAATGAGATTGTGAGATTACATGGCATGCCAGTATCCATAGTTTCGGATCGTGACCCAAGATTCACTTCACGATTTTGGGTTAGCTTGTAGAAAGCTATGGGCACGGATTTACGATTCAGTTTGGCATACCATCCTCAAACGGACGGACAATCAGAGAGGACTATTCAAACTCTTGAAGATCTAGTAAGACTTTGTGTCCTAGATTTCAAAGGGAGTTGGGATAAGTACCTACCATTGGTGGAATTCTCTTACAACAACAGTTATCAGGCAAGTATAGGTGTGGCTCCATTTGAAGCATAGTATGGACGAAAGTGTCGCTCTCCAGTATGCTGGGACGAGGTGGGTGAAGCAATGTTGTTGGGACCAGAATTGGTAAAAATGACTACAGAGAAGATCCAAATGATCCGACAACGTATACAAACGGCACAGGATCGACAAAAGAGTTATGCGGATCTTCATCGGAAGGACGTGGAATTTAATATTGGGGATCATGTATTGTTATGTGTTGCACCATGGAAGGGAGTTACAAGATTTGGGAAGAGAGGAAAGCTTAATCCACGATTTGTTGGTCCATTTGAAATTCTTGACCGAATAGGAAATGTGGCATATAGACTCGCATAACCTCCAAGTATGTCTCGTGTTCATAATGTTTTTCATATATCTATGCTTCCTAAATATGTTAAAGACTCGAACCACATTATTGAGTTAGAACCAAACGAGATAGCCGAAGATTTAACGTATGAGGAGGTACCTGTAAAGATCTTGGATAGGAAAGAGCATGTCCTACGCACGAAGGTTATACCACAAGTTAAGGTTTTGTGGAGAAACCATGCTATTGAAGAAATGACCTGGGAGTTGGAATCAGAAATGAAAGCGAGGTATCCTCACCTTTTCGAAACACCAAGTACGTACGTCAATTTCGAGGATAAAATTTCATAAGGAGGGGAGGTTGTAAGACCCCAACTTATTATAAATAAAATCAAATTTCCTCTATTTATTATTGTGAATAATAAGGTATTAATTTGATATAATACTTTGGTTATGGGTGAAATGTGCAAAATTTTCAAAATAAGCAAGTGGTTATAAAATATTCATTTGTCGGGGAATATTCATAAGACGGCGCAACAATTTATGGGCCCCATAACGGATAACGGTTGGATAAAGAAAATGACAAAATTAAATAACAGTGTAGTTGTTACCGTTAACACTGTTGGAATGCCCGGTGTTGACGTCAGGATTTTTGGATGTCCCTTTCCGTTACTTGTTCTTTGGTGTTCTCATTTTAGGTGAGATTTGTTTGAAAATACAAGTGAAAAAGGTCCGACATATATAATGTCGACGATGGGATTGTTAAGAGTCGCCAGTTGGTTTTTTAAATGGCTGTACTAACACAACCGAGAAAAGGTTTGCACATTGACCCAGTGATGTGACATTGATATACAGGTCGATGAAACCGAGATTCATTTAGGGTCCGGGGACTTAGTTATGCGGGGGGGGAGGTGTTAGGCACCCCCCGACATCCGTGTTACCACGATGACCGCCTCTTTTCAAGAAACTATTATCTGAGTGTGTGTGTGTGGGTCAATGTGTTGTTATATTAAAGTTGTGCGAGGCCTCGTTCGAACCTATATACACAGAGTTTGAATTTATATAAAAATTCAGTTTTTAACAAGATATGGCAATGATGTTTTATAAAAGAGGTTTTTCAAACCCTGATGCTCAAAAGGAATTGAGACCTTTTACACTCCCATTTTTATTAAGTGAGCGGCTGGATTAATTTTATTTGACGGATGCGAGGCATCCGTATAAAAAATAATACATCCAAAAATAATGTCGACTTCCTCGTGGGTATGGAAACCATCTGAGGAAATACATACATCGCAGAATAATTTACAAGCTGCTTATAGCTAAAAATGTCCATCACGGGAACCGAATATAGATCAAATGAGATGAATCTGTGATCACATGATTCCTAGGCGCACAGAATATTGCAATTTGTATAAAAGTAATAAGCAGGTATATATATAAAAGCGGTAAATATATATATATATATATATATATATATATATATATAGACAGGATCACCAACCACGAAGCACCACCATGGGGGATCAGAAATGCAAATAAAGTCATAGATACGGCCAACCGCCACGAAGGAAACTCCAAAGGGATGTAATGTAAATAAAGCTATAATGCGGTCAATCGCCACAAAGTAAACTCCAGCGTGACTAAATATAAAGAAAGTGAAAGCGATCAACAACGCCACGAAGGGAACTCAGTGCGGACAAAATAAATATATATATGTATATATATATATAAAAGCAATAAATGCACCGGATGTAAAATCCAGGCTCATCGAACATAGTTCGACCACAGTTCATATATATAAGTATATATATATATATAAGCGAGTAAACGCACCAGACCAAAGTCTAGGCTCAACGAACAAAGTCTGACACACAGTTGATATATATAAGTATATATATATAAAAGCGAATAAACGTACCAGACCAAAGTCTAGGCTCATCGAACAAAGTCCGAATGCAGACGCTAATATATATAATATATATATAAAGCGATGAAACTCCTGCATCAAGTCTAGGCTCATCGAACAAATTTCGACAGACAGTTAATATATATAAGTATATATATATTAAAGCAGTAAACGCTCCAGACCGAAGTCTAGGCTCATCGAACAAAGTCGACAGACCATTAATATATAAAAGTATATATATATTAAAAGCGATAAACGCTCCGCACTAAAGTTCAGGCTCAATCGAGGCATAACTCGATAATGTTAGTCAATATATATATAAATATATATATATATATATATATATATATATCTGATGGAATGAAAACCACTGAATCAAGTCCTGAAAAAGCAAGCAACACGACTCTCAACGTGTAGAAGGGTGTGTGCAAAGATGAAGAGAAAGACTCTAAAGTGTGTGAGAAGGCTTACAAATTAATCGATAAAAGGGCTTCTATATCTTTAGAGTGGGTAAACACTGGGCTTTTGTGGGTACAAAAGAGGCTATATATGAGCTCACATGTGTTTGAAAGTGGGAAAATACACTGTATGGCGAGTGCAGAGCAAATTGTGCAGGGTTTCCCCGTCTTTTTTCTCTTAAAAATCAGCACCCCAAGCCTTTTATTTATAGGCAAAGGGTGTTGGCGGTGTACTACTGGCTCGGCCCTTGAGTGTACCAGAGGCGGATCAGTCGGCCCAGATTCACATCCGGGTTGGGTCGTTTCGAAGTATGTGCACTCAGGCACTATAATGTCCACTCGGATTTTGAGAAGTGTAATCCGGGCATCCGTTTTGAGGTATTCAGACCGCCATTGTCGAGAGTTATACGATGGCATGGGATTAGAGTTTGTACGAAGTCTTTGAAGATGGGATGATGCCCTCCGGTCTTCAAGCTTCAACTTTAATCCGTTACCCCGCACAATAGTCACTCGGGATTGGTTAGCCTTGTGGGACATTGTTGCGTAGAGACGAGACGTGGCATCGTGTTGGACGAGATGGCGATGTTGCCCCTCACTGGTGTTACTGTCAGATTGGGCCGATAAGCAGACGTTTCTCAGACTTCACTGAGATTGGACTGCTGCATTTGTTGAAGATCCTCATTGTCATCTTTGAGGTGTGCCTGTCTTCCCGATGTTATTTCCGGGTTAGTACAGTGTATCTCGTTGTGAGTGCCGAGATTGAAGCTGATGGCATTTGAAACAAGCATTTCTGGGGTTATCTCCGAAACTGTATTCCTTGGGGTTATCACCAAGGTTGGTGGCTATTCCATGGTTGGGACTGAGACTGGATACCTCGGGGTTATCTCCAAGATTAATCGGTCTTCTCCGGTGTGTGTTCCGGTATTGTATCTGTAGGTCTCAAGGTTAAATCTGAGGTTGAAACCATTACTCCCAGATTGCAATCCGGGGTTGATGCTGCACTTCCGGTAGTATCCAGTATGGATTTGGATTGTCTTTCAGGGTTCTCTCTTAAAAGACGAATTTGTCCTCCTACAATGTTAGTAATAAGATGTATAAAAAAAAATTCGAGTGTCTCATAGATGCCCTCTTTATCATACTCATGCATGGCGATGCATGGGTAGGATAAAGAATCCTAGACACTTGAAATGCAACAAGATAAACATGGTGCTAAGGGTAGCAACATGATGCAAATGTATGATGAATGTGTACGGGGTTGTGGCCCAACATGCTGGGGATGATTGCTGGTTCCCTGTTGCTTCAACTAGGGATTGGAAATACTGACCAGATCTGATGTGCAAGTCGAATCTGTTAGGATATTGGTGTTGGAGTTATCACCAAATTCCTGTGTTCTTGATAACGACTTGATGCTGAAGGGGAATCTCTTATGTGTAAGAGATCTATGGGGATAAAGTTTGATCTATTTAAGGATGTGTATAACATATTCCATCATCTATCCTCTTTGATAATGTTGACCTCTCTTGGCTAGTATCACCATAATATGTCACGATTCTGTTGGATTTACTGCCAACAACAAATGCTATCAGGGATGCCTGACCTTCATTAACATGTGAATCAACGGCTGAAACTCTGTGAGGAGATCGTCAAGGTTACTTGACCATCGCTGATGCGTAGATCAACGGAACATTGCACTATGACCCCCGCCGGGGAACCGCTGGGGAATATTGGCTAGCTGATAGGTAGGTATTTCGCTTTGGTACCCATGAGTTGACTCCTACACTGGAGGAGTATGCCCGTTTGACGATGCTGCCCCTAGACCGACCTTGCGTACACATGGCTTTGGGAGACATGAGTAGACGATTCATGACTCTCACCGGATTGAGGCGCAGAGTGGTGCAGGATGAGCTGACATATGGTCATGTGATCTCTCAGCATTTTCTGTATGACAGATTTGGTGCGGAGGATAGCTACTCATGACATTCAGGGGATTTCACCGTGTCGGAGGATCATTGGCGTTTGGCCAGAGTTAATGTACTGATACTATGTGTACTGTCATACGTGTATATGCCGCGGTACATGGATGAGATAGATATAGGCGTTATCATGGCGGTGAGAGCTCTCAGGGAGGGTCGTACCATTGTACCTATGATCGTGGCAGAGACCTTGCGATCAGCGTCCTACTGTCGTACTTACTAGTCAGGTGTGTTTCTTTGGGAGTTCGGTTACGTCTTTGTATGTGGTTTATATCACACTTACGACCGGGTTGGTACCTTTTAGGCTGCACGACGGTATTGTTTCTCCCATGAGGTGGTTATGTCGTATTCCTTTCAGCCATCGGAGTGTGTAGATGCTCAGTCCTGGTCCGCATTTTTGGCAGATATCCGAGATCCATTTAGCATATTGCTATTCTCTGGGCTTTGCTCACCATACAGCTTCATTACTCATTCTCTAGGCATGGATTTCCTCCCTTTGGCTGGCTTGAAGGGCGTGACGACTTATCATCCATTGGCCGTGATGTCGCAGTTTGACCAATTCTAGGATTTTCATCCTTTCGAGGGGGCGGCAGGTCAGCGTTCAGCTTCCTGATACCTCTCAGCCGAGGACCGATCTCGTGTATACGCTTGTTGGGATCAACGTGAGCTAGCTGATTTTCCTGCCAGTCGTCCCGGTTATTCAGCAGAGTACTCCGCATGGATGTAGACGGAGGTTTTATCAGTTGTAGCAGCATTTGCAGTACCGGAGATTGAGTTAGACGATGTAGAGCCTATAGAGGACATTGATACCTACATTGAGGATGATACCGCTGTTGGGTTGCCAGCATTTCTTCCGGATTCTCCTAATACCAGTACTTTTGTGATTCAGCACTCGGCACAGTATTTAGAGCAGAGTCTTCATTTGATGACCTTTGAGAGAGATCAGATTCGATCTATGATGTCGACTGCTCTTGATGTGAGGGACGCCGCCCTATTAGAGAGAGACAATGCATTAGCTCAGATAGATGATCACCGTTGTTGAGCGGGATGAGGCCAGTCGCACGAGAGACGTAGTGATAGTTGAGCGGGATAGTGCTATATCTCTGCCGGGATGTGGTCATCACAGAGATAATCTTGCAAATGAGGTCCCCTACCATTGGTATGATCGCAGAGATGAGTGCTTATATCGATGAGCATATGGTCATCATGCAGATGGCTACAGATCTGTTGGGTCGTGTGGATATTCTTATCCAGGAGACCACAGCTTTACCTCCTTCATCTGAGAGGGACACCATGTTGGCTTTGTTAGCTCGCATGTACCCTGATTCGTAGATGAGCTTGTATTTACCTACACAGACTAGCTTAGCCATTTTGTCATGTACAGTTCACATTGTATATATATCAAACAACATTATATATGACAGGGAAATATATTTTTGGATCACTTCCCTTTTAGATATGCCTTGCTATTTGCTTGATATTTTGCCTGCTACTTCAAGGCTTGTGATCTTGATGAATTCTGAATTCTTCCTTTGTGGATGGACATTGGGCTGTCTCTGGATAGTTCAGAATGGATCATCAATCTATGTATCCCTACTATCTTTGGTGTCTTAGGACTTGTTTCTGAATGGAAATGTGGAGAGGAATGTGGCTTTCCTCTCTGAGATTGACCGCACCACAGATGGTCGCCAGTACTTCTATTTAGGAGAAGCCTAGTTAATTCCACCTCTTATGGTTTAGTATTGCTCTTCGAGGTATGACCGTAGCTTAGATGGTCACCGAATCTCCTATTTGGGAGGAGTTCAGGTAATTCCATCCCTTTGGTCTGAAGCCGAATGAAATGTAGTGGATTGAAAGAGAATCCCAATATCCGCTGACAATGGTTTGTATTTTGGTAGGTGGTGAGACCGCACCATGAATGGCTGCCTACGTACTTCTATTGAAGAGGAGATCAGGTATGCGTAGTTCGAACCTGGTGTAAGAGGTTCAACGCTGTATATGGCTGATATGGTGTAGGAATGTTTTTTGTTTTTGTAAGAAGAAGTGGGTAGAAATGTTTTTGTTGTTTTTATTTTATTGCGACCGAGCCATGTAACATGGTTTCCTACGTACTCCTATTGAAGAGGAGATCAGGTCGATGTAGTTCGCCCCTCAGGGCAAGAAGAAAAGCGTAATCCCATGTGCAGGTCAGAGTGCAGGGAGGAGAAAGTTTAATCCCAGGTTAAGGATAAACTGCAGGCAGGAGAAGTTTGATCCCATGTATGGGTAGCCAAACTGCAAACGCAAGAGGTTCAATCCGTGGTAGGATGACCTAAGTTGTATGAGCGCAAAGGAGAAAGCCAGGCTGCTGGCTTGAAGAGTATATTTCCCTGAGGGGCAAAGTGTAGCAAGTTATAGGTGGTAAAGGGTTAAAGAACCGAAATGACTGGTGACCTGATGATGATGCACTAGGGTGTTCGTTGGTTACTTCAGACATAATACCATTTCATGGTGTCTGATTTGATGAGTTGAGGAAATTCATCGCCGTCCATTTCTTGTAATCTGAGAGCGCCTCCTGTCAATACTTCTTTGACAATAAACGGGCCTTCCCAATTAAGAGAGAATTTTCCTTTGGCCTGATCTTGATTGTCAAGAATCTTCTTCAGAACCAAGTCATGTTGTTTAAATTGTCATAGCCGTACTTTTTTGTTGTAAGATCTGGTGATCCTTTGCTGGTATAGCCGACCATGGAATATAGTCGCGGTTCACCTTTCGTCTATTAGAGACAATTGGTGATACATGTCTTGTACCCATTGGTTTTTATCCAGCTAAGCGATGATCAACACTCTGAGAGATTCCATCTCAACTTCTATGGGGAGCACTGCTTCCATCCCATAGGTTAAAGCGTAGGGGGTTGCCCCAGTTGAAGTACGCATTGTGGTTCTGTAGGCTAACAGAGTAAGAGGCAACAGGTTAGGCCAATCTTTATGGTTGGCTGACATCTTTTGCATAATCTTCTTGATATTTTTGTTAGCCGCTTCAACAGCACCGTTCATCTTCGGACGATAGATGACAGAGTTAAGATGTTTGATGTGGAATTTACTGCATAACTCCTCCATCATTTTGTTGTTGAGGTTTTTGGCATTGTCTAACACAATCACCTCTGGTTGTCCATATCGACAAACGACATTGTTTCTGATGAAAGCAATGATGACTTCTTTAGTGACCCTGGGGAAGGAGGCTGCTTCTACCCACTTGGTGAAGTAGTCGATCATGGTGAAGATAAATCGGTGACCATTACTGGCTTTAGGCTCAATGGGCCCAATAACGTCCATTCCCCACATTGAGAAGGGCCAAGGCGAACTCATATTGTGGAGCTCCCGTGGAGGGGCGTGTATAGCATTCCCATGAATCTGGCACTGATAGCATCTTTTGACGTGGTCATGGCAATCAGCCTTGAGAGATAGCCAATAATGTCCCGTCCTGAGGACTTTCTTGACAAGGAGGGGGCCACTCATGTGGGGGCCACAGACTCCGCCATGGATTTCATCCATAAGCCTTTGGGCTTGATCATTGTCTAGACACCTGAGGAGACCTAGCCCTGCATCTCTTTTATAGAGCGCATCTCCACTCAAGTAGAACTTCATAGCAAGTCGATGGATCCGCCTTTTCTCGGTCCAAAGCTTGCCTCGGTGGTGTAGATCCATCTCGCAGATATTCCTTGATATACTGATACCAAGGAGGTTGGATGGGAGGTAGCGCATCCGATACTTCTCCAACATAATTCCCATAGGCTGGGGCCTTGTGCAGGGAAATTGTGACGCTTGGCAAGTGTTCCTTGTCTGATATGCAAATCAAGGAGGCCAAAGTTGCTAATGCATCCGCGAAATCATTCCTATTACGAGGAATGTGTAGAAAGGAGATTTCTTCGAACTCCAAAGCCATCTTCAAAACCTGCCGATGGTAAGGCAGCAAATGTAGTTCCTTGGTTTGATAGATTCCGGTGGATTGTCTGATTACCAACTCCGAATCTCCAAGGACAGTTATCCGCTTGATGTCCATTGAACGGGCAAGTTTTAGCCCCATAAGACAGCCTTCATACTCAGCCGTATTGTTGGTGCTGACAAACTGTAATTTGACTGCAACGGGTACTTCTCCCCCATATAGGATATTAGAATTGCTCCAGCTCCAGAACCTTCCATGTTAATAGCTCCATCAAAATACATCTTCCATGATTGGTGCGTATCATACTGATGGTGTTGCTATACTGTCATTACTCCTTCATCAGGGAAGTATGTTTCCAAGGGTTTGAAATCCCCTGAAGGTGCGGCGGCCAGTTGATCTGCGATTCCTTGACCTTTGATGGACTTTTGAGTCACATATACAATGTCAAATTGTTGTAGGATCAACTGCCATCTGGACAGCCGGCAGTTCAACATGGGTTTGTTGAACACGTACTTGAGAGGATCCACGCGGGATATGAGATGGATTGTGTGACCAAGGAGGTAATGATGTAACCTCATGGAAGCCCATGCTAAAGCACAACACGTCTTCTCGATCAGAGTGTACTTGTGTTCACTGTTAATGAACCTTTTACTGAGGTAATAGATAGCTCGTTCTTGGCCTCTATCGTCTTTCTGTCCCAGCATACAACCCATGGCATTGTCACTTATGGACAGGTACATGAATAGGGAACATCATCCTCGGGTGGTACCAAGATAGGAGCTTTGACTAGTCGCTTTCTTGATTGTAAGGAAGGCATTACGCACTCATCATTCCATTTCATGGAGGAGTTCTTCCTTAATAACTTGAAGATTGGCTCACAGGTTGCCGTGAGTTGGGAGATAAACTTGCTGATGAAGTTGATCCTTCCCAAAAATCCACGTATTTCCTTCTCTGTCTGAGGAATTGGCATTTCTGTGATGGCTTGGATTTTGGTAGGATCTAGCTCAATCCCTTTGTGGCTGACTAGAAATCCTAGCAACTTGCCTGACTTGACGCCAAAGGCGCACTTAGCTGGATTCAACTTCAAGTTGTACTTACGTAACCTATTGAACAACTTTCTAAGATGGTCTAGATGGTCATCCTCCTTCTAGGACTTGACAATGATGTCATCCACGTAGATCTCAATCTCTTTATGGATTAAGTCATGGAAAAGAGCCAGCATAGCTCATTGATAGGTAGCTCCAACATTGATGAGGCCGAATGACAACCGTCTATAGCAAAAAGTTCCCCAAGGAGTGATGAAAGTAGTCTTCTCATGATCTTCCTCGGCAACCATGATCTGATGGTATCCCATAAAGCAATCAGCAAAGGAGTACATGTTGTATTGAGCAGTATTGTCAATGAGAATGTGGATAAAAGGCACGGGAAAGCTATCTTTTAAGCAAGCTTTGTTCAAGTCCCGGTAATCCACGCAAACTCGCACCTTCCCTCCAGGTTTAGGTACGAGCACGATGTTGGATATCCACTCAGGATATGTAGACACCATGATGATGCCGGCTTGAAATTGTTTCACAATCTCTTCTTTCACCTTTAAACTCCACTCAAGTTTCAATCGCCTGAGCTTTTGCTTGATCGGCTTAAATCCCTCTTTAATGGGAAGGCGATGAAGGACAATGTCAGTGGATAAACCCACCATGTCTTTATGAGACCATGCAAACACATCCTGGAATTGTGTTAATAGCGTAACCATGTCATTCTGTTGGTTTGGGGTAAGGTCTGAACCAATCTAGATTAACTTAGGGCTTTCTAAGGTTCCGAGATTGAAAGAAGTGGTTTGATCAAGGTTGGGTTTGGGTTTGTCTTTGACCCATTCTTGAATTTCTGGAGGCACCTCAATGTCATCCTGGGGATCCATCAAGGCTGAATTCATCTCTACATCAAAGGTACAATCCTTGTGTAGGAGAGGCATCGTATCCGCAAATACAGGCACATCTAAATACAAAGTCCTGAAACAAAATATGCTTTCACTTAGTATATATGAAATGCGTTGATCATACACAGTGTTAACATATACTGGCAAAATAAACTGCTAATACTGTACAGAAAAGTAAGCAGTTATTGTATCTACAGGGCAGAAAAGAATTTATGCCCGCTTTACCCTTGTCGACCAAAGCAAGGAATGTTGTTCCAATTGGTAAGGGTAAAGTCCGGGTGGACCGCAGTGATGGAGGGATTGTCATCATCCTCCTTGTCCCGAATGATGGCCATTACGTCAGGGCAGTCATCATCTGGGGTGTATCTGTTGGTATGTTCATCATGGACGATGATGTGCATGCCCGGCATTATTCGGACAACGTTTTCCTTGACTCTCCGCTCCTCTTCTTCGATTGCGGGATTTGGAATAACGATTTTCTTTTCCTCCACCGGTTTCGGCTTAGGAAATAACATGGCCATGACATTGGCTGGCACCTTTACTAGAGGTTGTGCGGACTCAGAGTTTGAAGGTGAAGCCAAACGCCACATGGTTGAAGCCAAAGGAATCTGTTGATGCTTATGAGGATTCCTATGACTAGAGCTGGCAGAATAACCTAGTCCAGCTGTTCCAACTTTCTTGGTTAATCGAATGGGGTACTAGATACCCTGGCCATCTTTACCAAACCCTTGTCCTGGCTTATAACCCAACGACATCATTTCTTGAGTGGCTGACATCACCTCATCAGAAATGTGGGGTTTGAGCAATGGTGCTCCAATAGCGTGGTATTGGGTGTTGCTTATTTCTAAAGCATGAAAACTGACTGGTTCTACGTCTGCATTGGCATTGACCGTGACCAGGCTATTGTTGATAATGTACTTCAATTATTGGTGAAGAGTGGAGGGGACTGCCCCAGCCATATGGATCCATGGTCGTCCCAAGAGCAGGTTGTATCCCGAATCTATCTTGAGCACATGGAAGGATACGCAGAATGTAAAAGGGCCAATTTCGATTGGCAGCTCAATTACTCCAACCGAGTTACGACGGGCTCCATCAAAAGCTTTGATGATAGTATGGCTACTCTGAATTCGGTTGAGATTGATATTCATCTTCACCAAGGTGGCATATGGGCAGATATTCAGAGAGGAACCTCCATCTATTAAGACTCCAGCCACCATATATCCGGAGGACAAGACCGCAATGTGCAATGGTTTGCAATGACCGGTCCCTTCGGGCGGTATGTCATCATCAGTGAAGGATATCACATTAGTGTTGAAAATGTGATCAACCATGTGTTGAAATTTTTCTGTATCCACTGATGTCGGAAGATAGGCTTCTTCCAAAACCTTTAACAAGACCTTCCGGTGATTCTCAGAAGTTAGGACCAAGTCCAAAATTGATATTTGTGGTGGAGCTTCCTTCAAGCTTAAAACCACCGAGGCTTCAAGTATGACCCACGTAGCGGAGGAATTTTTCAATCTTCCACGGGTATTTTCCCTTTGATTTGGTGGTGGGGTTCATCACCCGATGGGGAAGATACGATTGGATTTTCCTTCGACACTACAAAGAAGGTGGTATGTGAGGTGGATCCTTCACCTTCTCCATAATTCCATGGAACCTCGCGCAAGCTAACAATAGGATATTGTGCTCTGCATGGCAAGTTGATTGGCTCGAGAGCGGCCACTTTCAAAGGATTGCTTCCTCCTTTGAAATTTGAATTATCGGTGTTGTGAGAACAAGATTAATCCCTTCACCTTCGTGAGATATAACTGCTACCACACTTTTCCACTTAGTAGGGCCAGCATTCTCACTTGCTCGTAACACAGTGTTGTTATCTGCCAAGCGCAGTACACCACTGTCGATTAGATTTTGAATAAGGTGGCGGAGCGCCCAACATTCTTCTGTGCTGTGATCGCGAGACTGGGATTGGTATTGACATATTCCATCAGATTTGTACCGTCCCGAACTGGGGTTGATTAGAGGTAGAAGGGAACTGATCCTTCCTTCATTGATTAACATGTGAAGGATTTCCTCCATGGGTTGGCCCAAATAGGTGAATTCCCGTTTATTGGCGAAATCCCGACGGGCTTTGGCATTTGCTCTCTTCATCACTTTATCTTCCAGCATTTCATTTTCTGAAAGGGACGAGGGAATATTCATGACGATTGGTAGGAGACTGGCATGCTCCTGGCTGATTAATTACAAAGTCATTTGATGCTGATAAGTCACCAGTTCTGCCAATTGCTCAATTTGTTTGCAGAGAGCTTTCATCTGTTGTTCCATTGTGAACTGGAACTTAGCATAATCCTATCTGTCATCACCGTCTTTGATGGTTTAGGGGGAGTCACAGCTGAAGTTGGAACTCTGTCCACTGCTCCAATTAATCATGTTGACCTCTTCTTCTTTGTGTTGAGGAAGAGGGTTGTCTTGTACGTGAGGCTGATCGGGTTTGGTAACTACGATCTCTCCATTATCTATTAGGTCCTGGATATTGTGTTTCAAGGCCCAACAATCCTGAGTATCATGTCCAGGTGCCCCGGCATGATAAGCACATTTCCTAGCAGCATTGAAACCCCGTCCATTAGGGTTGGCTGGTGGAAGAAGATGCGTAATTTTCTTCTGTGTTGTCAGAAGATTAAGAATGTTCTCGAGGGTATCCCCTAAGGGTGTAAACACTCGATGGCGTTTGACCTCTCCACCTTTTGGTACTAGAGGGTTTGCAGACTATGCTGGAAAGGGAGTGTAGTTTCTCCTTTGAATGGGCATACTTTGATTGCCTTTTTGTCCCTGTAGTATCAGGGAAACATCTTCTCTTTCTTTTTATGGACCCTCCGGGGGTTGTTCCCATAATTTCCAGATTGGATGTGATCAGCAACAGCTTTGAGTGCGGCTAGGTCTTGAATCTTTCCTGACTTCAACCCCATTTCAGCCATCTCCCCGTGTTTAACCATTTTAGAAAACGGTTTGCCGATGCCGGCTAAAACTAACTCTCTCATAGAAGGGAGCTTCTTGTATGTCTATGAATGTCATGACCATTTCTGATTCTGTCATAGCAGGACTAACTTGGGCAGCCAGGCGTCTCCACCTTTGGGCATACTCTCTCAAAGACTCATTAGACTATTTTTTGATCTTGGTAATTTGATACCGATCGGGAGCCATCTGAGTTTGAAAACTATATTGAGTGATGAAGGCATGTGCTAGCTCTTCCCAACTGTGAATTTTGGAGTTATCTAATCTTGTGTACCACGAACGGGCTTCTCCAGTTAGACTCTTTTAGAACAATTGCATTCTGAGTTTTTCATCCTCTGCATAGGATCCAGTTCTCCAATAAAGACTTTTAAATGTGTATAAGGATCCCCTAACCTGTCATATTTTTCAAAGTCAGGAGTTTTAAATTTTTCTAGATAGTGAACACCAGGAAAAATACATAGATCAGCATATGAAACACTCCCGTGTGTTCCAATTCCTTTGATAGCGCGAATGGTCTCTTCCATTTGGAGGACTTTCTTTTTGATGTCACCATTGTCTGGATCTCCAGTGGAATGGGCAGCATCCTGCGTTTTGTTGGTCGTTTCCAACTGTGGCTCTGGTATGGTAATCACCGGAATTCCTCCTTGTGTTGAGGGCTCAGTATGTACGAGTAATTTCTTGACCCTGTGTAGACTGGTGTAATTTTTTTAATAAAACAACCAAATCTGTAAACTGTTTGCTTAATCCGTCGAACTCTTAGGGAGAAACTGGATTAAGTTCAGTCTGGTCGGATGATGACATGATTGACTGTAGGCCTGTTGCCTTTTTGACCCGACCGTAGGTAGTAGTCCGATTGATTCCCCTATGAAAGACCGGCATAGTTTAGTCCTTAGGAAGGTGTATAATGACATGCTATGTGATGTGTCCATTTTAGGAATTTTATCCCAAAAAATGTGTCACTGTTCAGTAGCATGTATGTGGACATATTGCTTCATATTTCTCATTTACATGGAGATAGATATGAAATGAAATTACAAGTAATTGTGTTTACAAGTAATTGAAATGAGGGTATGAAGAGACTTTCCTTCGTTTTGGGTTTATCGGAGGTCGACCTATCTTAGGTTACTCTCATGCTTTTTGGCATGAAGGTTCCCAAATCATCGCAATCTACTGATGCAGAAGTTAATCCGGTCTTTCAACTGGAGCGAATTTGGGTGGTGCCTTTCCTGAGCCTCGGAGAATTAGTCTTCTCACGAGTGCAGTAATCAAACACCGACGGGATAGCCTCCTTGTGGAGGGACCACACAACATACATTCACATACATCGCGTCTCACCGTATGAAATGATGACATGTGCGAAGCACTAATATCATAAATAGTTTTATAGTGCGAAGCACTAACATCACACGCAGATATGATACGAAGCACTTAGCTCAAACAAGACATGCATTCGTACTCATTCATCTAATGTAAATGCAACATCCATACACAAGCATATAATCAGTTTTGAAAAGATTGTAGTAGCGGCTTAAGTCCTCTTACTGGAGTCCCCAGCAGAGTCGCCACCTGTCGACGTCGGGATTTTTGGATGTCCCTTTCCGTTACTTGTTCTTTGGTGTTCTCATTTTAGGTGAGATTTGTTTGAAAAACAAGTGAAAAGGTCCACATGTATAATGTCGATTTATGGGACTATTAAGAGTCGCCATTGGTTTTTTAAATGGTTGTACCAACACAACCGAGAAAAGGTTTGTACATTGACCCAAATGATGTGACAATCGATATACTGCCTTAAAAAAACCGAGATTCATTTAGGGTCCGGGGACTTGGTTATGCGGGGGGAAGGTGTTAGGCACCCCAGACATCCATGTTACCACTGTGACCGCCTCTTTTCAAGAAACTATTATCTGAGTATATGTGTGGGGGTCAATGTGTCATTATATGAAAGTTATGCAAGGCCTCGTTCAACCTATATACACAGAGTTTGAATTTATATAAAAAATCGGTTTTTAGCAAGATATGGCAATGATGTTTTATAAAAGAGGTTTTTCAAAGCCTCGATGCTCAATAGAATTGAGACCTTTACACTCCCATTTTATTAAATGAAAATTTGGATTGATTGATTTTATTTGATGATGCGAGGCATCCGTATGAAAAATAATACATCCAAAATAATGCCGACTTCCTCGTGGGTATGGAAACCATCCGAGAAATACGAGACATTGCAGAATAATTTACAAGTCGCCATACCGTGAAAAAATGTCCATCACGGAACCGAATCTAGATCCAATGAGATGAATCTGCGATCACATGATTCCTAAAGCGCATGTATTGCAATTTGTATAAAAGCAATAAGCAGGTATATATATAAAAGTGGTAAAGATATAAATATATATACAGACAGGATCACCAACCACGAAGCACCTCCATGGGGGATCAGAAATCTAAATAAAGTTGTAGATACGGTAGGAAACTCCAGGCGGGACAGAATATAAATAAAGCTGTAAATGCAGTCAACTGCCACGAAGTAAACTCCAAGCATGACTAAATGTAAAGAAAGCTGGAAAAGCGATCAACTGCCACGAAGGGAACTCCAGACAGGACAAAATAAATATATATATATATATATATATATATATATAAAAGTAATAAACACACCGGATGTAAAATCCAGGCTCATCAAACATAGTTCGACCACAGTTCATATATATAAGTATATATATATATATATATATATATATACAAGTGATAGTAAACGCACTGCATCAAGTTCAGGCTCATCGAACAAAGTCCGACACACAGTTGATATATATAAGTATATATATATATATATATAAAAGCGAATAAACGCACTGCATCAAGTCTAGGCTCATCGAACAAAGTCCTAAGTGATGCTTAATATATATAAGTATATATATTAAATCAAGAAACGCCTCTCGCATCAATTCTAGGCTCATCGAACAAAGTCCGACAGACGCTTAATATATATAAGTATATATATATTAAAGTAGTAAACGCCTCGCATCAAGTTCAGGCTCATCGAACATAGTCCTATTGACGCTTAATATATATAAGTATATATATTAAAGCAATAAACGCCTCGGGCATCAAGTTCAGGCTCAATCGAGGCATAACTCGATAATGTTAGTCAATATATATATAAATATATATATATATATATAATATATATATACAGATCGAATGAAACCACGAATCAAGTCCCTAAGAAAAGCAAGCAACACGACTCTCAACGTGTAGAAGGGTGTGTGCAAAGATGAAGAGAAAGACTCTAAAGTGTGTGAGAAGGCTTACAGCTAACTGATAAAGAAGGCTTCTATATCTTTAGAGTGGGTAAACACAGGCTTTTGTGGGTAAAAAAGAGGCTATATAAGAGCTCACAGGTGTTTAAAAGTGGGAAAATACACTGTATGGGCGAGTGCAGAGCAAATTGTGCAGGGTTTCACCGTCTTTTTTCTCTTAAAAATCAGCACCCCAAGCCTCTTATTTATAGGCAAAGGGTGCCGCAGGTGTACCAGAGGCGGGTCGGGTCGGCCCGGTTCTGTCAAGTCAGGTAATCTCGAAGTACGTGCACTCAAGCACTGTAATGTCCACTCAGATTTTGAGAAGTGCAATTCGGGCATCCGTTTTGAGGTATTCAGGACCTATTTCGGACCGCCGTTGTTGAGAGTTGTACGATGGCATGGGATTAGAGTTTGTACGAAGTCTTTGAAGATGGGACGATGCCCTCCGGTCTTCAAGCTTCAACTTTCATCTGTTACCTTGCACAATAGTCACTCGGGATTGGTTAGCCTTGTGGGACATTGTTGCGTAGAGACGAGATGTGGCATCGTGTTGGACGAGATGGCGATGTTGCCCCTCACCGGTGTAACTGCCGGATTGGGCCGATAAGCAGACGTTGCTCAGACTTCGCTGAGATTGGACTATTGCATTTGTTGAAGATCCTCATTATCATCTTTGAGGTGTGCCTGTCTTCCCGATGTTATTGCCGGGTTGGTACAGTGTATCTCGTTGTGAGTGCCGAGATTGAAGCTGATGGCATTTGAAACAAACATTTTCGGGGTTATCTCCGAAACTGCATTCCTTAGGGTTATCACCAAGGTTGGTGGCTATTCCTATGGTTGGGGTCGAGACCGGATACCTCGGGGTTATCTCCTAGATTAATCGGACTTCTCCGGTGTGTGTTTTGATATTGATCTCGGCAGTCTCGGGGTTAAATCCGAGGTTGAAATCTGCATTACTCCCGTATGCGATCCGGGGTTGATGCCGCACTTCCGATAGTATCCCAGATGGATTTGGATTGTCTTTCGTGGTTCTCTCTTAAAGACGAATCATGTCCTCCCCGCAATGTTAATAATAAGTGATGTACGTAAAATTTCGAGTGTCTACACCCTATGGTTAAAATACAAAGAATACGCTGCATTGCACAAAGAACATAATACCAGTTATCAGATGATTATTGAATTATTGATTCTTACGTAAGAAGGCACTACTCAATAATTGTTACGATAATTATTGTTCAATGTTTTATTTTATTGATTCAATAATTGTCATGCGTTGATATTTTATATTATTGTTGCTTCAATAATTGTCAACGCTGAAAGATCTCCATTATCGATCAATAATTCATATTATTTGGAATAATATTATTAGATAGCATTATTGGCAATGTCTAGAAAGTTCTATCAAGGAGAGGTTTGGTCACCTAATTACGCGGCCATTAAGGAGAAATCCTTATCGGGAAAGTCCCTCTTTCCTGGAACCGGCCGTTGTCATTATTGTGATTCTTGTAATATTATTTGTGAATAATTAATTATTGATTTATAAGATAAGGAAATATTTATTTTTGATGTGGATATAAATGATGGATTTATTTATTTTATGTGGTTATAAATGAAGGAATTAATGCTGAGGTATTTTATCAGTATTTTGTCGGAATGAAGGTATTAAAAATCATCCGTTTGTGGATTTTGGGTATTTTCTGATTGGAATTTAAAAAAAACTTTCTTCTACAAAGTTGTAGAGAATTAAATTTCCTATGAAAAAACACATGAGTTTCGAATTTTTCTGATAAAAGGGCTATTTATTATGAATTGTTGAAGTTTCAGAAAATAAAATGATTTTTATTAAAAATGGGTGGGCCCCACTCTTGTCCTTTGTTGAAATGTGCTGAGTTTTTCTTCTTTTCAATTGTGGAGTGCTGGTCATTGGTGGCGTGCTTGAATTGTAACAAGAATAATATTATTTTATTATTTAGTCTACTTTGGCGTTCTAAACATTTTCCTATAAATAGGGTGTTGAGTTAGAATTGAAAATCACACCAGAATTCATAAGTTTTCTCTCTTTCTCTCTCTATATTGTCGAGCGTATTTTAGTAAGTATTTAAATACTTTGAGAGTTGTTGTTTGGTACAAGCTTCCTTCGGCTTTACATCCGATATTCCGATCAGAAATACTGTTATTTTGAGGTAAGGGATGTTGTTCTCTTCTTAAATGATATTATTTTCTTCAATATCATTATGCCAAAATATTGGTCTGAACTTTTTATCAAATTTGAAACTTTTTGTGTCGGGGTTACTATTCACGTATACGGCACTATTCACCAAAATATAAAATTTTCTTCTTTTTGTCCAAGATGTCTATTATGGTTACTATCTTTGATTGTATCCATGTTTTGACCTTTATTTCTGAATTCTTCTTCAAAAATTGTTATTATGGAGTATTATTGAACTTGGATAAAATGTAATAAGAATCCCTAATATTTGTCCTTTTGTTTCACTGGATTCGTTTTCTTTAAAACATTTTTCATTATCCTCAGTCCTAAATGATGATATAACTGAATATCTTTGGCCTGTAGTGCAATGTTGAATAATTACCTAATGAATATCCTTGGCCCGTAGTGCAAAGATGAACATGTGTTGAGATGAACATGTCCAACTGATGATACAAATGAATATCTTTGGCCTGTAGTGCAAAGATGAATATTTGATTCAAGATGTATATTGATTGATTTTACAGGGATAAAATATTGATGATGGAATTTTAAATCTTAGAAGATAGTAGAATTCTTTCTCTACTTAACTCTTCTAATGGATTGTTGTTTCTGCTGCAGTTGTTGATCTAAACTTGTTGTCTATTATATTTTATCAGATTATTCCCTATTGAAGACTAATGATAATTTGTTGTATACTATCTTAGTCATAATATTCTTTACTGGGCTAGTTGAGCTCACCCTTTTTCCATTTTGTTCCATTGTTCTTCTCAGGAGGAGAAAATTTATTAGGAACTAGCCGGGGTATGGAGTGATGATTCGAGATAGCTGTTTAGCAGTCCTCACTATTTTTTGTAAAATAGTGTATCAGTAATTGTAATGAGGACTCCTTTTGAGTTTGTATACTCTCTAGTAGACAATATTTGTATTCAAACTCACAGTATAAGTGTTGTCGTATTTTGCACGACAATTATATTACTGAAGTTGTATTTGTTTCTGTACCATGTATTTGACGACTCAGAATGGGTGATGTATACCTATTTTGGGGGCGTCACAGTTGGTATCAAAGCTTAAGGATATGATCCCTGGCTGAGATGTGAGACAAGAACTAGGAGGGAGAGATGGGAATTCCTTCGCTAGTATGACCTGACTAAGTTTATTTGGTATTTATTTGGTCGGTCAGAGTATAGGGATAATATGTGACATATCAATTAACCCTTGTTTTGTGGCAGTATTTGAGAATGGCAGCAGAGAATATTAACAATGGAGTGAATCAGACCGAGGAGACACCTTTGATCACCACCCAGGGGAACATGCAACAGGAAGACAATATTCCTCCTGTAAACAACACTACCAAACAAATGATGAATGATGGGATGTTCAGAAGTTTTTTGCAGTTAATGCAAAACCAGACGAGGGAGACTCATGCACAGAATACGGGTGGAAATGATAGGAATACGTGGCTTGTCACAGCCAAGCAGTTCAAGGAGTTGGGACCACCAGAATTTCAGGGAAAGCCGAATCCAATCAAGGCGGAAACGTGGGTCAAGCAAATTACCAAGATATTCGATGTCTTGGGATGCACGGAGGAACATAAGGTTCCATTCGCCACCTTTATATTTCGCGGTGAGGCAAACTCATTTGGTGGGAGTCTCAGAAGCGTACTCCACCGGGCCGCACTCAAAGATGTCTTAGAAACATTTCAGAAACTATTTAATGACAAGTACTTTCCTGAAAGTATTCGTCATATGAAGGAGGTGGAGTTTATCAGACTGGAACAAAACAACATGACGGTGTCCCAATACGAGGCGAAGTTTGCAGAGTTATCTAGGTTTGCACCTCATTTGGTCGAAAATGAGGAACGAATGACGAGGATGTTTCTTAGAGGTCTAAAGGCCGAGATTCGGCAATATCTTATATCTCATAAAATTTATTTATATTCAGATGTTGTAAACAGGGCTCAATTATTAGAGCGAGATGATGAGTATGTGCAATAGAGGGACCACAACCAGGGTTATACCGGTGGCAGCGGTCATCGGAGCAATGACAACCAGAGGGAAGGAAAGCATTCAGACAAAAGCGGTAACCACTCTGGTGGTAATCGTGGTCGTGATAATAGAAGGAGCGAGTCGGGAAGAGATTTCAAGAGGAGAAGATACAACAATGATAACGTGAAGACGTCATCACAAACATCAACTATTTTTAGGGGAGGAGAACGAGCACCGGTCGTTTGTTACAAATGCGGGAAAGAGGGACACATCAGCCCAAACTACCCACAACAATCCAAGGTGTGTTATAACTGTGGAAAAGAAGGTCATATAGCTAGAGATTGTCTAGTTACGAAACCAAGTTCAACGGGGATGGTGACTCCAAAGGCTATCTTGGACTAGTCAAAGTCGGTGGTTCCAGGAAGGGCGTTTATCGTGACTGCCCAAAACGCGAGGAACCCAAACGAGGTGATCACGGGTAAGCTTATCATAAACTCTTGCGAAGTTTATACCTTACTAGATACCGGTTCTACCCATTCTTTTATTTCTCCTACTTGTGCTCAACGCTTAAACTTGACTCAAGAAATTAGACCTCGAGTTATCTGCTGAGACTCTCTAGAGAGAAACTTTCATTACATCTACCGCCTATAAATCTTGCTTGATTCAAGTTCGGTACCATCACATTACCTCGCCAATCCTTATTTCGTTGAAAATTATTGCATTTGATGTGATTTTAGGGATTGATTGGTTAACCACGCATCATGCTAAAATTGATTGTTTTCGTAAGGTTGTTAGTTTTCATATTCCTAACCAACCTATTATGCGAATTCAAACAACCAAATCAATAAAGTCAATCACTGTCATATCAAGCCATAAAGTTATTCGTTTATTGAAAAATGGATGTCAAGCTTTCTTGGCCCATGTCACGGACTTAAACAAAAACACGTCAGATTTAAATAAAATTTCTGTTGTTAGTGAATTTCCTGACGTATTTCCTGAAGAACTTCCCGGTCTACCCCCAGAACGTGAAGTTGAATTCTTTATTGATCTTGAACATGGTACAAAGCCCATTTCTAAAACCCCATATCGAATGGCTCCTATTGAACTTCAGGAGTTAAAGGTCCAACTACAGGAGTTGTTGGACATCGGTTTCATTCATCCTAGTACCTCTCCTTGGGGTGCTCCTGTGTTATTCGTAAAGAAGAAAGACGGGAGTATGCAACTTTGTATTGACTACCGGGAATTGAATTATGTCACTATCAAGAATAGGTATCCGCAACCTCGCATAGATGACTTGTTTGACCAGTTGCAAGGAGCACAATTCTTTTCAAAGATCGATCTTCATTCTAGATATCATCAGCTGAAGATTAAAACTGAGGATATTCCGAAAACTACATTCAGAACTCGGTACGGGCAATATGAATTCTTAGTCATGTCTTTTGGATTGACTAATGCTCCTGCTGCTTTCATGGATATGATGAACCGTGTATTCAAAGAATATTTGGATCAGTTCGTTGTTGTCTTTATTGATGACATCCTCATCTATTCCAAAAGTCGTGAAGATCATGAGCATCATTTGAAGCTGGTACTGCAAAGGCTTCGTGATAACAAGTTGTATGCCAAGCTGAAGAAATACGAGTTCTAGCTTGAGGAAGTAGCATTCTTTGGGCACGTGGTGTCAAAACATGGAGTATCTGTCGACCCGGCGAAGATTGAAGCCATACAAAGTTGGGAGCAACTGAAGTTGGTGACCGAAGTACGTAGCTTTCTAGGCTTAGCTGGTTACTATCGGAGATTCATGGAAGGATTTTCTAGTATCGCTACTCCATTAACTCAGCTGACTCGTAAAAATATAAAATTCGGTTGGAGCGAGGATTGTGTGAAGAGTTTTCAAGAACTTAAGAGAAGACTCATTTCAGCACCTATTCTGACAATACCATCTGGTTCGGATGGATTTGTTATCTACAGCGATGCTTCAGGCAAAGGGTTAGGATGTGTTCTCATGTAACATGGGAAAGTCATAGCATATGCCTCACGGCAACTCAAAGAATATGAGAGGAATTATCCTACTCATGATCTCGAGTTGGCAGCAGTCATTTTCGCGTTGAAAATCTAGAGACATTACCTGTATGGGGAGAAAGTGGAGATCTATACAGATCATAAAAGCCTCAAATATTTCTTCACCCAAAAAGAACTCAACATGCGCAGAACGACGCGTTGGCTCGAGCCGTTGAAAGATTATGATCACACCATCCAATATCATCCTCGAAAAGCAAACGCGTGGTAGGCGACGCATTGAGTAGAAGATCATATGCGGGTACGAGTGCAATGTTGTTAACACAAAGGTCCATTTTCTATGACTTGCAAAGGATGGAGATAGAGGTAAAGGCTCCAAGTACCCACGTGATGATATCAAGCATACGAGTAGAACCGACTTTAATCGATAAAGTTAAAGTTGCTCAAGCTACGGACATGGAGCTGATGCGTATGAAGAAGAAAGTACAAGAAGGTGCTATTCCAGAAGCAAGAATCGATGAAGAAGGAATACTTCGAGTCAACTCCGGACTTTGTGTTCCTAACGATTCTGACTTGAAGCATAGAATCATGATGGAGGCACATAACACACCGTTTGCAATCCATCCTGGGAGTACCAAAATGTATCATGACCTTCGACATACATTTTGGTGGAACAATATGACGAGAGAGATTGCAGAGTTTATCTCGAGGTGTTTAACTTGTCAACGTGTAAAGGCGGAGCATCAAATGACAAAGGGTCCATTATAACCACTTGAGATTTCGAAATGGAAGTGGGAACACATTACTATGGATTTCGTTACAGGTCTTCCCAAGGTTTCTCAAGGCATAGATGCGATTTGGGTTATTGTTGATAGATTAACCAAGTCTGCCCATTTCATGCCTATACGGGAGACTTATTCCCTTGAACGTCTTGCTAGTATGTACGTGAATGAGATTGTGAGATTGCATGGCATGCCAGTATCCATAGTTTCGGATAATGACCTAAGATTCACTTCACGATTTTGGGTTAGCTTGTAAAAAGCTATGGGCACGGATTTACGATTCAGTTTGGCATACCATCCTCAAACGGACGGACAATTAGAGAGGACTATTCAAACTCTTGAAGATCTATTAAGACTCTGTGTCCTAGATTTCAAAGGGAGTTGGGATAAGTACCTACCATTGGTGGAATTCTCCTACAACAATAGTTATCAGGCAAGTATAGGCGTGGCTCCATTTAAAGCATAGTATGGATGAAAGTGTCGCTCTCCAGTATGCTGGGACGAGGTGGGTGAAGCAATGTTGTTGGGACCAGAATTGGTACAAATGACTACAGAGAAGATCCAAATGATACGACAACGTATACAAACGGCACAGGATCGACAAAAGAGTTATGCGGATCTTCATCGAAAGGATGTGGAATTTAATATTGGGGGCCATGTATTGTTACGTGTTGCACCATGGAAGGGAGTTACAAGATTTGGGAAGAGAGGAAAGCTCAATCCACGATTTGTTGGTCCATTTGAAATTCTTGACCGAATAGAAAATGTGGCATATAGACTCGCATAACCTTCAAGTATGTCTCCTGTTCATAATGTTTTTCATATATCCATGCTTCGTAAATATGCTAAAGACCCGAACCACATTATTGAGTTAGAACCAGACGAGATAGCCAAAGATTTAACGTATGAGGAGGTACTTGTAAAGATCTTGGATAGGAAAGAGCATATCCTACGCACGAAGGTTATACCACAAGTTAAGGTTTTGTGGAGAAACCATGCTATTGAAGAAATGACCTGGGAGTTAGAATCAGAAATGAAAGCGAGGTATCCTCACCTTTTCGAAACACCAAGTACGTACGTCAATTTCGAGGACGAAATTTCATAAGGAGGGGAGGTTGTAAGACCCCAACTTATTATAAATAAAATTAAATTTCCTGTATTTATTATTGTGAATAATAAGGTATTAATTTGATATAATACTTTAGTTATGGGTGAAATGTGCAAAATTTTCAAAATAAGCAAGTGGTTATAAAATATTCATTTGTCGGGTAATATTCGTTTGGTCGTGGAATATTCATTTAGTCGGGGAATATTCGTATGCACCACAACGCAACCATTTTTTGGGGCCCCATAACGGATAACTATTTGGATGAAGAAAATGAAAAAATTGAATAACTACAGAAGTTGTTACTGCTAACACTATTGGAATACCCTTGGGTTAAAATACGAATATGCGTATGGTTGCACAAAGAGAAGACCAGTATTGCACAAAGATTGTTGAATTATTGATTCTTACGTAAGAAGACACTACTCAATAATTGTTACGATAATTATTGTTCAATATTTTATTTTATTGATTCAATAATTGTTGCGTTGATATTTTATATTATTGTTGCTCAATAATTATCAACGCACAAAGATCTCCATTATCAGATCAATAATTCATATTATTTGGAATAATATTATTAGATAGCATTATTGGCAATGTCTAGAAAGTTGTGTCAAGGAGAGGTTTGGTCACCTAATTGCGCTACCAAGAAGAGAGAAATCCTTATCTAAAGCCCCTCTTTCTCGAACCTACCTGGTTGTCATTATTGTGATTCTCGTAATATTATTTGTGAATAATTAATTATTGATTTATATGATAAGGAAATATTTATTTTGATGTGGATATAAATGATGGATTTATTTATTTTATGTGGTTATAAATTAAGGAATTACTGCTGAGGTATTTTATCAGTATTTTGTTGGAATGGAGGTATTAAAAATCATCCGTTTGTGGATTTCGGGTATTTTCTGATTGGAATTTTAAAAAAACTTTCTTCTACAAATTTGTAGAGAATTAAATTTCCTTTGGAAAACACATGAGTTTTGAATTTTTCTGATAAAAGGGCTATTTATTATGAATTATTGAAGTTTCGAAAAATAAAATGATTTTTATTAAAAATAGGTGGGCCCCACTTTTGTCCTTTATTGAAATGTGTTGAGTTTTTCTTCTTTTCAATTGTGGAGTGCTAGTCATTGGTGGCGTGCTTGAATTGTAACAAGAATAATACTATTTTATTATTTAGTCTGCTTTTGCGTTCTAATCATTTTCCTATAAATAGGGTGATGAGTTAGAATTGAAAATCACACCAGAATTCATAAGTTTTCTCTCTTTCTCTCTCTATATTGTCGAGCGTATTTTAGTAAGTATTTAGATACTTTGAGAGTTGCTGTTCGGTACAAGCTTCCTTCGGCTTTACATCCGATATTCCGATCAGAAATACTGTTATTTTGAGGTAAGGGATGTTGTTCTCTTCTTAAATTATATTATTTTCTTCAATATCATTATGCCAAAATATTGGTCCGAACTTTTATCAAATTTGGAACTTTTTGTGTTCTGGGTTACTATTCACGATACTGAGACTATTCACTTATCATTTACACTATTCACCGAAAAATGAAATTTTCTTCTTTTTGTCCAAGATGTCTATTATGGTTACTATATTTGATTGTATCCATGTTTTGATCTTTATTTCTGAATTCTTCTTCAAAAATTGTTATTATGGAGTATTATTGAACTTGGATAAACTGTAATACGAATCCCTAATATTTGTCCTTTTGTTTCACTGGATTCATTTTCTTTAAAACATTTTTCATCATCCTCAGTCCTAAATGATGATATAACTGAATATCTTTGGCCTGTAGTGCAAAGATGAATGATTACCTAATGAATATCTTTGGCCCAGTAGTGCAAAGATGAATAGTGTTGAGATGAACACGACTAATCGATGATACAAATGAATATCTTTGGCCCAGTAGTGCAAAGATGAATATTTGATTCAAGATGTATATTGATTGATGTTACAGGGGATAAAATATTGATGATGGAATTTTAAATCTTAGAAGATAGTAGAATTCTTTCTCTACTGACTCTTTCTAATGGATTGTCGCTTCACCGCAGCTTGTTGATCTAAAACTTGTTGTCTATTATATTTTATCGATTATTCCCTGTTGAAGACTAATGATAATTTGTTGTATACTATCTTAGTCATAATATTCTTTATCGGGCTAGTTGAGCTCACCCTTTTCCTTTTGTTCCATTGTTCTTCTCGGGAGGAGAAAATTTAGCAGAACTAAATGGGTATGGAGTGAGGATTCGAGATAGCTGTTTAGAAGTCCTCACTATTTTTGTAAAATAGTGTATCAATAATTGTAATGAGGACTCCTTTAGAGTTTGTATACTCTCTAATAAATAATATTTGTATTCAAACTCACAAGATACGTGTTATTAAATATTTTGCACGACAATTATATTACCAAAGTTGATTTGTTTCTCGCACTACGTATTCGATTTACTTCTAATGGGTGATTGTGACAACCATAATTTTGTAATTTAATTTTAATATTTATTAGATTGAATAAATATTTTTTGATGAATTAATTATTAGATTAATTAATTAATGAAGTTATGATAGATTAATTTAATTATATGTGTTATATTTATTAAATTAATGTGGAGAATTTTATTATTCAAGTATGTGATTATGTGAGCTTATTGAATTAAAAGAAATATATTTAATAAGCCTATGTTATTTCAATTAATTAAATTATTAATTAGAGATTTAATAATTTAATATTATTATTAAATGAGAAATTAAATAAATGACTATGTGAATTTATGAGAAGTTATTATATTTTATTTATATTAAATAAGATATTTGATTATTGTGCAAAGTGGGTGTGACATGAATTAACTATGTGATAAAATTTTATTAAATTAAATTGTTTTTGAAACCTATTCTAGCTAGCAAAACATGGCACTAAAGGGAGTTGGGGCGCTTAACCCACGACCGGTGTCTCCACCACCAACGCATCAGCTTGTTCATTATTTAGTTTACGTATTCTTTTATTTCTTCTTCATTATTTGCCTAAGTCTAGAAAGCATAACAGAGAGAAATACAGAGAAAGAGTTGAGAAGTCAGAGTTCTTAAGAGGATTGTGAGAGTCATCTGAGAAGGAATTCATCTTCCATTAATTATACTCTGGGTAATTCTCCTTCCCAAATTCTATTTTACGTCATTAAGTTTTTATAAGAAAATGGCTTTCAAAGTTTCTGTAAAGCCTCTGTGATTGAGAAAGGAGTAATATTTATGAGTTATTTATGGGTTAAGATGTATCAAATCATATTTTATATATATATTGCATGATTTCATATCATCAGTTTCATAATATTACATCGTATATGATTTCTACAAAATTACAGAGTATGGGTTTTGTCCTTATGGCCTTATACGTGATATTTTATGTATTGAATGTATATTATCCCTAAATTTTACACTCGTATATTATTATGCATGTTGATACGAAGAGACCAAAGATTAAATAAACAGATTCGATGTTATAACGAATCCGTAGTGACAATTTTCATGTTTTATTTTCAAAACCTTCAAGAACATCAAGAACAGTGGAAGTAAATGTGTTGATTTTGCAAATTATATGCTGTAACTTGTTAAAAATCATGCTAAATGGGTTAAGTAATCATTATATATGTATTACAATGTTGGGTAAGTCTAAATTCATGTAAAAATAACTAATTTGAAGTTATGGCCATTTTCATGCATAATTTTACCTGTGATTGATTTTTGGCCTAATTTGGCCTTGTTATGTTAATGAATCGCAGCTATCGAAGCTAAATCTGAAAAATGAGCCTATGTAACTCGCGCCTTGAGGGCGTGCTACTAAACTAAATTACCCTACTAACTAGTTAAAAAAAAATAATAATAATAAAATAAATATTTGATGAGAATTATTATTAAAATATTCATAAAATAAATAAAATATTTTAATTGAGATATTTATGGAATAAAATAAATATTTGATGAAAATTATTATTAAAATATTTATAAATTAAATATTTTAATTGAGATATTTATGGAATAAAATAAATATTTGATGAAAATTATTATTAAAATATTTATAAAATAAATTAAATATTTTAATTGAGATATTTATGGAATAAAATAAATATTCGATGAAAATTATTATTAAAATATTTATAAAATAAATTAAATATTTTAATTGAGATATTTATGGAATAAAATAAATATTTGATGAAAATTATTATTAAAATATTTATAAAATAAATTAAATATTTTAATTGAGATATTTATGAAATAAAATAAATATTCGATAAAAATTATTATTAAAATATTTATAAAATAAAGTAAATATTTTAATTGAGATATTTATGGAATAAAATAAATATTCGATGAAAATTATTATAAAATAATTTATTCGAGTGTAATAATAGTAAGAGAATGAAAATATTCTAATTTAATTAAGTAATTAAATTAGAAGGGTAATTATTTGTTAAATAAAGTGGAGTTTATATTAAATAATTAAGTGAAAATGTAACTAATGAATGTCGTGAATACATATGGTATGTGTGTAGGATTTGTGGTGAACTAAGTAGTAATCGTTTAGCTACACGATTTGACGAAGCAAGTTTCCTAACCCTACTTGTCATTATTGTTCAAGTTATTAGTTACCTCGAGTAAATTATCGTTACTATTATTCAAGTTCAATTTTTATATTAAAGATTTATTATCTTTTCAAAGCATGATTCAGTTATACAATAATTGTTCTATTGTATACTTCTTGAGATTATTATTCAAATCGAATATCATTATTGTTGAACCTTATTAGACTAGTGAACTTTATTGGTTCAACAAGTCCTTAGTTGATGAACGTTCTAAATTTCAGAACCCTTATTGAATTATCCAAACCAAACTTCCTTTGGTGCGGACTCGAATGTCAAACTGAGATGAACAACCCTTCAAAGGGATTTACTTATGCGTTAGCGTTAAGATATTGTGCACAGTATGGTACTAAGGGTCGATCCCCCTAAGTACGAGAAGAAAGGTCCATAGTCTTATAATCATTAAAGGTTTCAAGTATAACCCTTGATAACCTAGGACATAGTTCAAGGTCTTATGACCCTCAGAATTCTTTTGATTCTTGTTATTCATTCTTAATTCAAAAGTTAAGCTTTCATTCAGATGTTTTTGATTTACTCGCATGTTATTATACTGTTATTTCATTATTATACTTGTGGGCAATAGTGCTCACTCTTACTTAATAATAACATTGTAGTAAAGAACGAAAGAACTGATGAACCTTCCACTAGTAAAGGCAAGAGCAAAGTTAGCAAGTGATGAAGACTTGTTATTTTTATTAGATGATGTATTTATGTTTAAGACTTGAGTTATTGATGTTATTTAAGACTTATTTGTTTATGATTCCGCACAGATGTTTAAGGTTAGTTTAACCTGGGATTGCATTATTATTATTCAGATGTTGTAACCCTTAAGGGGAAGATTTTTATTCTATCTATTGCATGGCTTGCATTTATTATGGGTAGATAGATAGATGATATTTGTACAGTGAACACCAAATCCCGTGGAATTGAAGTACCCGGATTTGGGGGTGTCACAGTGATGTATACCTATTTTGGGGGCGTCACACATCACCTATTCTGAGTCTCCAAATACATGGTACAAAATTCAAATACAACTTAATTATACAACAGTCGTGTAAAATACGACTAAACATATGTTGTGAGTTTTAATACAAATATTGTCATCTAGACAATATACAAACTCAATGGGGTCCTCATTACATTTATTATGACACTATTTCATAGAATAGTTAGGACTACTAATGCTATTATCTAGACCATCACTCTGTTCCCCGACTAGTCCTTGCTACATTTTCATTTCCTGAAGAGAACAATGAAAGCAAAAGGGTGAGTTCAACTAGCCCAGTAAGAAATATTATGACTAAGATAATGCAAAATAAATTATCATTAGCCTTCAATAGTGTTAAACTGATAAAATATAACAAACATCAAGTTTAATCTGCGGTGAACAAGCAATCCATTAGAAGAGTCAAGTAGAGAATAAAATCTACTATCTTCTATGATTTAAAAGGTTTTCATGACTTTTATCATTTGAGACTCAAACAATAAATAATCCACATCATCCCTACACTACGGCCAAGGATATTCATTAGTATCACAACCACAAATTATCCATGCACCACAGCCAAGGATATTCGTGTATTCATCAATGGTCATGATCATGCCAACAACTGTCCATCAATGCACTACGGGCCAATGAGGAATTTTTTCATATCATTTGTAACATTACAGTCATGATTACACCGAATAATCCCTGGTCATAATCATACCAAGTCCATCTATGCACTACAGGCCACGGATAACTTTTAACATAATATAAATATGAGGATGATGACAAGGATATAAGAATTCAATAAAATAAGTTCAAGAATTAATTTATCCAGGAACTAATAATGTCCAAATTGTCAACATGATACTGCTTTGTGGAGTAAAAATTCAAGAATGCTCAGAAGAATATTTCCATGAAAAGATACTGGATGAAGCGCAAATATCAAGGATGTTCCAACAGAATAATAAACAACGGAACCAGGTCATGCGTAAACGCACAGATAGGATGTTCTAACAGAATAATAAATAATAGAATAATGTAAGAATTTCACCAAGTATAGGGTATCCTCATTATACAAGTTATTCCAATGTAATAATAAAGAATGGAATAACAAAAGAATTTCACCAATAAGAAAGAAGGAATACCCCTAACGAGTACAACAAATAATATCCCTTACCGTAAAAAGAAGAGTATTTTGATCGGTAGGGCTTAAGATATACTCAAAGAAAACTTGCACTATGCTCAAAGCTTTCTTAAACTCTAAAGAAATACGCTCAAGATTATAGAAGAAGAACTCTCTCTACAGTTTCTCTCTCTAGAGTTTCAGTGAATTCGTAAGAAATAATGAAGGAATGAGCTTCTATTTATAGAAGAATGGACTGCATAAGAACTAATTCATGAACGCTCCAGATTGATTTACAATAAAATATAATATATTCTATTAATAATCTAATAAAATGAATAACTTTATAAAAAAGATTTTATTATGCAAACACTATCACGAAGTACTATGCAAACACTATGATAATAAAATATAATATATTCTAATTATTGTCTAATAAAATAGATAACTTTATAAAAGTATTGTGTTTTATATAAAAAGATTTTACTATTAGTCTAATAAAACGAATAACTTTATAAAAGTATTCTGTTTTATATAAAAAGTTTTTCTGTTTTATTACATTAATAATACTAATAAAACAAAACTCATCATCATTATTATAATTCACAATATTAATCGACTGTGTCGCTCCCAAGAAAGAGGGGCTTTCAATAAGGATTTCTCTCCCTTGGCGCCATTAATTAGGTGACCAAACCTCTCCTTGATAGAACTTCTGACATCGTTAATATTGCAAATAATAATATTAATAACTTTGTCATTTCAATTATTGATTATAAAATATTGACAATAATTGAATCAAATAACGTGAGATACTATGCAGCAATTACTATAACAATAATTGAACAAAACTGAGTGACTTCTCACGTAAGCATCAATAATCAATACTGTATTGCTATCAGTAACTACTCTGCCAGACATCGCATTTTTAACACCAGGTGTTTCAACTGTTAACGGTAAAACTTCCACCATTATTTTTATAAAGTATTTTTGTCATTTTCTCAATCCGACAATAATTCCGTTGTGGGGTCCACCAATGATTGTGCCATTGTACAAATATTTCCTGTTAAAACGAATATTCCCCGACCAATCGAATATTATATAACAACTTGTGTACTTTGCAAAATTTATAAATATTACCCACAACTATAACATTATATCAAATTTATTCCTTAATATTAAAAATGATATTTATAGAAAATTCATCTTTATTCATAAAAGTTGGGGTCTTACAACCTCCCCTTCTTATGAAATTTTGCCCTCGAAATTAGGATACGTACCTGGTATGTCGAAGAGGTAAGGATACCTTGATTTTATTTCAGATTCTAACTCCCAAGTCATTTCCTCAACATCGTGGTTTCTCCACAAAACTTTGACTTGAGGTATAACCTTGGAGCGTAGAATATGTTCTTTCTTATCCAAGATTTGAACAGGAACCTCTTCATACGTCAAATCTTCTGCTATTTCGTTCGGTTCTAACTCAATAATGTTGTTTGGGTCTTCCACATATTTACGTAACATGGATATGTGAAAAACGTTATGAACACGAGACATACTTAGCGGTAAAAAGCGTCTATAGGCCACGCCTCCTACTCGATCGAGGATTAAAATGGGCCGATGAATCGAGGATTGAGCTTTCTTCTTTTCCAAATCTCGTAACTCCTTTCCATGGAGCAACAAGTAACAACACACGATCTCCTATATCGAATTCTACGTCCTTTCGATGAAGATCAAGATAACTCTTTTAATCGATCTTGTGAGGTTTTTATACGTTGTCGATCGTTTGAATCTTTTTCGTAGTCATACGCACAACTCTGGTCCCAACAACGTTGCTTCACCCACCTCATCCCAAAGATAATCGAGACCGACACTTTCTTCCATACAACGCCTCAAATGGAGCCATGCCAATACTTGCTTGATAATGTTGTTGTAGGAAAACTCCACCAATGGTAAGAACTTATCCCAACTTCCCTTGAAGTCAAGGACATAGAGTCTTAATAAATCTTCGAAAGTTTGAATAGTCCTCTCCGATTTGCCCATCCGTCTGCGAGGATGATATCTTGAGTTAAATCATAAATCGCCCATAGCTTTACGCAAACTAACCCAAAATCATGAAGTGAATCTTGGGTCTCGATCGAAAACTATGGATACCGGCATACCATGGGATCTTACAATCTCGTTTATGTACATACAAGCAAGACGTTCAAGTGTATAAGTTTCTCGATCAAGAAGAAATGAGCGGACTTGGTCAATCTATCAACAATGACCCAAATCGCATCTATACCTTGAGAAACCTTAGGAAGACCGTAGAACGAAATCTATGGTAATGTGCTCCCACTTCCATTCTAGAATTTCAAGTGGTTGCAATGGACCTTTTGGTACTTGATGCTCCACTTTAACTCGTTGACAAGTTAGACACCTTGAGATAAACAACTTATCTCTCTCTTCATATCGCTCCACCAAAATGTATGACGAATATATCATACATTTTGGTACTCCCAAGATGGATTGCAAATCGGTGTGTTGTGCGCCTCCATCATGATTTTATACTTTAAATTAGGTCGTTAGGAACACAAAAGTCCGGAGTTGACTCAAGTATTCCTTCTTCATCGATTCTTGCTTCCAAAGATAGCACCTTCTTGCACTTTCTTCCTCATACGCATCAGCTCCAGGTCTGTAGCTTGAGTAGCTTTAACTTTATCAATTAAAGTCGATTCTACCCGTATATTCGCCATCATCACATGGGTCCCTGGAGTCTTTAACTCTATCTCCATCCTTTGCAAGTCACACAAAATGGGCCTTTGTGTTGACAATATCGCACTTCGCATTTCGCATATGATCTTCTACTCAATGCGTCGCCTACCACGCTTGTTTTTCCGTGGATGGTATTGGATGGTATGATCATAATCTTTCAACAGTTCAAGCCAACGTCGTTGTGGCATGTTGAGTTCCTTTTGAGTGAAGAAATATTTGAGGCTTTTATGATCCGTAAAGATCTCCACCTTCTCCCCATACAAATAATGCCTCAAAAATTTAAGTGCGAAGACAACAGCTGCTAACTCTAGGTCATGAGTAGGATAATTCCTCTCATATTCTTTGAGTTATCTTAAGGCATAGGCTATGACTTTCTCGTTTTGCAGAACACATCCCAACCCTTTGCCCGAAGTATCACTGTAGATGACAAATCCCTCCGAGCCAGATGAAATTGTCAGAACAGGTGCTAAAATGAGTCTCCTTATGAGTTCTTGAAAACTCTTCTCACATTCTTCGCTCCAACCGAACTTTGTATCTTTCCGAGTCAGCTGAGTTAATGGAGTAGCTATTCAAGAAAATCCTTCCACGAATCTCCGATAATAACTAGCTAAGTCGAGAAAGCTACGTACTTCGGTCACTGATTTAGGTTGCTCCCAGTTTTAAATTGCTTCAATCTTTGTCGGGTCAACAGATATTCCATGACTTGATACTACGTGCCCAAGGAATGCTACTTCCTCAAGCCAGAACTCACATTTCTTCAACTTGGCATAAATCTTGTATTCACGAAGCTTTTGGAGTGTCAGCCTCAAGTGTTGCTCATGATCTTCATGGCTTTTGGAATAAATAAGGATGTCATCAATAAAGACGACCACAAAGTGATCCAAATATTACTTGAATACTCGGTTCATCATATCCATGAAGGCAGCAGGAGCATTAGTCAATCAAAAGGACATGACTAGGAATTCATAATGCCCATACCGAGTTCTAAAAACCGTCTTTGGAATGTCATCGGTTCTGATCTTCAATTGGTGATATCCAGAACGAAGATCAATCTTTGAAAAGAATTTGGCTCCTTGCAACTGGTCAAACAGGTCATCAATACATGGCAATCGGTACCTATTTTTGATGGTGACATGATTCAACTCCCGATAATCAATACAAAGTCGCATACTCCCATCTTTCTTCTTCACCAATAGAACAAGAGCACCCCAAGGAGACATACTAGGACGAATGAAATCAATGCCTAACAATTGTTGCAATTGGGTCTTTAACTCCTGAAGTTCAATAGGAGCCATTCGATATGGGGCTTTGGAAATGGGTTTTGTACCGGGTTCAAGGTCGATACAAAATTCAATTTCACGCCTGGGTAGGCCGTAAGTTCTTCGTGAATACTGGCAGGAATTTATTAACAATAGAAATATCATTCAAAACTGACGTATTTTTGTTTAGATCTGTGACATGAGCTAAGAAAGCTTGACATCCGTTTTTTAATAAACGAATAGCTTTATGGCTTGAGATAACCGTGATTGATTTTAATGGTTTGGTCGCTTGAATTTGCATAATAGGTTGATTAGGAATATGAAAGCTAACAACCTTACGAAAACAATCAATTTTAGCATGATGAGTAGTTAACCAATCAATCCCTAGAATCACATCAAATTTAATCGTTGAGCGCAAGTAGGAGAAATAAAAGAATGGGTAGAACCGGTATCAAATAAAGTATAGACTTCGCTAGAGTTTATGATAAGCTTACCCGTGATGACCTCATTCGGGTTCCTTGCTTTCTAGGAGGTCTCAACAAACGCTCTCCCTTGCACTACCGGCTTTGACTTTTCTGGGACGGCCTTTGGTGCCTCCATCCTGGCTGAACTTGTCTTCGGCGTAAGGCAAAATCGGGCTAAGTGACCTTCTCTTCCACAATTATAACATGTTTTGGACGGCATCGCGCAGTTTGGACTGATGTGTCCCTCCCCTCCGTATTTGAAGCATATGATAGGTGGTCGTTCTCCTTCCTTAACAACGGGTGCTGGTGCTGACGTCTTTCCATCATTGTTGAATCTCCTCTTCTTGAAATGTCCATTCTTATTATTTTGGCCCTGATTACCACCGAAGTGGTTACCACATCTGGCATGTTAATTCCCTCCATGCTTGTTGTCACCGCTTCGATGACTGCTCTCACTTGTATTATCATTTTACCGGCTGCTCTCTTTTGGTTATGTTGACTCGTTATCGCGCTCTACTAACTAAGCCCTATTTACAACATCTGAATACAAACACAGTTTATGAGAAATAAGATGTTGACGTATCTCCGGCTTTAAACCTCTTAAAAACATCCGCGTCATTCTCTCTTTATTATCCACCAAGTGGGACGTAAACCGAGACAACTCGATAAACTTAGCTTCGTACTGCGACACGGTCATATTATTTTGCTCCAACTTGATGAACTCTACCTCTTTTATGTGACGAATACTTTCGGGAAAGTACTTATCGTTGAATAGTTCTTGGAACTTCTCCCAAGACATCTTCATGTGGCGGAGTTGAGTACGCTTTTACCGATTCCCACCAAGAATCGCCTCTCCTCATGACATAAAGGCGGCAAAGGGAACCTTTTGGTCCTCGGAGCATCCCAAGACATCAAATATCTAGGTGATCTGCTTTATCCATGCTTCTGCCTTAAGTGGTTTTGGCTCTTCAATAAACTCCGATGGTCCCAGCTCCTTGAACTGTTTAGCGATGACCGTCTGAGAGTTTTCAGTGTTTCCACCTACATTTTGGACAGGAGCCGCTCTCGCCTGCTGTTGTATGAATTGCATAAAGCCTCTGAACATTCCATCATTCATCATTTGGTCAGTGTTGTTGTTTGCATGAGGATTGTCGCCTTCCTGATGCACATTATCCTGATTATTAATATGTGGTGAATCAACTACGCCTCAGGCTCCATTGTTATTCTCAACATTCTCGGATGTCATTTTCAGATACTGCCACAAAACAAAGGTTAATTGACATGTAACATATTATCCCTATATTCTGACCGACCAATTAAATACCAAATAAACTTAGGTAGGTCATACTAGCGAAGGAATTCCTGTCTCTCCCCTCCTAGTTCTATTCTCACATCTTAGCCAGGGATCATATCCCTAAGCTTTGATACCAACTGTGACGCCCCCAAAATCGGTATACATCACCTATTCTGAGTCGCCAAATACATGGTACAAAATTCAAATACAACTTAATTATACAACAGTCGTGTAAAATACGACTAAACATATGTTGTGAGTTTTAATACAAATATTGTCATCTAGACAATATACAAACTCAATGGGGTCCTCATTACATTTATTATCACACTATTTAATAAAATAGTGAGGACTACTAATGCTATTATTTGGACCATCACTCTGTTCCCCGACTAGTCCCTGCTACGTTCTCATTTCCTGAAGAGAACAATGAAAGCAAAAGGGTGAGCTCAACTAGCCCAATAAGAAATATTATGACTAAGATAATGCAGAATAAATTATCATTAGCCTTCAACAGTGTTAAACTGATAAAATATAACAAACATCAAGTTTAATCTGCGCCGAACAAGCAATCCATTAGAAGAGTCAAGTAGAGAATAAAATCTACTATCTTCTATGATTTAAAAGGTTTTTCATGACTTTTATCATTTGAGACTCAACAATAAATAATCCACATCATCCTCGCACTACTTCCAAGGATATTCATTAGTATCACAACCACAAATTATCCATGCACTACGCCCAAGGATATTCGTATTTCATCAATGGTCATGATCATGCCAACAATCGTCCATCAATGCACTACGGGCCAATGAGGACTTTTTTCCATATCATTTGTAACATTACTACCATGATTACAATCAATAATCCCTGGTCATAATCATACCAAGTCCATCTATGCACTACAGGCCACATATGACTTTCAACATAATATAAATATGAGGATGATGACAAGGATATAAGAATTCAATAAAACAAGTTCAAGAATTAATTTATCCAGGAACTAATAATGTCCAAATTGTCAACATGATACTGCTTTGTGGAGTAAAAATTCAAGAATGATCAGAAGAATATTTCCATAAAAAGATACTGGATGAAGCGCAAATATCAAGGATATTCCACTAATTTCATGGAGTATAGAAGTCAAAACTTTAACCAATTGAGTATAATAAAGAATGGAATAACAAAAGAAATCATCAGACATGCGATAGACCGCATAGACAGGTTATTCCCACAGAATAATAAATAACGGAACCAGGTCATGCGTAAATGCACCGACAGGATATTCCAATAGAATAATAAAAAATGAAACCAAAGTTATTATAACATGCGCATGTGATGTTCCATAAGAATAATAAATAATGGAACCAAAATCATGCGTAAACACACACGTATATGATGTTCCAATGTAATAATAAACAATGTAAACGAGTCATGCGTAAATGCACGATAGGATGTTCTAACAGTAATAATAAATAATGGAATAACGAAGAATTTCACCAAGTATAGGGTATCCTCACAGATACAAAGTTATTCCAATGTAATAATAAAGAATGGAATAACAAAAGAATTTCACCAATAAGAAAGAAGGAATACCCCTAACGAGTACAACAAATAATATCCCTTACCGTAAAAGAAGAGTATTTTTGACCGTAGTAGGCGAAGATATACTCAAAAAAAAACTTGCACTACGCTCAAAGCTTTCTTAAACACTAAAGAAATACGCCAAGATTATAGAAGAAGAACTCTCTTTACGCTTTCTCTCTAGAGTTTCAAAGAATTCATAAGAAATAATGAAGGAATGAGCTTCTATTTATGTAAGAATGGACCCATAATAACTAATTCATGAACAGTCCAGATTGATTTATAATAAAATATAATATATTCTATTTATAATCTAATAAAATGAATAACTTTATAAAAAGATTTTACTATGCAAATACTATATGCAGTAATTATGCAAACACTATGCATAATAAAATATAATATATTCTAATTATTGTCTAATAAAATGTATAACTTTATAAAAGTATTCTATTTTATATAAAAGATTTTACTATTAGTCTAATAAAACTAATAACTTTATAAAAGTATTCTGCTTTTATATAAAAAGCTTTTCCGCTTTTATTACATTAATAATACAAATAAAACAAAACTCATCATCATTATTATAATTCACAATATTAATCGACCAAATTGTTCCTCAGAAAGAGGGGGCTTTCCAATAAGGATTTCTCCCATCATGCCGTAATTAGGTGACCAAACCTCTCCTTGATAGAACTTCTAAACATCGTTAATATTGCAAATAATAATATTAATAACTTTGTCATCTCAATTATTGATTATAAAATATTGACAATAATTGAATCAAATAACGTGAGACACTATATACGAATTATTATCAGTAATAATAATTGAACAAAACCGAGTGACTTCTCACGTAGCGACAATAATCAATACCATGTATATTCGTGCAACTATAGATTCTCGTACTTTTTAACACCGGTGTTTCAACAGCTTAATGGTAAAACTTCCGCCGTTATTTTCATAAAGTATTTTATCGTTTTCTTAATCCGACAATAAATAATTACATTGTGGGGTCCACCAATTATTGTCCAGTTATAATATTCCCCGTTAAAACGAATATTCCCCAATTAATCGAATATTATATAACAACTCATGCGTACTTTGCAAAATTTATAAATATTACCCACAACTATAATATTATATCAAATTCATTCCATAATATTAAAAATGATATTTATAGAAAATTCATCTTTATTCATAAAAGTTGGGGTCTTATAGGAGTACTATCCATGAGTAGTATTCATTTTTACGGTACTATTCACAAAGTACTATTCACAGGGTACTATTCATAAAGTACTATTCACGAGATACTATTCACGGGTACTATTCCCGAAGTACTATTCACGAGGTACTATTCACTCGGGTACTATTCACCCGGGGAATTATTCATGACAAAAATTGATTTCTTTGCTGTCCAAATCATTTTTGATACAATATTATTCTTGAATTTTACTCCACAAAGCAGTATCATGTTGACAATTTGGACATTATTGAATTTTGGATAAATTAAATTATAAATCTTTAAAAATTTATCCTTTGCTTTCTTTTAATTGAATTCTTATATCATTGTCATCATCCTCATGCTTATTTTGTGATGAAAGTCATCTTTGGCTTACACGCATAGATGGACTGTTGATTGGTATGATTATGACCATGGATCATTCGGTATAATCATGACCCGTAATGTTACAAATGATGTGTTAAAAGTTCTCATTGGCCTGTAGTGCATTGATGGACAGTTGTTGGTATAATTATAACCAGGGATTATTCAGTATAATCATGACCATTGATGATTACATGAATATCATTGGCCCATAGTGCAGGGATGATTCGATGATGTGGTTTATTTAATAAGCCGAGTCTCATTGATAAAGTTGATGAAAAACTTTTTAAATCATAGAAGATAGTAGATATCATGCTCTACTTGACTCTTCTAATGGATTGCTTGTTCCACTGCAGTTAAACTTGATGTCTATTATATTTTATCAGTTTAACACTGTTGAAGGCTAGCGATAATTTATTCTGCATTATCTTAGTCATAATATTTCTTGCTGGCCTAGTTGAGCTCACCCTTTTGATTTCATTGTTCTCTTCAGGAAATGAGAACGTAGCCGTGACTAGTCGGAGAACAGAGTGACGGTCCGAGATGGTGGCTATAGTAGTCCTCGCTATTTTATGAAATAGTGTGATAATAAATATAATGAGGACTTCATTTGAGTTTGAATACTGTCTATGAGACAATATTCGTGTAAAAACTCTAAGCTACGTTGTTGTCGTATTGTATAAAAGAAGTTTGTATTTGATTTATGTACCATATATTTGGTGACTCAGAATGGGTGATGTATACCTATTTTGGGGGCGTCATAGTTTTACTCAAATGCATCCATGAATTCCGGAACCCTTTCTACCAAGGTCAAAGATCAGATTCTAAAGTTGAAATCGTCTGACATCAATCAATACTTAGGCCTTCTTGACCTAGGACTGAAAAGCCTTGATGAGATCGACACTGAACAAGCAAAGAAAATTATGGTATACAAAAGAAACCCTAGTCTGAATGACATGAAGAAAAAGGAGTTTCCTGAAGAATTCGAGTTCCTTGCTGAGATAGTGGGCAAATGTATACTATGCAAGGATACTGCACATGACACTGTGATTGATCAACAACTAAAGATTATGTCTGCAATAGTTCTGAAGAAGAAAATAAACTTTGGGGTTATCTTCCTAAATCAAATCTCCAAGTGGCTGGAAAAGGCTTAAATGAAGAAGTCTACAGATAAACCCCTTTCAAAGGTTTTTTATGGAAGACTCTTGAGCATATTTCTAAAGAAGAAATTGGGAAGCAAAATCAAAGATGATGAGGGAGAACCACTAAACGTCCATAAAATCATGTCACCACAGCTGTTTGTAAACTGGAAGAAAAATCTAAAGGAAAATAGGAGGCTTATAACAACTGGGAGCAGCAGCAAGGTCTCTACAAAGAAGAGGAAGGCATAGGAGGTGGAAAGCTCTCAATCTGATGACTTTGCACCAGTAGCAGCCACATCAGCAAGGAAGAAGTCAAAGGGTGTGAAGAAAACAGAGGCTCCACCAAGAAGTCTCTCCACTAACAACAAGGAAGAAGGAGAAAAGGTCTCAAATGCAGAAACCACAAAGAGAAGAAGGAACATATTACTTCAAGGGCCACCCAGAAAGAAAGCAAAGGTGATAAATAAGCCTGCCCCAGTTCCCCAAGAAAGTCTATCTTCCAAGGATGAGATGAGAGCGTAGAGTCAGAAGATGAGAAGGGAACTGAAAGTTTCAAGATTGAGCCCTCAAGAAGCAAATCCAGCAATGAGGAAGAAGTTGAGTCTATGAAAGAAATAGCCAACTCCGATGGTGAAGAAGAATATGCAAGCCCTATGGCTAACTCTCAGAGCATCCACTCTAATGATGAAGAAAGTTTGCAAGTCAATACAATTGCATCCCCTACTGATAATGCTCCAACAAGTTCACATGATGGCTCAAAAGGTGTTGAGTTCGAAGAAGAAGGACATGCCCCTACTGCTACTGAACATCAAGGAAGTCTGTCTAATGATACAAAAGCTTCAGATTCAGAAGAAGAAGAAAAGTCTGACTCTCCTATAGTTGAACCTCCAAGGAGAAGAAAGAGCAACATACTACTTGCTAAATTTGTCCCAAAGAAGCAAGGTGAACACTCTACTGCAATCATTGAAGTAAGTGATGATGAATCTGAATCAAAGGAGAAAAGTACTGAAGATGTGACTAGTGATGAAAATCAATAAGAAGAATTCACTGATGAAACTGATGAAAGAAGTCAGCATGATGCAAGCTCAAAAAGTGAAGAAATGGAGAAAGATTCTAGCTCGGCAAATCAAGAATCAGAGGAACCAGCTGACTATCCTATTCTCTCTCCAGCAAGAATCAACAGAAGAATAGTGGTAGAAGTTTTTGATGAACCAACAGAACTACCAGCAGAAAGATGGGTAAGATATGGCAATGAACAACTCAAGGTTGTAAGCATGACTACATATGATGTGTTCAAAAATTGGAACAACATGGAGTTAGACTGCACCACTATCCTCTACAATCCTGATGATCCTTTGATGAGATAGTTCTTCCCATGGATGCCCTGGTTAAAGGCATATACTGAAAATGATGGAAGTTACTTCAGCTGGTGTTACTCTCAGTTTCCAAGCTTGGAGCTGGTGTCACAGAACTTCCCAAGGGTAAAGAGATTTGCAACCATAATGATCAAAGACCAGCCTCACTACAAAGTCTACCGACATGCTGGCAACCATTACATTCCATATGATAGTAGAGTGGGGTCTGATGGCAGAAGTATCATGGCCAAAGATATGATCGTAGAGTCCCTTCACTTTACCACTGAAAATGATCAAGTTCAATTTGAGAAGCCTCCCTCTGCCCAAGCACAATTGTCTGACATTCCTTCATCATCTAACAACAATTGGTACTCAAAGATTTTTCAGATTCTCACTACTTTCAAAAATTTGTCCAAGGATGAAAATCGTGGAGTTCATTCTAGTGTTCAACAAGAGTGTGCCCAACCACATAACCAAACTCCTACGGAGCAGGAGTTACTGAAGAATTCTGATGAGCTGGCTGAGAAGATGTCTTTCATCACTGAAAAGTCGAAGATGTTGACCGAAGCAGGAGACAAAGCAGCCCAAGATAAACTTCAAGCCACTATATCTGATATATCTCTCAAAATCAAAGAGAGAGATCAAATCTATTTGAAAGCTATGAATGATCAGAAGGCAGAAGCTCTACGAGCACAGAAGGCTAATGAAGAGCAAGTCCAAGCCCTCTCTAACAAGATTGACAATCTGAATTAGTCTTTCTCTCTAAAACTTGAGCTGAGCCAACAAGAACTCAAGATTGAGGTTGGTAACTCCTCTTACCTGATGGAGCAACTAATGTCCAACATGGAGCAGCTTTCACAAGTGATTAATGACATAAATGGGGAGAAAAAGAGACATAGAAAGAAGCAATCAAAGAGGAGCAAGGAGAAGAGAAGCAAAGAAGACAAGAAGGCTAAGAAAGCAAAGAAGAAGATAGCAGCAGTAGAAGCAGAATCATCATCTGAGGGAGAGCCAAAGGATGATGATCCTATGAATGCAGAGTATGAGGGGGAGCCAAAAAAGAAGAAGAGCATGAGTCCCATGGGGAGCAGGAGCAAAGAGATCAAACAGATAAATAGTTGATCAACAGACATCAATAGAAACACACATGAGCCAAAGAGGTACATCTCTAACTAATTAGGTATGTTCTGAATCCAGGATGTAAAAGTGTCTTGGCTTATAAAATTCCATATCATTATAAAATGACATTCATAATTATCTATTTTAGAAATACAACTGCTCACTGTATATAAGATTCATTCATAACATGCATATGCACTTATTGTTTTTGTCATAATCAAATAGGGGGAGATTGTTAGGAATAAGCATGTGAATGATATTCTTGATTATATATGATTTGATTATGATATATATGAATGAATATGCAAGTATGCTTGCATTAAGAAAAGCTGTAAAGTCCTTTGATAGATAATAAGAACATATATACAATGACTTAGAATGAATTGATCAAATGTGTTAGGTTGATCCTATATAAGCAAAACAGCTTTGTAAAGTCCTTAAAAAAAATGATGTACAAGGACTATAAATATAGAAAGATTGTAACAATTCAGAATTTTATTTATAATTTAAAATATTTATTAAATTAAATAAATATTTTATTTATGTGGTTGTTGTTAGTATATATTTGTGAATTAAATTTATTAGATAATACTCTAATTTAATTTAATGATTAGAGAGTTGTTAAAGATTACATGAGTTGCTATATTGTTGTCGTAATTTAATAATTAAAGTGATATATTATTTATTAAATTAAATTATAATGAGATTATAATTTTGTGATATTTGGTTAAATGGGAAATTTATTTACTATGTGGTAATTAGTTTATTTAATTAAGATTGGATATGGAAATCCAAGTAAACAATGCGGGACAATAAACTATATTATAAATGACTTATAAAAATAAATTAAAAGAGTTTTAATTTGGTTTTACCAAACAAAGCCTTAGAGCTTTTAAAATTCTTATTTTAATCTTGTTTTGCCAAACAAGGTTTAAGGAATGATTAAGTCATTATTTTAAGTTGTTTTACCAAATAAGGTATAAGGATTAATTGATTAATTTTAATTATGTTAGCCAAACAAGCCTTATGGCTTTTGATTTTCAAAATTTGATAACTGATGTCAGTTAAAGTTATATACTTAATATCTATATTATTATTATTATCGTTGTATTTTTTGTTAAGACGTAAGTTAAAAGTTAGGAGAAAGACTCGGAAGAAAGAAAAGAAGAAAAGAAGAAATTGAGAGAAAACTTGAGAGAATCCTAGAGAGATTTTGAGAAAGGAATTGGGGAAAAAGTCTTGTTGATCAAAGGAAGAAAATTTTCACCTTCTAAAGATACAAGGTATCCTCTTACCCTTTAAAATTCTAAAAGTTGTGATTGTCTTCTCTTCCAAAATTCTCTCAGAAAATCTTTGTAGAGGTTGAATTAATTGTTATATATAGTTTATATGATAAATTAGTTGTTGTGAAACTATTTTCATAAGTTTATATATCAAGATAGTCAATGAATTCATGTTATGTATGTAATTTGTGAAGAAAACTATATTACGTTGAGTTTATATGAATATATATGAATACAACTTAGTTTAAAGTAAAATTAAGGTTTAATTTATAAATTGACTATTGAATTTGAAAGAGGATATATAAACATAAGCATAGTATGTTTAATTAACTATTTTGGTTGAAAACAAAATCACAATGATGATTTTTCACTGAAACTTTCAAAAAGTGAAGCTTTAGCAAAAATAGTAAAAATTAATGGTTGTAATTTGGATGTTTATGTTGTTTAGATGGCTAGAAACGCATTAGAAAACATTAGATTATATTTTTGTAAACCTATTACACCTTGGGTAGGTTGGTATGGTTGTTAGAAAGGCGTTTGGAGGCCTAATTTGGCTTTCCGTAGTGTTCTAGAGCTGAAATTGCAAAATCGCAACAGGGAACCCCTCCCCGACGGGCCCCCAAGTGTAAAAACCTCCGCCTCGGCCGGGGGGGTGTTCTGCCAAGCTGAAATTTTGGAAAAAAAAAATGGACCGGACATAGTTTACTAAAATGAGTATAACGTTTTCATACGAACTCTGATTGATGCGATTCAAGATGATTCGGAACGAGGACGAATAGGCCTATAACTTTTATTCTTTAAGGTTTTCAATTTGAAATCGTTATGAAGGTTAAAAATGGCTATCTTTAGGACTGTTGTGTTTCCGGGGGCAATCGGAGGGCGTCGGGCATGCACATATGCTAGTGTAGTGCTCTTGACTATAAAAGATGTTATTCTAAGTTATAAACCATGAATGTTAGTATATATAATGATGTTTAACATTAATATAATGATGTATTAGATAAGTTATAGAAGCATAGTAAGCATACACAAGAGAGGCAAATCGGGCGTGTGACAAATAAGCGTCGAAACGCCGTAATAAGTATTAATGAACGTAAAAAGTGTTTTAAGTCAAATGAAATAGATATTATAAGATATGGAATGTGTTTAATATAAAACCCATAAGTATTCCTAGCAAGACTTAAACACATATATGAATTTCGAATATTATATAAGTCAAAAAGTTAACACAATCTAATTGAACATTGTGTGCTAATTAATAGGAAAGATTATGAGATGTGGAGAAGAGTTTACATTACAATTACTATGTGTTGTTATGTGACTAATAGTTGATGTGTTTGATTATATAAATGTGTAGGGCACATGAAGTGCAGATAACTTTAAGTTGATAAACTGTTATTGGTAAACAACGATCAAAGCAAGTCTTGCAGTTCCTATTTGTTATGTGAACTTGATGATGAACTGTTTTAAATATTTGTTGCAAAGAGCATGATGTGTTCTATATATATTGAAAGTATGAAACGTTAAAGTCAATTTATGACTATGTTGATTGAATAATGAATGTTGATTGAGTAAGGAACTAAATCTTTATACTTGTTATATGAAATGCAGCAAGTATGTTGTGTTAGTCCAATGTGTATGAGATATATGTTGAGTATGTTATTATGTGCCATGTGATGCATGAAAACTGTTAGATTTTGCTGGGCTGTCGAGCTCAACCTTGCAAATAACCATTTTTGCAGGTTAAAGATTTAAGGTAAGGATATGTGCTACGTGAATTATAGAGATCCATATTCATGAAGATTACTTATGTTTTATGGGAAATGTATTTAATATTTTGAATGTAACATGTTGCTGAATTGTAAGTTGAGCTATCCGGTGTATATGGATATCTATTTATGATGTAAGACTTAGTATAGTCATTTTTTTTGTAACGATTCATGATATAAATTTGAATCGAAGAGATATAATGTAAAGGTTGCGATTTAGGGCAATAAAGAAGGAAATGCATAAAAGTTTTAAATATTCCGCATTTTTAGTGATTTTAATATCGAATAATGATGTAAAGATAGATTAAAGTTGTATTGTTAACGATCGAGAAGGAGAATATTATTGTATGAATTTTGGGGTCGTTACAGTTGGTATCAAAGCTGTAGGTTATAAACCTTAGGTACGGGTACCGTAGGCTATAACCTTAGAGAAGGAAGGTGAAGATGATGAAAGAATAAGCTCAAATAGAGTTTGAACAATAAGAAGTAATTTAAGAAATTTATAAAGAAGGGATTAAAACATGCATGAGAGGATTCAAAGAAGAATCTCGCAGAGGTATAAGGAATATGAATGTGGGGTTACCCAACTCCAATAATAAGGATGTAAGGTGATAATAAATAGACAATGTCAATAAGAAGAGAATGATAAAGAAGTTAAGAATAAAAAGTTATATTTAAGTATGGTACAATTGTACTCTTTAGTAGTTGATGTATGGTATCTGGGCTAAACGATTCCTTCATAGAGCGGAGGTATATACGAACTAGCGACTCGGAACCTAGTTTGTTGGTTGTTTGTGGGAAACCACTCAGCGTACCATATTGAAATTATTAGAGACTCGATGTATACCAAGTATACAAAATGGATAAGTATGATGAAAATGTGGAACTCGAATGAAATGTTGAGTAATGTAAATGAAGTTAGAAATTCTTAAAGTAAGAATTGTTATATAAACAAGAAAATTCAAAGAAGAATCTTGAAGAGATATAAAGATAAGAAATGGCAATAGCCAAGATAACGAATAATATCGTAAATGATGAAAAAGGAAAGAAAGAGGATCGTAAAACAAAACGATCACGAGTTAAGAAAAGAATTTTAAGGGAGATGATTATGGAATAAGATCACAACGTGATCTGTTTAAGTTATAAAAGAAAGATGGTCTGTAATGTTTATATAATTATAGCTTGATGCTATGAAGATAATGTACTATGATATAGTACGAGATAAACTCGCAAGGAGTTATAGATAATGTGATACGAGAAATTCGTATCGAGCAAAGGGCAAGTTAAAAATAAGTTATGAGTAAGATAGAGTTAGGTGGGATTTCAATTGAGGACTCATGTGATGGCTGAGTTGTACAAACCTTTGTGTGGGCGAGGGTTTTGTGCTTTCGCTCAGTTTATCACATTGATAATCATTGGAATATTGGTGTCGCGCTATCTATGTATATGTGGCGAAAAGGTGATTCTTTTCTCATGTGTATATTTGATAGTTAGAAACTATTAAGAATAGTCAAATATTATTAGGATTAGGTGTGGTTCTTAAAACTAATGCATATTGTAAGTTAGTGACTCATAATAATATGGTATGTTTTGAACTCCTCAACGAATGGACGACTATGGTCTGACTAGGATAAGTTCTTAAACTCATATTATTGTGGCAAGTCCTGAACTTCCAATGTACGGTAAGTTTGATGAACTGGGGTATAATTAAGTGTGAATGGAGTATTGAGGATAATAGGAATAAATAGACCTATTAAGCAATGGATCATTATAGAAAGTGGAGTTGATGGTGGAAGCACGGGTATTCCAAATCTTCTAGCTATGCTAGACTTCAAAATTTTTGACATCAAGCTAAATTCGTACTATGTGCCTTTTCAAAATGAATTTTTACTTTCAACGCATGGTGACAAATGTGTATGTGTGGACTTCGATACACAGACATATCGTTACCTGTTGAGATATGATATCACTAAAACTGATTTTCTGTGACACCCCCAAATCCCGGTACTTCATTACCTCCAGATTCGGTGTTCACTTAATCAAAACATTCATATCTAACTACCCATTCATAATATAATTGAATAATAAAACCTGCCCATACAGGATTACGTTAATAAAAATTATCTCCCAGGTTATCTAACCTTTAATTACAATCATTCAAATGCGGAAATTAAATTATTACATCACATCTTTCTTAAAAGTCTATCATCATAACGATAAAACAAAATTACAAGTCTTCATCACTGCTACATTTTAACCTTTCCTTTGCTAGTTGTAGGTTTATTTACCTTCTCAGCCATAGCTGCAATAAGTTTATAAATATGCAAATAGTGAGCAAACAAAGCTCACTTGAAAAAAGAATAAATAACTTTACAACATCTTCCAAATAATAGGCTCAATAGAACCGAATGATATGTTCTATTAACATTACAACATTTGCCAAATAATAGGCTCAATAGAACTGAATGATATGTTCTATTAAAATTACAACATTTGCCAAATAATAGGTTCAATAGAACTGAATGATATGTTATATTAACATTACCACATTTGCCAAATAGGCTCAATAGAACTGAATGATATGTTCTATTAACATTCTGAAACATACTACTGAGGGTCTAATGACCACGAACCATGTCCACAGTTATAAGTAATCTTTCAACTTTAACTTTAACAGTCATATGACTATAAGGACTCCACGTACTTAGGGGGGTCAATCCTTCGTACAATGTAAACATTTCAACGCTAAGCGTAAACCCCTAAAAATAGAGTTGTTCATCTCAGTATTTAGAGTACAAGTCCGCACCAAAGAAAGTTTGGTTTGGATAAGTTTTCAAGGGTAATTTGAAGTTTAACGATCATCAACTAGGGAACTAGTTGAATCAACAATGCTTGATAACACCATAGTTTTTTAATAACAACTTAACTTAGAACATTTGAGAATCATAGGTGAACTGACTATATTCTAGACTCATGCTTGAAATAACTAGAGAGCATAAGTATTGATCAAAATAAAGAAATGGTAAACCTTGGCTTGAACAACAATAAGCTAGGTCTATAATCTTGTCAAATTAGAATTTTAGTTACGGAACATGCATTAGTTGATAGCAAGCTGGAAACAATGCTTACTCCACATGGTAATAAAATATACAAAGTAATTGAACCATTCAACACAATGAATTAAGGTTGAAGAACATTTATTGTAAAAGATTAAACTAAAGAAACTTGTTTAACTATAAACAAGTTAGAGTAAGTCAAAAATGATTAGAATTCCAATAATTTAGAATTAAACATGCTCAATGTAATAGATGAGATTTTTGGAACTTTCTCAATCAAAAGAATTAAGTTACACAATGTAATAATAGAACCAACTCAACGAAAGTGTAGAGTTAGAAAACTTGCCTCGAGCGTAAGCTAAAATATTAAAACTCACGTCCACCTATACACAGTATTAAAACCACAACATCTATTAGACATACTAATATTCACTTTTCAATATAAAATGCATTACTAGCTAAACTTGTTATTTTCGCACAAGTCTTATGTTACTATTTACATTTCAGAATTCCCAAGTGTTAACATCACAACACTTTAACTAACCTTCATTGTATAAGCTAAGTTATAACATAATACGTTCGTACCCTACTAATCATTTTTATAACTTTGAATTCCTAATCCATATAACACAACTCTGTTTTAGCCTTGTTGTTAAATGTTGGACATATTAACCTATCATTAAGCTAAGTTAAATTGAACGCACAAAGTTCGTGATAATTAATGCACTTCACTATGCATCTGCAGGGCTTCGGCGCCACGAGCCGCTTTTATTTCGGGTGGCATCAACACCATATAATGCTATGCGCCTTAAAGACATCGCACCAAGCCATTTACGCATTCCAGATTCACGTAACATGGTTACGACAGTTTTCTTAAGCGTTGTAACACAAATTTCACTCACCAAACAATGATAATAACACGTACAAATGGTATAGAACTATCGCAAACATGTTTCCTCACATATATATATCAATATAGAACTATTTAACAACAACTTAGGCTAGTTTAATATCTCAAATTCCATGTTTTCATACAAAAACTCCATTTTCAAGTTTCTTCACAAAAATGAACATTGTGATTTCAATTCTTGTCCAATTTACTTCATTCAAGTTACGTTATGCTCGTTTCTTAATGAACTACCATATACAAACGATAATTTACAGTTTAATATAAGAATTGACCATCTAAATCGGTAGTTACCTAAGCCATACAAAGAATACATACACTATCAAAATTTTCTACTGTCAAAATGAAATTAGCATACAAATTTCTTGTTTTAAACATAACTCTAGCATCATAAGCATGTATCATCATAATTACCAAGTATCTATCCACAATTCACAAATTTTGATTTCACAGAACACAAACAAAGCTATACGTAACTTCATATATATATATATATATATATATATATATATATATATATATATATATATATATATATATATATATATATATATATATATATATGATCAAGAAAGATTCTCCTTAAATAGCATTCCTCCTTAAATAGCATTCGCTTATTAAAACTACGCTTTTGAGGGGACGCGGTGGCATTTTTGTAAATACGCGGTGGCATTGTATTTATAAAAATGCCACCACGTCCCTCCAAAACGACGTCGTTTTAATAAAAGAATGCTATTTAAGGAGGAATGCTATTTAAGAAGAATGCTCTTGATCCTGACCATATATATATATATATATATATATATATATATATATAATACAAAGGTTAGATAAAATACCTTCAAATAGCTTGGTAATCCTTGCTAACTCTTGCAATCCTTGCTAAAATTGCCAGAAATTGCTTAAGTTCTCTCACAATTCTCTCAACTCTCTGAACTCTCAGTGTTCTGCTCTCTTAGGCTTAGCCAATATAGACCCATAATACGTAAAAGAAAAACTGACACCTTAATATGCATACTAATTATATTAAAAGTTACAACATAAACGTATATAATATAAATATATTATATTTATTATTTTATTTGTTTTATTTATATTATTTATTTTATTTAATTTTAAAAAATTAGAAATCCAAAAGTCATAAGGCTTGTTTGGCAAATCCCTTTAAATTTAAAGAATTAATATAATTGTACCTTGTTTGGATAAAACTAAATTAAAACTACTTTAGTTTATTTTAATAACTCCTTGTAATATAGTTATTTGTCACACTATATTAATCAAGCTTTCATATTTAATTTAATTAATTCAAATAACAATTAATTAATTAAATCATCATTTAATCACATAACTTAATACAAATAATTAACCAAATAACCAAATAAAATCAAATCAATTAAACAAATGTTTATTCAATGATAAACACATCCATTAAATATTTATATAATTCAATAAATATTTAATATTACAATTAAAATTCTGGAATGTTACATTTTCAAAGATTTTTGAACTGTTTAAAGAATAGTCTAGGCTAATTGTTTCGGCTGGACGAAAATGATTTGAAAATATCAAAATATATTTTATATCATTAATGCATCATGTAACCTAGTGCAAAGATGATAAAAACGATGGAATTATCAATACATAATTACTTAGTGTTGGATGTGATCTAAGGATCGTCAGCCCACTATGGTATAATGTAGTATAACAAAGTCACCAAATGACGGAATCCTCAAACGGGCTGTAAATACAGTGCGATATCATGACGTCATAAAAGGATTTTTTGAGATTTCTTTAAGATATGAGAATATATATATATATATATTTGTATATGTATATTTCGATTGATGTCTGAATTGTTGTAGAAGTCTATGCTATTTGATTCAGCTAGACGAATATTGAAAGATGTTCATGAAATTCAAGCATTTCTTGAGAAGTTATGTCAAACCAAATTGTTTTGGTGCTGATTCAGATGTTGAAAAGCTGAGATGAACATCCCTTTTATAGGGGATTACGCGAGGCGTTTAGATATTTGTGCACAATACATTGTACGAAGGACTGATCCCCCTAAGTACGAGGAGTCCCTATAGTCTTATGACTGTTAAAGTTTAAGTTGAAAGATTACTTATAACTATGGACATATGCATAGCGTTTAAATGTTTGTGCACAATACATCGTATGAAGGGCTTAACACCCTAAGTACGGGAGTCCCTATAGTCTAATGATTGTTAAGGTTTAAGTTGAAAGAGTACTTATAACTGTGGACGTAGTTCAAGGTCTTATGACCCCTCTGCATGATTTGGAATCTTTTAAATTCCTGAGTTATTCATACTGCTTCCCAATTATTGAGCAATTGTGGAAGATTCTTGCTATCCTAAAAGGCGAATGTGGTAAGGATGATATTCCTTAGAAAGAGGTAAGTCGTAGAATGCGACACTGAATGATGAATATAATGAATAAGTGAGAAAAGAAATTTTGAAATGAGAAGGAGATGAGTTATCAAAGAATAATGTAAAACTTTTAATAGAAAAGTTTAATAATTGTAGAAAGATCTTTGTGGAAAAAAAGTGGTTATAAAACCCAATGAATGAATTAAGTATTAACGTAAAATCTATTTTGATATATTGAATGAATAAAGATTAATAAATAAAAATTTCGAGGATGAAATTCTTAGAAGAATGGGCGAATGTAATATCCCGAGTGTTTATGATAACGATCTTTAGAAAAGGAAATGAATGGGTTAAAGAATATATAATACTCAGAATATAATTGAGTTTAAGTGAAAGTTATGAAATAAAACCTAGAATTTGTTGAACAAATGAATGTAGTAGGACATATAAAACCTATATTAAGGTCATGTGTTGAAGTTATTCAATGAAGAGATTTGATGAAAACCTGAGTAAGGTAGGGTTTCGGTGATTCCGAGCACAGAATCCTTATAAGGAGGGAAGAATGTGACGAATGAATTATTTGAGTTGGGATTCTAGGGACAGAATCCTTGTAAAGAGGGAATGATATAACAATCCAGAATTTTATTTATAATTTAAAATATTTATTATATTAAATAAATATTTTATTTATGTGATTGTTGTTAGTATATATTTATGAATTAAATTTATTAGATAATACTTTAATTTAATTTAATAGTTAGAGAGTTGTTAAAGATTACATGAGTTGCTATATTGTCAGTCGTAATTTAATAATTAAAGTGATATATTAATTATTAAATAAAATTATAATGAGATTATAATTTTGTGATATTTGGTTAAATGGGAAATTTATTTAGTATGTGGTAATTAGTTTATTTAATTAAGATTGGATATGGAAATCCAAGTAAACAATGCGGGACAATAAACTATATTATAAATGACTTATGAAAATAAATTAAAAGAGTTTTAATTTGGTTTTACCAAACAAAGCCTTAGAGCTTTTAAAATTCTTATTTTAATCTTGTTTTGCAAGGTTTAAGGAATGATTAAGTCGTTATTTTAAGTGGTTTTACCAAACAAGGTATAAGGATTAATTGATTAATTTTAATTATGTTAGCCAAACAAGCCTTATGGCTTTTGATTTTCAAAATTTGATAACTGATGTCAGTTAAAGTTATATACTTAATATCTATATTATTATTATTATACATTATATTTTTGTTAGTACGTAAGTTAGAAGTTAGGGAGAAAGACTCAAAAGAAAGAAAAAGAAGAGAAGAACAAATTGAGAGAAAACTTAAGAGAATCCTCGAGAGATTTTGAGAAAGGAATTAGGGAAAAGAAGTCTTGTTGATCAAAGGAAGAAAATTTTCACCTTCTACCATACAAGGTATCCTCTTACCCTTTTAAAATTCTAAAAGTTGTGGTTGTCTTCTCATCAAAAATTCTCTGTAAAATCTTTGTAAAGGTTGAATTAATTGTTATATATAGTTTATATGATAAATTAGTTGTTGTGAAACTGTTTTCATAAGTTTATATATGAGTATAGTCAATGAATTCATGTTATGTATGTAATTTGTGAAGAAAACTATATTACAGTGAGTTTATATGAATATATATGAATATGACTTAGTTTAAAGTAAAATTAAGGTTTAATTAGTTGTTTAATTTATAAATTGACTATTGAATTTGAAAGAGGATGAATAAACATAAGCATAGTATGTTGAATTAACTGTTCTGGTTGAAAATAAAATCACAGTGATGATTTTTCACTGAAACATTCAAAAGTGAAGCTGGGATGAGGTAGGAGAACGTCGGCTATTGGGTCCAGAGTTGGTGCAACAAACCGTCAAAATCATCAAGGTGATTCGAGCAAGATTGATTGATAGTTGCACAGATGTGTATGTAAGAAATATGTCGATCAAAGATGCATAAAAATCAGGAGTTCGATGTTGGTAGTTATGTTTTCTTGAAAATATCTCCCTCGAAGGGGAAAATTTGATTTGGAAAGAAAGGGAAATTAAGCCCTAGGTTTATAGGTCCTTTCGAAGTGCTTCGACGGGTTGGAGAAGTGGCGTACTGTAACGCCCCGAGAAAATCGGATTTTTGAGAATTAAATTTTTTTATATTAAATGAATTTAATGGATTATTTATGGAGCAAGCTAATTGAAGGTCGTTCTAGGACCTAAACATATCAGAACGTCGTAGTATTTTGGCTACGTGGTAGAATTAAAGTGTTTGAATTTCCAAGACGAAAATAAAAGCTTTCCGAGAAATTTTCCGAAAAACACTATTCACGCATTTCTGCTCGGGAATTATTTTTGAACTACTGAGAAATACGTAACGATAGAATATCGAGGTGAGATGGAATATCCAATAATATTTCAGTTATGGAAAATGTAATATTTCGCCTGTGGACTTAAAACTAACGTTTAAGGAAAATGATTTACGAAAAGGAAATGTAATGTGATAAATGAAGTAAAGCGATGATCGTATTATACGTATGTATTGTATGAGGTAATGAATACGAATACTACATGAGGTAGTATACGAGAATGTATGAACGATGGTATATCGTATATGAGTAATAAGTATACGAGTTAGAATACGAGAATTATACGTGGAGTATATGTTGTAAGGCTTTAAGCCAATTGTAACGAATTAGTAGGATTGTGTAGGAAATGGTTAAGTCCAATAGAATTAATGTGCAAGCCTAAGTGTTTGTAATGTAAAGCCCAAAGATTTATTAATGCAAGCTCAATGTTTGTTTAATTACAAGCCCAAAGTAAAATTATGCTAGAAGCCCAAATGATTAAGTAAGTTAATTAAGCTAAGGCCCAAATTAAATATCCAATGGGTTAAGAGTTGGTTTAAACCCATGAGGCAAACCATGGATGATCCAAATTAGGGAGCAAGTAAACTTAGAGGCTAAGTTAGTGTGGTGATCACACAAAGTGTTTATAAGTGATGACAAAGTAAACTTAAGGACTAAGTGTTGTGGGGAGCAAGTATACTTAATGATTAAGTAAGTGTGGTGACCAAGTGTTGTGATTAGCAAGAGACTTATGGGCTAAGCAATGGATAACTTATGTGGTGAGCAAGTAAATGTGGGGAGAAAGTTTACTTGGTTGCTAAGCTTGGAATAGTAAGGAGGTGGAGTGGCTTAATGACCCTTATGCCTTAACCTAGGATGTCCTATAAATAGAGAACTTAAGCATTCATTTGTTGGTTGTTAGTTTTTCATCCAACTTAAGTTGAGAGCTTATTTACTTGAGAGAATAAGCACATAAAAGCTAGACTTCTATTATTAGATTTTCCACAACAACTTATAGCTTAATGGCTTGAGAGAAAAAGCTAGAGAAGCTTGAGTTCTTAATAAGCAAGAAAGAAGAAGAAGGGTTATCAAGAAGAAGATCAAAGATTTACCAAGTGTTATCAAAGGGTAAGTAATATTAAACCATGATTCTCTTTCTCTTCCATTGTTAGAGAAAGGGGTATTGGTAGAACTAGCATGCTAAGGAAGGGTAAGAATGAATGGTTAATGGACTTAAGTCGTAATAAGTCATGAATAAGTCATTTCTACTTATATAAGTTATGAACTTATAAAGATCTTGTAAAAACTTGTCATGTGATAATGGTGATGAAGTTAGTAGGAACTTAATAAGAAATTGTAAGAACTTGTAACATGTTTACAATAATGGCACTAGTGTGATAAGAAGATGTAAGAATAATGATTAAAGGACTTAACTCATTAATAAGTCATATGAAAATAAGACATAAGTCATGAAATAAAATTAAGTATGTTATACTTTAATAAGTTGCAAAAATCATCAAGAATAGGTAATGACTTATCATGAATATAAGTTAACGAAGCATGTTTGTCAAAATGATAGTATAATGGATTGAATCCAAGTGAAATGGTTTAAAAATCTCAAGTAACGATGTTTCGCCAGAATTCACACGATTAGACGACGATCGTCGAATTCGTGAAATTTTCGAAATGGAAGTCAAATTTTGATATTGAGCTTGGAAACATTGGTTTTCAATGGAGACAAGTCGTATTTGTCATTATAGAGTTGCGGACTCAAAAATGGCTGGATTCCGACTTAGAACGAAGAAACGAGCGTTGAACGTTCACGAACGTTTATCGTTTTCGTTAAAAAGGGACTAATAGGTGAAATTTTAGCAAACGAAGTCGAATAGATAAAATTCTTGCATGAACGCATAGAGTACGTAATTTGTGAACCGTAGGCTCTTGAAGGAGCCAATTCGGACTTATAACGAAGAAGTTACGAGTCAGGGAATCTCGCAAAGTTGAAAATCTGTCAAAACTATCTGTGGCTCAGAGACAGCGCCACGGCGCGACTCCAAGCTAAACGATCGGCGCCGCAGTGCTAAAATGAGCTTCAGACACTGCAAGCTTGCGCCACAGTGCGATAGTTAACAAAGGGACTCGCGCCGCAGCGCCGAGTCCGGTCTCCAAGCCCTAATGGGCGACGCCAGCAGACATGGCACAACAAAGATCACCGTGGCCATGATTACCAGGTCTTAAAAGCTAGACAATAAAGAATGATTATAAGAAGAAGATGAAGGGAAATTGTTGAGTAACGAACTAATAAACTTAATTAAAACATTATCAAGTCATAATTAAAACTCTAGTATGATCACTTAGAGTTAAAGTAAGTCAATTGAAGATGAACGCAAACGGTATGCAATAAGCATACTTAATCAATAATGATCGAGTTTTGATTAAATAACGTACGGACGTTAGTAAGCCGTGAGGAATGATAATTAACTCAAACCGAGTTTTATTAATGAAATAATTTCACTTAAGTATAAGAGAACGAAGTTAGTAAGAATGATGTAAAAGAACGACGAAAAGCCGGAACCAATAAATAACAAATCTAATACGGGATTAGATTGAGAAGTAGGGTAAGATTATTTAGGAACTATGTATGTTCATTCATGACCTAATGTGGTATGTTATGTGATTATGTATTGTAGAGACTATAAAGACTCAAAGGAAACGTAATTATTCTTGTAGAGCGCACGAAAGGCAAGTTTTTCCTAAACCCTTGTCTAACCTTCGTGTTAGTCAGGTTTTCAAATGATTCAAGTTATGAGATGCATGTATGGTTTTAAAGAAAGGGTCGATGCTAGTTTTGACTCGGCTAGACTAATCTTGATAGATTGATTGATTTCTTTATAAGTCTTTCAATATAGAATTGCTAACGTTATCCTATGCCAATTCTTTGGTACGGATATAAGGTAAGTTTGAACATGTATAAACAAATGTATTTTCATCGATTATTCGATGGGCACGTGAGGTTGCCACAACTTAAAAGTACACACGTTTAATGGATGTAGTGTTGATCAACATAGGGTACTATAGGCTGATCACCAAGATGTACTCGTAAGCTATGTCGGATTTACGGACTTTGTGCCGGGTTGTCCTTTTTAAAGAAATTATAAGACGTTCACATCTTGAACAAGAATTGATGAATTGATGAATATTGTTATTGTAAAATGTTTTGAAGGAAAAAGGAAAGCTATTTTGAAGTATTGATAGTACTTCGTAACAATCATCCAGTTATTGAAGATATACGATTCCTATGTTTCAAGCATGCTTTTAAAATGAAATTATTGTACTTGTTGAGCTTGTTATGCTCACTCTTGCTTGAACCATATGAATGCAGCTTAGACCGAATGGACCGAAGGATTCTACAAGGATAAAGAGAAGGATAAAGTGAATGTGTTGATTTCCTATGTAATAGTATAGGTTTGTAATGATAATATTTGATATTATGACAAGAACAAATGTAACGGTTATAAAGAACCTGGGGAATGGTAGTATTGTTTTGGAATATATATAAGACATATTCGTTCTTTTGAGGCATTTCAATTGAATGTTTGTGTGAACTATAGCACCGTGGAGCACCATCTGTCGGGTTGAAAGAGACCCGGATTTGGGGGCGTCACACGTACTTGATTTTGTATAGCGATTCTGGTGACAGAATCTTGTTAAGGAGGGAAGGATGTAATGAATGAATTTTTCAAGTTGTGATTCTGGGGACAAAATCCTTTTAAGGAGGGAAGGATGTAACGATCGAAAAATTTGTAATTTAATTTAAATATTTATGGAATTAAATAAATATTTTAAATAATTTATTTATTGAGGAAAATAAATATTTGATGAATTGTCATGAATTCATTTAGTAGCTAAATTAATTAATGTTAATTGAATCGAGTAATGATAATTTTATTGAAGGATTTAATTTAAGAAATAATTAAATTAAATTAATTGCTTAATATTTAAGAAATTAGTTAAATTAAATGAATTGTTTAATTTAATGGAAATAAATAAAATAAATAAAGTGGTGTGTCTAATTTATTAATTAAATTAGATATATAACTATTTATTAAATTATAAGTGTAATGATAATAAGATTTTTATTATTATTAGTATAAATTGTTAAAATGGGTACATGTGTGACAATTGGAAACTATGTAATATAAATAATATAAAAATAAATTGGTTTAGGGAAAATATGTGGTAGCCAAACAAGGCCTTGTGACCTTTGGCTTATTCAACTGACGCAGACTTTTTATTTTTCTAACGTAAGGAACGTGGGAGAGGCCAGTTATATGGCATACGCGTCTTATTTTTTTCCATAGACTTGTTAGCATAGAAAAAACAGAGGAAGAGAGAATTGCTAAACCTTGTTGTCATCTTTTGCTAGAAAATAATCAAAGATTAAGGTATAACTAATTCTAATTCTCAGACTTGTGATTTTTTATTCTCTGTAAATTGATTTTGGTGGTTTGTGGCTCATACGTTGTGTATATGGTGTGGATTAAGTTGTAGAATCTGTTGTCATCTTGTATCCATGTTGTATCAGTTATCAAATTGTGAGAAATTGGATGTAGAAAGAAAACGAAAATAATAGTGTTTATGTTCATATGTTATGGCCTTAGAAAGTACCAATTTTAGTGGTCAATTTGTGTATAAAACTATAAATTGACGCTGGCATATGGTAGTTCATTGAGATACGAACATAACTTAATTTGAATTAAGTGTTTTGGTCAAGTTTTGAGATGTCAGTGATGATTTTTGTGTAAGAAGTTCAAAAATGGAGTTTTATATGAAAACATGGAATTTTGAGAAATTAAACTAGTTTTATTTGATGATAAATTGTGTTAATCGATTGTAAATGTTAGCAATCATGTTTGTAATAGTATGTACCAAATGTAGATGCTAATTTCATTGTTTGGTGGGTGAAATTCGTGTTAGTTGGGCTAAAAACGACTCTTTGTTCACTCCGGATTCAAGCGTCGTCATCAGAGTACATTAAACAAGAATCGCTACCGTGCCAAGACAAAAAATGGCGCAGCTGCGCAGGTCCCAAGTCTAAGTGTGGCGCAACTGCGCCACACCCTGAACTGAGACAATGAGGTCTGATTATTTCCAGGTCAGGCTTTTCGGACTTATGTTAGTTTAGTGTGTATGTTAATGATGTTAAAACATGTTATAAACTATAATAACAGATGTTAATGTGTTCAAATGCAAAATACAAAGATTTGAAATAATTATTTAAATAAGTTATAAAATGAAACCAATTGAGATGTTTTCGAAAGATAGAGTTGAACGACTAAGTTATGTTGATCAATGTGTAATTTTAGAAGCGTTAAGTATGTTAACCTAAATGGTTAGGTGCGAGGTTAGGGTTATGACCTAAATGATGGTTTAAACCCTAAAGCTAATATTCATACAATTAATTATTGTTGCGATTTCGATGATATGTGTAGGGTAATTGGAGATTATTTCATTTGTGTAACTTACAATCAAGTCAAGTTTTCTAACTCTACCTTGTTATTATTGAGCAAGTTCTTAAATCTTAACTCTTTACATTGAGCAAAGTTTCTAACTTCATTCTTTTCGTATTGAATGCAAGTTCCCATTCCTAAAATTTAATTGCGCAAGTTCCTAACATTCTTTATGAAGATGAGCAAGCTTAACCTATCTTGCATATGTTTGTTCAAGCTTATGTAACTTAATTCGTAATATTAAGCGATATTTAGATTCCTAATTATTATTCAAAGCTTATATTATTCTAATATATTGATTCAAAGAAGATTGTTTTAACTCTTCTATAGCACCTTGCATGTATACCATGTTTACTCAATTATGTATTATTGTTATTCAATCTTTGACTTTGATAGCCTTGTTCAGTTATACATTCTTGTATTAAATCCTTATTTATGAAAATTGAATAAGTGTTCTAAAATTCTAGAAACACTGATAAGCTAGTTCCAAACTAAACTTTCTTTAGTGCGGAAATTCTAAATCCAAACTGAGACGAACAACCCTAACATAGGGGATTTTGTACGTGTAATGTTTAGATGTTTGTGCACAATACATGGTACAAAGGGCTGATGCCCCTGAGTACGTTAAGAAGAGTCTGTATAGTCTAACGACTGTTGAGGTTAAGGTAATAATACCTAAACACCGTGGACATAGTTCGTGGTCATAAGACCCTCAGATAATTAAAGTTCGAACTTGTTTTCTATTTTGATTAAGTGAAACAAGTTCTTTATCATTCAGTATTCGTTGTTCACTCTCATGTTGTTATTATACTATCTTTATGTCAATGAGCAATTGTTTACTCACTCTTGCAATTAAACAATGCAGCTAAAGTTGAAAGAGGTGATGATCCATCTACTAGCAAGGGAAAGGGCAAGATGTCTAAGTGATGAAGAATTGTTTAAAGTTTTAAGATTTGTTTTATTTTATAAAGTATTCCGCAAACCGATGTAATAATTTTAAGGTTAGATTACCTGGGATTTATTTTGAGATTATGATGTAACCCTTTTATGGGAGAGATTATTGTTTAAGTCATTTATTTAATGTTTTATCCTTTATTATAGGTAGTTAGATATAATAGTTTTTGATAAGTGAGCACCAAATTTGGTGGAAATGAAGTACCAAAATTTGGGGGTGTCACAGGTTGGTATCAAAGCTTTAGGTTATGAACCTTAGGTGGGGAAAAACCTTAGGAAGTATCCTTTAAGAAGTCAGAAAATATAGAGGTGATTAACTCTTATCGGGTTTTAAGGAATGGATTAAGGCATCCATTGAAACTGAATAATAAAAGACATTATGTGCTATGTGTTAATAACTTATGTACTCGCGAGTAGCGAAAACTGTTAAGTAAAACTTAAAATATTTTGTTGTCAGGATGTCTAACGAAGGAGGATCCAGTCCAGCTAGAGAGGTGATACCTCAGGTACCTAGTGATGATGAACCCCGGGATATTCACGTAGTGCGAGAACAGTTGATCCAAGAGGATGAGCCTGTGACCAATCCCGAGGAGGATAGTCCTAAGGAGGAGGATGATGAGGAGGATCCTGAGGAGTTTCCACCAAACTCCGTATCGGCTGAGATGTATGATGCTCTGTATGACCGTAACATAGAGTTACAGGATAATGTTGAGGAGCTGAAAGAGATGGTAGAGATGCATCATATTGCATTGGAATAGAAGGAGATAGAGATTCAAGAACTTGACTCAAAACTTGGAAACACGGAGTGGGATCTAGTTCATACCAAAGGTCAGCATGAAGACCTGTTGGCAGTGAACGAGAAGATGAAGACTGACATGGAGAAGATAAAAGATGACTTCAAAGAGGAATCAGCAAAGCGTGCAAGAGTAGAGGATGCTTGTATGAAGGTAACTCAACGTGCAGACCGGGCTGAGGCTAAGGTCCAAGTGAAGAAAGCCAAGATGAAGGAGATGGATTATGCTTTTAATTCGGTGATTAATAGGGCCCAGGATCGAGTCCATTATTACCCACCTCAATTTGAAGACTCGTCGTGGTTTGTGATGGATCGTAGGATGACATATCGCATCATGGAAGAGGAACGTCGAGAGGTAATACGACGTCTTAATATGAATAGATAGAAAATAAGAGTGATAATAATATGTGGTTAATTATGCGAGTAAATAAATTGTGAATCTCTTATTCTGAGATGAATAAAGGGATAGTATAAGTATGTAATCCTAGAATTGGTTTAGTTCAGGAAAGTGGATGTTTATAGCAGATATGCTATCTTTAGTATGTTTAAAACTTTATGAATGAATAAAATATTAGAGTTTATTTGGAATGTTATGTGTTATAGCTTTAATCTTGGAATATTTAAGTTAAAATTTAAATACCCAAGAAGTTGAGTAATGAACTAATAAGCGTATATTTTAATAGAAAATGCCTCCTAGAAGAAGACAACTGTGACACCCCCAAAATAGGTATACACAACACCCATTCTGAGTCGCCAAATACATGGTACAGAAACAACTACAACTTTATTATTACAACAGTAAAACTGTGAGTTTGAATACAAATATTATCTTCTAGACAATATCTATACTCAAATAAATCCTCATCACATTATTGATTCATTATTTTACAAAAATGGTGAGGACTACTAAACAACTCTCTCTAGAATCTTCATTCCATACCCCGACTAGTACTCGCTACATTCTCGCCTCCTGAGAAGAAAAATGGAACAACAAGGAAAAGGGTGAGCTCAACTAGACCGAAGAAGAATATTATGACTAAGATAATATACAACAAATTATCGTTAGTCTTCAACGGGGAAAAATCTGATAGAATACAATAGACAACAAGTTTCAGATCAATATTCGCAGGTGCGAAATAATAATTCATAGAAGAGTTACGTAGAGAATGAAATCTACTATAATCTATGAATTTAACGGTCCATCATCAATATTTTATCCCTGTAACATCAATCAATATGCATCTGGAATCAAATATTCATCTTTTACTCTGACAGCCAAAGATATTCATCGATTAGTCATGTTCATTTAAACACTGCTCATCTTTGCACTCTGGGGCCAAAGATATTCTTCAGAAATCATTCATCTTTGCACTACACAGCCAAAGATATTCTTAAGAAATCATTCATCTTTGCACTACGGGCCAAAGATATTCCATAATATCATCATTTAAGATCGAGGATGATGAAAATATTTTTTAAAAACGAATCCAAAGAAACAAAATGACAAGGATTAAGGATTAAGGATTAAGTACTTGGTTTTATCCACGTCCCAAAAATACCTCAAAAATAATCATAGTGGTGTAAAATTCAAGAATGATCAAAACATGGATACAATCGAGCTAGTATCCGAATAGATATTTTGGACAAAAAGAAGAAATTTTATTTTTCTATTGAATAGTGCCGTGATCGTGAATAGTCATTAGATATCGTGAATAGTAACTCAGACACCAAAAGATAGAAATTCCACAAAAAACATCTTCACGCTTCATTTGAATAGTACTTTCGTGAATAGTAACTTCGTGAATAGTAACTCATGAATAGTAACTCGTGAATAGTAACTCATGAATAGTAACCCCGACATGAAAAAGTTCCAAATTTGATAAAAACTTGGATCAACATTTCAAAGATAATGATATTGAAGAAATAATATCATTACAAAAAAAAATAATATCCCTTACCTCGAAAGATTAGTACTTCTAGCTGGAATACCGGGTATAGTGCTGAAGGGAACTTACACCGTCTAACAATACTCAAAGTATACTCACAAGAATACGCTCAATATATCGAGAGAGAAATAGAGAGAAACTTGGGTTTACGGTGTGTTTTCAATTCTAACCTAAGCACCTATTTATAGGAAAATGCTTAGAACACCAAAGCGAAAAATTGAATATAATATTAATATATTTTTCACATTTTCTTTAGCCCACCTTAGACAACTGATCTCAGCCCATTTGAATCACATGTGAGGCCAACTTAGTTGCAAAAACGTTTTTCTCAAAATAATTAACTAAAACTCCCAAAAATTAATTATTTGAACTTGAACTTCAATAATTCATAATAAATAGCCCTTTCATCAGAAAATTCGAATCTCATGAGTTTTATAGGAAATTCAATTCTCTACAACTTTGCAGAAGAAAGTTTTTCCAAATTCCAAATAGAAATTGACCGAAATCCACAAACAGTGATTTTACAAGCTTATAATCAAATTTCTATTGATAATTGTGTCCACCAACACACAAAACATGTATTAAACATTTAATGAGACAAAATACTCTTCCTCCTCATATACTCATATATCCCACATTCATTGTAAAAATATCACCGTTAATATATTATTAAAATAATATATTTAAATGAATTATTTTATCGAAAAAGATAAAATATTAATTTTCAACAATTGTCATTTTAAAAATTTTCTCCATCTATATCCATATAAAATCAATATTTTCCTCATCATATAAATCAATAATTAATTATTCACAAATAATATTACGTAATCACAATATTGACAACCAAGCGGTTCCTGGAAGAGGGGCTTTCCAATAAGAATTTCTTCTTCTGGCCGCAATTAGATGACCAAACCTCTCCTTAAAGGCGTAACTTTCTAGACATTGCCAATAATGTTATCTAATAATATTATTCAAATAATATGAATTATTGCTTCGATAAAGAAAATCTTTGTGTAATGACAATTATTGAAACAACAATGAATATAAAATATCAACGCAAAAATTATTAACTCGATAAAATCTTTGAGCGGTAATTACGTAACCATTATTGAGTAGTGCCTTCTTACGTAAGAATCAATAATTGGTGCAATACCGTGTGCTACTGTTCAACAACGCGTATTAGTGTTTTTTTAACCACCGGGTATTCCAACAACTACGCCGTTATTTAAAAACAACTTATATTTGTCGTTTTCTTCATCCAATCGCTTTCCGTTATGGGGCCCACACATGGTCGCTACTAAATAAATATTTAATATTCCCCGTAATAAGACGAATATTCCACGACCAAACGAATATTCCCGACGATAATGAATATTTTATAACCACTTGCTTATTTTGAAATATTTGCATATTTAACCCTAACTATCCACATTAATCAAATCAACCCTTACTATTTCAAAATAATAAATAAAGGAAATTCCTTTTATTTAAAAAATTTGGGGTCTTACAACCTCCCTCCTTATGAAATTTCGTCCCTCGAAATTGACGTCGTGCGATACTGTGTTTTGAAAAGGTGAGGATACCTCGCTTTCATTTCTGCTTTCCAATTCCTGTGTCATTTCCTCTATAGCATGATTCCTCCACAAAACTTTAACTTGTGGTATAACCTTTCTTGGCGTAGGACATGCTCCTTCCTATCCAAAATTTTGACAGTACCTCCTCATACGTTAAGTCTTGGCTATCTCGTGCGGTTCTAACTCTATAACGTGGTTCGGGTCTTTCACATATTTACTGAAATGCGGATATATGAAACACATTATGAACACGAGACATACTTGGAGGTAACGCAAGTCTATATAGGCTACATTTCCTACTCGATCAAGAATTTGAAATGGACCAATAAATCATGGATTGAGCTTTCCTCTCTTCCCAAATCTTGTAACTCCCTTCCATGGAGCAATTCGCAACAATACATGATCCCCACATTAAATTCCACGTCCTTTCGATGAAGATCCGCATAACTCTTTTGTCGATCTTGTCTTGCTTTGTATACGTTGTCGAATCATTAGTCATACGTACTAACTCCTCAGTCCCAACAATGTTGCTTCACCCACCTCATCCCAACATATTGGAGAACGACATTTTTGTCCATATAATGCTTGAATGGAACCATGCCTATATTTGTTTAATAACTATTGTTGTATGAGAATTCCACCAATGGCAAGTACTTATCCCAACTTCCTTTGAAATCTAGGACACGAGTTTTAATATATTTTCAAGAGTTTGAGTAGTCCTTTACGATTGCCCATCCGTTTTGAGGATGGTATGCCAAACCCAGATCGTAAATTCGTGCCCATAGATTTCTGAAAACTAACCCAAAACTATGGATACCGCATGCCATGCAATCTCACAATCTCATTTACGTACATACGAGAAAGACGTTCAAGGGAATAAGTCTCTCGTATCGGTAAGAAATGAGTAGACTTGGTTAATCTATCAACAATAACCCAAATCGCATCTATGCCTTGAGAAACCTTGGGAAGATTAGTAATGAAATTCAGGGTAATGTGTTCCCACTTCCATTTCAAAATCTCAAGTGGTTGCAATGGACCCTTTGGCACTTGATGCTCTGCCTTTACATGTTGATAAGTTAAACATCTCGAGATAAACTACGCGATCTCTCTCCTCATATTGCTCCACCAAAATGTATGTTGAAGATCATAATACATTTTGGTACTCCCAGGATGGATTGCAAACAATGTGTTGTGTGCCTCCATCATGATTCTATCTTCAAATCAAAATCATTAGGAATGCAAAGTGCAGAGTTGACTCGTAGTATTCCTTCTTCATCAATTCTAAGCTTAGGAATAGCTCCTTCTTGTACTTTCTTCTTCTTCATACGCATCACTCCGGCCTGGGGGCTTGAGCAACCTTAACTTTTTCTATTAAAGTTGGCTCTATCGCGATACTTGACATCATCGCACTCGTTCCGCATGATCTTCTACTCAACGCGTCAGCTACCACGTTCGCTTTTCCAGGGATGGCATGATCGAAACATGTGCTGAAATGAGTCTCCTCTTGAGTTCTTGAAGCTCTTCCCACATTCCTTGCTCCATTCGAATTTTGTATCTCTACGAGTCACCGTTGCGTTAATGGAATAGCGATTCGAGAATATCCTTCAACGAATCTCGATAATAACCAACTAAGCCTAAAAGCTACGTATTTCGATTCTTCGACTTAGGTTGCTCTCAATCTGTGACTCATATCCCAATCTTGGATAAAGACGTCACAATGACACCTATCGCTTTTACTATCGCATCGAATATGACGTCCCCTACGAGAGTTCCGCTTAGGTGAATTCCACAAAGGAAGTCACAAGATAAAGGCTCGGTACCAAATTCTATAGTTGAATTTTTAACTCACGAAGTTCAATAGAGCCATTCGATATGAGATTTTAGAAATGAGTTTTGTCTGGGGTTCAAAGTCGATACAAAATTTAATATCGAGCTTTGGGAGTAAGCCAAGAAATTCTTCAGAAATACGTCGGGAAAAATCAATAACAACAGAATATTATTCAAATCGGCGTGTCTTTATTCAAATCCATAACATGGACTAAGAAAATTTGACATCCGTAATAAACGAATGACTTCATGGCTTGATATGAAAATGTTTGACTACAATGGTTTGATTGCTTGAATTCGAATAACAGGTTGCTTAGGAATATGAAAACTAACAACCTTACGAAAATAATCAATTTCGGCATGATGAGTAGTTAACCTTAAAATCACATCAAAAACAAATATCTCTATAGAAATAAGGTTAACAAGTAATGTGATAGTGCCAACCTGAATCAAGCAAGATTTATAAACAGTGGATGTGATGAAAGTTTCTCCTAACGGAGTTTCCACAGATAGGTCAAAGTCTAATTTCTCCGGAGTCAAGTTTAAACGTTGGCGCAAAGTAGAGAGATAAAAGAATGGGTAGAACGATATCTAGTAAGGTATATACTTACAAGAATTTATAATTGACTAACCTGTACTAACCGTTCGGGTTCCTTGCATTTTGACCGGCCACGACAAACGCTCTTCCAAGAACCGTTGACTTTGACTTTTACGGGACATCCTTTTGAGTCACCATTCTCATTGGACTGGTTTCGATATCGCATAATCTCGAAGCGATATGTCCTTCTTTTCCATAATTATAGCATACCTTAAACTGTTGTGGGCGGTTTGAGCATATGTCCCTCTTTCCGCATTTTGTAACATACGACCGGGTGGTCGTTCTCCTCCCTTAAAACTAGTTGCTCAGCGTGGACGTCTTCACATGGTCGTTGTTGAATCTCCTCTTTTTAAAATCTCCTCCCGACTCGCTTCTTCTATTTTCATGGCCACGATTACCACCGGAGTGGTTACCGCCTTTATCCGTATTCTTCTTTCTCCGTTTGGTTATCGTTATTCGATGACTCGCTATCTTGAGATATGATCCTCGGTTATGGTCCCTCGGTTGAACGTACTCGTTATCTCGCTCTAACAACCGAGCCACATTGACAACATCCCGAATAGAGAGAAAATTTATGAGAAATGAGATATTGGCGTATGTCGGGTTTCAAACCTCTCGAAACATCCGCGTCATCGTTCCTCATTCTCCACCAAATGAGGTGCAAACACGGATAACTCTCCGCGAACTTCGCCTCATCTTTGGGACACCGTCATGTTATTACGCTCTAGTCTAATAAACTCCACTTCCTTCATATAGCCAGAATACTTTCGTGGAAGTACTTGTCATTGAATTGCTTCTGAAAACGTCTCCCATGACATCTTTGAGTGCGGTTTGGATGGATACGCTTCCACGATTCCCACCGATGTCTGCCTCGCCACGGAACATAAAGGTGGCGAATGGAACTTCTGTTCCTCCATGCATCCCAAGACATCGAATATCTTGGTAATTTGTTTGACCCACGCTCCGCCTTTAATCGGATCCGGCTTTCCCAATTACGTGGTCCCAACTCTTTGAATCGCTTGGCATGACCACTCGTGAATTGCTATCATTTCCTCCCGTATTTTGAACACGAGTCTCCTCTCTTTTGATTTTGCATGAACTGCAAAAAGCTTCTAAACATCCCTCGTTCATCATCTCGCTTTCGGTTGGTGTTGTTCACGGAGGAACATTGCCACTTTGTTACCGTTCTCCTCGTTGGTGAGTACAGGCATCTCCACGGTCTCATTTACTCCACTTTATTAATATTCTCGATTGACATTCTCAAATCTTCGCCATAAAATAAGGGTTAATTAAGGAAATCAATATATCACATAATATCCTATATATTGACCAACTAACAAATAAGCTTAGGTAGGACACACTAGCGAAGGATTTACTCGTCTCTCCCCTCCTAGTTCTATTCCCGATCTCACCAGAGATCATATCCTAAGCTCGATACCAACCGTGGCGCCCCCAAAATAGGTATACACAACACCCATTCGAGTCGCCAAATACATGGTACGTAAACAACTACAACTTTATTATTACAACAAGAAATCGTGAGTTTGAATACAAATATTATCTTCTAGACAATATCTATACTCAAATAAATCCTCATCACATTATTGATTCATTATTTTACAAAAATGGTGAGGACTACTAAACAACTCTCTCTAGAATCTTCATTCCATACCAGAGACTAGTACTGCTACATTCTCGCCTCCCGAGAAGAAAAAAATGGAACAACAAGGAAAAGGGTGAGCTCAACTAGCCCAAGAAAGAATATTATGACTAAGATAATATACAACAAATTATCGTTAGTCTTCAACAGGAAAAATCGATAGAATACAATAGAACAACAAGTTTCGAGATCAATATTCAGAATGGCGGAAATAATAATTCATAGAAGAGTTACGTAGAGAATGAAATCTACTATAATCTATGAATTTAACGATCCATCATCAATATTTTATCCTCAGTAACATCAATCAATATGCATCTCGAATCAAATATTCATCTTTGCACTATAGGCCAAAGATATTCATCGATTAGTCATGTTCATTTAAACACTGTTCATCTTTGCACTACAGGCCAAAGATATTCTTCAGAATCATTCATCTTTTTTGCTACGTGCCAAAGATATTCTTAAGAAATCATTCATCTTTTGCACTACTGAGGCGAAAGATATTCCATAATATCATCATTTAAGATGAGGATGATGAAAATATTTTTTAAAGCGAATCCAATGAAACAAAATGACAAGGATTAAGGATTAAGGATTAGTACTTGGTTTTATCCACGTCCAAAAATACCTCAAAATAATCATAGTGGTGTAAAATTCAAGAATGATCAAAACATGGATACAATCGAGCTAGTATCCGAATAGATATTTTGGACAAAAGAAGAAATTTTATTTTTAATGAATAGTGCCAGATCGTGAATATAGTAACTCAGACACCAAAAGATAGAAATTCCACAAAAAACATCTTCACGCTTAAGCTTAATGAATAGTACTGCGTGAATAGTAACTTCGTGAATAGTAACTCATGAATAGTAACTCGTGAATAGTAACTCGTGAATAGTAATCCCGACATGAAAAAGTTCCAAATTTGATAAAAACTTGAGATCAACATTTCAAAGATAATGATATTGAAGAAATAATATCATTACAAAAAAATAATATCCCTTACCTCGAAAGATTAGTACTTCTAGGAATAATCTAAGGTATAGTCTTTGAAGGAACTTACACCGCCTAACAATACTCAAAGTATACTCACAAGAATACGCTCAATATATCGAGAGAAATAGAGAGAAACTTGGGTTTAATTGTGTTTTCAATTCTAACCTAAGCACCCTATTTATATGGAAAATGCTTAGAACACAAAGCGAAAAATTGAATATAATATTAATATATTTTTCACATTTTCTTTAGCCCACCTTAGACAACTGATCTCAGCCCATTTGAATCACATGTGAGGCCAACTTAGTTGCAAAAAACGTTTTTCTCAAAATAATTAACTAAAACTCCCAAAAATTAATTATTTCGGAACTTCGGAACTTTAATAATTCATAATAAATAGTCCTTTCATCAGAAAATTCGAATCTCGCGAGTTTTTATAGGAAATTCAATTCTCTACAACTTTGCAGAAGAAAGTTTTCCAAATTCCAAATAGAAATTGACCGAATCCACAAACAGTGATTTTACAAGCTATAATCAAATTTCTATTCAATAATTGTGTCCACCAACACACAAAACATGTATTAAACATTTAATGCCACAAAAATACTCTTCCTCCTCATATACTCATATATCCCACATTCATTGTAAAAATATCACCGTTAATATATTATTAAAATAATATATTTAAATGAATTATTTTATCGAGAAAAGATAAAATATTAATTTTCAACAATTGTCATTTTAAAATTTTCTCCATCTATATCCACATAAAATCAATACTTTCCTCATCATATAAATCAATAATTAATTATTCACAAATAATATTACGTAATCACAATATTGACAACCAAAGTGCAGTTCCCAGAAAGAGGGGGCTTTCGAATAAGAATTTCTTCTTCTTCTTGGTAGCAATTAGATGACCAAACCTCTCCTTAAAGCGAGAACTTTCTAGACATTGCCAATAATGTTATCTAATAATATTATTCGGATAATATGAATTATTGCTTCGATAAAGAAAAATCTTGTGTAATGACAATTATTGAAACAACAATATATAAAATATCAACGCAGCAATTATTAACTCAATAAAATCTTTTAAGCGATAATTACATAACCATTATGGAGTAGTGCCTTCTTACGTAAGAATCAATAATTGGTGCAATACTGGTGTGCTTCTCTTTGTTCAACAACGCGTATTAGTGTTTTTAACCACCGGGTATTCCAACAACTACTACAGTTATTTAAAAACAACTTATATTTGTGCGTTTTCTTCATCCAATCGCTTTCATTATGGGGCCCACATGGGCGGTCGCTGGCCGTCGCATTTAATATTCTAGGCAAGATGAATATTCCACGACCAAACGAATATTCCCAAGCGATAATGAATATTTTATAACCACTTGCTTATTTTGAAATATTTGCATATTTAACCCTTAACTATCCACATTAATCAAATCAACCCTTACTATTTCAAAATAATAAATAAAGGAAATTCCTTTTTATTTAAAAAATTTCGGGGTCTTACAACAACCACGATAACAAGTACCTCTTAAGGGGTCTACTAACAATAACAATGAGACTAACGTTAATCCAGTTCAGCAGTTGGTAGCTTTGTTGATGGGAGCACTTACAAATCAACCGCAAGCTCAAGTTACGACTTTCAAAGAGTTCAAAGCGGTCGGACCGCCAGAGTTTCAAGGGTCTATGAATCCAGTGGAAGCCCAAACCTGGATCATGGAAATAGAGAAGGTGTTCGATGTTGCTAGGGTTAATGAAGATCAGAAGACTGTGTTTGCAACATTCATGTTGAAGTCTGAAGCTAGCTACTGGTGGCAAGCAAATAAAGTTCGTGGAGGACAAGGAGTGGTAGCGTGGGATAGATTTAAGGAGATGTTCTTTGAAATGTACTTTCCAAAGGAGTTCTCGAACCGGTTGGAGGTGCAATTTCTTGAACTTAAGCAAGGAACTATGACGGTGCCAGAATATGCTGCGAAGTTTAACGAGTTGGCAAGGTTTGCCACTTATCAAGTCAATATGAATGAGCTTAAGGCGAGAAGGTTCGACAAGGATTGAAACCCTGGCTGTATAACAAGGTTTCAATGTTCCAGTTAAATATATTTGCGGCTGTACTAACAGATCGGAAAAGGCAATCATCGCAGAAGGTAGAAGCGATGCCTTGACCAAAATCTGACAAGATCGAAGAAGAGGAAGAATGATAACGAGAATAAGGCTGGGTGGAAGTAATGTTGGAAGTAACCATCGAAGAGGAAATGGAACGAGAATTCGACTACGGGAGGACAAAGAAGAAAAAAGTTTGAAGCTTGTGCTACTTGTGGAAAGAATCATCTTTGGGGTATGTTTGAAGGAAAGCGAGTGTGTTTCAACCGTGGTCAGGAGGGACACATTGCACCGAACTGTTTTAGTCCGAAGAAAGGAGCATGTTTTACCTGCGGTTCAAAGGATCACATGGCTCGTGATTGTCCTAAGAAGCCAGCAGGAAGTGCAAGTGGTGGAAAAGGAAACAACAATGGTGGTGGTGCATTGACCATCATCGGACCATTTCGATTAAGCCGACTCTCTTGCGCAAGAACTTTCAATATGACCGTGCAGGATGTTGTTCAGTTTAAGGATGTGGTGTCAGGTATCATTCTGATTAATGGTATTAATGCTTATGTACTATTTGATTCAGGTGCTAATTGTTCATTTATATCCGATGAATTTGCTCAGAATTTAGATTTGCCTCAGGAAGAATTAAAATTTCCCTTAAGTATAGAGATTGCAAATAAGTAAGTAATTCCTATTAGATTTGTATATAAGAATTATAAAGTGGTTATAAAGGGTCAAGAGATGAGGGTAGACTTGATACCAATTAGACTGGGGGAGTGTGATGTTATACTGGGAATGGATTGGTTATTCAATCATAGAGCAGTGATAGATTGCCAAAGAAAGTGTGTTAACCTTATGACTCCGTCAAAGGTTGTGTTCTATGGCAGCAAATCACCTCGACAAACAAGTTGTATGATGATGATGCAAGCCAAGAAGTTGTTAAGACAAGGATGTGTAGGATACTTAGCCTACATAGTTGATACACAAAAGAAAAGTGCGAAGTTAGAAGAGATACCGATCATAAGAGATTTTGCAGACGTATTTCCAAACGATTTGTCGGGTCTTCCGCCAGATCGACAAATTGAGTTCGTGATTGATTTAGTACCAGGAACAGGCCCGATATCTAAGGCACCATATAGAATGGCCTTGGTAGAGATGAAAGAGTTGATGGTGCAACTGCAAGAATTGCTCGACAAGAAGTATATCCAGCCGAGCATATCGCCATGGGGAGCGCCAGTGTTATTTGTTAAGAAGAAGGATGGATCGATGCGGCTCTGCATTGACTATCGTGAATTGAATAAGGTTACGATTAAAAATAAGTATCCGTTACCAAGAATTGACGATCTGTTTGATCAACTGAAGGGTGCGAGATATTTTTCAAAGATAGACTTAAGGAGTGGTTATCATCAGTTGAAGGTGAGGCGGAAGACGTCTTTGAAGATTTTATTGTAACTTCGGTATGGTCATTACGAGTTTACGGTTATGTCATTTGGTTTAACCAATGCACCTGCAGCATTCATGGATTTGATGAACAAGGTGTTTAAACCATTCTTAGATAAATTTGTGGTAGTGTTTATTGGCGATATCTTGGTGTATTCTAAGACCAAGGAAGAACATGTTGAACATTTAAAAGTGACGTTGGAGACATTGAGAAAGGAGAAGTTATACGCAAAATTTTCAAAATGTGAGTTTTGGATGGAACGTGTATACAGCTTTCTCGGGCATGTTATTGATAAAGACGAATTTCGGTAGATCCATCAAAAGTTGAAGTCAGTAGTAAATCGGGATCAATAGAAGACACCGCGTCGAGATAAGGAGTTTCTTAGGATTGGCGGAGTTACTATAGGCATTTTATTCAAGATTTTCCAAGATCGCGACCCAGTTGTGAATTTAATTTAAACTGTGGAAGGCGGTTAAGTTTGTTTGGACGGAGAAGTGTGAGGAAAGTTTTCACGAATTGAAGAAGAGATCGAGCTCAAAGACCATGTTGTCATTGCACGATGATCTGAGAATTTTGTGGTGTATAGTGACGCATCGCATAAAGGACTAGGTTGTGTGCTTATGCAGAATGGCAGAGTTATTGCGTATGCATCACGTCAATTAAAAGATTATGAAAAGGGGTATCCGAGTCATGACTTAGAGTTGGCTGCGGTAGTGTTTGCCTTGAAGATTTTGAGACATTATCTTTACGGAGAGAGGTGTGAGATATATACTTCCAATAAAAGTCTGAAGTATATCTTTACACAAAAAGACTTAAACATGCGACAAAGAAGATGGTTGGAACTAATCAAAGATTATGATTGCGAGATTTTCTATCATCCTGGAAAGGCGAATGTTGTTGCTGATGCCTTAAGTAGGAAGGGACAAGAGAAGTTAATGTTGTTGACTACTCAGGATAAGTTGGTGTCAGAAATGGCTAAAATGGAGTTGGAAAATAAATATCCGACAGAAACCGATGAAAAGTTGTTCTAGGTGGGAAACAGTTCAACGTTGGTAGAGAAAGTGAACAATGCACAAATTCAAGATGAAGACTGCGAAAAGATAAAACAGAAAATAGCTGAAGGTGAGGAAAACAAATTCAAAATCGATTCGGAAGGGTTACTTCGGTTCGAAGGGAGAATTTGGGTACCGCAAGTACCAAAAATTAAAGAAGAAATTCTGAGTGAAGCTCACAACTCAAGATATTCGATTCACCCTGGAAGTACGAAGATGTACCAAGATCTTAGACATCATTTTTGGTGGCCGAATATAAAGAGGATGTGGTGAGTGTGTGTGTAAAATGTAACGATGTCGAAAGTTAAAGTTTGAACATCAAAGGCCAAGCGGATTGTTACAACCGTTAGAGATACCAGAATGGAAATGGGAGCATATCACATTGTATTTTGTGGTAGGACTTCCAACGACTCAGCAAGGTTATGACGCCGTTTGGGTGATTGTTGATTGATTGACGAAGTCGGCACACTTTTTACCGATCAAGATTCGATTTACCCTAGATCGGTTAGCAAAACTGTACATGAAGGAAATCGTGTCAAGACACGGTGTACCTGTGTCCATTGTGTCAGACAGAGATCCACGTTTCACATCTAATTTCTGAAAACGACTACAAAAATGTTTGGGAACACAGCTAAGAATGAGCACATCATACCATACTCAAACCGACGGACAAAGCGAGAGAACCATCCAAACACTAGAAGATATGCTCAGAGCATGTATTATGGATTTCAAGGAAATTGGGATGATCATTTACCGTTGGTTGAATTTTCATATAATAATAGTTATCACGCGAGTATTGGCATGCCGCCTTACGAAGGGTTATACGGCAGAAAATGCAGAACTCCGTTATGCTGGGATGAGGTAGGAGAACGTCAGCTATTAGGTCTAGAGTTGGTGCAACAAACCGTCGAAATCATCAAGGTGATTCGAGCAAGATAGATAGTTGCACAAGATAGACAGAAGAAATATGTCGATCAGCACCGACAAAATCAGGAGTTTGATGTTGGTAGTTATGTTTTCTTGAAAGTATCTCCCTCGAAGGGGAAAATTTGATTTGGCAAGAAAGGGAAATTAAGCCCTAGGTTTATAGGTCCTTTCGAAGTGCTTCGATGGGTTGGCGAAGTGGCGTACGAGGTAGCCTTAATGAAAGTAGTATGCACACAAGCCAATCATGTTTGATGATAAAGCATATACTTTGTAACAATCTTATTCATTTATTAATAAAAATATTAATTTATTAAAGGCTTTTAATTATCTACATGATGCTGTTTTATAATATGTGATAAACCCATAGTTCTAAGCAATGCTTTTAGAATAATGATGATGATCATTCTAATGAGATCTAAATTCTTAGAAAGCTTAAAACTAAAATAGTTCCCAATCGTTGGATTACTAAATTGGGGATTAGTAAATCCGGATAGATTGGTACATACGTTAACTTGCTCATTGGATGAGGATGATTGATCTCATGATCATTTGTGTGGAGACACTAAAGCAAGTATGTAGGTGCTTATTAGAGAATAAGTTCATTTGAGCGTGGCTCGCTAAGGAATACCTAATGGAGTTTTATTTGCTGTCGATAGGAATTCTGTAGTGATAGTAGTACAAGTAATCCTTGGACTTGAGATCATCATAGTATCTTGTGTATGATGAGTTATACTTTGACTTATTCCTTAAGACCCTTAGGGTATATCAAAGGGTATGCTTGGGTATAATAAGTTGTATATGGAGATAATGTATGATCAATAAAGAATCTACCACTTCTAATAAAAGAAGAAATGTCCTATGTGATTCGATAAATGACAACCCAATGTAGTCCTTGGCGGCGAAAGCGTAATGAAATTAGAAAGGAGTTTCTAATTTGCATTATTTGGAGTTATGCATTTAAGGATCGAAATACATATAATTAAATAAAATAAGACTTGACATAATTTCATGTCTTATATTTAATTGGGACATTGTATGGTGGAAGGATTGAATTATACGGTAACTATTTACTCAAAGGTTCTTTTATGATTAATGTTGAAATCTATATTATCTGGAAAGTCGTTGATCATTAGGGAGGCTTATCCTATTGTAGAATAAATATTATTTATTTAAATAAATTAATTATTTAATTTATTTATTTAAATAAGATTATAATTGTTCTAATTGATTTATTCACAACCTAGGTAATATGGAGAACCTAAAGGGTCACACCATAAAAGGAAGAATAATTATTTAAGAAGTTAATGGCATAATCGTAATAATATAGTTAAGTATATTTAATTTAATCTATGGTGATAGAATAAATTAAATAGCTTAATATTTATTATTTAATATTTTAGAAATATTAAATATAAATTAATAAGAGGAGTCTTATTAATATTATTACAATTATTATTATTTTAATTTCTAAAAGAGTTTAGGAATTAATTTAATATAAGTACTCTCATTTATTCCTAATTGTATTAGGAAGGAAAATTAATTAAAGGAGTTTAATTAATTATCCCTAATAAGATTAGGGAGCTTAATTAATTAAAAGAATTTAATTAATAAAATAAAACTCAATTCCTTAATTGTTAAGGTGGGTTGCCCACATCTATAATTAAGAGGAGTCTTATTATGGGTGGCAGGGGGTTGTTGATTTTTCAACATACGACATAATTCCAATTGTTGGGAGAGTACACCCTTTCTATAGAGATAGAAAAACTAGGGTTTAGCCAACCACCCTTTTCTTGAATCATTATTATTCCTTGGTGGATCACCTCTAGAGGCCAAACATTTGGATGGCTAACGTTGATCAAAGGAAGGAACCAAACCCGGTGGATTCAAGATTGAACGCGAAAGGATTTGGAGGTGAACTTGTACCTGAGGAAGCTCGATCTTCAAGGGTATGATTTATTCTTTATCTTTTCGTTTAATTAATAATTGTGCATCAAGGGTGATCCGGGTATATGGTTTGTAAATTTTTTAAACTCTGATTTTACACGCTTCCGCATTAATTTTGCAATTTGATTACTTTCATGAATATTACAAACCTAACACTTAACTCCAGAGTTAATGCATATCCATAATGTTTTCCACATCTCGGTATTGAGACCATATAAGCTTGATTATAGGCATGTTATAAAATATGAGCTGTGACGCCCCCAAAATAGGTATATAACACCCATTCTGAGTCGCCAAATACATGGTACAGAAAGCAAACTACAACTTCAATAATACAATTGTCGTGCAAAATACGACAACACATACTGTTAGTTTAAATACAAATAATGTTTTCTAGACAATATCCACACTCAAATAAGTCTTCATTACAATTATTCAAACACTATTTTACAGAAATAGTGAGGACTGCTAAAACATCTTTCTAGAACCATCACTCCATACCACGACTAGATCCTACTATGTTCTCACCTCCCCGAGGGCGAAAAATGGAACAAAAAGGAAAAGGGTGAGCTCAACTAGCCCGATAAAAGAATATTATGACTAAGATAATATACAACAAATTATCATTAGTCTTCAACAGGAAAAATCGATAAAATATAATAGACAACAAGTTTTAGATCAACAACTACAAATGAAAATGAGAATCCATTAGAAGAGTCAAGTAGAGAAAGAATTCCACTATCTTCTAAGATTTAAAAGTCCATCGTCAATTTTTATCCTGTAACATCAATCAATATACATCTTGAATCAAATATTCATCTTTGCACTACAGGCAAAGATATTCATTTTATATCACCAATTAATCATGTTCATCTCAACACTGTTCATCTTTTACACTACGGGCCAAAGATATTCATCGATTAATCATTTATCTTTTTCCTACGGGCCAAAGATATTTAGTAATATCATCATTTAGGACCGAGGATGATGAAAAATATTTTAAAGAAAACGAATCCAAAGTGAGACGGAAGGACAAATAGTAGGGATTAAGTATAACAGTTTATCCAAGATCAATAATAATAACTCTTGTGAATATTTTCTATATAAATAAATAAGAAATTTTGCATATAAAAAAGAAAGAAAGTTATTATTTTATTTTCTAATGAATAATATTTGCAATAATTTAATGTATATATATAATAAATAAAATTTATTTATTACATGAATAATTTTAAATAATTTTAATTTTATTTTCAAATTATTAATCATTATAACATATATACTTATAATAATTAATTTTATAGTAGAAATGTCTTTATTATTTATTTTCTATGAAAATATGATTTTTATATTATTTAAATAATATATGAAATGATTATTAGAATTATAATAATAAATATTTTTATTATATGAATTTGTTCAGAATATTTAAGTTAATTATTTTAGCTTAATTATTGATGTTAGATATGAAAATAAATCGATATATGGAATCCAAACCCTAAATTTGGGTTTTATCAAGATGGATGAGAATAATAATATAATATTAATTATATTTTAATTTTTTTCGATCTATAAATATGTATTGTAAATGTGTAGATGATAATGGTGGGCCAAATATGGTAAATTATGTCATAACCCTCATATATCGTGTTATTAAACCCCTAATTGTTAAACTTCGGTTATGAGTTCGAGAGCAGTAGTAGTAATAATTGTGTTATATGAATTTTCTTGTGTATTATTATATAATTTACGTAATTAGGAAAAACCCTAATTATTATTTGAAAACCCTAATTTGCTAAAATTAGAAACCCTAATTACTATTTTTTAGTAAATTATAATGATAATTAGGAAACCTAATTGTTAATTTGGGAACCCTAATGATGTTAAGGAACCCTAATTATTTAAACCCTAATTTTCTATTAAAAACCTTAATTTCTATTAAAAACCTAATTTAATTAGTGTGTTTAAAATTAAAATTTTATTACACTTTAATTTTTTTAATTGTCCAAATCCTAAAAATTATTTGGGAAACTTTAAGATGTAAAATCTAGTGATTAAACCCTAGATTTAATAACATTGACAAGAATACCCTTGAAATTAAAAATAATTACCAAAATACCCTTTTGTCCCATTAGTTGAATTATTGGTTGACAAGATCTAGCAAAAATCGGCCACCACCACCCTAGACCTACCTATGAGCCTATAATCTATGGCACATCACATGATCGACCATCCCATACATGTGCATACATGATTTGCTAGATTTAAGAGAGAAAAAGTGCTCATTTTTTCAAACTATTCACAAGCACTTAGCCATTCTCTCTCAAGCTCAAACCCACGAAATTCTGGTGTTAGATCAGTCCCCAATCAATCCCCACGAACACCAATATCAGATCAGAAGAACAGAATCAAAATCAAAGCTTAGAAAAGGTACAAAAACCCTAATTTAAAAATTCTGTGATTTGATGTTAGATCTTATAATTGATTGTTAAAATATGTTGTATGGGGTGTTAATCAATGATCTGGGTTGCTAGATGTTAGATCCATAACATCTAGAGGCTCGGATTTGAAGTTTTAAAAAATCTGGAAAACATTTTTTTTTTGATGTCTGACAGTGAATGTCAGGCCTTGTATATCTCTAAAGGTGTTAGAGTTTTGTGTTTTAAGTGTTGGATCTTGTAGTATGATGTAAGATCATGAATCTGGAACTGGAATCATGGTCATATTTGTTGTAGATTAAAAGATATTAAAGGTCAAAGTGAAGTTAGTTGGATTGATCGAAATTCTCGAGTTTCAATCAACCCGAAACCTCGTAATTTCGATTTTAATATTTAGAGCTTATCTTCTTGCTGATCCGTTATATTATGGACATGTTCTTGTTATATACTTATATACTGACATGAGTACTACATATATATGTTTTTATATTACCCAAATACGTAATGAGAATCGAATTGAGAGTTGATCAAACTTGGTAGTGGAAAGCGCTTTCAAGAACATTTATGGAAAACCCGAAAAAGTTCAAGAAACGATTCCGGGAGGATACTTTAATGCGACCATAATCTAGAGATTTGTTTGTTGTTATGGTGTTTGTATGTAATAGATCTCTTCACCTACACACATACTACAACCTTGAACTTTTATATCACAAAAAACATGACGAGAATCATGTAATTGGAAGCTTAAAAAGTGATAGGTTGATTACATTTCTTCATTTACGGGTAAACCCGAAATGAAAACACTCTTACAAACATGTTTGCTAGCTTAGCTCTCGGTTTGATTAATTGTGTTTAGACCTTACCATGGCTTGAAACATGTTCTATGATAGTTTGTCTAAATAGCCCGAATGAGCGAAAATATTTACCATGAGCAGTTTTGATTTAAGGCCACAAAAGGCGGCGTTGACCAAGCCATGACTATCATTTTCTCGGGCGACCCGAATATGATGAACACGTTCGACAACATGTTCGATGCTTAGATATCCCTCATGTTGTATGATTTGGTCCGAAATGGTTATGCACATGTATTTCTTACATACATACTACTAATATTTAATCAATATCATGTCCGAAAAAGATTAGATTAGAAGAATGATTGATGGTCAAAGGAGGTACCCTTGAGCATTTGATTATCGGTGTTCTTGAGCCTCAAGAACACCTATCGCGACAAAAAGCGCATCACTAAAGCCTTTAGCGACGGATTTAATTAATTATTTTTTTTATAATTTTGAAAAATACATTAAAAATAGAAATAAATTCCTAAAATTATAAAATCAAAAAATTATTTTAAAATAAAAAATTAACTTTTAATAATTTGACATATTTTTCATAAATATTAATATTTATTTGGATATTATTGGTATTTAAATTATTTAATAAATGCATTAAATAAATTAATTAAAAATGATTTTATTGTATTAAAAATCATTTTAAATAATAATAAGGTATTTAATAATATTTTAAGTTATAAAACATAACTTTTAATATTTTAAGATAAGTTTCATTAATTATTAAATATTAATGATATTAGATTTATTTAGTAATTATATTAAATAAATTAATTAAAAATGATTTTAATATTATAAAAATCATTTTAAATGAAAATAAATAGTTTAAAAATATTTTAAGTTATAAAATATAACTTTTGATATTTAAAGGTAAATTTCATTAATAATTTAATGTTAATGATATTAAGTTTATTTAATAAGTATATTGAATAAATAGTTTAAAAATGGTTTTATTGAATTAAAAATCATTTAAAAAGGAAATAAATGAATTAAAAATATTTTAAGTTATCATTAATGACTTTTAATATTTTGATAAATAATAAATTAATATTCTAATATTAATGGTAATTATTTAAAAATGATTTTAAATGTTTTAAAAATCATTTAAGGGTAATATTAATACTTTAAAAATATTTTGAGTTATTATAAATAACTTTAATATTTTGGCAATAGTTTCATTAATAGTTTAATATTAATTAAATATTAATGATAATAGAATTAGTTAATATTTAAATCATTTAATAATGATTTTAGTGTTTGAAAATTCATGATAAAAGTATAATAATTATTTAAAAATTATTATAAGGCTATGAAAAATAATATGACTGATATTTAAAATATCTAATCGAATATTGAACTACAGATTAGAGTTTTAGACTCGATAATTACAAATAAAGCCAGTTCGGTATATAGAAATATTTGAAAATTGATCTGAACTTAGATAAATTGACTAGATATGTGTTTGTTAGTGAATCAATAATTTATTAAACATATGTGACAATGTGATTAGGTTATGTCTTTGTTGCAATTAAGCGATCTTATATGTGTTACGATATATTATTCTAATCGAACGAATGATCTTATTAATGATAGGTGTTTGTATAAAAGATTAATCTAAGTTGAGTTATTATAGCGGCAGCTCGAGTGAAATATCTAAACCTTATGCACTACTTTTATTTAGTGCAAACAGTATATCATGTTATCTGAAGTTTCCTAAACTTACTCCAATTATTATTGAGTAAGTATCCAGAACTATTCTTTATATTGTGCAAGTATCTTACTTTTGCATTTACTTTATCTGATGGACATGAGTAAGAAAGTTTCAAAATTATATTATTATTGTGCTGCGGATTATTAACTCTATTATTATTGATTATGTATCCAATCTTTGTATTCATACAAGTTCTTACATTATCCGATAATTGTATTATTGTATAATTTAGATATTTATTACATTAGTTAATTAGTATATAGGGTTAGACAAGTGTCCCCACTTGGATAACCATTGTATTAATCATATGTTGATACATACTTATTGATTTCAAGTATGTATACGTTGACTTAAAAGCCGTCTAAGCTATTTGATTCAGCTAGACATAAAAATATTGTTGAACAAGATAGAACGTTATTGTATCCAACTAGATTGTTTTGGTTTGGATTCCCGACTAAGTATGAACATCCCGAATATGGGAAAACTTTTGTGCACCTAAGGTGGATAGAGTGAACGATAATATCGTTCTTGCATGTAGTATTGATCAATACAGGGCATAACGGGTTGATCACCCCCCGTGCCCGTAAGTTATGACGGTTTACAGATGAATTTCTGTTTAACCTTTTCGAAAATAGAAAATAATGTTCATAGTATGTTGACTGATCTCCAGTTATAGTCTATACGTAGTTTCAAAAATTTCATATTGAAATGATATGTTGTTATTATTGGTTCAGCTTACTTCACAACTGTTGATTCGTTGTAGAAGTGTCTTTCAAAGAAAACATTTAATTCTTTTAGCTAATATATATTGTTGTTATTACTTGCTGGGCAATCCAATGCTCATTCTTGCTTTAAATTTAAATGTTTTCAGTTAAGTATGATCAACTTTGAAGGCTCGAACCAAGAACAAGGGAAAGGAAAAGTTGTTAGAATGAGATTTATAATATGTTGTGTAATAGTTATAGTTTATTAAGACAATGATACTTATTATCTATGATGTAATGAATGTTTAAAGGTCTCGTACCTGGGAGTAAACTTTGATGCATATATAAATTAAGTTTGAATTTTATATTATTATTATTATTATTAGTATTATTCAGCTTATAGAAATGGTATCGTGAAGCACCGAGTTCGGGTTTCAAGTACCCGAATTTGGGGGCGTCACATGTTGGTATCAAAGCTTTAGGGTTAGAAACCTTAGGTGGGATCGACCTTAGGCTATAACCTTAGAAACGAGAGGAAACGTTAAAAATACGAGATAACTCATATAGAGTTTAAAAGAAGATGAATTGAATAAATTCATCGTTAAACAAAATAAAAGATAACTCTTATAAAACTATTGTTTTTTTGTGTATATACTATTTACTAATCAAATATAAGTTGTGTGTGTAGATGTCGGTGGAAAAGAATTAGGATACTCTCTCGATCGTAAAGAAGGAGCCGATATCAAAGCCAAAAAAGGCTGAAATAGAGGCTCATAGTGCGATAACCTTGATGAGGTGGTGGTATTGGAAAACGTAGTACCAGATCCGAAAATGGTGGAACTGACAGATAGTGATTCAAACACTAAAGTTGGAGCTGATCAAGCATCAACGGAAGTACAGAATCTGAAGAACAAGGTTTCTTCTCTAGAAAAGCTGTGGGAAATAGAAAAGCTACTAAATAACCAATTGCGAAAGGCGATAATAGAAACTATGGAAGAACAAGATAAGCTTAAAATCCAAATTGATCAAATGGGAGCCGAAATCAACAAATCGTGTGCAACTCCGAGCAAGACAAGGAAAAGAAAGGAAAGACTGTGACTTAGGAAATTAGTAGGATTAATAGTTCATTATGTATGTTTGATAATGTACGGGTGCAATGTAATATTCTCAAACTTTTGTATAAGTTATTACAGTAATTCCCGACTTTAGTGGTCACAAGGGGATAGCAGTATGTGCTACGTTATGTAAAATACTTTGAATTGATGAATCTAATCAATGTTTCATTAATGGAATAAGTTTTAGATAAAAATTTGTGTTACATGTTAAACTTATACAATAAGGTTTAGAATGTAAGTTAAATTTATGATTTTATGTAATCAGATAATGCCGCCAAGACGTCAAACACGAAATCAAAGGGCAGAAGAATCTGTCAACAACGCTTAGGGACAACCGCAAGACCCAATGCAAAACTTTGCGAACATGGTAGCTCAGGCTATGCAGCAGGGAATACCAACCGCAGGGAACCAACCAGACAATCGCTTGGCAAACTTCAAAGACTTCAAAGCGGTGAGACCACGAATTCGAGGGAACAATGACCCTATAGAAGCCCGAGACATGGGTTAACGAGATAGAAAAGGCGTTCGTAGTTGCTAGGGTATATGAGGGGCAAAAGACCTCTTTTCCCACTTATATGATGAAAGGGGAGGCGAACTTTTGGTGGGAAGCAAATCAAAACTTGGGCTAGGTTTAAAACTTTATTTTTTGAAAACTACCTCTCAGCTAGCATGCAGGCTAGGATGGAGGTAAAATTTCTAGAGTTAAAGCAGGAGAACATGATTGTTGCGGAGTATGCATGCAAAGTTTAATGAGTTAGCTAGGTTCAGCTCGCATCAAGTTGATCTGAGGAGGCTAGGAAGGCAAGAAAGGTTCGAGTGGGATTAAAACCTACGGCTCTACAACAAGGTGGCGATGTTGCAAATCAATACTTTTGCGGCACTCATGGAAAAAACTATCATAGTGAGGAGGGGAGTGAGGCCATAAGCCTCTATAACAAGGAGAAGAGAGGAACAAAAAGCAAGGCAGTAGGAGTTGTGAAGGTGGAAACTAATAGTGGGAATAGGGGTGAGAAAAGAAAGGGAATTATTTTGGGAATGTTCGGGTGAAGCAGGAAAGGTGTGAAGAAGCAGTATGCGGTGTAAAAAAAATGGGAAGAATCACTTTCGTGAGTGTCTACGAAGGGTAAGTTTGTATGTTACAAGTGCGGGCAGGAGGGTCATATCTCTCCCAACTGTCCCAACCCAAGGATGAACAATGGGTGTTTTCTATGTGGATCAACTGAGCATAAGGTGAGGGATTGTCCAAAAAGGAAAATGGAGGCAGAGAGTATAACCACGGGAAAAGGAAGTGGGACTATGGCAATCACAGGACCGACTTCAACCAACAAACCAACCGCACGAGTCTTGATATGACGGTCCGAGGATCTTTGTGGCGGTTGGAATGGAACTCCAGGTATTATTCGAATAACTTTTATTTTCGTAGATATATAGGATTTTCCTTTATATAGCAAATTAGTTTATAAATAAAATTTTGAGAGAGGAATTTGAGTTCTTTTATAAATAAAATTTCCGTTTAATCAGAAAGATAAGCTTTATATGAATAGTTAAAGATTTATTCGATCGATTATGATCGAGATCTATTAGCAATGATTACGTAAGGCTATGTACCCTTGTATGTATGTAGTTTTTAAAAGCGGTGATTAGGGGACGGAATCCTTATAAGGAGGGTGAATGTAATAACTTGATATTTTCTATGTAAATAAATAAGAAATTTTGCATATAATTTTTTTTTATTTTTTAAGATGAGAATATGTGACAAGTAATGTGTATGTATATATGTAATAAATAAAATTTATTTATTACATGAATAATTTCAAATAATTTTATTTTAAAATTATTGATCATTATAACATATATATTCTTATAATAATTAATTTTATAGTAGAAATGTCTTTATTATTTATTTTCTATGAAAATATTTTTTATATTATTTAAATAATATATGAAATGATTATTAGAATTATAATAATAAATATTTTATTATATGAATTTTAGTTCGAATTATTTAAGTTAATTATTTTAGCTTAATTATTGATGTTAGATATATGAAGATAAATCGGATATGGAATCGAAACCCTAAATTTGGATTGATCAAGGATGAGAATAATAATATAATATTAATTATATTTTAATTTTTCGAGTCTATAAATATGTATTTGTATATGTGTAGATTGATAATGGTGGGCCAAATATGGTAAATTATGTACATAACCCTCATATCGTGTTATTAAACCCTAATTGTTAAACTTCGATTTATGAGTTCGAGACGTGTAAAGTAATAATTGTGTTATATGAATTTTGTTGTGTATTATTATATAATTTCTGTAATTAGAAAAAACCCTAATTATTATTTGAAAACCCTAATTTGCTAAAATTAGAAACCCTAATTACTATTTTAGTAAATTATAATGATAATTAGGAAACCCTAATTGTTAATTTGGGAACCCTAATGATGTTAAGGAACCCTAATTATTTAAACCCTAATTTTCTATTAAAACCCTAATTTCTATTAAAACCCTAATTTAATTAGTGTGTTTAAAATTAAAATTTTATTACACTTTAATTTTTTTATTGTCCAAATCCTAGAAATTATTTGGGAAACTTTAAGATGTAAAATCTAGTGATTAAACCCTAGATTTAATAACATTGGACAAGAATACCCTTGAAATTAAAAATAATTACCAAAATACCCTTTTGTCCCATATGTTGAATTATTGTTAGACAAGATCTAGCAAAAATCTGGCCAGCCACCCTAGACCTACCTATGAGCCTATAATCTATAACACATCACATGATCATCCATCCCATACATACATGCATACATGATTTGCTAGATTTAAGAAAGAGAAAGTGCTCATTTTTTCACAAACTATTCACAAGCACTTAGCCATTCTCTCTCTAGCTCAAACCCACGAAATTATAATTGTTAGATCACCCCAATCAATCCCCACGAACACCAATATCGGATCGGAAGAACAAAATCAAAATCAAAGCTTAGAAAAGGTAAAAAACCCTAATTTAAAAATCGACTCTTGATTTGATGTTAGATCTTATAATTGATTGTTAAAATATGTTGTATGGGGTGTTAATCAATGATCTGGGTTGCTAGATGTTAGATCCATAACATCTAGAGGCTCGGATTTGAAGTTTTAAAAAATCTGGAAAACATTTTTTTTTTGATGTCTGACAGTGAATGTCAGGCCTTGTAGATCTCTGTAGGTGTTTGAGTTTTGTGTTTTAAGTGTTGGATCTTGTAGTATGATGTAAGATCTTGAATCTGGAACTTGAATCATGGTCATATTTGTTGTAGATTAAAAGATATTCGTGGTCAAAGTGAGTTGACCGATCAGAAATTCTAAGTTTCTAGGCAACCCAGAAACCCAGAATTTCTGAGAATCATATTTAGAGCTTATGTTCTTGTTGATCCGTTATATTATGGACATGTTCTTTTTATATACTTATATACTGACATGAGTACTATATATATATGTTTTTATATTACCCAAATACGTAACAGAATCGAATTGAGAGTTGGTCAAACTTGGGTTGTGGCTAAACCGCCAAGAACATTTTCTGAAACCCGAAATGTTCAAAACGATTCGGGAGGGTACTTTGACCGGCATGAATCTAGAGATTTGTTTGTTGTTATGGTGTTTGTATGTAATAGATCTCTTCACCTACACCACATTGGCTACAACTCGAACTTTTATATCACAAAAAAACGCACGAGAATCATGTAGTGGAAGCTTAAAAGTGGTCACTTCGATTCGTTTCTTCTTCATTTCTAGGTAAACCCGAAATGAAGAACAACACTGACAACATGTTTGCTAGCTTAGCTCGGTTTGATTAATTGTGTTTAGACCTTACCATGGCTGGGAACATGTTCTATGATAGTTTGTCTAAATGGCCCGAAGCGAGAAGAAAATATTTACATGAACAGTTGATGATTGATTTAAGGCCACAAAGGCGTTGTTGAAGCCATGACTATCCTTTTTGGGCAGCCTGAATATGATGAACACGTTCTGACAACATGTTCTGATGCTTAGATATCCCTCATGTTGTATGATTTGGTCCAGAAATGGTTATGCACATGTACTTCTACATACATACTACAATATTTAATCAATATCATGTCCATAAACGATTCATAGAGAGAATAATTGATGGTCAAAGGAGGTACCCTTGAGCACTGACTGTCAGTGTTCTTGAGCCTCAAGAACACCTATTGCAACAAAAACTGTCGCTAAAGCCTTTAGCGACGAATTTAATTATTTTTGTTTTATAATTTCTGAAAAATACATTAAAATAGAAATAAATTCCTAAAAATTATAACATCAGTTTTAAAAATTATTTTAAGTGATAAAAATTAACTTTTAATAATTTGACATATTTTTCATAAATATTAATATTTATTTGGATATTATTCATATTTAAATTATTTAAGAAATGCATTAAATAAATTAATTAAAAATGATTTTATTGTATTAAAATTTATTTTAAATAATAATAAGGTATTTAATAATATTTTAAGTTATAAAACATAACTTTTAATATTTTAAGATAAGTTTCATTAATTATTAAATATTAATGATATTAGATTTATTTAGTAATTATATTAAATAAATTAATTAAAAATGATTTTAATATTATAAAAATCATTTTTTAAATGAAAATAAATAGTTTAAAATATTTTAAGTTATAAAATATAACTTTTGATATTTAAAGGTAAATTTCATTAATAATTTAATAATAATGATATTAAGTTTATTTAATAAGTATATTGAATAAATAGTTTAAAAATGGTTTTATTGAATTAAAAATCATTTAAAAAGGAAATAAATGAATTAAAAATATTTTAAGTTATCATTAATGACTTTTAATATTTTGATAAATAATAAATTAATATTCTAATATTAATGGTAATTGTTTAAAAATGATTTTAAATGTTTTAAAAATCATTTAAGGGTAATATTAATACTTTAAAAATATTTTGAGTTATTATAAATAACTTTAATATTTTTTGCAATAGTTTCATTAATAGTTTAATATTAATTAAATATTAATGATAATAGAATTAGTTAATATTTAAATCATTTAATAATGATTTCAATGTTTGAAAATTTATGATAAAGTATAATAATTATTTAAAAATTATTATAAGGCTATGAAAAATAATATGACTGATATTTAAAATATCTAAACGAATATTGAACTACATATTAGAGTTTTAGACTCGATAATTACCCGATAAAGCCATCGGTATATAGAAATATTTCAAAAATTGATCTAGACTTAGATAAATTGACTAGATATGTGTTTGTTAGTGAATCAATAACTGTTAAACATATGTAACAATGTGATTAGGTTATGTGCTGACTGAAATTAATAGTACTATGTGTTACAATATATTATTCTAATTGAACGAATGATCTTATTACTGTTAGGTCGCTGTATAAAAGATTAATCTAAGTTGAGTTATTGTAAGAAGCAGCTCAGGCAAGTATCTAAACCTTATGCACTACTTTTATTTCGTGCAAACAGGTATATTGTGTTATGCAAGTTTCCTAAACTTACTCCAATTATTATTGAGCAAGTATCTAAACTATTCTTTATATTGTGCAAGTATCTTACCATTGTATTTACTTTATGCAATGGACATGAGTAAGAAAGTTTCAAAATTATATTATTATTGTGCCAGATTATTAACTCTATTATTATTGATTATGTATCCAATCTTTGTATTCATACAAGTTCTTACATTATTCAATCATTGTATTATTATATAATTCGGATATTTATTACATTCGTTAATTAATATATATAGGGTTAGACAAGTGTCCCCACTTGGATAACCATTATATTTAATCATATGTTGATACATACTTATTGATTTCAAGTATGTATACGTTGACTTAAAAGCCGTCTAAGCTATTTGATTCAGCTAGACATAAAAATATTGTTGAACAAGATAGAACGTTATTGTATCCAACTAGATTGTTTTGGTTCGGATTCCCGACTAAGTATGAACATCCCGAATATGGGAAAACTTTTGTGCACCTAAGGTGGATAGAGTGAACGATAATATCGTTCTTGTATGTAAGTATTGATCAATACAGGCATAACAAGTTGATCACCCCCCCCGTGCTAAGTAAGTTATGACGGTTTACTGAGATGAATTCTGTTTTAACCTTTTGAAAATAGAAAACAATGTTCATAGTATATTGATGATCTCCAGTTAAAGTCTGCATACGTAGTTTCAAAATTTCATATTGAAATGATATGTTGTTATTATTGGTTTAGACTTACTTCACAATTGTTGATTCGTCCACTCAATTCTAGAATTTTCCACCAAAAATCATTTATAAACCTAATTTCTAAATTAGTCACCTCTTAAAATTCATAACAAATCATACGTTCATTTATAACGGTTCAAAATTTATGGACATATACTCAACTTATATATGTATAACATATCCAAAAATCACAACGATCCAACGGTCGGATTAAAAATTATAACTCACGCAATATATCTCAAAAACACTGGTTTAATTTTTAATACCTCCATTCCGACAAAAATACTGATAAAACACCTCAACATTAACTCCTTCATTTTTAACCACAATAAATATATTCAACATTTATATCCACATAAAATAAATATTTCATTATCATATGAATCAATAATTAATTATTCACAAATAATATTACAGAATCACATTTTTGACAACCAGGCCGTTGTAAGACCCCAACTTATTATAAATGAAATTTAATTTCCTCTATTTATTATTTTGAAATAGTAAGGGTTGAATTGATTAATATGGTTAGTTATGGGTAAAATGCGCGAATATTTTAAAAATAAGCAGGTGGTTATAAAATATTCATTATTGTCGGGGAATATTCGTTTGGTCGTGGAATATTCTTCTTTGCTTGGGAATATTATTCGCATGCGAAGGTGCGATCTTTTGTGGGCCCCATAACTTGAAGCGGTTGGATGAAGAAAACGACAAGTATAAGTTGTTTATAAATAATTCAGTGCAGTTATTCTGATTATCTTTGTTGGAATACCCGGTGGTTAAAACACACGATGTCTGGCGTTGTTACCAAGAAGATACTTTGCAGTATTGCACCAATTATTGATTCTTACATAAGAAGGCACTACTCGATAATTGTTACAAAGAAGTTCTTTATTCAATATTTTATTTTATTGATTCAATAATTATTTGCGTTAATATTTTATATTATCTTTGTTTAAATAATTATCACTACAATCAGTATTTTCCATTATCGAAGCAATAATTCATATTATCCTAATAATATTATTAGAAAATATTATTGGCAATGTCTAGAAAGTTACATGCTCAAGGAGAGGTTTGGTCACCTAATTGCGGCGCCAAGAAGGAGAAATTCTTATTAAAAAGCCCCTCTTTCCTGGAATGCATTTTGGTTGCCCGATCTTGTGATTCTGTAATATTATTTGTGAATAATTAATTATTGATTTATATGATGAGGAAAATATTAATTTTATGTGGATATAGATGGAGAAAATTTTTAAAGTGACAATTGTTGAAAATCGATATTTTATCTTTTCTGATAAAATAATATTTTATTATATTATTATAATATAATAATTATGATATTTTTACAATGAATGTGGGATATATGAGTATATGAGGAGGAAGAGTATTTTTGTTGCAAAAGTTATTTAAAACATGTTAAACATGTTGGTGGACCCATTTCTTGACTGAAATTTGATTATAGCCTGTAAAATCGCCCGTTTGTGGATTTCGGTCAATTTATGTTTGGAATTTGGAAAAACTTCCTTCTGCAAAGTTGTAGATAATGAAATTTCCTACAACGAATCGTGAGATTCGAATTTTCTGATAAAAGGGCTATTTATTATGAATTGTTGTAGTTTTGAAATTCTTGAATAATTGATTTTTGGAAGTTTTAATTATTTTTAGTTAGAAAAACATTTTTGTTATTTGTAGGCATGTGTTAAGAGTTGGAAATCAGCTGGTATGAGTACGTAGAAAATTTTAATATATATATTAATATTTTATTAAATTTTCTGCTTTGGTGTTCTAAGCATTTTCCTATAAATAGGGTGCTTAGGTTAGAATTGAAAATCACACCAGAAACTACAGATTTCTCTCTCTTTCTCTCTCTATAATATCGAGCGTATTTTGTAAGTATTTTTATACTTTGAGTGTTGCTATACGGTGCAAGTTCCTTCAGCACTATATCTGATATTCCAACCAGAAATACTATTCTAGCTAAGGTAAGGGATATTAGTTTTTTTTTTAAATGATGATATTATTTCTTCAATATCATTATGCTGAAATATTGGTTGGAACTTTTTATCAAATTTGGAACTTTTTCATGTCGGGGTTACTATTCATGAGTTACTATTCATGAGTTACTATTCACGAGTTACTATTTATGAGTTACTATTCACGAGTTACTATTCATGAAGCATGATTATGTTTTTTTGTGAAATTTCTATCTTTTGGTGTCGGAGTTACTATTCACGTATCTGGCCTTATTCACGTATCTGACCTTATTCACGAATACGACACTATTCACGGAAAAAATTAAATTTTCGTTTTTAAGTCCAAGATATCTATTATGGATACTAGTTTTGATTGTATCCATGTTTTGATCATTCTGAATCTTACTCCACTCTTTGGTTATTTATGAAGTATTTTTTGAACTTGGATTGTTTAAAATACGAATCCTTGATATTTATTCTTTTGTTTCACCGGATTCGTTTTCTTTAAAATATTTTTCATCATCCTCGATCCTAAATGATGATATAATTGAATATCTTTGGCTTGTAGTGCAAAGATGAATGATTTCGATGAATATCTTTGGCCGTAGTGCAAAGAAGATGAGCAGTGTTTAGATGAACATGACCAATCGATGAATATCTTTGGCCTCAGAGTGCAAAGATGAATATTTGATTCCAGAGATATATATTGATTGATGTTACAGGGGGATATAAGATGAGCGAATAACTTTTAAATTCATATATAGAAGATAGTAGTTTGCATTCTCTACTTAACTCTTCTAATGAATTATTATTTCATTGCGAATATTGATTTAAAACTTGTTGTCTATTGTATTCTATTAGATTTTTCCTGTTGAAGACTAACGATAATTTGTTTTATATTATCTTAGTCATAATGTTCTTCTTTCGGCTAGTTGAGCTCACCCTTTTACTTGTTGTTCCATTTTTTCTTCTCGGGAGGTGAGAATGTAGCGAGTAGTACTAGTCGGGGTGTGGAATGATGGTTCTAGAAGTCTTTTTAGTAGTCCTCACCATTTTGTAAAATAATGTATCAATAATTGTCTTGAGGACTTATTTGAGTGTGGATATTGTCTAGATGACAATATTTGTAGTTAAACTCACAGTTTTTATGTTGTATTAATAAAGTTGTAGTTGTTTCTGTACCATGTATTTTGATGACTCAAAATGGGTGTTGTATACCTATTTTGGGGGCGCCACAGCCGTTCCCAGGAAAGAGGGGGCTTTCCAATAAGAATTTCTCCTTACTGGCGCGCAATTAGGTGACCAAACCTCTTCTTGACAGAACTTTCTAGACATTGCCAATAATGTTATCTAATAATATTATTCAAATAATATGAATTATTGATTTGATAATGGGAAATACTCAGTAGTGACAATTATTGAAACAACAATAATATAAAATATCAACGCAACAATTATTGAATCAATAAAATAAAATATTGAGCGATAACTCATCGTAACAATTATTGAGTAGTGCCTTCTTACGTAAGGATCAATAATTCATCAATCACATGCATCCACGCCAGATTCAGATATTTTAACCACCGGGTATTCCAACGATGTTAATCGGTAACAACTACGTCATTATTTATAAAAACTCAAACTTGTCGTTTTCATCATCCGACAGTTATTCTTTTACGGGGCCCATAAATGATCGCTACTGGCCGTATTTAATATTCCTCACACAACAAAGAATATTCCACGACCAAACGAATATTCTCCGACAACAATGATTATTTTATAACCACTTGCTTATTTTGCAAAATTTACACATTTCACCCATAACCAAAATATTATATCAATTTAACACCTTATTATTCACAATAATAATTAGAGAAAATTTGATTTTATTTATAATAAATTGGGGTCTTACAACCTCCCCTCCTTATGAAATTTCGTCCTCGAAATTGACATACGTACATGGTGTTTCGAAAAGGTGAGGATACCTCGCTTTCATTTCTAATTCCAACTCTCAGGTAATTTCTTTAATAGCATGGTTTCTCCATAAAACCTTAACTTGTGGTATAACCTTGGTGCGTAGGACATGCTCTTTCCTATCCAAGATCTTAACAGGTACTTCTTCGTACGTTAAATCTTGACTATCTCGTCTGGTTCTAACGCAATAATATGGTTGGGTCTTTCACATATTTACTGAAGCATGGATATGTGAAAACATTATGAACACGAGACATACTTGGAGGTAATCTTGAGTCTATACGCCACATTTCCTATTCGATTCAAGAATCTCAAATGGACCAATAAATCGTGGATTGAGCTTTACTCTCTTTCCAAATCTTGTAACTCCTTCCATGGAGCAACACGTAACAATACATGATCCTCAATATTAAATTCCACGTCCTTTCGATGAAGATCGGCATAACTCTTTTGTCGATCTTGTGAGGTTTGAATCGTTGTCGAATCATTTGGATCTTTTCGTCGAGTCAATGCGTCTGAATTACGGTCCCAACAACGTTGCTTCTCCCACCTCATCCCAAAGACATCTTTGGAGAATGACACTTTCGTCCATTAACGCCTCAAATGGAGCCATGCCTATACTTGCTGATAATAAGTTGTTGTAGGAGAATTCTACCAATGGAAAGTACTTATCCCAACTCCTTTGAAATCTAGGACACCAAGTCTTAATAGATCTTCAAGGGTTTGAATAGTCCTCTCGATTGCCCGTCCGCTTTGAGGATGCTATCTTGAAGAAATCAATCAAATCCGTGCCCATAGCTTTGGTGACTAACCCAAAATCTTGAAGTGAATCTTGGGTCAAGATCCGAAACTATGGATACTGGCATGCCATGAAATCGCACAATCTCATTCACTTACATACGAGCAAGACGTTCAAGGGAATAAGTCTCACGTATCGGCAAGAAATGGGCAGACTTGGTCAATCTATCAACAATAACCCAAAAAGCATCTATGCCTTGAGAAACTTTGGGAAGACCTGTAACAAAATCCATAGTAATGTGTTCCCACTTCCATTTTGGAATCTCAGTGGTTGTAATGGACCCTTTGGCACTTGATGCTCTTGCCTTTACACGTTGACAAGTTAAACACCTCGAGATAAACTTTGCGATCTCTCTCTTCATATTGTTCCACCAAAATGTATGTCGAATATCATGATACATTTTGGTACTCCCAAGATGGATTGCAAACGATGTGTTGTGTGCCTCCATCATGATTCTATGCTTTAAGTCAGAATCGTTGTGAGACCCCAGATTTTATCAATAAAGATTCAAATTTTGTCAAAATAATTTTTTAATATTATGGTGTGAATTTAAGATAATATTATAGTTGTGGGTAGTATTTATAAATTTTGCAAAATATGCAAGTGGTTATATTATATTCGATTGGTCGGGGAATATTCGGTTTAGCAGGGAATATTAAATACAACGGCTCAATCATTGGTGGACCCTATTAATGTAATTATTATCCGGATTGAGAAAACGACAAAAATATTTTATTGAAATAACGGCGGAAGTTTTACTGGTGGTTACCTTGTTGAACTACTTTCGGTAGTAAAAGTACGATGAATACGTGTGGTTGCATAGTAGCACTACGGTATTGATTATTGATGCTTATGTGAGAAGTCACTCGGTTTGATTCCATTATTGTCGATTAATAATATGAATTATTATAGCGATAATGACGTTTTGTTTTATTCAGTATTATTAACGTAATAAAATGCGAAACATCTTTTATATAAAATAGAATACTTTATTAAAGTTATTCTATAAATAGAATATATTATATTTTTATTATGCATAGTGTTGCATAGTGTTTTTGCATAGTGTTTGCATAGTAAAATGTTTTTATATAAATAGAATATATTATATTTTATTTAAAAGATTTTTCTTTAAATATGGACCGTCGATTAAAGTAAATCAATCTGACCGCTTCATGGATTAGTTACTATGCATTCCATTTTCCTATAAATAAAGCTCATTCCTTCATTATTTTCTTACGAATTCATTGAAACTCTCAGAGAGAGAAATTATAGAAAAGAAGCTATAGAGAGAAAATTATAGAAAGAAGAAGAGTATTACGCTACTTCACTACTTCTATATTCAGGTTCTTTTACGGTAAGAAATGTTATTCTTTCTTCTTGAAGAGAACTTCGTTATTTCATTCATTATTATTACATTGGAATAACTTTGTAAAAGTGGCATACCCTATACATAACTTTGTATCGCGGCATACCCTATACTTGGTGAAATCCTTATGTTATTCCATTGCTTATTATTACATTGGAATAACTTTTGTATACGCGATTTACCCTATACTTGGTGACATTCTTCTATTATTACATTGGAACATCCATCATGTGTGTTTTTACAGGACACAGTTCCGCTTTTTATTATTACATTGGAACATCACATGCATGTGTTTTACACCGACTGGTTCCGCCTTTATCATTCTGTTGGAATATCCTATCATGTGTTTTACACCGGATCCGGTTCCATCTTTATTATTACATTGGAACATCCCATGCGTGTGAATTTCACGACACGGTTCCGTTATTATTATTACATTTGGAATAACTTTGTCACATCTGAAATCTGCATGCATGGTGATTTCTTTTGTTATTCCATTCTTTATTATACCCAGTTGGTTAAAACTTTGACTTCTATACTCCATGAAATTAGTAGAATATCCTTGATATTTGCGTTTCATCCAAATATCTTTTCATGGAAATATTCTTACGATCATTCTTGAATTTTACTCTACGAAAACGATGTCATGTTGACAACTTGGGCGTTAATAATTCATGGATTAAATAATTCTTGAACTTGTTTTATTGAATTACTATGTCATTGTCATCATCCTCATGTTATATTATGTTATCTTTGGCTTACGTGCATAGATGAACTTAGTATGATTAAGACCGAGGATCATTCGGTATAATCATGACTTGATATAAATGATGTGACAAAAGTCATCGATGGCACGTAATGCGGTGATGGATAGTTTTTGGTATGATTATGACCGAGAGGTGATTCGGTATAGTCATGTACCATTGATAATTTGATGAAAATCCTTGGCCAGGTAATGCGGGGATGATTAGATGTGGTGGTTTATTTATTAAAGGAGTCTCAAATGATAAAAATTGATGAAAACCTTTTAAAACCTAAAAGATAGTAGACTTTATTCTCTACTTGACTCTTTTAATGGATTGCTTATTCATTGCTGCAGCTAAAGCTGGTTGTCTATTGTATTTTATCGGTTTAACAACATTGAAGGCTAATGATAATTTATTCGCATTATCTTAGTCATAATATTTCTTCTTGGGCAAGTTGAGCTCACCCTTTCTTTCACCGTGTTCTCTTGAAAATGAGAACATAGTGGAGACGAGTCGGGAACGAAGTAATGGTCGAGAGGATAACATTAGTAGTCCTCACTATTCGTGAAATAGTGTGATAATAGTTGTAATGAGGACTCCTTTTAAGTTTGTATAATATCTAATAGACAATATTTGTATTCAAACTCACGGTTTATGTCGTATTGTACACCTGAGTTATATTAGTAAGTTGTATTTGAATTTATGTACCATGTAAGTGGCGACCCAAGATGGGTGGCGTATACCAAAATTTTGGGGGCGTCACGGTTGGTATCGAGCTTAGGATATGATCCTGGTGAGATGTGAGATAAGAACTAGGAGGGAGGCAGGGAATTCCTTCGCTAGTATGACCTACCTAAATTTATTTGGTATTTAATTGGTGAAATCAGGAGTATAGGGATAATATGTTTTATGTTAATTAACCCTTGTTTTGTGACGGTGTTTGAGAATGATATCCTGAAAATCTTTGAGATAAGCAATGAAGCACATGAGAGTGTTGATTCAAATTCAAACAAAAGGTAACGACCAACAACACGATAATAATCATCTTTGGTGGCAACATGCTATCGAACAATGATAACCATCGTGGGGAAATTATCATGTTAAGAATGGTAACCACTTCGGTGGTAATCATGGCAAAGATAATAGAAGTGCAAATTGCAAGAAGAGAAGGTAATTTAGCTCAATTTTGTTGTGCAATCAAGTCAAGTCCAAATTTGGGATAGTGGCACCAAAGGCGATCTGGACAAAATAAAAGTCGGTGGTTTCGGGAAGAAGCGTTTTTATTGACTTCTCAAAAGTGGGTAACTTAACGAAGTTAGCACGGGTTAGTTAATTATAAATTCTTGCGAAGTCTATACCTTATTAGATCTTGGTTCTACCCATTCTTTTATCTCTCTTGCTTGCGTTCAACGTTTAAATTTGACTCAGGAGAAATTAGACTTTGATTTATCTATTGAAACTTCGTTGGGAGAAACCTTCGTTACCTCCACATTTTATAATCTTGTTGTTTCAAATAAACACTTTCACGTTACTTCGTCGATCTTATCTCTTTGAAAATACTTGCCTTTGAGGTAATTTTTGAAAGCGATTGATTAACTACTCATTATTCTTTTTGTAAGGTTGTTAGCTTTCATATTCCTAACCAACTTTGTTATACTTAATTCAAAGTAACCAAACCCTAAAGTTAATCAACTTTGTTATATCAAGCCATAAGTAAAGAGCCCCGAACCTTTCGTTGTTGACTTCCTTGTGTGGAATGCACCGAAGCCGGACTTTACGTAAGCGGCGTCATATTGAAGATGGCAAGTTTATAGGTATCATTGTGAGGTGCTATCTAGGTTAAGGATAGAAGTCACAGTTAGTATCAATGTGACGTACTATCCAAGTCTTGGATGAGAGTAATGATTTTTGAATGATATTTCTATCATTAATAAATTTCTTGACGTATTCTTGAAGATTTCCTAGCCTACCCTAGAGCGTGAAATCGAATTTTGTATTGACCCCATCTAAAAAACCCATTTCTTAAACCCTCAAATATTTCTTCAACTAAATGAGCAGTTTACGTGGTTTATGATGAAAGTCATAATAAAAGCATTGGAATAATGAAAATCATGGGTATATGAAGTATTAGTAAGTTTTATGATGAGTTATGTTGGTTGGTATGCTGAAAACATGAAAGTTTCTTAGAAATCACAAAGAGTTGAAAATCGATTTTGGTGAAAAAGCGTAACATGAAATTCAATAGACCATATCTCCTATTATATTTTGAATTTTTGAATGTGGTCAAATCCTAGAGTTAGATCTATGAGTTACCTAACTAATCCAAGTGGAATTACTGGAAAAGGTGTTGTAGATTTTTATGTGGACTGATTTTAGCAAAGGAGGCCAAAGCTGTAAATTTCAAAATGCTACTTGCCCAGAAACTTTAAGGGGCTGTTTCGGCCACTTAAATTATGAGAAAAATTCTGGCCTTTTGGGACATGAAGGTATATGGTATAAAGTATCTCCTGTCCAAAAATGAGCTCATTCTGACTTAAAATGAGCAAGTTATGACTATTTCAATATTTAGGTTTTTTTTCGACGCGAAAAATGCTATAACCAGAGTTCTATAACTCCGATGACCATGAAATTTAAACTAGAAGCTCATGTTAACATGTGTAAGGTCCTGCCAAGATTTGGGAATTTTTGGAGTTAAACTTGAGGTAGCTAATTTCTTAAGGAATTAATTAGAAATTGATTTTTGAAAAATAGTAAATGAATTTTAAAATTCCGAAAAAATATATTTTCATCATGGGACTATATTATGCTAAATCCCAGAAAAGAAATATTTTTGGGACTGATTTGGTATTTTTCATGAAAATAGTTTAATTCTGAACATATGAGTTAAATATGTTATGTGAAGTAACAAAGTTGAAAAAATAGGATTTTATGGCTAGAGAATCCTATATAGAGTATATGCATATTTTTTGAGGATTTGATAATTGGTAATGATATCTTATGAGTATGGCATTTTGAATGATTAAATGCATTATATGGTAAAAGCATAAACAATTGAGATAAATTGTTTATAAATTTAAGAAGTGATTAAAATATTGTTATAATATTAATGATATTAGATTATTAAGTGATTGATAACATGGGGATATTCTTGAATCTGGATAAATTATATTATAAATGTTTAATATTTATCCTTTATCTCATTTGATTGATTCTTTATATCATTATCCTCATGTTTATATTATGTTGAAAGTCATCACGTGGCTGTAGTGCATAGATGGACTTGGTATGATTATGACCAGGATTGTTGGGTATAATCATAACCGTAATTGAAAACACAATTATCTTTGGTAGTAGTGCATGGATAATTTGTGGTCGTGATACTAATGAATACACAATTATCTTTGGTAGTAGTGCATGGATAATTTGTGGTCGTGATACTTAATAAATACACAATTATCTTTGGTAGTAGTGCATGGATAATTTGTGGTCGTGATATTAATGAATACACAATTATCTTTGGTAGTAGTGCATGGATAATTTGTGGTCGTGATACTAATGAATACACAATTATCTTTGGTAGTAGTGCATGGATAATTTGTGGTCGTAATACTAATGAATACACAATTATCTTTGGTAGTAGTGCATGGATAATTTGTGGTCGTGATACTAATGAATACACAATTATCTTTGGTAGTAGTGCATGGATAATTTGTGGTCGTGATACTAATGAATACACAATTATCTTTGGTAGTAGTGCATGGATAATTTGTGGTCGTGATACTTAATGAATACGATTATCTTTGGTAGTAGTGCATGGATAATTCGTGGTCGTGATACTAATGAATATCCTTGGCACGTAGTGCGGGGATGATTCGATGATATGGATTAATTATTGAAATGAGTCTCAAAGAATGAAATATTAATTCATGGATGTGGTAAAAGTCATCTTTAGTAGTAGTGCATTGATAGACTTGGTATGGTTATGACCACGAATTATTCGGTATAATCATGATCAGAAGTTGAAAACACACGAATATCCTTAGCCAGTAGTGCATGGATAATTCATGGTTGTGATACTATTAAGCTGAGTCTCAGTATTATTGGTTTTACAGTTATATATCTTTGGCCTGTAGTGCAAAAAAAAAATGAATTGTTAATGAATATCTTTGGCCGTAGTGCAAAGATGAATTTATTAGTATGATTATGAGCAGGAATTGTGATTTGGTATAGCTATGATTTTTGATGTTTCAGGTGAAGATAGGTGATGTAAATTATCTTCTTCTTGGGTGCAAAGAGGAATTCAGAATCACAATTATGATTATGAGTTATTCATATGATTGTGGACAGAAATTGTTGATTGATGTTACAGGGATATGGTCACTAGCGGAGATATTAGTCTAGAAGACGGGTAATATACTTCGCTAGGGTGTGACTTACCTAAGCCGCAATTTTTCTTGATGAGTTGACAATTTGTGATATGTCAATTAACCTTTGTTTTGAAGGTATATTTTAGAATGATATCTGAAATACAGGAGATGAGTAATGGGAAAATTATGATACAGAGGATATAACTGGGAAGGTACAATCTGAAAAGAAAGTAAGGTATTCTCATCTCTTTATCATATCAGGTACGTACCCTAATTTCGAGGGCGAAATTCCATAAGGAGGGAGATTTGACCCCCAGTTTTATCAATAAAGATTCAAATTTTGTCAAAATAATTTTTAATATTATGGTGTGAATTTAAGATAATATTATAGTTGTGGGTAGTATTTATAAATTTTGCAAAATATACAGTGGTTATATTATATTCGATTGGTTGGGAATATTCGGTTTAGCGGGGAATATTAAATACAACTACTCAATCATTGGTGGACCCTAGCGAAATTATTGTCGGATTGAGAAAGCGACAAAAATATTTTATTGAAATAACGGCGGAAGTTTTACAAGTGGTTCTTTGTTGAACTACTCGGTAGTAAAAAATACGATGTCGTGTGATTGCATAGTAGCACTACGGTATTGATTATTGATGCTTATGTGAGAAGTCACTCGGTTTGATTCCATTATTGTCGATTAATAATATGAATTATTATAGCGATAATGACGTTTTGTTTTATTCGTATTATTAACGTAATAAAATGAAACATCTTTTATATAAAATAGAATACTTTATTAAAGTTATTCTATAAATAGAATATATTATATTTTATTATGCATAGTGTTGCAGTAGTGTTTTGCATAGTAAAATGTTTTTATATAAATAGAATATATTATATTTTATTTAAAAGATTTTTCTTTAAATATGGATAAAATCGATTAAAGTAAATCAATGGACCGTTCATGGATTAGTTACTTATGCATTCCATTTTCCTATAAATAGAAGCTCATTCCTTCATTATTTTCTTACGAATTCATTGAAACTCTAGAGAGAAATTATAGAAAGAAGCTATAGAGAAAAAATTATAGAAAGAAGAAGAGTATTACTGCTACTTCACTACTTCTATATTCAGGTTCTTTTTTACGGTAAGGGTGTTATTCTTTCTTCTTGAAGAGAACTTACATTATTCCATTCATTATTATTACATTGGAATAACTTTTGTAAAAGTGGCATACCTATACATAACTTTGTATCTGCGGCATACCTATACTTGGTGAAATCTTTATGTTATTCCATTGCTTATTATTACATTGGAATAACTTTTATCTCTGCGCTTTACCCCTATACTTTGTGACATTCTTCTATTATTACATTGGAACATCACATGCATGTTTTTTACCCGCTGGTTCCGCTTTTATTATTCTGTTGGAACATCCTGTCATGTGTTTTACAGGACTGGTTAAAATCTTTATCATTCTGTTGGAATATCCTATCATGTGTTTTACACGGATGCAGTTCCATCTTTATTATTCTGTTGGAACATCCCGTCGGTGTGAATTTCACGACACAGTTCCGTTATTATTATTACATTGGAATAACTTTTATCTGCGCTGAATCACCGCATGCATGGTGATTTCTTTTGTTATTCCATTCTTTATTATACCCAGGTTGGTTAAAACTTTGACTTCTATACTCCATGAAATTAGTAGAATATCCTTGATATTTGCGTTTCATCCAGTATCTTTTCATGGAAATATTCTTCTGATCATTCTTGAATTTTACTCTACGAAACGAGATCATGTTGACAACTTGGGCGTTAATAATTCATGGATTAAATAATTCTTGAACTTGTTTTATTGAATTACTATGTCATTGTCATCATCCTCATGTTATATTATGTTATCTTTGGCTTACGTGCATAGATGAACTTAGTATGATTATGACCAGGGATCATTCGGTATAATCATAACTTGATATAAATGATGTGACAAAAGTCATCATGGGTGGCACATAATGCGATGATGGATAGTTTTGGTATGATTATGACCAGAGGTGATTCGGTATAGTCGTGACCATTGATAATTTGATGAAAATCCTTGGCCCGTGATACAGGGATGATTAGATGTGGTGGTTTATTTATTAAGTTTGAGTCTCGATGATAAAATTGATGAAAACCTTTTAAAACCTAAAAGATAGTAGACTTTATTCTCTACTTGACTCTTTTAATGGATTGCTTATTCCACTGCAGATTAAACCGGTTGTCTATTGTATTTTATCGGTTTAACATTTCATTGAAGACTAATGATAATTTATTCGCATTATCTTAGTCATAATATTTCTTCTTGGGCTAGTTGAGCTCACCCTTTCTTTCCTTTGTTCTCTTGAAATGAGAACATAGTTTGGAGACGAGTCGGGGGAACGAAGTAATGGTCCAGAGGATAACATTAGTAGTCCTCACTATTACGTGAAATAGTGTGATAATAGTTGTAATAAGGACTCCTTTTGAGTTTGTATAATATCTAGTAGACAATATTTGTATTCAAACTCACAGTTTATGTCGTATTGTACACGACAGTTATATTAGTAAGTTGTATTTGAATTTATGTACCATGTAAGTGGCGACCCAAGATGGGTGACGTATACCTAATTTTGGGGGCGTCACAATCGTTAGGAACACAAAGTCTGGAGTTGAATCTAAGTATTCCTTCTTCATCGATTCTCGTTTCTGGAATAGCTCCTTCTTGCACTTTTTTCTTCATATGTATCAGCCCCAGGTCCGTAGCTTGGGCAGCTTTAACTTTATCGATTAAAGTCGGTTCTACTCGTATATTCGCCATCATCATGTGGGTCCCTGGAGTCTTTAATTCTACCTCCATCCTTTGCAAGTCATACAGAATGGGCCTTTGCATTGACAATATCGCACTCGTACTCGCATATGATCTTCTACTCAATGTGTTAGCTACTACGTTCGCTTTTCCAGGATGATATTGAATGGTATGATCGTAATCTTTCAATAGCTCGAGCCAACGTCATTGCCGCATGTTGAGTTCCTTTTGGGTGAAGAAATATTTGAGGCTTTTATGATCCGTATAGATCTCCAATTTCTCCCCATACAGGTAGTGTCTCCAGATTTTCAACGCGAAAACGACTGCTGCCAACTCTAAATCATGAGTAAGATAATTCCTCTCATATTCATTGAGTTGTCATGAGGCATAGGCTATGACTTTCCCATGTTGCATGAGAACACATCCTAACCCTTTGCATGAAGCATCGCTGTATATAACAAATCCATCCGAACCGGATGGTATTTCCGAGCAGTCTTAAAATGAGTCTCCTCTTGAGCTCTTGGAAACTCTTCTCGCATTCCTCTCCATACAAATTTTGTATCTTTTGAGTCTCACCGAGTTAATCTGAGTAGCGATTCGAGAAAATCCTTCCATGAATCTCCGATAATAACCAATTTAAGCCCGAAAGCTCGCACTTTGGTCACCAACTTTGGATGCTCCCAACTTTGTCTTGCTTGAATCTTCGCCAGTCAACGGATACTCCATGTTTTGACACCACGTGACCAAGGAATGCTACTTCCTCGCCCGAACTCGCATTTCTTGACTTGGCATAAAGCTTGTTTTCACGAAGCTTCGTCAAGTATCAGCTTCAAATGGTGCTCATGATCTTCATGGCTTTTGGAATAGATGAGGATGTCATCAATAAAGACAATAATAAACTGATCCAAATATTCCTTGAATACATGGTTCATCATATTCATGAAAGCAGCAAGAGCATTAGTCAATCCAAAAGACATGACTAAGAATTTATAATGCCCGTACCGAGTTATGAAGGCAGTCTTTGGAATATCCTCAGTTTTAATCTTCAGCTGATGATATCCAGAACGAAGATCGATCTTTGAAAAGAATTGTGCTCCTTGCAACTGGTCGAACAGGTCATCAATGTGAGGTAACGGATACCTATTCTTGATGGTGACATGGTTTAATTCTCGGTAGTCAATACAAAGTCGCATACTCCTGTCTTTCTTCTTTATGAATAAAATAGGAGCACCCCAAGGAGATGTACTAGGACGAATGAAACCTATGTCTAACAATTCCTGTAGTTGGACTTTTAACTCTTGAAGTTCAATAGGAGCCATTCGATATGGGGTTTTAGAAATGGGTTTTGTACCCAGTTCGAGGTCAATAAAGAATTCAACATCACGTTAAGGGGTAAACCGGAAGTTCTTGAGAAATACATCGAAAAATTCTAATAATGTAAATATTATTCAAATCTGACTTGTCTTTGTTCAAATCCATAACATGGGCTAAGAAATCTTGACATCCGTTTTTCAATAAACGAACAGCTTTATGGCTTGAAATGATAGTGATTGATTTTAGTGGTTTAGTTGTTTGAATTCGTATGACAAGTTGGTTAGGAATATGAAAACTAACAACCTTACGAAAACAATCAATTTTGGCATGATGAGTGGTTAACTAATCAATTCCTAAAATCACATCAAAAGCAAGTATCTTTAAAGAGATAAGATCAAAACATAATTTGAGAGTGCCAACTTGGATCAAGCAAGATTTATAAACAGTGGATGTAACGAAAGTTTTACCCAACGGAGTCTCCACTGATAAATCAAAGTCTAATTTCTCCGGAGTCAAGTTTAAACGTTGAGCACAAGCAGGAGAGATAAAAAAAATGGGTAGAACCGGTATCTAGTAAGATATAAACTTCGCAAGAGTTCAAGATTAGCTTACCCGTGATCACATCATTCGGGTTCCTCACATTTTGGCCAGTCACGACAAACGCTCTTCCAGGAACCGCTGATTTCGACTTATCCGGGACAGCCCTTGGAGTTACCATCCCTGCTGAACTTTGTTTTGCTACAGAACAATCCTGAGCTATGTGGCCTTCCTTTCCACAGTTGTAACATACCTTGGATTGTTGTGGACAGTTTGGGCTGATATGTCCCTCTTTCCGCATTTGTAACATCTAACAATGATCGTTCTCCTCCCTAGAATTTGTTGTTGGTCTTTGGTCTTTGGTCTTCTTCTTGATGTCTTCCGTCATTGTTGAATCTCCTCTTTCGAAATTTCCACTTGACTCACCTCTCCTATTATCATGGCCACGATGACCACCCGAGTGGTTACCGCCTTTGTTTGTATTTTTCCGTCCTCGTTGGTTATCATCGCTCTGATGACTGTTGTCACCGATATGACCCTAGTTGTGGTCCCTCGGTTTAACATACTCATTATCTCGCTTTAATAATTGAGCCATGTTGACAACATCTAAATATAGAGAAAATTTATGAGAGATAAGGTATTGATGAATCTCGGGTTTTAGACCTCTCAGAAACATCCTTGTCATTCGTTCCTCATTCTCTACCAAATGAGGTGCAAACTCGATAACTCAAATGAACTTAGCATCGTCTTTGGGACACCGTCATATTGTTTTGTTCTAGTCTGATAAACTCTACCTCCTTCATATGACTAATACTTTCAGGAAAGTACTTGTGTGACGCCCCCAAAATAGGTATACATCACCTATTCTGAGTTGTCAATACATGGTACAGAAACAACTACAACTTTATTATTACAACAATAAAAACTGCGTGAGTTTGAATACAAATATTATCTTCTAGACAATATCTATACTCAAATAAATCCTCATCACATTTATTGATACATTATTTTACAAAATGGTGAGGACTACTAAACAATCCTTTCTAAAACCTTCATTCCATACCCAGGCTAAATACTACGCTTATATTCTACTCTCCACGAGAAAAATGGAACAAAAGGAAAAGGGTGAGCTCAACTAGCTCGAAGAAGAATATTATGACTAAGATAATATACAACAAATTATCGTTAGTCTTCAACAGGAAAAATATAATAGAATCTGATAGACAACAAATTTTAAATCAATATTCGCGTGGAAATAATAATTCATTAGAAGAGTTAAGTAGAGAATGCAAACTACTATCTTCTATGTATGAATTTAAAAGTTCATCGCTATCTTTTATCCTGTAACATCAATCAATATACATCCGGAATCAAATATTCATCTTTTACTCTGCCAAAAGATATTCATCGATTAGTCATGTTCATTTAAACACTGTTCATCTTTTCACTCTGGGCCAAAAGATATTCTTGAAAATCATTCATCTTTTTTCTACAGCCAAAGATATTCTTAAGAAATCATTCATCTTTTGCACTACGAGGCCAAAGATATTCCATAATATCATCATTTAAGACCGAGGATGATGAAAATATTTTTTTAAAAACGAATCCGGTGAAACAAAATGACAAGGATTAAGGATTAAGGATTAAGTACTTGGTTTTATCCACGTCCAAAAATACCTCAAAAATAATCATAGTGGTGTAAAATTCAAGAATGATCAAAACATGGACACAATCGAGTTAGTATCCGAATAGATGTTTTGGACGAAAAGAAGAAATTTTATTTTTCGGTTGAATAATCTGTATCGTGAATAGTGCCGTATCGTGAATAGTAACTCAAACACCAAAAGATAGAAATTCCACAAAAACATCTTCACGCTTCTGAATAGTACTAAGTGAATAGTAACTTCGTGAATAGTAACTCGTGAATAGTAACTCATGAATAGTAACCCATGAATAGTAACCCCGAAACATGAAAAAGTTCCAAATTTGATAAAACTTGGATCAACATTTCGATATAATGATATTGAAGAAATAATATCATTACTGAAAAAAAATAATATCCCTTACCTCGAAAGATTAGTACTTCTAGCTAGAATCTAAGGTATAGTCTTTGAAGGAACTTGCACCGTCTAACAATACTCAAAGTATACTCAAAATACTCACAAGAATACGCTCGATAATATAGAGAGGAAAACTTGATTTACGTGTGATTTTCAATTCTAACCTAAGCACCTATTTATAGAAAAATGCTTAGAACACCAAAGCGAAAAATTTAATAAATTAATATATATATATATATATATATATATATCAAATTCATCATCAACCTTAGAATTCAGATCCTAGCATTTCCCACATGCCACCTTCTAGAAAAGTAAGAAAAAAACGTTTTCATAAAATAAATAATTAAAACTTTCAAAAAATCAATTATTTGAGACTTGAACTTCAATAATTCATAATAAATAGCCCTTTCATCAGAAAATTCGAATCTCATGAGTTTTTATAGGAAATTCAATTCTCTACAACTTTGCAGAAGAAAGGTTTTCCAAATTCCAAATGGAAATTGACCGAAATCCACAAACAGTCGATTTTACGGTATAATCAAATTTCAAATCAATAAATGGGGTCCACAAACATGTTTAACATGTTTTAAACATTTATTGCAACAAAAATACTCTTCCTCCTCGTATACTCATATATCCCACATTCGTTGTAAAAATATCACTAGTTAATATATTATTAAAATAATATATTTAAATGAATTATTTTATCGAGAAAAGATAAAATTTCAATTTTCAACAATTGTCACTATAAAAAATTTTCTCCATCTATATCCACATAAAATCAATATTTTTCTCATCATATGAATCAATAATTAATTATTCACAAATAATATTACGAGAATCACAATATTGACAACCGGCGGTTCGAGAAAGAGGGGTTTTCCAATAAGAATTTCTTCTTACTAAGGCAGCGATTAGGTGACCAAACCTCTCCTTGACGAACTTTCTAGACATTGCCAATAATGTTTATCTAATAATATTATTCGGATAATATGAATTATTGCTTCGATAATGAAAATCTTGTGTAATGACAATTATTGAAACAACAACAATATAAAATATCAACGCAAAGAATTATTAACTCAATAAAATCTCTTTGACGGTAATTACAGTAACCATTATTGAGTAGTGCCTTCTTCACGTAAGAATCAATAATTGGTGCAATCTGGTATTAGCAACCGCTTTCAACAACGCGATATTAGTGTGTTTCATCCACCGGATATTCCAACGATGATTAATTGACAACAACTACATGGTTTGTGGCGCCCCAAAATTTAGTATACGCCACCCATCTTGGGTCGCCACTTACATGGTACATAAATTCAAATACAACTTACTAACCTAAGCGTAGGTAATACAATAAGACATAAACTATGAGTTTGAATACAAATATTGTCTACTAGATATTATACAAACTCAAAAGGAGTCCTCATTACAACTATTATCACACTATTTCACGTAATAGTGAGGACTACTAATGCTATCCTCGGACCATTACTTACGTTCCCCGACTCGTCCCAAATATGTTCTCTCATTTCACTGAAGAAAACGGCGAAAGAAAAGGTGAGCTCAACTAGCCCAATGAAATATTATGACTAAGATAATGCGAGAATAAATTATCATTAGCCTTCAACAAAGGTTAAACCGATAAAATACAATAGACAACCAGGTTTAAGCTGCGGTGAATAAGCAATCCATTAAAAGAGTCAAGTAGAGAATAAAGTCTACTATCTTTTAGGTTTTAAAAGGTTTTCATCAATTTTTATCATTTGAGACTCGACAATAAATAAACCACCACATTTAATCATCCACGTACCACGGGTCAAGGATTTTCATCAAATTATCAATGGTCATGACTATCTTAAATCACCCCCGGTCATAATCATACCAAAAACTATCCATCAACGCATTACAGCCACCGAGGGACTTTTGTACATCATTTATATCAAGTCATGATTATACCGAATGATCCCTGGTCATAATCATACTAAGTTCATCTATGCACGTAAGCCCAAAGATAACATAATATAACATGAGGATGATGACAATGACATAGTAATTCAATAAAACAAGTTCAAGAATTATTTAATCCATGAATTATTAACGTCCAAATTGTCAACATGATCTTTGTTTTTTAGAGTAAAATTCAATAATGATCGGAAGAATATTTCCATGAAAAGATCTTTGGATGAAACGCAAATATCAAGGATATTCTACTAATTTCATGGAGTATAGAAGTCAAAGTTTTAACTTAACCGGGTATAATAAAGAATGGAATAACAAAAGAAATCACCATAAATGCGGTGCCGCGCATGATGCGGTTATTCAATGAATAATAATAACGGAACCGGTCGGTGAAATTCACAAGCGAGGATGTTCCAACGAAATAATAAAGATGGAACCGGATCCGGTGTAAAACACACACGCGATAGGATATTCAGCGAATGATAAAAGACGGAACCGTGTGCGTGTAAAACACACGACGGGGATGTTCAACATGAATAATAATAAAAACGGAACCCGAGTCCTGGTGTAAAACACACGACGCAGGATGTTCCAATGTAATAATAGAAGAATGTCACCAAGTATAGGGTAAACCACAGCGTATCAAAGTTATTCCAACGAGAATAATAAGCAATGGAATAACATAAGGATTTCACCAAGTATAGGGTATCTGGCGTATCACGAGGTTATGTATAGGGTATGCCACTTTTACGAGTTATTCAATGTAATAATAGTGAATGGAATAACGAAGTTCTCTTCAAGAAGAAAGAATAACACCCTTACCGTAAAAAATTGAATATAGAAGTAGTGAAGTAGCGAGAATACTCTTCTTCTTTCTATAATTTTCTCTCTATAGCTTCTCTCTATAATTTCTCTCTCTAGAGTTTCAATGAATTAAATAAGAAAATAATGAAGGAATGAGCTTCTATTTATAGGAAAATGGAATGCATAGTAACTAATCCATGAACGGTCGAGTCGATTGATTTACTTTAATCGGACGGTCCATATTTAAAGAAAAATCTTTTAAATAAAATATAATATATTCTATTTATATAAAAACATTTTACTATGCAAACACTATGCAATACTATGCAAAACACTTTATGCAACACTATGCATAATAAAATATAATATATTCTATTTATAGAATAACTTTAATAAAGTATTCTATTTTATATAAAAAGATGTTTCATTTTATTACGTTAATAATACTGAATAAAACAAAACGTCATTATCGCTATAATAATTCATATTATTAATCGACAATAATGGAATCAAACCGAGTGACTTCTCACATAAGCATCGATAATCAATGTCGTAATGTCTTTACTATGCAACCACACGTATTCTTTGTACTTTTACTACCGAGTAGTTCAACAAGAACCACGGTAAAACTTCCGCCGTTATTTCATAAAATATTTTTTATGCGTTTTCTCGAATCCGAATGATAATTACGCTAGGGTCCACTAATGATTGAGTAGTTGTCACGAATATTCCCTCGCTAAACCAAATATTCCCCGACCAATCGAATATAATATAACCACTTGCATACTTTGCAAAATTTATAAATATTACCCACAACTATAATATTATCTTAAATTCACACCATAATATTAAAAAAATTATTTCAACAAAATTTAAATCTTTATTGATAAAATCTGGGGTCTCACACCGTTATTTAAAAACAACTTATATTTGTCGTTTTCTTCATCCAATCGCTTTCCGTTATGGGGCCCACACATGGCTGCGCCATCGTACGAATATTCCCCGACAGTACGAATATTCCACGACCAAACGAATATTCCCCGACGATAATGAATATTTTATAACCACTTGCTTATTTTGAAATATTTGCGTATTTAACCCTTAACTATCCACATTAATCAAATCAACCCTTACTATTTCAAAATAATAAATAGAGAAAATTAAATTTCATTAATAATAAGTTGGGGTCTTCTGACTTGTCATTGAATAGTTTACAAACGCGTTTCCAAGAAATGTTGAGTACAATGAAATTTGGATGCGCTTCACGAGACTCCCACCATGAGTCTGCCTCACCACGAACATAAAGGTGGCGAGTGGAACCTTCATTCCTCCGTGCATCCCAAGACATCGAATATCTTGGTACTTTGCTTGACCCATGTTTCCGCCTTTGATTGGATCCGCTTTCCAATAAATTCGGTGGTCCCAACTCCTTGAAGCTGCTTGGTTGTGATGGGCCCATGCGTTGGTATCACTTCCACCGTATTTTGTACACGAGTCTCCTCGTGTCGATTTTGCATGAACTAAAAAAGCTCCTAAACATTCCATCATTCATCGTTTGCTCGGTAGTGTTGTTTACAGGAGGAATATTGCCTTCCTGTTGTACGTTCTCCTGGTTTGTGACTAAAGGTTGTTCCACAATCTCATACACTCCATTGTTAACGTTCTCGTGAGCCATTCTTAAATACTACCATAAAACAAGGGTTAATTAAACAAATTAACATATCACATAATATCCTTATATTATGACCGACCAACAAATAAGCTTAGATAGGACACACTAGTGAAGGATTTACTCATCTCTCCCCTCCTAGTTCTATTCCCCGATCTCTGCCAGAGACCATATCCCTAAGCTTTGATACCAACCGTGGCGCCCCCCAATAGAATACAACACCCATTCTCGAGTCATGAAATACATGGTACGTAAAGCAAACTACAACTTCAAAAATACAATTATCGTGCAAAATCGACAACACATAACTTGTGAGTTTAAATACAAATATTGTTTTCTAGACAATATCCACACTCAAATAAGTCCTCATTACAATCTTTCAAACACTATTTTTCTGAAAATAGTGAGGATCGCTAAAACATCTTTCTAGAACCATCACTCCATACCCCGACTAGATCCTGCTATGTTCTCACCTCCCGAGAAGAAAAAATGGAACAAAAAGGAAAGGGTGAGCTCAACTAGCCCAATAAAGAATATTATGACTAAGATAATATACAACAAATTATCATTAGTCTTCAACAGGGAAAATCGATAAAATATAATAGACAACAAGTTTTAGATCAACAACTACGGTGAAAATGCAACAATCCATAGAAGAGTCAAGTAGAAAAGAATTCCACTATCTTCTAAGATTTAAAAGTCCATCATAAATTTTTATCCTCAGTAACATCAATCAATATACATCTTGAATCAAATATTCATCTTTGCACTTCTGAGCCAAAGATATTCATTTATATCACCAATTGGTCATATTCATCTCAACTCCTGTTCATCTTTACTACGGGCCAAAGATATTCATCGATTAATCATTTATCTTTGCACTACAGGCAAAGATATTTAGTAATATCATCATTTAGGGACCGAGGATGATGAAAAATATTTTAAAGAAAACGAATCCAAAGTGAGACGTAGGACAAATAGTAAGGATTAGTATAATGGTTTATTCAAGATCAATAATACTCCATAATAACCAATTTTGAAGCAAAATTCAAGAATAAAGATCAAAACATGGATACAATCAAAGATAGTAACCATAATGACATCTTGGACAAAAAGGAAAATTTTATTTTTTCGGTGAATAGTGTCATATTAAGTGAATAATGTCAGATATCGTGAATAGTCTTTGTATCGTGAATAGTAACCCCGACACAAAAAAGTTCCAAATTTGATAAAAAGTTCGAGATCAATACTTGACATAATGATATTGAAGAAATAATATCATATATGAAGAAAATAACATCCTTACCTCAAAATAACCGTAATTACATTTGAATTTCTGATATAGTCTTGATGTAAACTTATCTTTGAAAATATAAACTCATAAAGTATCTAAATACTCACAAAATACGCTCGATAATATAGAGAGAGAAAGAAAGCTTATGTTTACGATGTGATTTTCAATTCTAACTTAGCCTCTATTTATTGGAAAGTGTTAGGCAAGTCAAAACTCAACTTGACTGCAACTTTGATGGCTTTACCTGCTACTATTGCCACCCACCACATTTGAAATAAAATTCAGTACATTTTCTTCACCAACCACAAGTGGGGCCCACTCAATTCTAGAATTTTCCACCAAAATTATTTATAAACCTAATTTCTGAATTAGTCACCTCTTAAAATTCATAACAAATCATACGTTCATTTTTAACTGTTCAAAATTTATGGACATATACTCAACTTATATATGTATAACATATCCAAAAATCACAACGATCCAATGGTGGGATATAAAATTATAACTCACGCATGATATATCTCAAAAAATCTTTGGTTTAATTTTAATACCTCCATTCAGAAAAAAATAATGATAAAACACCTCAACATTAACTCCTTCATTTTTAACCACAATAAATATATCCAACATTTATATCCACATAAAATAAATATTTCCTTATCATATGAATCAATAATTAATTATTCACAAATAATATTACGAGAATCACATTTATGACAACCAGCCGCTTCCGGGGAAGAGGGGCTTTTCAATAAGAATTTCTCCTTCTTGGCGCAATTAGGTGACCAAACCTCTCTTTGATGAACTTTCTGAACATTGCTAATAATGTTATCTTATAATATTATTCAAATAATATGAATTATTGATCCGATAATGGGAAATACTGGTGTAGTGACAATTATTGAAACAACAATAATATTAAATATCAACGCAACAATTATTGAATCAATAAAATAAAATATTGAGCGGTAACTCACTGTAATACAATTATTGAGTAAAGGCCTTCTACGTAAGGATCAATAATTCATCAATACATGTATCCACGCGTATTTCGTATTTTAACCAAGAATATTCAACGGTGTTAATGGTAGCAACTACGACGTTATTTATAAAAACTCAAACTTATCATTTTCATCATCCGCGCTTATTACTACAAGTATGGGCCCACAAATGATCTAGCGCCTAGTCTTCTGAATATTCCCTGACAACAAGAATATTCCACGACTAAACAAATATTCCCCGACAACAATGATTATTTTATAACCACTTTTTTATTTTGAAAATTTTGCACATTTCACCCATAACCAAAATATTATATCAATTTAACACCTTATTATTCACAATAATAATTAGAGGAAATTCGATTTTATTTATAATAAGTTGGAGTCTTACATGAGCTCTTACAGTTTGAGAAAGACTTAACATATGAAGAAGTCCATGTTCAAATTGTTGACAGAAAAGAGCAAGTACTGAGGAATAAGGTGATACCTTCTGTTAAGGTAATCTGGAGGAACCACAATGCTGAGGAAGCTACGTGGGAACTTGAAAATGTTATGATGAAGAATTATCCTCAATTGTTTGCTTGATTTTGTATAGCGATTCTGGGGACAGAATCTTGTTAAGGAGAGAAGGATGTAATGAATGATTTTTCGAGTTGTGATTCTGGGGATAAAATTCTTTTAAGGAGGGAAGGATGTAACGATCGAGAAATTTATAATTTAATTTAAATATTTATGGAATTAAATAAATATTTTAAATAATTTATTTATTGAGGAAAATAAATATTTGATGAATTGTCATGAATTCATTTAGTAGCTAAATTAATTAATGTTAATTGAATCGAGTAATGATAATTTTATTGAAGGATTTAATTTAAGAAATAATTAAATTAAATTAATTGGTTAATATTTAAGAAATTAGTTAAAATAAATGAATTATTTAATTTAACGA